>OY735238.1:32245593-32325593 GCA_963457665.1 Thysanoteuthis rhombus | reverse complement strand
TTCCGGAATCCCGTTCAAAATGATCGCATACAGGACTGGCTAGCAGTGATCAGGCGACTGATGCCCCAAGAAGAGGAAGAGTTGAGTGTATCAATGTGTTTTATAACAAGTAAAACTTACTACTAATTATAATTGATGATTATAGACGTTAGCTTTTGGTCGGGCAAAAAGAAATCCTTTTTTTGCTTCCGGATTCTCGAAAGGCTTTGGAAATATAGTTAAAACCCACCCCATTGAAATTTCTGAACCATATAACCAAGAGAAAGTGCTTCAAGCACTTAATATGAATTTGAATTATTATATGGTTATTGTGCTTTTTTCATTTTATTGTTTATGTAGATTTTGAACAAACTTCAGACGATGTTGAATATAAGTCCCAACACTTGTATTCTTGTGTTCTTTAAAAGAGTCTGAGACATTTTTAGATTAAAGCAATATATTGGTGCCCAGTGCCAAACAAGTTGCTATAAGCTAAGGCTAGGTTCTATCTTCCAAATTGAAGATTTCATCCACGTAACGAATCTGTATATTGAGCAAACACAGAAGAAGTTTAATCCTCATCTACTCCTATGTAGGTTGCGTGGGAATTTTAACAGAATGAAATTGTAAATATTTATCAATAACATTTTTTCATGTGTTTTAGTTTTATACTAGTGTTCGTACTACAGAAAGAAGCCTCACACCCAACGTTCGAGTGTATGACCGGATAAGAAAGGGGCAAGAGGGAATTAATGCTATGTCTAGTACTAGTATCTACATCCCAAAAGAAAGTATCGTACTGTTTGGAACATGATCCTACGAGAGAAGAGCAATAATGTGCGTTGTTCAAATTGTACTAATACTTCGGTTGATACTAGTGTCTACACTTCTCTATGAGAAAGAGTCATGTCTGGTGTTTGGGTACAGAACCCAAAAAAGGGATTGGCCTTACATAATATTTTTTCGAATCAAATTTTACGGCCGATGCGAATGTTCAAACTAATAGTCCGAGACGTTTCAGAATCCACTTGAAAAAAACAAATTAAAATTGCAATAAGCTGGTTATGTTGCGAAAATGGCAGACAACCGATGGACATCAAAACTCACAATATGGATCCCGAGAGATCACCTGCGAAACCGAGGCTGGCAGAATACGAGATGGAGAAACGAATTAGACACGTTTAGAATTTATTGGCTTAGCAACACCAATGATACAGATGTCTGGCGAATCCTGGGAAAGGTCTATGTCCAACGACGTTCGATAAAAAACTAATGATAATGATGATGATGTTTTTTTCCAAATGGGAATCCCCAAGGAAGTACTTAAGTAGTCCGAGGAGAGGATAAAGATATTAGGTAAATATATAAGTCGTGGTGAATGTTTTGGCTCAAGGGTAATAAAGATGTATGGTACAAGATATGGAGTATCTGTGCAACCAAAGGTCTGAATTTTCCTTATCAATGTTATTTATTCAAATCATTTCAAATCTTGTTATAGTGATAGCCTTTTGTTGTTGTATTTAATTGATTTTGTTAACTTTAATACAATTTTTAATTTACGTGAACGACTGCGACATTCATTTCTAAGAATTGATTTTTAGGTAATTTTATTTTAATCTAATCAGACTTAATCTTTAATATAATTAGTCTTTTAGCAAAGAGCTACAAGAGCCAATAAAAACGTCTGAAACTTGAATTCTATCATTTTATCAAAATAATCTTGGCTCGAGTAGAAAGACTCATTAGTCCACTAATGTTAAGGTGTATAATCGTGATAGAGGAAGGTCTTCGGATGTCACACAGGAACGGATTACAATGAATGATATTTTGGAGAGTGATCTTCTCTCTGAACCAAAAAAGAATATAAGATTTTACTTCAATGTACTAAATTTAAAAATGATCTCTCCACACAGCGTATAATCTACGATAAAAATATATCGAGCAAGCGAGACTGTTGCCAGGTGAAATTCCTCTCTTATTTCTATTTCGATGGAAGATGATTACGTCAACTTTTATGTTGTAGGTACAATAAATAGAAAATTATCATTTTTTTCAATAAATGCATTTATTCAATAGAATTAGATAAGCCCTTACATATTTGTATAATCAATTTTTGCAGTTGTCCGAGACTTGTCAGTTTGGCTCAGTCGGTAAGTTCTGCCAACAGATCATTTGATTGTAAGTTCAAATCCTGATACAGAAATTTTTTTTTTTTACAAAAGTCTTTATTTGTTTTCGTTGATATGTGAGACTTTTCAGTCTGGCTCAGTCAGTTAGAGGACTGCCTATCAGAAACTTACTTGCAACCTCAAATAACAGTAGGGAAAATGTTAGTTTCAGGTATCGTTTTGGTCTAACCTGACGAAAAAGAACATAATGAGTTTACTGGTGAGGATTGTTGTTGTTGTTGTTACGGTAGAAAAACTAAGTCCACTCCAGCCTCCGACTTGGAGCAGAGTTGGATTTTTTTATGGAAATGTATTGGTGATGATTTACCATAAAATATTAGCAAAATAATTTACTATCGGTAAAAAATGTAACGTAAGATGCACAGAAATTTATTTACTATAAAGATTCAGTCGAAAAATATACTGTAGTAGATTTACTGTAGAAACACATTAAACATCATTTACTGTAGAAAGACATGGTTAACGATTTGCCCTAAAATGCATTATAAATGTTTTAATATAAAAAATGAAAAATAAAAAAAAATGCATTGAAAATGAATACTGTAAATAACAGGGAAAATAAATTGATATAGAAATATATGGGGTTATTTACGACAGAAAATCATAGAAAATAATTCAATAATAATTGCACTGAAACTTTACTACAATAGAAATGCATTATAGAAACATTGAAAATAATTAATTATAGAAAGTAATGGTTAATGATTTACAGGAAAAACGTATTCGAATTATTTCAGTTTAGAAATGCATTCAAAATTATTTATCATAAGATATAAGGTAAAAAATTTATTGCTAAAAAATCATTTTTCCCAAAATGAAATAAAACAAAAACAAAATGCTTTGAAAAGAGATCTTAAAACATTTCAGTGACTGCAATAAATCTCCATGGGACATCCAGGGGTATCTGGACCCACACTTGGAGAAGCCCTGGTTTACAATTCTTCTTTAAATGAAAGTATAAATAAAATAAAAATTACAGCAATTCTTTTTTTACCTGATTTTGTTCGATGGGAAATCGGAAGAGAGTATTTGTCTACATATGAACATGTCTCTGTCTCTGCTGTTACGATTCAATTTGGAAAAATCAATACTTGTTGTACCCTCTGAATAGCTCTTGTTTTTTTTTTTTCGAAAAAATAATTTCAAATAATCTAGGAAACATTTTCAGAGGATGTATACAAGGTATGCTCATACACATTTCCAAGGTTCTGCATAAAAGCGAGTGTAACTTTGGGCGGACTCAAGACCTCTAAAAGACCCCCAACTAAATAAAAATTTCTCCAAACCCAATGCTCGTGAGAATCTGCCAAAATCTTGACCTAATGATATGTCCAGTAGAACAGATCCAAGATTAAAAGAGCTTTTTCAAAGTCAGAAAGTCTATTGAAAAGTGTTTTAAAATACCAAAAATCTTTTTTTTAGAAATATTTAGCGAAGTATTCATTCGAATTTGCAAGGTTTTAGGCCAAGTCTTACGGCCGGTAGCCTTGGACAACTAAAACAATTGAGTGAAAAGGATTGAGTGAAAAAATACCTCGGATATTTGCTTATTGCACCGGGTGATGATATTGGCTACAGTGATCCAATACAAGAAAAAATACTCACTCTACATAGAAAATTATTTAATGATAAATACATTGAAAAAGGTTTTACTACAAAAATGCATTGTAAATCCTTTACTTCAGAAATGTATCATGATTGCTAAATTAGACGATGCGTGCTCTTCTGACTTAATTAATATTATTGACCAAAGAAGAAAATCTCCCATACAATGCAGGACTGTACGAGAGAAATGACTATCTTTTAGAAGATACACAAGGACAACTTCCGGTCAGCTCCATTAAAAGTGCTCCAAAGTGTATTGTCCATACGAGAAAAAAAGTTTTTTTTTCTACTAAAATGTTCACAAGTCAAATATTTCTGGCCGTCCGTCTAGAAAATAAAATTATATGGAGACATTGAAGACATCATGTTCCAGGTCGTCTCAAAATATTGTTATATGTTCAATTACGTGGCACTACTGAAATAAAAGTCATGGAAAGCGTGTTCAAAGGACGCATAAGAGATGAACGCATTCGAACAAATACATTACACGTAAATTAGTCACGGACTTTAGGCACACTTCAGGATTACGTGATTTTGATCTTGGATCGCATATATAAAGTGACCAAGAAACGTCCTATTTCACCGCTCAAGTCTTCCTTTCTTGCCTTTCCACGCGGTTAAAAGTGATCAGACCATATGAGATAAAGAGGCATTTTCCTTTGTTTGAAGAAGACGATTGAACAAAAACATCTTCATCCCTAGTCCAACCTCCCTCCCTATTCATTCTGTATTTTGGTTCCTGGATAAAGCAATATCTCTCAACTATAAACACAGCAAGTTCAGTTGTATTTTCTACACACCTTCCTCTGGACCAAAACATCATTGATCAAAGGGAAAAAAGATTACACGATCAGACATTTTCTCGAAATGGATTTTCGGAGTTGGGTATTTTGCTGTCTACAGTCACGAAATCATGAAACAAGATTTGGGATTCGAATCTTTCCAATTATTTTGCCTTGACCAGTTGTCTGATGAGGATATGGAAGTTTGTTTAGCTGTTCTGCAAATATTTTTCAACGAAAAATATCTTTACGGGCAATTCATCTTAGCGTGGGCCAAAGCTGATACAAAATGATACAATGACCACACAAGGCTACAGAAGAGCATTTTTTTTAAAAAAGTGTCTTTAATGTTTTTTAAACAACAACTCTCTCTGTCTATCACCTGTTGACTGACGTCATTATTTTTTAAAATCAATTCTCATGATAGAAAAAATATCTTCGGTTGATCTTTCAATAGTACTTTTTTTCTCTCGGTGATCGAAGAACAATTATCCTTTGTTTCCATTTCAGTGACCCTTCCCGTTATCCACGGTTTCTTTCCCAGTGGTCCCTTTATCCGCGGTTCATCTTTCAGTGGTATGTGGTAACATCATTAGAATCCTGTTCCTGTTTAATTGCGGGAGTATATACTGACATTACCAGTTATGTTTCATCAATCTGTGAGAGCTATGAAATTCTTTTTTAGGGAACATAATATGGCTTGATTGCAGTTAAAATTTTGTGTATTGATTTACCTATGGGAATGCGTCGTGTCAAATATTTTTCAACAATAGAATGATGATTCGTTTGAAACCATTGCAAAAATGAAACAATCTTATCGTTTGCTGATCGAATGCTGACAAGGTTAACAAGGGATTGCTGTATACAATCCCACATTCAATAAGATTGGTGTTCTCGATGGACTGAGGCCATGAGCCGGATCTAAACAAAATAAAACAGAATTTGTTTCTTTCTTTCTAGTACAACCCAAGTATGGTTTGTGAACGAAGGACAGAGCAAAAATATGCATAAAATTAATTTTGACTAAAGAGGTACTTGATAAATTTTCAAATTATTTATTGGGGCAATTGATTTCGAATTATTTGATACGAAACTACATTGACGAAAATTGTCATACAAATATTCATTGCCGATAATTTTTATACAAAAATCCATTACATAAAATATTACGATGTAAGCATAATTAATGTATTATACAAATATATTCCGAATGATTTTCTATAGGAAACCATTACAAATGATTTGCTGTACAATTTTATCCCAAAGGATTTTCTGAAGAGATACCTTGCTATTGGCCCTGGAATTCATAGCTTATCATTTTGCTACAGAAGTACATTAAAAAGGTTTTACTATAGAAATATGTCAAAACTTATCTCCAAACTGGAAATTTGTTCTAAACGTTGACAATGAGATTAGAGACCGAGATGTATCCATTTTCTTTTTCTTATACGTTGTTAGAATCATAAACATTTATATATCAAATTTAATTGAAAGTTTCAAACTTTAAGTTTTTTTAAAATCTAATTTGATTGTATTTGATCCTGTCCTAAGATGAATTACTATAAAATTGCAAATGGTTTACAATAGAAATACGTTACTAATAATTTTAATTTCAAATCTATAATGAATCATTTTACTACAGAAATACATTAAAATGATTTGATATAGAAATGTAATAGATTTATCATAGAAATATATTCAAAATAATTTACTGTAGAATAGAACAGTAAATTATATTCTTCAGAATATATTCCAAACGAAGTTCACTGGAAATACACTACCGATGACTTCAATATAGCCATACATAACAATCGAATTACTACATAAAATCCAGCAGTAGTTTTAGATTTCTTTGATAGAGCATTGCTTTTATTAAGTTTGTACAAAGACCATGCAGCCCCATACACAACTAAGATCAATGTACTTTGTGTTATGACGCATCCCTACCTTGACCTTGTAGTTCGTGCCAAGTAGCCTCTCTGTTGACCCGTACTTGGCTTGAAACCATCTGGTCAATCTTTGTATCCATAAGACTAGTCTGCCCAATGCTTTTTCAGTGACTGGTGGTTTTTACCTCCCCGGGTTACTGCTGATGGGCGTTAACCACAACTGAATGTGAGCCCTTCACAAGCTCTGTCGTTTCAGAATTTGGTCCAAGCATTAAAAAAGTACTAAAAAAAGTAATTGTCGATTTTGAAGCTATAACACACACACATACTAACACACACTAACACACACTAAAACACACACACTAAAACACACACACACACACACACACACTAACACACACACACACACACACTAACACACACCCTAACACACACACACACCTAATAATGGTTCTCAAGATTTTAAAAGATTTTGCAGCTACTGCATGGACCTGTTAGCTAGTTATGGAGGAGTGGTTAACCCAAGCTTACTTACTCTCATCTAGAATATATATATATATATATATATTGTGTCATTCACAGACAGCTGTTTCGTTGTATTACAACTCTTCAGTGTGGCTATAGACTCTCCATTATCCCATCCAGTACCACGAGGTAGGATTGAAACCTTTACTTTGGAACTGTAGGCCGGTATGTGTATGTGTGTGTGCGCGCGCGCGCGCGCGTGTGTGTGTGTAAAATGACATAGACTTATAAATGGACTAAGTGATTGATAGTTCAATAAGTAGAGAGATAGATACGAACAGAATGAGATAGATAGAAGGATAGATAGATAGATAGATAAATACGAACAGGCTGCGATGTATTTAAGTATAAACAAATCAGAGGTTTGCCATGCAAATATTAGAGTTATAACGAAATGAAAACCACGAAAATAGTCTTTTGTCAATTCCCCTGATGAAGGAAACCGGCCCATCTTGAAATTGAGCATTCGAAATGCTCAAGACCCAAATAGAGGGACGTCTCTTAAGGATCGAACTCGGTGCACTATCACTCGTCCACAAGTTCAGCTCTACGACAGGCACCCTCCAGCAGATTTATAGGTTAATGGAATTATGCGTTGAAAAAATCCGCAGATTTCAAAGTGCAGGCCAAAAAAAAAAAATGAAGAAAAGAACTCCCCAATCGTTTATTATTAATTTGGCAAAAGTGGGACAGGAATAATAATAGGGTCACAAAGAGGCTTAGGCTTTGCTGAATTCGCACTCACTGACCTATCTCCCTTTTTTTTTAGGCCGTGAAGATGGTTCAGAGCGGAAGGTGGGGTCGTGCACGGCTGACATTCGGGTTGATGTCATCGGCATTGACCGACATAGCCTGAAACCATTAATTAGTCCAGACTACTCTCGGCTCCGCACCCTGTTCTTGAATTCTCCATCTCTTCCCCCTCTCTGTCTCTGTCTCTCTGTCTCTCTCTCTCTCACACTCATACTCCCTCTATCCTTCCATCTCCTACAAACCTAACCGAACCCCCACCCCCAAAGGCTTGCTCGAAAGCACTATTTCACTCACACTAATTTTTCATCCAACAAGAACCACAAAGTTCAGACCAAAAAAAAAAAGTCATTGCTGACACGTCTACGTTTTCTTGGGGCTGTACAAGAAATATTGTTTAAGCGACTGTCCGTAGGAAGTAGTCCTGCTCATCTAATATTTTTTTTTGTATTTTTAGATTTGAACACTGGCCAAAGTATTCCTGGCCAAGTATTGGCCATCATTACTCCACCCTGGCACCCCGCCGGTGCCGCTGTGTCGATTACTTGACATCCTTAAATCTCTTTATGAGCTGGAAAGGGGGTAACATTTCCCAGTACTAAAGAGTAATTGTAATAAACGTATAATAAATTAATGCCCGACTGTAATAATTAATACTTCCTGTATTTTTCTTCTGAATTTCGTAGACGATGAATGATCATTATTATACACTGGTTTACTCAAACCCATGTCTTGGCTGTTATAATCACAACGTTTTGGTCTCCAAGAAGATTTCTGACTACGGCGAATAACTGAAGAAGGCTGGAGGGTACAACAGCCAAAACATTGTTACTATTTCAACGAAGATGAAGATAGTAGTCCAAGTGAATCAGTGTATAATAATGTCGTGGATTTATCTAATTATTTCTTTTATCATCATTTGTTGTGTATCACTAGAAAAAAATGTATGAAAGATGTCTTTGCGATTCGAACCTGCAAAGTTATTTTAATCTTCGTCGACGTGGCGAGACCAAAGAGTATCATAGCTGGTGTGACCAAAAAACTTTTTTTTTTTCATATTTGGCAAAATAACGTGATTGAATGAAAGCAAAACGCCTCGTCGATTATTTGACGAAGTACATGTCGTGGATCCTGTGACCGACTAAGTACATTTCATCAAGTTCCGAAGAAGAGCATTTTGGCGAAGAGCTTTCGTGCATACGCCCTTTTAAGAGCTCAATGCTCTGGTATTGGTCGGAGTCACTGCAGCTTACACCGTAGTAAGTGGTCATACGATTCCTTTCAACCTCTGTATCTCTCTCCGTTTTGTATCCGGATAAAGCGGACATTTTCAAACATCGAACAATGCTACTGCAATAATTGATCATCTGTTGATTGGTATCCACTTAGAAACACTTAGATTTGTGACCCGAGGGCAGAGTGAGCAATGCTTAGTAAATAAACTGAATACAAAACAAATATTCAGACAGGTCTGGTTAGTCACTCAATAGAAATCGTCATGGGGCCAATGCCTTTTGGTCGTGTTGGTAGCGATCAATTGAAAAATTGGGAAAAAAGAGGCAATCAATGAATAAACGACTCCTCTCGCTTTTTGATAGTCGGTGATGGGCAGGCCATGTTGCAAGAATGAAAGACAACCAATGGAGATCACAACAGACAACATGGATCCCCAGAGATCACAAGAAAAACTGAGGCCGACAGAACACAAGATGGAGAGACGAACTGGACAAATTCAGGAAATACTAGCTCTGCGACGCCCATGATAGAGAATTGTGGCGAATCCTGGGGATGGACGTTAAAAGACTGATGATAATGATGATGACTAATTTACAGTCTATACTGCTACTGCTGCTGACGATGATGATGATCATCATCATCATGATCATGATCACTAAAAAAAAGTCTTGATTAAAAAAATAAAAAAAAGCAGGTGTAAATGCTGCCGGACACAAATTAAGGGATCAATTCAGCATAAACCCACTGTAGAAAAAAATTAAGCAAAAAAAAAAAAAGTTGTTTTTTTTCTAGCCATGATAAGGGATAAATGTTTGGTCTTTCAGTTTCCTCGCTCTCTTGGTGAGGCCCATAAGCACGATTTAAGTTGGAAAGATAGCCACAGTCCATAGAATCTGTTCGGTTCAAAGTTGTACATCATCATGATATTACAGATTTTCTTTAATACTCGAGCTAAAACATCATCGATAAGGAATGCGAAGTTACTTTGGCTACGATGCAATTCAATCGACTGGTATTTGCTTGGTATACGATGATATAAGCATGTCTTTTTAGGTGTGGTGCGATTTGCCTTGGACCAACCTCAAAACTCAGCATTCAAACCAAGGATTTGCATCCTAAGGTCGATTGAACAAGAGCAAGCCCCCTAATACACACACACACACACATGCACACATACACACACACTCACACACTCAGACACACACACACACACACACACACACATATATATATATATACATATTTAGTTGATGTATGTATATATATATCAACTGATTATGAATATGCAGTCTATTCGGAAACTATGTAGTGAAGTAATTTCGAATATTCTGGGAACTGATTGCACTTTCTTGATGTAACTTGACAACCCATCACAAGTGAACATTACTGCGGTTGCTTGGACAGAAATTTTCTCGTGGAGACACCTAGTCGACAGTGAGGCACCATCGGATATAGTCTGTGACCGTTGTATGCCTGAGCGAGACACTCTTCAAGTCCAGGGATTTCTTTGGCAAGAAATCTCTATAATCCAGATTTGGCCCCTGTTGACATTTGGCTTTTCCAATGCGACTTCTGGCTATAAACTAAATTCGAGAGGATACGACCAGTGTTGCCAACTCAAAATTTCTCCTTTCATGCCTGCTAAATCGATCAGAAAAAAGCGGGAAAAAAACGCCAAAACGTGCTTAGAAAATATTGGCTTTTTCTCGGTGATTCTTCATGGTTGCAAAAGGCTAGATTTAACCAAAATGGCAGTGGAAATAGCTTAAAATGGCTAGAATTTCTCGGGTGGGGTAGTGCTAAAAATTGGCAGAAATTGCGGAAAAATAGTCCTATTAATAGGCTAATCATGACTCGAATTTGAAATTTCGCGCTGCCTAGACAAAAAAGCGTTAAATCTAGCACAAAAAACGCTAAATAGATAACTCTGGATGCGACAAGGCAGCTGATGGTGAACCCGAAAAAAGGACTTTGAAAACTTATTCGAAAAGTAAATAGGAGACTGGGGGGGGGGGAGAAAAGAAAGTGAAGTGAGGTCCCAAGGGAGTGCTTTTAAATGGACTAAAGTTTCATTGCACTGGGGAGAGTAATGTTTTTTTCGTTAGTATTAAAAAGCTGGATACTTTCTGGTCAGATCCGACTATTATTGTATTTTCCGCAGGAGACGCGTGTTGAAGCTAAGGCGAAAGCTAAAATCTTCAAGGTTAGCAATTCTAAATCCCGGAAAGAGTCTGGTCTCAAGGGTTTCGTTTGTGAGATTGTTTACTGGTGTAACTATGGTTGGAATCTTTCTTATGAATATGACCTTTTATTGTTTTCAACTCTTCTCTCTTTTCTCTTTCTCTCCAGCCCTTGTAATAATGATAACCGCCAAAGGTGTCTTCGAGAATCGCCTCGGTTGTCTTCTAGAACAGAGAGAGAATATCCTCCGATTTCTTTAGAATCATCCTCCTCACGGCCGACATTTGTCGCGAGAAATTATTGAATTTGAAACTGTTCACCATCTTCAATTCAGAAACAGAAAAAAAATGAAGCTCTCTTGGCGAAGGAGGTTTTGTAAAATAGGAAGAAAAAATTATATATATATATGTATAAAGACGAGTAAAAAGAATAAGGAAACAAAGAGAGAAAGAAAGAAAAAAGAGAAGTGTACTTCCGTGCGTGTCTCGTAGAAAGGGTATCTGTTTCTTTTCTCTACCGACGCATACATTTTTGTAATCGCTTGCCGTTGCTTGAGGTCTTGCAAAAGGTCATTTGGTTTCGCGGGGCTGCAAACGTCTCAATAAATCGTCCATGAACGCTGAAGAGATCCTGCCATAGGATATAACCGACATTCAAATGTAATAACTTATTTCGAAAATGGTAGCCGCCGCCGGCACAAAGAAGCCGTTAAATTTCAATAAAAAAAAATGATGTTGTAAATTATGGAAAAAATGTTAAAAGGTCACACGACTGATTGAATTTTCATTTTTCAGAGTTTTTCTTTCCTGTTTGTGATTTTTTCTATGTGAACACACACGCCTATATATATATATATATATATATATATATATATATATATATATATATATATATATATATGGATGTATGGTGGTGAGGATAGTGTCCTTCTTGCCATTTCAATATAATATAATTTATTGGTTTATTACACATTAAATACACGTAGAGAATAATGCTAAAAGTGATATTTGCTAAAGTAATTGCACTACTTTGGAGTTTAAATGTAAACAGAGATATATTTCGTTATTACTGGGGGATTCTAAGCCCTTAAGTACGATTTCAAACTCAGACATAACGCTACCTCAGCTACTGATAAGGTGGATAAAGCAGTGATTGGAGCAGAACTATAGTGCAAACTGTTCACATTTTTAAATGTGTATCACTAAAAAACTTCATTAATTCTCTTATTCTTTTCCGTTTGTCTGCTGTTTAAAACGTTGAATTGACAATCGGAACCAACTTCCCGACATTGTACCAAAAAGGACTTTTACTGTCTGTTGCTTTTTACAAACATTTAAATATTTTTATGTTTTGCACATCCTCAACTCAGAGCATGTTTATGGTACAAAGCACCGTACACCACTGGTATTACGTCAATCCCACTGAATCTAGTGTTCATATTTCTAGATTCTGTGAGATCTCTCAACCTTTTCAGAGATAGATCAACAGAAAAAAGGATGGTAAAAACATATATCTATATGTTGATTGAAGAGAGTTATTCATTGACTGCTAAATTGTTTTCGTCTGACTGAATCACCGTAGCCCCACAAATGACCGACCAACCAACCAAATGGGAGATTGATTCTTCACTTCTTCTCTTGGTCATATTTTTGGGGCTACTAATTGAAAATTCGCATAAGTACACTGCCATAACATAATTTTTTTTTCTAGTTTTTTTTAAAGTGCTTTTTTGGATATAAGATCTATCTTCATGATAATCTTAGATGATTTTCGTTGATAATTAGTTCCGTTACACGCGCTAGAGTGAGTAGGCCTACCATGTGAATCAAACACATTCCAAGAAGTTCCCAAAAGGCTATATTTTTTTCCAGAAGGAAAAAAATCATTTATTTACCAAAGTTGACAATGCTCTGTAATAATCCTGTTATTTCCAAAAAATCTGTATCCATAAAACCTTTGATGAAGATATAAATTAGAAAACTTCTTTTGGCAGCATACCATGCTGGGGGTGATCAGTTATGTAATTGAAAAAAGGGGGTTATCAATGGAAGTTACTTCTGTTGCTTTTTGTTAGGCGGTGATCCCCCCGAAAGTCAAAATTTTCAAGACAAGAATGCTGCTAGATATGAACCAAGTGATCAGTTTAGCATAAACTTACATTGCAATTCGAATCCTAGTAATCTAGCCCACGGAAAAACTTGAAGAAAAAAAAAGAACAAAACGTTTTTCTTGACATAACAAAGAGTAAGTGATATAAAATTTCTGCCCTATAGCTTCATCTTTACAACCTTTACACATGACATATACATAAAGCCAACCAGCTGGACCAATTTGAAAATTGAAGAAACCTATGCTGATAGTTTTGTTTGACGGTTTTCAATTATAAGTATTGTCTACTTTAGATAATAGATATTTTTTTTCTCTCTCCTGAAAAAATATTGCTTCGAGCTGAGGCCTTTTGGAAACTCAATGACTCCTTTCTAAGTGTGTGAACGATAAAATTTGAGAAGTATTGCAAAAATGAAAGGGTGGTTTCTCCTCCCATCCTTTTCACACCCAAAGAATTGTTACAGCAGACAAAGTGAAACGATATAAATCTGTGTCTATTTGAAACACATCACATCTATCCATTGTGTTATTATAGTCGAAGCCTTGCTTTCAGATGGGATCAAATACTTGCTTCTCTCTCGGATACAACCACTGTTAGTGGGTGGGTTTATCCGCCTGCGGCCTTCGTACAAAACTATCGCCCTCTTTCCATTAATACGAGAACAGTAATCCGCTCTTTGCTGACAGCGCCCCCTACGGCGGGAATAGTTTATCCGATGGGATTATCTCCACCTTTATTCGGCAGCTGGGAACTGTGCAACTCAACAAGAAGGCCTGACCTTGCTTTTATGGCAGAACTACAAACGTCTTTATTCTGACGTCGGCTAGAGGATTCACTATTTATCAAAAGTCGGTGACATCGTTTCTCAGCCAAACGATATCGACGCAGAAGAAGCCCCGGTAAATCGTGCATTCGTTTTGTGTTTGGCCAATGTCTATTCGAGAAGAAAGAGTAGATGTGTCATCTCATAACCAACACGTTTAACATTTTGAGATTGACCCATTAACGGCTGAAGGTGGTGAAGACTATCCATTGCGAAATAAAAGTCCTCGTCTATTGCAAGATAAACCATCCCAAGTTGTCGATTGTGAGTAATTGATTGCAAGTTAAAAGCCCTGACTCACAGATAGACCTGTGTAGCCACAAATCATCATCATTATCGTCATCATCATCATCATCAGCAGCAGCAGCAGCAGTAGCAGCAGCAGCAGCAATAGCAGCAGCAGTCTTTTAACGACCATCATTGGATAAACCTTCCTCTGAACTCACTAAACCTCTCGATTGATTGCAAGTTAAAAGCCCTGTCTCACAGATAGAACTAAGCAGCCTCTAATCATCATCAGCAGCAGCAACAGCAGTCTTTTAACGTCTGTCGTTGAACCTTCCTCTACACTCACTAAACTTCTCAATCGTTTGCGTCACGACGTAATTCCTGAAACCTCCCCAAAATTTTATCATTGTATATTCTGCTGACCACAATTTCTTACATACTTTATGGGAGTCCAAGCTATGACTCTTGGTGTCCATCTGTTTTCTGATACTCTTGCAATATGGTCTGCCCATTGCCATTTGAGTTTTTTAATGGAAATTTTACTAAGTTAGCTATAGACCTTCCCCAAGGTCCGCCAGACTTTTCGATCGTTGGCGTTGCAGAGCCAATATCTCTGCAACCTGCATAAGTGTTCACACTATCGTATCTCCTGCCGACTACAATTTTGCATATGATCTCCGAGGATCCATGTTATTGGTTGTAATTCACAGCTGTTGTCTGATATTCTTGAAGCATGGTCAGCCCATTGCTATATGAGTTATCTGATGGGAATTTCACTGAGTTAGCCATAGAATTGAATTTCCCGTCATTCGCAGTTAAAGGGCTAACAGCAATCTCATCACTTACACTAAGGTTAAGGAACTTATTTGGATATTGCCCAAAATCTTTTCATGTTGAGTGATACTAACTGCTCCCGGTAGGCCCGGGCCCAGGGAGCCCTGTCTAAGTAAAGCAACATTTTTAGAATAGATAATACCACCTACGACAACGAATATAATGAAATTCTCAGAAAAAATCAAGCGAATAATTACTTAGGGATGGCAAGCTTTTAGTAGAGCAAGCTCAACCCTCAAGAAAAAGAAAATCCCATTAGTGCTAAAAAGAAGGGTATACAACCAATGCATCCTTCCGATAGTCACCTATAGAGCTCAAACATAAAACCTACCCATAAAATTGATCCTCGAACCGAGAATCATGCAACGTGAACAGGAGAAAATCATGTTCAACATTACATTGAGAGATCACAAGACAGCACAATATATTAGAGAGAAGAGAGGAGTCTGAGATATCATAGAATCCATCGGAAAATTTAAATGGCAATGGGCTGGCTACGTTGCTAGAATGACAGACGAGCGATGGACATCACCATTCACAACATGGATCCACAGAGATGTCATGCAAAACCGTGTCCAACAAAATATAAGATGGTGTGACTAACTAAACAAGATCAGATAATATTGGCTCCATGGCGACGATAGACAGGTCCGGTGAACCTTGGGAAAGCTCTATATCCAAAGACGTACACAAAAAAACATGATGGTGATGATAATGATGGTATCTGTGATTGATTTTTTCCTTTTCTCTCTTGTTCTTTCTGGTGCTAAAAAGCTACGACTCAAACGTGAGTGAAAAATGCTTGATTATATATTACTTTTTTGTTTTTGATGTTTTAAATTTATTTTCGTTTTTATGTATTTGCTTGTAGATAAATCTTCAGATTTGCCCCCCACCCCGTCCCAATTCTGTTTCTGCTCCTGCCAAGACTAAATCAGAATTATGCAGGTTTTTGTGCATTTTTAGCCTTAAATCGTCACACATTAGCAATTGCAAGTTTTCGTTAGAAATTGAATTGAACTATAATTGTACCATATAAAACTATTAAATGTAGTTAAGCACGTTATTTTCTACACGCAGATTGGTTTTTAAAACCTTCGTAAAATTCGATGGACACAATAGTCAACAATTTGAAAGTAAGAGGTTTTTATAACTAAGTTGCTAAGTAAGGAATCACAAATGAAATTTTCTGTACTTACCTAAATTGAAAACATGTCTCAAAATTATTAAGACTCGGTTGAGATTTATGGCCCCCAAAGAAAAAATAATTTAAGTGCACATTCACAGCACGCGTGATAAATAACGCGTACGTAAGAAAATCATGTTTGAAATCTCGTGTCATAAAGTAAACTTTATCAGTATTTTTTAAGCCCACTTCACTCCCAAATTGTCGTAAGTCGACGTAAGACTCATTTCTGACTTTCCTTTATCACCCCCCCCCCATAACAATTACAGTAACACGGTGGAAAATTTTGTCGTTTGCAGTGAGTCACTGGACAGCAATGACCGTCGTTAATGTGTTTTAAGCTCTTATACGGATGATGCAATCACTGGCATGTCTGCCTCACATGCAAAAGGTTCTGGGTTCGATTTCCGGCATAAGTGAAGATTATTGGAAATCTTCATTCATTTCCCTATACACTCAACTGTTTATTTAGTAACCTCTTCGCAGTGTGATTAGACCAGAGTTATCCCATCATTGGACTTTCATCCTCTTAAGCAATGGTCATAAAGATTGTAGGTATAAAGTCCTGGTCTCGACCAGACTAGAGACTTGCAAGTATTACTAAGCCGATACATGCAATGTCACCGGCCTTCATACTCCATTGGGTGTTGTCCCTTAAGTTATTGAACGTTTTATCTTTTACTTTTTACTCTCCAAAGTTTCATTTTTATCTTAATTGATGTAATTTTCCTCTGTTCCCTGGACCTTAAATTAAACCATTTCTATTTAAGCGAGGTTGATTTTAAATGAAATTCTGATACAAGGTTAGTTTTTGATTTATCATACAGTGGAATATTTTGGCCCAACGTACACAACCTCGAACGACCATTCCTCAATCAAAAACGTTCTGGCAAGAGCTGGATTACTAAGCTTGAATGTTTTGCTCACCAAAAAGTGCTTGTGATGGCTCGGCCATATTAGCCGTATGCAAGATGGATGAATATCCAAAGACGGATTGTACGGCAAGCTGGTTATTGCATGAGGGCATGTTCTTAGTAACCCAGACGTTTGAAAACAAGACCTGGAGACAGGCAGCATCTGAAAATCACAGCAGGTATCCAGACAAGCGAGAAGAGGTCTGGTGGTAAACGTGGACGGGGCGCAGACGGCAGAAAACAGTGACAGAACCTAAAGAGCTGGACGCGACCTTCACCTGCAAAAGCTGCCAATGAGTTATTAACTTGAGTAACGAGCTGCACAGTCACAGCAGGCTCTACAGCTCAATCATTAATTAATCCCTGGCACACACTCTATTGGTTTTGAGTTGAGGAAATATGATAATCCCAATCCTCTTATTCACTTCCTGCATATGCAATTATTCGTGGTCAATTCCAGAAATGAACGATTCATATTAGGTAGTTTCATAGTTTAAGATATGATATTGGTATAGTCAGTAACGTCTTAGACAATAAAATCGGTGACCTGAGGTTTAGCTCCGGTCGATTACATTCACCTTGCACGAATACCCTTTGAAAAGGCATGAATCTATCTGCCCCAAGTGTATGGGTTCAATAGCAAGGTAGATTGGGCTTTAGCTTCGGAAAGATGACCAGTTTAGCAGAAGGGTAACTCTGATTCAAATACAGGATGTGGAGCCTCCTCAAGGCGGTGTGGGGACCCACTGGATGCCCTCCTTGACAGCTTCTGCAATCTAACTGATGTCAGACATCACTCTCAGCTTTCGTCTTGACAACCTCAACTACGCCGACAAGGGAATCTGACGGTTGGGCATCCCAAGATTTCCATACTCTTCGTCCGAGCATACGCCCAATTGACGTAGGATGTTCCATTGTCTGCACAGACCAAACAAAAGCCGATAATTCGGATATTCCAAAGAAAAGCAATAAATTGCTTCCTTTAAGTGAGAGGCAGTGAGTTCTTCACTTGATAAGCCCGTAAAGAACACAAAGATCGAAATCGAAGACGCAAAACTGGAGAAAGTCGACCACTACATTTACCTAGGACAACGAATTTCCATGAAACCCTCAAAAGAAGATGAAATCAAGCGAAAACTTGCTCTTGGATGGCAAGCTCAACTTTCAAAAACGAGAAGATCCCATTAATCCTAAAAAGAAGGGTGTTCAACTAATGCATCCTCCCAATAGTCAACTGTGGAGCTGAAACATGGAACCTAACCAAGAGACAGAACTGCAAACTGAAAAACATGTAACATGCACACGAAAGAATTATTCTCGACTACACATGGAGAGACCACAAGAATACACAATGTATCCGGTAGACGACAAGATTCCGAGACATCATAGGATCCATTAAAAAAATCAAATGACAATGGGCTGTTTCTATTAATATTTGAGCCATCCTCATCTTGGTTGTTTGTCATACAACGTTTCGGCTGTTGTACTCAACGGCCTTCATCAGGTATCATCTGGTAAGTGTGGGGAAGTAACGGACCGAACCCTTTATTTAACCGACGGGGATATATTGACCGCACTCCCCTCTTGGGCCGGTCATGTTGTAAGAATGGCAGGCAACCAATGGACATCACGACTCACAAGATGAATCCCCAGAGAGATCACAAGCAAAACCGAGGCCGACAGGTTACAAGATGAAGAGACGCACCAGACTAATCCACCCTTGATAGAGAAGTGTGGCAAATCCTGGAAAAGTTCTATGTCCAACGACGTACGTAAAAAGAGTAATGACGATGATGGTGATGACGTCACCAAGTTCTACAAATCCTCTATCCAAAACAGCTTTTATTATTGTTGATTGTTAGGATTGTCCTATTTCAAATTATTGTTGTTCATCTATTGCAAATAAAATGTAAATTAAACTGTATCATAGATATGTACATATAAGAAAAATATTATATATTGGGTTCGGTATATTTGAGGTTTCAGGATTATATCTCCCTGGATAAGGGGGCGACTATAGTATGAACATGTCCACTTCAGCCTAGTATATGGACGTTAATTTTGCAAGTCGCAAATTGGTCGCATATTGTAATGAACTTGATGAAAATAGCTTCTCGCGCCATATCTACGTCTTATAAATTTCAACTGCCGTTTCATTAAATTGTAACATATGTACAAGTGGAAAAGTCCATTGTTTCAAATCGTGAGTAAGAGATGCTTTATTGGCAAAAAATCGATACTTTTAAGGGAAAGAGTCCAGCGTTATGACCAGAAAAACCAAACTGTTCATTGTATATATGAATGCATATATATATATGATGAAGTAAGGATTCGCAACAGAAACATCTTATATATGAATATATATATATATATATATATATATATATATATATATATATATATATATATATATATATATGTGTGTGTGTGTGTGTGTGTGTGTGTGTGTGTGTACGTGTACGTATGTATGTGCCTTTTTATTTGGAACGTTTCAGTTTCATACGTGAAAATTCACGTTCGACAATATCACCGAAGCTCATTTTGCGTGTGTTTGTTTGCACGTTCCGTATGTGTGTGTATGTGTTTGAGCGTGTGATCGTTTGCGTACGTGTGCGTCAATGTCAACATCTCACAAATACAGGAAACCTATTTTGGAAACATATTTAATGACATACTTTGAAAGATGATATTAATAACTTTGGAAAAACGCATGAACGATGGAGTAGAAAAATGAAATTATTAAAGAATGAGAAAAAATCAACGTTGAGGAGAAAAAGAGATCAATATTTCTGATTCCTTCCTTGCATTCTTTATTCCTCAACACCTACTCAACCTTGTTATCTTCTCTCTTTTCTTCACTCTCTCTCTTCCTTCACTGTTTGTCCATTTGTTTCTCTTTCACATCAAGTTTTTTTTTCTCTTTTTTGTCCTTCTTTTTTTTCTTTCTCTCTTTATTTCTTTATTCATTCATTTATCTTGTTTACTAATATATCTATTCATTATATATTTTATTCCTTTTTTTTCTTCCTTTTGTTCTTTCTATCCATCTTTTTTTCCTTCTTTCTTTTCTATTAAATCTTTTTTTTCCAAATCTTGCATCTTTCTCTCTTTCTTTCTTTTCCATTGTATTTCTTCTTTCGTTTTTTCTTTCTTATTGATATTGTCTTTTTTACTTTCTTTGCAAAACTTTCTTTCCTTTTTCAGTCATATTTCTTAATCTTCTTTCTTTTTTTCTTTCTTTCTTTCTTCTTCTCAATCTATAGCATTTTCTTATTTTGTTCACTACACGAATCGAATTTTCTCTTCTGTCTCTCATCTCGTCTTTTTTACTCTCTTTCTTTCTCCTTCGTCCGACTAACTTTCTTTCTTTCCTTCCTTCATCCTTTCTTTCTCTCTTTTTCATTTCTTTTCTTATTTCCTTCTTTCTCTCCTTTCTGTAGTACTTCCTATTCTTTCTCTCTTTTCCCTTCCCTCTCGTCATTTCGTTTCATCGTTTTTTTCGTTCCTTTCTGTCTTTCTTTCTTTAGATTTTCCCTCACCTTTCTTCCTTCTTTCTTTCTTTTGTTTCTTCCTTTCATTTCTTTCTTTTTTCCTTCCAATTATTCATATCTTTTCCTCTCTTCCTTCTTTTCTTCTTTTGTTTATTAATTCCCTTTCTTTCTCTGCTTTTTTCTTCCCTTTTTTTTCGTTTCTCCCTTTCTGTCTTTCCCTTCTTTCTCCCTTTCTGTCTTTCCCGTTTCTTTCTTTTGTTTGTTTGTTTGTTTGTTTGTTTGTTTGTTTCTTTCTTTCTTTCTTTCTTTCTTTCTTTCTATCCAATCCTCCCTTTCTGTTTGTCATCTATTCATATATCCCCATCTTTCTTTCTTTCTCTCTCTCCATCAGTCTTTTCCTTTTTTGATCTTCCTCTTCACTTCCAGGTTAAAATCCTATGTTGAGCAACAAATGATCTCATAAACGAACAAAAGACAAAGAAAATAACTACGTCACATAAAAAAAAGCGGGAATTCATTATATTCGCGTCCAACTTCAACTGTTCATTCCACGAAAAAGAAATTAAGACTCCATCACGACTCGAACACCAAGTTTGTATGTATGTATGTAGTGCGTAAATATGCAGGTTTTGATATTCTCCAGTTGTATCCTCATCGATGTCGGTTACACACCGGCAATTGTTACAAAGACCTATTTTCGGCCTGTTGAGGCGTAGTTCTACTTACAACGCTCAGTATTTCCCAATGGTCACACATCAAGGTACTAACCGGGCTAAACGTTGCTCAATTTACGAAAACTATTGTTTCTAACGTGATTTGGCTGAAATCCGTTAGCATCGAAAAGAGGTTCGTCAATCCAAGTCCGTGTGCTGATTGCTTAGCAGAGAGGCATTGATTGCCATTTTTAAAGTCTTTGTATGAATTGTTGGTGGATTGAACCACGAATTACTGATCTGTTGGTGAACACTATATCACTGGACCAAAGTGATAAGTTTGTTTCTGAAAATGAGGCAAAAATTCAGAGTCTCTCCAACATCTAACCCTTCTTTTCTCTAAAAAAAATGCCAGTCATCATCACGAATCTAATTCCGATAGAAGATGCAAATTATATATATATATATATATATATATATATATATATATATATATATATATATATTGCCATTCACTAAACAGCCAATTACTCATACATCTAACATGCCCGTCGTGTTCTAAATGCTGTGGACATTTCTTTGTTATGCTGTGGCACAAAATAAGCTAAAAAGTTCGTTCTCTCAGTAAAAAATAGACAGAGAAACAAAGAAAAAAGCAGGAAAAATCGCCCCTAACTTTAAGTAGAAAGGACCTACGACTGATAAGAATTCCTGTCATTTGCAGTTGAACCATAAACCTGCAATGGCCAGAATTTCAGTCATTTGCAGTTGATGGGTTAATGTTGCCTGTGCAATTGTCTTGAATATTGCCTGCTTAATAAAAATGTATGCATGGTTGCCCGTCGTAAAACAATAATTAGAAGCAACTCAATTCGGTACTGTAGTGATTTTTATCTAGACAAGGTGATGTGCAATTGTGGCTCTGTGCTAGATAAAGGCCAAGCTTACTTACCTCTGCCAACGAAGTCGGGAAAGTAGACATACTACCCTGTGTCTTTCAGTCTATCTTTCCCTCTGTCTGCAAGGACGATATCTCCAGAAGTTCTCCATGAATTTCAATTAGTTTTTTTTGAAAGATAGGCCATGGGATGAGGAAGATATGGTTGAATCATGGGGTGGATCCAGCTATTTGTTCCTGCTTGAGAGATATCTTTTCCACTTTTCCATTCATCCATGTATTCGCTCAGGTCTTTCTACTCGATATCTCCAAAAGTTCTCAATGTATTTCAATGGAATTTTGTGGAAGGGTCGTTCATTGTGTCAGTGCACAGCGTTGGCAGAGATATGCGCTCTCCAAGTATTTCGTATCTAAATAAGTATTAGAGCCTTCTACTTGAGACTACTGAGTGGAACCTCGTTTTCTACAGACCAGTTCGGTACTGTAACAAGTTTAATCAACACTAAGAGCTCCAATAGCATGGCCTTGTGTCAGATACAAGTTGAGCTGAGTAAATGAATGACACAACAGTCTTCTGGAGAGCAATGCTTAAAAAGTTATTTCAGCAAACTATTACGGTATTGTCGGGAATTCGAACCACACTGGGTGCGATGTTCAGAAGCAGGTCAAGTAGTAGTGAGATATATTCAAACTAAGTGCTCCAAAATTGTGGCCTTGTGTCTGATACAAGCTAACCTGCTGTCAACTGGGATACAATGGTTAGAAAATCGATCTCATAGACCAATCCAGTACTGTAGTTCAATATTTACTGTTTCCCTGAATACAGTCACTTTTTAACCATCTCAGCTGTCTACTATAGCACGTTGGTAAGAAAGCTTGTCTCTCTGACCGATTATGCAGTGAGTTCGATCCTCGCTGTTTCACCAAATAATTTAATTTCTTTATTTAAACAAAATTAAAGTTCTATATGAAATACCATATTTGATAGTTTATAAGACTCAATTACCCGCCAAAAAATGGCTCAAAATATTCCTCAGACTTATCGGTGAAGTTTACATATACTAACAGTACTTGTACTTGAGATGACGTGATATGATCACAGTTGAAATCCTAAACTACCCAGAAAAGGCTTGGATCATCGTTCATGCTCAATATGCAGCTGAATCTTGATAATTCTTCATCATTAGTAACGGGCTCGTGGTTTATCATCGGTATTCATATTTCTAGACCGAGACCTACTTAATCAACGCCGAACAGTCGGCACCATAGTAGTGTTCATTCAAAATACTCTGTTGACGTTATCAGCAGCTTGAGCAGATTCTGTCCTAATTTTTAATCTACCTTCTTGAGTAGACACCATTGCTATCAAGGGCTTAAAAACCTCCAACAAAAGCAAATTATATCTCCTATACATTGAATCTCCTAAAAATACAAATACATTAGCTGATCTCCTATTTTAGCATTATTATTAATGATAAAAAAAAGTGACCCTCTATGTGTAACGACTTGTTAAATAAGCGCCTCTGCCTCCAAACTCTAACACATGTCAATCGTCGTTTGTTCGTTATTTTTATATCAGTTTTTGCCTAGCCATCTATACGAATGTTAACACACAGTGACAAACATATTGTGCTGGCTAGTAGCTAATATCGAACATCTAATCTGGTATTTAATTATGCGCCATTTTTTATCGACTATTAGCGAGACAGATACAGAGAGACAGAGTTAGTGAATAAGACAGAGTTACTGACAGAGACAGTGAATAGAACTGAAGAATAGACGATGTATGTAGAGAGACGGAATTTCGTCGCTGTCTCATCCAACGAAAGCGAAGAGGTGTATACGCGTACGCTTGCACTTCGTGTGTGAAGGAGGCTGATTAGTTATTTTAAGATCTTGCCAGCTACGTTGCCGCGAGCCTCGCTTTGAACGCGTGATGTCACCGGCCCATTATTGTTGCATCTTTTGTGTTCGGCTATCCCAATGGAGTTTTGTCATTTCAGGATTACATTGTGGAGCGCTAATGTAATCATTCCATCCAAGTAAAAACGGAACACGGCATAGTAGAAAGGGCGGAGGCTTCTCAGGGTAGAGGGTGGGGTGAAGTGTGAAAGTATGGAGGTAAAAACTGTGTACGCACACATGTATGTGCGTTTGGCAGTATAAGTGGAAGAAGTATCGGATTTGTGTGCGTGTGACAGAGAGAGAGAGAGAGAGAGAGATATCATGTGTGGTATATGTGTAAGTTTTCATTTTTAACGCGTGAGCAAACATTTGATTTGTGTTTTTATAAGTATGTATATCAAGTAGTTACACATAGTCGTTTTTTTGCATACAAAGATGGAGAGTAATTTGAATGTTAATAATCTAATCGAAACTCGACCCATTTACAGCAATAACCATTTATCACGATAATAATCGTCTGAACCAATTACATTCACTGTGTACTTACGAAAGATCATTTCAAATGTCGTTCAAATATAATATAACCTAATTTATAATAATCTATGTTTGATCATATATCCATTTTTTACAAACATAATCGTCTGCGTAGAAAAAAAAGCAACAACAAATAGACCAGATATGGACTGTAAATTAGTCATCATCATCATCAGCAGCAGCAGCATCATCAGCATCATCATCATCATCATCATCATTCTTTTAACGTCCGTTGTTGGACATAGACCTTCCCCAGGATTCGCCACAATCCCCTATCATGGGCATCGCGGAGCCAGTATCTCCTGAATTTATCAAATTCATCTCTCCATCTTGTGTTCTGTCGGCCTCAGTTTCTTATGTGATCTCTGGGGATCCATGTTGTGAGACGTGATGCACACCGGTCGTCTTTCATTCTTGAAACATGGCCTGCCCATTGCCATTTGAGTTTTTATATTCCTTATATACTCTGCTGTCTTGTGATCTCTCCACGTAAGGTTGAGCATGATTCTCTCATGCGCACGTTGCATACTTCTCAGTTTGCATGAGAATTTGGTGTTAAAAGAAGTTATTTGGACCTTTGAATTACTGGCAGCTTAATGGTAAGAGCAACGCTACATTGAAGTGGCTACAATACATTTGTAATGGAAATAGTAATAATAAGAGGCAATAAGCAATCCAATGATTCTTTGATGATAATATGCCGCTTCGACAAAAACCCCTATAGGTTTCTAAATTCTAGCGGCAGAACTTCAGAGACAGACTGGAACGTCGTGGATAACCATGGCACTCTTGCATGTCACACCATTATCTTGTCACTCCACAATGCCTTAAGGTGGCCTATTCCCTGGTTTAGAATCATCGTTGTCCACCTACTTGACAGATTGCCAAGCATCACAAAAAGCCCAGTTTGTCCGTTTATTTTTACCATGACCTACCAGAGATGGCTTCATGCCTTTCCCATGTGCATTAGAGTGAAATATGCACGAACTGTATCTGCCAGAGTTTGAACTCAACTTACAGATTCTACTCTCTACACAAACTTTAGGCCACCTGCACCCGACATATATATATATGTGTTCGAGCACGTACATGCACACACACGCACACACAAATACACACAGACACACACGCACACACACACACACTCATATATATATCTATATCTATCTATCTATCTATGTATATATATATATATATATATATATATATATATATATATAGTGAAATAATTGATTCAGTTTGCCTGAAGAAGCCGAAAAGGTCAGAAACATAAACATATCAGTGTAGCAAATCCATTATTCTATCATATCAAAACGTCTACGAAAAATTGAACAAATTGAGCACAATTAGATAAACCCATCGTATTAGGAATTAAATCACTGATTTGTACTTGGATATATATATATATATATATATATATATATATATATATATATATATATATATATATATATATATATATATATATATATATAATTTTCAGTAATATTCTAAAGTTCTTATCTTAATATCTATTATTTTGTAATTAAAGTTAACAAATGTACGTCTCTTTCGGATTGGGTATCTTTTGTCGATGGAGTTCTTGGTACATGTTTTGACCTCTGGCACAAGAAAAAAATTTTACCCATGATGCATCTGACGGATGAATTGTAAATTGGAGTATCAGCTGTACGTACAATCATTCTATCTTCCTGCGATTTATCTTTTATTCAAAATGTTTTGAATGTCGGCGCCGAAGTATTTCTTTTCAACGTAAAGTTTTGTGAATCAATTAATATTTGACAAGTCTCCTATACTTTCATCTTATGCTCTCCCATATATATATATATACATACATATATATATATATATATATATATATATATATATATATATATATATATATATGTATGTATGTATGTGTGTGTGTGTGTGTGTGTGTGTGTGTGTGTGTGCATAAAGTGATGCCACACAAATTTTTGGAACTGCAGGTGTGAAACGGCTTCCTTAAAGAAGAAATTGAAATTCTTTATTGCCTGTTTGAGTGGTTTCGAGAGACGTGGGAAATGTCCTGGGTGAGATTGGAAACTCTGGGACTTGACAAATAATTGAGTAATCTGCTCAAATTTTACGAACTCTTTCATATATATATATATATATATATATATATATATATATATATATATATATATATATATATGCTTACTATGTTTTCTCTTGTACATTAATTTATGATTTAGCTACAATAATGGAATAACAACAATGAATAATTGGTCTGGTTAATCATTCACTGTGACTGACGGTGTTTCACAGTATGCTAAGCTGGAGATGATCCATTAGAAAAATTGAGAAAGGAGTAATAAAGGAATAAGTAACTTCTCTTGCTTTTTCCTGAACGGTCATCGATAAAAAAAGTCTGAATCTTTTGAAAATAAGTGGGTAGAAACTAGGGACCAATTTAGCATAAAATTATATTGCAAATTTTCCCACCACCATCAAAAGAATTTATTTGATGGAATCTTCAATACCTTTTCCTCGGCATAATAAGGAGTAAATGTAGAAACTTTCAACCATCTATTTCAATTAGTGTGGCAAGCCAGTCGGTTTAAGTTGAAAACTGGAGAAACCTGTTGGCAGTTTTCGTGACAGTTTTAGTTATCAGTTTCTAATACTATTATAGCTCAATTGTATCAATATTCTTACGTATGATAATTTGTATTATGTGTTTGTACTCAGTCACACCACAGGACGCAACTGGCATAGTTGGATAGAATTTTATGTTTTGATTATGCAATGAAATACTCAATTTGAAAGACAATAATTTTTTTAAATAAAAAAGTAACCGGCATTTCAAGGGAAATTATGAATCACCACCTATATATGTTGCTTTTCAACCAGTGGGAGTGGTAAAATCAAGTTACCCAGATGAAAATATTACCAGTATGATTAATATCATATTTTTTAATAAAAAACACGAACAAAAAAACATTGATATAAACTAAGTGACCAATTTTGCATGAAATTTCATTGCAAATTGCCCCGTCCCCAAATAAAAAAACTTATTTGGGGGATGTTTCAAAGGATTAAATCAAACATTTCCCCACTAAAGTTTCTATCATGAATAGTTAGGTCATGTTGAAATCAGGATATAAGGATATGTATATATGTATATATATATATATAAATATATATATATATATATATATATATATATAAATCACGTATATATATATATATATATATATATATATATATATATATATATATATATATATATGTATATATATAATTCCCTCTTATATATGTATATGTATATATATATATATGTGTGTGTGTGTGTGTGTGTGTGTATATAAATACTTATATATATATATATATATATATATATATATATATATAAGGGATTTTTATATACACATGTGTGTGTGTGTGTGTGTGTATATATAAATCCCTTATATATATATATATATATATATATATATATATATATATATATATATATATATATATATATATAAGGGATTTATATATACACACACACACGCACACATATATATATATATATGTATATATATATGTATATATATATATATATATATATATATATATATATATACACACATATATATATATATATATATATATATATATATATATATATATATATATATATATGTATATATATATATACATATATATATACATATATGTATATGAGGGATTTCTGTGCAGTTTAAGTAGTGGTACTGGATGGGATTATGGGAAGTCTATAACCACTCTGAAGAGATGTAATACACCACAACAGCTGTCTGTGGATGGCACAATAATGATATTAATATATATATATATATATATATATATATATATATCAGCTTCCATTTATAACGTAAACCCAGCAACAGGGATTAAACCGGTTTGTTGTGAGTAGCTGTTGTCAAGAAAAAAAATAAGAAAAATCATTTTGTTGCCAGCAGAATATTATATCCCAACCTCAAGGCAATTTAAATCTTAATTTCCCATCTTTGAAAAATGCAATGGGTATCAATATATTTCATATATGCCGTCATTTTTCCTGCACGGTTATACTAGTACACTAATACAAGTTATGGGAAAGTGAGATAAATTGTTCTCACAGTCGATTTTAATATCTTCATCATACAATTTTTTTTCATTATCAAGTCAAAAACTTCCACCTTTTCATGGGCTATGAAAGATGTGGTTAAATTTAGGGGCGGATCGAGGAATACCTTTTAAATAAAGCAATACTAATCCATTTTCTAATACATTTTTGCAATCGTGCGTGATTGTTCACATGATATCTCCAAAAGTTCTCTATAAATTTCAATGAAATCATGTGGAACGTTGATCTATGGTTGAAAGAAGAAATGATCAACTTTGGGGACGGATCCAGGAATATCTTTCCAACTGAGAGATATTTTCTCATTTCAATATATTTATACATGTGCTCATTTTGATCATATGGTATCTCCAAAATTCTCAATGAATTTCACTGAAATTATGTGGAGGGAGAAGGAGCGTGATCTATAAGAGACGAGGCCACATTTAGGGGTGGATGTAGGATTATCTTTTACAATAGAGAAATAATTTCCCATCTGAGGTGTTTGAATACCAACAGCTTTTGAATATCCCGGATAAACTAACGAAGAGCAACAAGAGCCTCTTTACAGCGCCACTTGGCGTATCTGAATCGCCAGGATCATTACAATTGCGGTTAAGGGTTATTATTAAGTTTAACTTATGAATTGTTTCTCTCTGGGGTTGACGATGAATAATGCAGAATGCTAAACCGTGGATGACAGGAGATCACTGCATATGTAACAGAAGAAAAGTACATACACATATTGCAAAACAAAAAAAAACATACAAAGAAATGAGAAACTCGCCATCACAGGCAATAATTGAACAACCGTGGCGTCAAAATTTGAAGTCATGTAAAAAAATAAAACTGGTCAGATTAAATCCCCTTTATGACATCCTGGTATTTTTCGTTGTAAGATATCAAAAATAGAGTAAAAAAAATCATCTACAAATATCTAGATTCTGGTGACTGTAGATGTTATTTATAAACCCATTAAAATAAGTCCCCAAAAGAATCACAAAAGCTTTTTTTCCAACAATCTTTTAAAAAGAATTTTGAAACTGGTCAAGTGGAGTACTGATGAACATTTTCAAGTCTGTAGACAAAACGGTATGGCCAGTATCGCTGGAATACACAAACATATAAACAAATACACAAACACATGCAAATATAAGAAATGATATCTCTGATACCTTCGTTGGCTACGGTTGTTTGATATTTCCTGGAGAGAGGATGCGTGAATGAGGAAATGAAATATAGAAGGAAAAAAAAGAGAAAGGAACAAGGAGAGATGCAGAATGAAAACAGAAAAATATTGAAAAAGAAACCCTCACGTGATCAACATCTTTGGCAGCATATCGTTTGGGGGATGATCAATTAGAAAAATTGGAAAATGGATGATTTTTGAATAAGCTACTTCCCTTGCATTTTGTTGGTCTGTGATAACTAAAAGAGTCTAAATTAGAAAAAAAAAATAGTAATCTAGCATAAACTTACATTACAAATTGAACCCTCCCCTCTCACTATAAAAACATATTCAGTGGGAAGATATGTTTTCTTTTAGACCTAATAAGGAGTAAATGATTAGATTTTCAGCCTTCTTGTTCCGCTGGTGCGGTCCCTTCGTGCAATAAATACATATATACATTGCCAGACATCTAATAAGTCAGACCAACTTAAAGAACTAAAGAAACCAATTTTGGCAGTTTTGATGACAGTTTTGGTTGACGGTCCCTCAAAAAAAAAAAAAGAAAAAATGTTGAAAATAAGAATTAAAGGAAGTAGATAAGAATTGATAACGTCAGTAGCATGTAAAGGTATATTGATAAGTATATCAATTAGAAATGACAGAAAACATTGATAAAAACGTGTCTCTGTACGTATTTGTATGTGTCTGTCTGTATATCTTCGTCTTGAGTCTGTGTACGAATATTTGTTTTGAGCCTCGTCTCTGTGTGCATACATTAATGCGTATGTGTGTTTCTGTGTGTACATTTCTATGTGAAAATCTTTTCGTATGTATATGTCTCTGTGAGCGTGTATGTGTTTGTGTAACAGTCTCTGTGTGTTTCAGTACGCAATTTTTTATGACTATGTCTGCGTTAGTGTGGATCTCTGTACCGGTATGATTTTATGTCTGCGTGTATGTTTATAGTGCTGTCTCTATGTGTACATAAGTGGGTGTGTCAGTCTATGTATTTGTTTGTCTGTCCATGTGTGTGTATCTGTTTTTTTCTGTCTGTGTCTGTGCTTCTGTGTGCACATATGATCTTCTATCTGTATGCCTGTGTCTATGTGTGTGTGTGTGTTTGTTCGTCCCTGCTTGTTCCTGTGTAAGCGTCTGTGTGTATGTGTGCTTTTGTGTGTGTATGTGTCTCTGTGTATGTCTGCGTGCGTAAGCGTGTGTTTGTGTGTCTTCGTGTGTTTATGTAACGAAAAGAAGCCGAATAAAAACAGCCTGCAATAATATTCATAAGCAATTATGCAATCTCATTCAGCGAACGGATCCCTTCCAAAGGAAACCGTGCTTATCTCCTGTTTTTTTCTTCTTGTCTTTTTCCCAGCCAGGGGATATCGATTGAGGGTAAAACTCTCCCAGGAATTCGGCACATAATTGCCAAAGATCCCAACACGAGACAGAAACTCAGGGCAATAGAAGATTGTCAAATATTGGCTGGTGAATAACCATTTCGGCAAGACCTTTTACTTATTTCCGAAAATGATTTCTTCTTGTGATACAAAACGCCAAAGCGAACTTGAAGACAATGCAGATATGGAAGAAAAAAATGGTATACGTTGGTTGGAGATTAAAAAATATCAGAATTAGCTTCGGACATATATATATATATATATATATATATATATATATATATATATATATATATATATATATAGGAAGGATCTGATATTTTCCTGCTGCGCTAGTGTACTGGGAATAACATGTTTGTTAGGTTCTTGGTTATGGCCAATATTGGGAAAGAAAAGCTTTGTGGTGGTTTTAATAGGATTTATTTAGTTGCCTCTACGTATATGACAAAGGAATAAAAAGGATACGCAGGGAAAGAGAGAAAACAATCTAAGCTGTTTGAGTTTATGAAAGAATGAAAAGGACTTAAAGAGAAAAAAAAAAGTTTAACTGGAAAGACTTTTGATAGGTCACAATCCACCCCTACGTCTATTTTCGAATGAAGATGATAACGACAATTTTTGTATTGTATATATTAAAATTGAAATTCATTTTTTTTTTGTATAAATGTATTTATTTATTAGAATGGAGCAAGCCCTTACCTATTTCAAATAAAGAATTTCGAAAGTTTTCTAAGATATGCGAAACTGGTCATTTTGGCTCAGTCGGTGAGTGTGTCGCCTCACAAGCATTGGTAGCGATTTCAGATCTCTGTAAGGGAATTCTAACTTTATTCGTCAGTTACATTTAAAGTCCCGGAGCAGACACACTGGGGAGAGTTTCTCCGATGGATTAGGAGAGGATTGTTCCCGTTCTTGTTACGGAAGAAAATTAAAGTCTACTTCAGACTTGGGCAGGAGCTTGACAAAAGAGAAAGGAAACCGACAGAAGATTAGATGAAGAGACAACGAAGAGTAAGTTTCTTTTTCCACAATAAATCTTGCTTTAATAAGAAAGAAAATACAACAATGATAAAGGGAAGAATACGTGCCATCAAGAAAGAGAGAAGAAAGAATTAAAAAGCAAATTGAAATGAAAAAGACGTCAGTTTCAAAGAAAGAAAGAAACAGAGAACATAGAACTAACTATTGAAAGGAAGGAAAATGTCAGTTCCAAGGGATGAAGGAACGAAAAGAAGAAAGATTTAAAAACGAAAGATGGGAATGAATGATTATTACAAAGGAAGGAAGAAGTCAGAATTTAAAAAAAGATGAATGAAAAAAGAAAAAAAAGGAAAGATGCAACAAAGGAAAGGAAAGACTAAGATATTCAAAGAGAGGAACAGAGAAACTAAGAACTCGCCCTCACAGCCAATAATTGAACAACCGTAGCGTTGAGTCAAAAAAAAAAACAAACAATTTCTAGGAACATCTAGAATCTAGAAAATCTCGATACGATTGATTAACCTGTCAAAATAAGACTCCCACCAAAAAAGATGACTTTTCTTTTTTTTCAAAAATCCCCAAATATTTTTTTAGAAGCAGTCAAGTGGAGTTCTGATGCCAATTTTCAAGTCCGTAGACAAAACGGTGTGGCTACTAAGACTGTTACACACAAGCACATCAACAAGAGCATGAACTAACATAAGAACATATTAAATGAGGATAGAATCCTCCACCACATTTGGTGGCTGCGGTTGTTCAACAAACGAAGAACTTTGTTATGGATAGAAAAAGAGAGAGAAAGTTTTTGAAATAAAAGAAAGAAATAAGAAGACGTTTTTTGCAAAGATCAGAAGGGAAGGAAATAATTAATGGGAAAAAAAGAGAAAAGATGCGTGATTGAAGGAAAAATGAAGGAAAGAAAACGTTCCTCAAACCGAAAGGAAATATTTAAAAAAAGAATAGGAAAAACAGAAAAAAACGAACGGGGGGGGGGGTCTAGCCTAGTTGCTGCTGGGTCAAACTGTACTCCAACTGAAGATGATTACTGCGACATTTGTATTGCATACTTAATAAGAAAGGTTCGTAGATACATATGACTTGTCAGTTTAGTTCAGCCGACTAGCAATTATTAAGTCGTGACTTCTAGTAGCAATAACGAAATATTAATTTTAGATATAGGTTCGATTCAACACGACGGCACAGACGAACTGAAGAGATGGATCAGGTCAGGGGGTTTTGTTTCCAGTCTCTGTGGTTGTTTGGCTTGTCTTAGATAAAAAAAAAGGCAATGAGGGGCTAAAGTGGTCATTTCTCAGGAAAAAAGGGTTTTGTTATTTTTTCCCATAACAGGATGGAGACGTGATGTGTAGCCATCCCATCTTCATTATCAGTCTCTAAACACCCGTCGTTGGAAATAGACCTTTATTCAAACCAAATGTTACTCTCATCTACACATATACAAACACCTCCTCTGTCGCTCTTACTACACAACCAAACAACAAAGAAATATTCCCATTCTCTCTTCAGCATCATACATGTAAACGGCAAATCTCTCTGTGAACCACGACAAATTCTTTTCTCTGAAAAGATGGCTGGCTCCCGCCGAAATGTATCGAAATATGCCAACAGAATAATAAAAGGTTTTGTGATGCAACACCCATATCTTGAGTTTTTCTCTTCACCTTCCGATTGTCATTTTCATCTACACAGTCAACTCAATTCAAATTCACAATGCAAACACATATATATATATATATATATATATATTTATATATATATATATATATATATATATATCCTCACTCCTATCGTAACAAATACATAAGTAAATACACATAAGTCAGAAATTAATGCTCCTCTATTCAGGGTTGAGCACTCATCGTGAGGTAACTCATCCATCGTAATCTTATGCAATGCTCTTCCATAGGAATAGAGCACACTGGTGGATGAGGAATTTCTGTGTAAATAGATATATCGCTCAAATTCAGTCTCACTGGCTATCCAGTTCCGTAATCCAGATTTAGGCCTCTGGGTCTAAAGTGAAGGTTTCAATTCTGTCTTGCAGTACTGGATGGGATTATGGAAAGTCTATAGCCACACTGAAGTGATGTAATACATCAAAACAGCTGTCTGCGGATGACACAATAATATATATATATATATATATATATATATATATATATATATATATATATATATATATATATATATATATACCAAAACATAAACGTTTTTGTGTAACGAATCCATTATTTCGCTATATACGTAGATAATCTGTTTTTGCGTACTGGTTGGAAATACATAGTACTCAATATTTTATAAGAAGATTATTTAAGGTAAAAAATCGTAATTTAATTAAAAAGAGCATTCACAACTTATGTAATATAGATCACTACAACTTGGCCTGTTGTTTCAATGTTGTTGAATAATTTCAAGTGAACCATGATTCCATAATTGTGTAAAGCAGACAAAGGGTTTTGGATATTTATTCATTTTTTTTTGTCTGTTTTATTTTTTGTTCATTTTTATTTATTTGTTTTTTCCTTGTTTTTGCTTTTATTCATTTTTTGACGAGTAGAGTGATGTGGGTATTAGCTTTCTTATATTATTTATTGCTGTTTGTGAGGAGAAAAAGGGGGAAGGGAAAGACAGAGAGGCGAGGGGTAAAAAAAAGAAGGAAAAAGTAAGGGAGAAAAGAGGACTGATATAAATTCTTAAAGCACAAACAAAAGGCGAGAGATATAAGTTATTCGTTGATCACCCTTTTCTTACAATCATTTTTATTTCATCACACTAAACACAGCCTGCTGCCAGAAGACGTTGGCAAGGTGACAGTTTCTATTGAGTGACTAACCAGACCTATTCTATTACTACTTTCATTCCATGTCATTATTATGGCTTTTTAAAAGCACAACGCTCGGGTCCCATATACCTTTCGAAGACGAATAGGAGTTAGAGAAAATTATGAAATACAGGCATTTGTTTAATGCTGTTTGTTCGTGGACCCCTTGGCAAAGTTCACCCCTACTTTAAGGGAAGATAAAGCCGAGTGGAATTCAAAGTAGGGCAAGATGGACTCGAGCCAGTCGGAAAGGCAAGAAAGATGCGAAAGTGTCGGGGTTTGAAAGCGATTTAAAACCACTTGAATACAAAAGCTTGAAGAATAGCTCCTACGGCCATGGCTCCATTAGCTAAAACCCAGGCTTTCACCCCCATTCGGCAATGCCCTCTACCTGTGGATTATAGATCTTTGCCTTGGGCCTTGGCAGATTCTCTTTAATACCAACACACTTTCATCCTTGTGGCTTATGGTCATCTTACGTGGGATAAAGATTTTTTTACCTGAGGCTCTGGGGATTTATATTCACGAGATTTCACCGAAGGCGAAGAGGATTTCAGATAAAACAAGAAAAACCTTTACTTTTGACGCTACTCATCTTAAAGTTTTCACCTTTTTTTCTTCTGAGGACGCAGTTGCTTTAAAACTGAAACACTTTTAACCAATAGCCAACAGGGCTTTTTTTCCCTTTAATTCCTTAGTTTTAGTCCTGATAAGCATCAAAAGACTTGCTACAATTGTAAGAAATGATAATTATCACTAGTTTTAATAATAATAATAATAATAATAATAATAATAATAATAATAATAATAATAATAATAATAATAATAATAATAATAATAATAATAATAATGATAATAATAATAATTATGATAATAATAATTATTATTATTACTATTAATTCGTTTTAATGGTTATGTATGATATGGTCATACTATATTCTTACTTTATGCATTCATTTATATATATATATATATATATATATATATATATATATATATATATATATATATATATATATATATATCAACACTTGGTGGGCACACACACAAAATTATACACACCTACACAAACACATACACATACACACACACATACATATATATATCGCAATTTGTTCGCATGACTCGAAATCGGTTTCTATTCATTTTCTCTATCATCCTTACATATCTATCCATTCCTTTTGATATCGATCTATCCCCTTTCTTTCTTCCTTATATACATATGTATGTGTACGTGTGTGTGTATGTGTGCGTGTGTGTGTAATACAAGGAACCTTCTGGCTCATTGCAGTGTGGACTGCTTTTTATCACTTGGTTAAGATTATTCACCAAAAATGGATAAACAAGGAAATATGTATATATATATATATATATATATATATATATATATATATATATATATATATATATATATATATATATACATACTTCTAAGGATTAATAAACCTTCAATTTACTTCTAAGGATTAATAAACCTCACTCCCGAGTCTGTCTCACTCTCTACAGTACACATTACATATACATACATATGTATACATATATTGGGTGACCCTCCCCACGAAAAAAATATTGATGATTCGGTGGACGCACATTTGGGCTGTGAAACTGTAAAGCGCAGAATTACTGCGACCTATGAGTATTAGGAGAGGAGGGCTGGAGACTTGAGGAGACTTGCTGTCACTCAAACTCCAGCGGTTACCACCAGGCAACTGGTGTAAGATTCCAAATAATAATAATGGCCACCGGGCAACTGATGTCAAACTGGAAACCACAGTATTGCTGTGGACGATGAGAGTGTGGAGAGGAGGCCTGGAGACTTGAGGAAACTTGTTGTCACTCAACCTGGCAACCTGTGTGAAATTGCAAATATTATCATTATTATTATTATTATTATTATTATTATTATTATTATTATTGTTGTTGTTAATAATAATAATAATAATAATAATAATAATAATAATAATAATAATAATAATTAAAATGAATTTGTAAACATAAGATTCCTGTAGATCAAATGATTAGAAGAATATCGCTCTCGACACTTCTCAAACTGGACAAAAGAAGAACTCAGACTTATGGACTAGAGAAGGTAAAGAGAGGAAAAGGACTCGTAAGCATTCAGGACTGCGTCGACTCAGCAATCAAGAATACCCAAGACAACGTGTGGCAACATTAACTAAAATAGCCAAGAACTGCAACGGAATTAACCGTAGAAAGGCTAGAGAAGCAGAAAACAGTAAAAGAGAATCCAGAAATAGGAACAAAATAATCCTACGGGCGGTTCTGAAGACAAACTCGGAGAACTGTGGATGATCTCAATGACATTTCTATGTAGAGCCACTCTTTATAGCGTTCCAAAACAATACCGTAAGAACCAACAAAATCAATGGTAAATTGCCAAGACACAGAAGAATCGAAAACATTGACAACACGTAGAAGAAAATAAGACAATCAACCAACTAGTAAGCGAGTGCAGCATATATATATATATATCTTCCATAGGAATAGAGCACTCTGGTGGATGAGGGATGTATGTACAAATAAATATATCGGTTAAATTCGGCTTTACTGACTGTCCAGAGGTAAAATATCGGCGTGCTGGTCTGAAGTGAAGGTTTCATTTCTGCTTCGCGGTACTGGATGGGATAATGGAAAGTCAATATCTGAAGAGATGTAATACATCGAAACAGCTGTCTGTGGGTGACACGTATATATATATATATATATATATATATATATATATATATATATAAATATATATATATATTTAATTTCCACCTGCAATTTCAATATAAAATTTCATATAAAATCATTTCATAAGCAAATGAAGCAATTACCATTAGTTAATTTTTTTCAGTGGTCCCAGATCAAAAATGGTGGTGATGGCATGCTTGGATTAGTGTAAGTGAGAGTTTCAGGAGATTGTGTGTAAGATAGAAAGGGATAAGGTACACGCTATTCCTATAATAGCTTGCTGTAAAGCGAATGTTGAACATGATTTTCACTGTTCGCCATTTATCGCAGAAAGCGGCCCAACCTTTCGGAAATTGAGAAATACCCGTTTATATATGAGTGAGTGACAAAAAGTTCTCGGCCAACCCACTTCCAGAAGTTTTCGGTCCTTCTCATTCCTTTGAGTTCTTGGCCTGACCAACTCCCCAAGATCAAAGCATTATTCTGTTACTGAAACAATAAAGAGTGTTGTTTTATATTGTAAAGTGCCAATTTGCAGGCTTCATGCACTTATTTCACTAGATTTCTTTTTAGATCATTGACTGATCAATTCCTTTCATGGTCGGAGCTAGAACTTTTCAGCTCCTTCAAGTACATACAAACATGCATCCACAAACACACGCTAACGCACACACACACATTAATACACACACACACACACATTAATACACACACACACACACACACACATATATATATATACATATATATATATATAAGTAAGTAAAAGCCATACTTTTTTCTGATATCATTTAGGTATATCCATTTTTTCAAAATAAAATGAGGTATTTGAATTGGTTGCCTCAACCAGTTCCCATGGATAGAATAACCAGAAGGGCACTTAAAGGTCATAAATTATATATATATATATATATATACATATATATATATATATATATATATGTGTGTGTGTGTGTGTGTGTGTGTGTGTGTGTGTGTGTAGATGTACCAGTTTGTTTATAGTGTTGTCTACCTCACAAAATCATGTACATACGCTTTTTAGCAAGTAAAATCAGAGGAATGCGGTTTCTTACAAAACTTAACGCATCTAGATACAGAAAACGGTCTGGAAGTAGGTGTATGAGTTTACCTCCCTTGACAGAAGAAAAATTATAACTAAAAGTAAAACAGAAACGGAATGAAAGTGATAAATAAATACAAAAAAGTCACAACCAATCAAGAAAAAAGAGCGAGAATACACGAGACTACGCAAAAGTTAGGCTTAGTAAGAAACAAAATAAAAGAGAATAAAATAAAAAGATAAGAAATCACCTTCAAAATAACAAAATGGCTTCTGTTCTTTGAAAACAGCTTTCATTATTTATGCTGTTGCTATTTCAACTCACTTAGTCGTTCTTCCTCTGAAAGTATGACTCGAGGCGAATGAAAGGTAGAAATAAGTAATATTTTTTCTTTTATCTATCCCTTTTTTTTAATTTGGAGCATTTACTTTTATTTCAAGATTGGTTAAGTAAACTTAATCATTTATTTAGTTGTTGATCGGGAACAAAGTTTCTCAAGACTTTCGTATCGGAGGCTTTAAAAGGCATATTCTGAACTAGTTTTATTTTAGTCTTTCATCTGTCAACCTCTTTCCATACAATATTTTCTATATGTGAATATACATCATTCTCTTTCTACAAATATATTCATGAATATATATGTACACACACACAAACACACACACATATATATCTGCCAACACACACACATACACTAAAATACACACTCACACACACACACACACATATATATATATATATATATATACCAACACACACAATTATATATATATATATATATATATATATATATATATATATATATATATATATATATATATGATACCAATGAGGGAACGTTCATACGTTGAACTGCAATCACAGAATTAATGTAAAACAAGAAAAAAACACTGAAGGAAATTATATCGATTGCTTTGACAGATATTGGGAAATAAGTGACTGAATTGTCACCAAAAAACTTTTGAAAAAGTTTTCAAATGTTTAATGTTTAAAGCTGTAAAGCTTTCTAGACTATATATATATATATGTATATATACATATATATATATATATATATATATATATATATATATATATATATATATATGTGTGTGTGTGTGTGTGTATGTATGCATGTATGTATATATATAGATGATGTGTGTATGTGTATGCATTTATGCATGTGTGTGTCTATCATGTGGATACAAAAAATCCGAAAATCTTATAACAATTGACAATATTGAAATGAAAAGATTGAGATTTTCATGCACCTGAAAATTGTTATTAAACAATCCCTGCATTTTCCGTATCCCATAGACATCATCATTGTAATCGATGATGTCTTACTGCCGACTGAGTAACTTCATCGGAGAGTGTCTGTGCTTGCATGCACCTCTCACTATCCCTCTCTATCAATATATGTATATACACACACACACATATATATATATATATATATATATATATAAACACACACACGCGTGCGCATATATGCATATGTATTTATAATGAAATGTAATAAATATACAACAACCAAGTGTATATGTTTTAAATAGATTTTAAACTCAGAATAGTATTCAATACCATCGGAGGAACAGTTATAACATGAATACAGACATTTTTTAGCGGTTCATTTCAGGTTGTACATTTTGTTTCTTTTAAAAAAGAATTTCAAATGAAAGTTAATTTGAAAATCTTTTTAAAGTGAAAGAGAAGGTAAAATCTATAATCAACCACAAAAGTATCCTTACTTATATATATACACACACATATATATATATATATATATATATATATATATATATATATATATATGTAAGTGCACCAATAATAGTTTATTTAAAGATTTACTTATTTTTGATTGTTAGATCTACCTAATATGTACCGCCCCACTAACATCCAAAATTACAAAAATTGAATGATTTTTAGTAATAAAGAGGTACATTTACTGATTATTTTACTCTGCAGTGAAATGTATTCAACTTCTCCAACATTATCGTTTATCGTTAATGCTTATAACAATTGTATAGATTACTTTATGTCTCAAAACTATTCTTAAGCATCCAAGAAGTTTCTTCGAATGACCCAGGCAATGTACGTCCTCACGGAATAACAGAATATGTCAGATTTCCCTGATGACCATCAGAAAGGTAACATCACTGTCATGCCGAATAGAGAAGAACACTTAGTTGACCCCAGAGAAAAGATTGTTCAAGAATATTAGTCAGAAAGACGTTGTCGAGTACTTGTTGAATAATTTAGTATTCAAGAAGTCACAATTCAGCCAATATTCATCAAGCGAGAGTAACGTAGTGCTGAAGTAAACACGCAAAGAACCGAATCATCTATGTGCATACCGCCATAAGGATCAGCAAGTATGGCAAAACAGCTCCACAGCTTCACATTACTCGGTAGGAACTGGTTAAATATTTTAAAGCAACGGTAATGATTCTTACTCACCATACAGTTAGTAACCTACACCGATAACATGAACTGAGAATCTGCAAATCAAGGTTCCACTGTTAACGAAATGGCTCGGTCAAGCTATGCTGGGATCATATATATATATACACACATATATATATATATATATATATATATATATATATATGTATATATTATATCACCCATAGACGGCTGTTTCGTTGTATTACAACTCTTCAGTGTGGCTATAGACTTTCCGTTATCCCATCAAGTACCACGTGGCAGGATTGAAACCTTTCGCTTCAGATTCGGAGGCCGATATCCTACCTCTGAGGTCTTACCTCTGAGCTACGGAACTGGATGTTCAGTAAGGCTGAATTTAAGCCATATATTTATTATAGGTTAAATTCCCCGTCCACCAGAGTGCTCTATTCCTATGGAAGATATCCGATGAATAATTCAGCTATATATATATGTTGTCCACAGGAGACTGGAGCCGTGATGTTCGATGTCAATTCTGTCCGTCATGTCTGGAGAAAGCCAAATGAAGTCTATAAACGGAAGAACACAGTCACAACAGCTACAAATGGTAGTGTTTATAACTCCATCTTACTTTTAAGGACCCATGACACCTTCACATAATTGAGGACAGATGAACAGAGCCAAATGCAGATGAAAACATCAGAAAAGGGGCTTTGAATGAAATGTGTTTTTCTCCTACAGAACGATGACCCAAAGCTCACTATTTGGAAGACTGAAATTTGGCCGAAGTAAAAACGTATCTATGTTCTTTTGTACTGCATCGGTACTTGAAGCAATGAACTACTTGCTGCTCTCTTCTGTATCTCCAAATAATAGCCAGTCTTTCGTTGTTCGAGGATATAGCAGCGATGATCTCAAGTAGAAAGTTCCTGTCGAACGAAACTTGTAAACTGCTGTGCCAACCACCTGGGGTGACCTTCCACCTAGGACGAGGAGGGTTAAGGGATGTACATAAGCTTATTTTACTCTGCTTCTCCCGTGCTTTTATTCGTTTTCCTTCTTTTAGAAAATGCCTGAGTCGATACTAGCTCGTGTCATTCCTTTTGCATTAAGGGGATATAAAGAAAAGAGCTAATTCCTTCTCTTGTTCCAGACGGGTACCTCTCACTGCATTTCTATTGCGACATTTTTGTTCATACTGCTTCATACTTTTGTCCTTCAGGGGGCGGGGGGCACAGGACACAAGCGGGTCCCTCTCCTCGACTGTTCACTTCTCGGGTTCGAAGTCAACTGTCCAAAATGATCCCTTCTTAGATACCGTCAAAGTGACACAAAATATGGATATCAAGACACAAACATACGGTGTCAGATACCGAAAAACCTCCTCTGCTAATAAGGAAGGCGGTTAACACATTCTGTGTCTGCGTACGATCCCTATAATCTTATCACCATTCCTTTCTCTTCTCTTTCAGTATCATCACGTATTTTTGAACCCCCCTAAACAATCCCTCCGTTTGAGATCATCTTTTTCCACTAATAACAACCCTATCATTTTATACTTTATTTTTTTTTAATCTAAATCCCAGTAAAAAATTGTGGGGAGATACAACCAATGCATACTCTCGATAGTCACCTATGGAGCTGAAACATGGACCCTTACCAAAAGATTTACTTACAAAATCAGAATCATGCAACTTGCACATGAGGAAATCATGCTGAAGATCACATGGAGGGATCACAAGACAGCACAGTATATTAGAGTGAAAAGCAGGGGTCAGATATAACATACGAACTGATAGAAATCTCAATTAACAATTGATTGTCAGGTTGCAAGAATGTTTGACAACTGATGGACATCACGACTCAAATCCCCAGAAATGCAAAAGTGTGACTGGAAAATATGGAATAGTGTGACGAACTATACAAGTTTAGGAAGTACTTGCTCCGCAACGCCCATGATAGAGAAGTCTGGCGAATCTTGGAAAAGGTTTATGCCCAATGACGGATGCTAAACGGCTGGTGATAATGACTGAAAAACGTTAGTAAAGCCGACCATTTTTACTGTCTTACATTTGACTTTCATTATGCGTCCAATATCCGTTATTCAAGCTGAATATAGTTCACTTTATTAAATAAGTACTTCCATATACGGCAGCTTACGTTATCTGCGAGGATATGTTCCAAGACTTTCAGCGAATGCCTTGAATTACAGATAGCACCAAACTCTATATATGCTGTTTTTTCTAGACCTACCTATGAAAAAGTTTGATTTATACATTTGGTGCAATGAGGAATAAACAATTATAGGTAATAATTAAATGGTAATCATAACAATATATTGTAGTTTTCCATTGGAAAACATCTAAAATAGGAAAATTTAGTATCTAGGAACTTCTATTTTCTGGAGAATCTAGATGTTATTTTGTACTGGAAAATATCTAAATATCAAAGAAAAACACCCAAGAACTTCTTGATTTTCGAGAATCAAGATGTTATTTTCACAGGGAAACATCTAGATAGCATTTAAAAAACAGCTAGAAACATCTATTTTCTGGAGAATCTAGGTATTCTCTTTCCCGAGAAACATCCAAATAGTGTAAAAAGAAACTCAAAGGAAAATCCTGATTCTAGAGATCCTACATGTTATTTCTACTGGAAAACATCTAAATAGCGTATAGACACCTAAAAATAACTAGATTCTGGAGAATGTAGATGTTATTTTCCCTGGGAAACATCTAACTAACGTGATAAATACCTAGGAACATCTAGATTCAGGGAAATTTAGATATTATCATCAAACTAGTCAAAATGTGGCCCTAAAATGCTCCAAAAGATTTTTCTTTAAAAACCCATTAACCATTTTTAGAAGAGGTTTGTGGAGTATGTTGCAAGAATGGCAGACAATCGATGGACATCACGACTCACAACGTGGATCCCCCGAGACCATATGTGCAACCGAGGCTGGCAAAATGTTAAATGGAGAGACGAGCTAGACAAGTTCAGGAAGTACTGGCTCCGCGACGCCCATGATAGGGAAGTGTGGCAAATCCCAGGGGAGGTCTATGTCCAACGACGGACGCTAAAAGACTGATGATGATGATGATGATGAAAGAAAGAAAGAAAAAAGAGAGAGAAAAGAGGGAGGAAAGGGAGAGAAAAAAGCGAAAAATAAAGGGAAGAGGGGAAAAGAAAAAAGTAAGAGGGAAAGAAAAGAAGAAAGAAAGAAAGAAAGAAAGAGAGAGAGAAAGTGAGGAAGAAAGAAACGAGATGATGATGATGATGATGATGATGATGATGATGATGATGATGGTGATGATACAAAACGTTATGGCTAGGAGCGCCGGAATACACGAACATATACAAAATTAAAAAGGGGTAGAACCTTACGCCATGTTTGGTGGGTACGGTTGTTCAATTCAATCGATCCCAGAAAGTAAATCCGTTGAGGGTAAACTCGTTACTGACGAGGAATGTCGTCTTGTCTTGAAGAAAGCGTGGACCAATAGATAAATTTGATAGCTGCCAACAATTAAAACACCCGTTTGCTACAGTCTATAGCAAAAACGATCCTCCGAATGCCACATGTCCGTCCTAAACCAACAACAGCTGGAAAACCTGGTATATCCTCTCACCTATCTCCAGGGTCAAACCAATAACAGCGAATAACGTACAACACTGACGCTCCGATAGAAGGTGTGTGTCGATATATATCAAGTACTCGTTTTTGGCTTGTCCTCCGCTCGCAAAGATCAGGTGAGGATGGTGTGTCTCTATCGCAGGTTTCTAAGGGAGCTGAAAAGCCGAATCCGTGTGCCGTAAACTTTTTCCGCGCTTAGGACAAGGGAAGCCCTTTGTTGGCGTTGTCTGAAAGGCAATTCGCTCAATCCATCTTCTCTTCATGTCCTCAGCAGCTGCACATCTGTCAGAGTCAAACTTGAAGCTGGTTGCCCTGATGCAGAGATGCCAACCCTTTCCATCGCTCACTTCCTGGTGCCATGAGAGATGACGACCGCTCACAACTGAAAGCTGCTTCCTGAGCCGTTATTCAAATTGCTCATAGATAAAACGTAATGGTAGCCCTATATTAACGCGTGCGATTAAAAGCCGTGGACAAGAAATGTTTCTCATTCGAATCTTAATTAGCTCCCCTTACGTACGAGTAAACGTATGCATTGATTTAATCAAGATAGATATTGTTTAAACATTTAAGAGCTAAGGCTTCAAACCATAAGACTGGCTATTGTCAAGATCAGGGAGAACTGAGGATGTATTCCGCTCTTTATATTTTAAATATTTGTAAAACGGCAAGTTGTATTGATATAATGCGTGAGGCGACATACAAATGTAATTCTTTGATAGGCTGAATATACCCGTCAGTTTTCAAATACTTTTAAAATCCAATATCTTGATTTTGTGATAAAGGCTTCAGGAATCTAGAACACTTTTCTTTCGACAAATCAATGTTGTATAGTATAGGGGTATTGTTTATCTTTCATATTTTCCATATACAAGAAGAAATATCGGTGCCTAGCAATATATATATATATATATATATATCAGAGAGAGAGACAGATGAACAGACCGACACACAAACAGACAGAATTTCTCTCTTTCACACAAAACCATACGATATATATATATATATATATATATATATATATATAAATATATATATATATATATATATATATATATATATATATATATATATATATACATATATCAGATGGCGAATCTCAGCAGAACTTTCTTTCGGCATTTGTTGGACTCAGACAATACACGCATATCCGGTAGAAAACATCTGCGTTTGTCAGAAGGGTAATAGTTTGAATTATTGAAGGTCCCACGGACTAACCACAGGGCCCTTGTATAAGTCCTAGCCGACTGACTATATTTATACATGACAAAACATGAACACATATACACAAATACACACATACACATACAAGTAAGCTCATAGATGTTAATGCATATATTTATCAGGGATATATATTAGAATATCTGAATGATGTGATTGTACGTCTTGATGAATATTTACAAGTACATGTAGATAGATATCTGAATTCGATAACCGCAAGTATCAATTTTTCTCTCATACACACATAATATATATACATAAAGTGATAAGAATACGGGGTTATAAGTTATATCAGATACTATTTTACGACGATTAGTTTCTTGCAAACAACTTGGAGCTGTCTACATTCGTCAGGTGAAATACAATTCTTTTCGTTGTGCAATGAATCGAATGTAACTTCGTATCATCACCATTATGGTAGACCTATCTAGAATGATACTGAGCACTTATATAGATTCCAACAATATATACATATATATATATATATATATATATATATATATATATATGTTTGTGTGTGTGTGTGTGTATATATATATATATATATATATATATATATATATATATATGTATATATATGTATATATATGTATATATATATATATATATATGTTTAGCTTAATAAGAGCAGCGAAACTTTAAAGCGGATTTTTCGGCCCCGGGTTCTATTCCTACAGCAGCTCTATTCTCTTTAATTGTTTCTTTTATTAACGCTGTTTAGACCGAGTGATTCATTTTCTGTGTGGCAAAGAGAGGTCGTTTCAAATAGAGTTTCAAATATATATATATATATATATATATATATATATATATATATTTGAAATATATCTTAGATCTTATAAGCGATCAAGAATTGAATATATTCGTAGGCATATATACTGAATCACCCATAAGGAAGTGCTCTCTTATGCTTTTTCTCATAAGTTGCTAATGCACTCAATTTTGTTACTAAAAAGGTTGATCTAACGAATTTATCATTACGGCCCAAGGAAATACTGATATATTGTAATAGAAGTTATTTGATGAAGAGACACGTTCTTACCATAGATATAAGTAACCCCAGTAAGCTTTTTATTTCCTTATTAAGTTGAGAACTTACACCTTTTCATTAGGAAGAAGAACTTAACAGCTTTTTAGGAATATACGAATTACCAGTATCACTAACTTTCTGCATTGGGACCATTATAAAGTATAACTTGTAAATTGTTTATTTCTAAGTTTGACAGAATATAATCTGGTCTTGTAAAAGGCCATAAGTTTGGGACTCTCAACGTGGCTCCGAAGACCGAACATTTTTCCCATGAAACATGTTCAGTTTTTGGAGTGATTCGTTTTCCACAATTTCGGATAAGATATTACTTGCCTGTAATCCGTTCTTTAATTCAGATGATACAAAGAGGACCGACGAGCTCAAATGTGGGAAAAAAATGCCGATATTTGTTTGGACTATTCATGAAAGAGTACATCTGTGTACTTTAAAAATCCGTCATTTAATATGGCATGACCAGGCGTAAAAAGAGTGTAAAGCAGGCTGTTCCTGAATTGGTAGCCGTTAGGACTTCTGGCTGATATCCACCGGTTTCTCGGTGTTCTGCAATAGAAATTTGGCTCCTATAGTCAGTGTCTTTTTTTTGTTGCTGTCTTTCTTACCTTTGTTTCCTCTGACATCTTAATAGTATCTCTTATCAACCTTTTTTCTTCTCCATCGCCCCCCTCCCCCGCCCTGCTGTATACTCTTCTTTGGCTCCCCCAACCCTTCCTCCCCCGGGGCACTTTTCCTTCTGATAAACTTGCCCTGAATCCAAACTGCTATTGCCAGCCAGAAGATTGTATCTTTGTCGCTTTCCCTTCAAGATGGTTGCTATCAGTAATCGGTTGAAACGCGATAGAGAGAGCACATGCGAGAGAAAGAAAAAAAAAACAGGGAAAGAAGGAGAAGGAAAGGAAGGAAGAGAGGGAGAGTGGAAGAAAAAGGAAGAAAGAGAGAGAAAAAAGAGAGAAATGAAGGGAAGGGGGGAAAAGAAAAAAGTAAGGGGGAAAGAAAAGAAGAAAGAAAGAGAGAGAGGAAGTGAGGAAGAAAGAAACGAGACATAGAAGGCAAGAGAGTTGGAAGAAATACAAAAAAGGGGGAAGAAGAAGGAAAGAAAGAAAAAGGAGAGAAGAAAGAAAGAAAACGAGAAAGAGAAAAAAGAAAGAAAAAAGGAAGATAGATAGAAATAATGAAAGCGAGATCGAGAGAAAGAAATAGAGAAAGTAAGGAAGGAGTGAAAGGAGGGAGAAGGAAGGGATGAATGGAAGAAAGGGAGAAAGAAAGAGGAAAAGAGAGAAAGATAGAAAGAAAGAGACTAAAAGAAAGAACAGTAATAGAGAAGTAGGCATGAGTAGGAATTAGAATGCCGTGTGAGTTAGAAAACCTGTCTCTTCCAGGCCCTTGCGCGAGGTGATACGTCTAGAACAATCTTTCACCGATAGAGAATGTTGCTATTGATCACGATGACTATGGGGAATATTACAAAGTGAAAAGCGATTAAATAAAATGAAGAGAAAATAAAGGGAAAGAAAATATGATAAAAAAAGAACAAAAACCAAAAGGAAATTCGCACCTAGCCAGAACGAGGCCAAATCACCGGGAGCCGTAAAAGGGAAGCCAGTAAAAATCTTATTAGTTGAACAAACGATTTCACAAAACACAAGACTTGAGAAAAGCCGGATGCGACGGTTTGAAAGATTTTGTTTGTTTAAACATTTTAAAAGCTTTTTTGTGGAGTTTAATTTCAAATAAAATAACTGATAAGGTCTCTTTGTTCTTTCAGCATCGGAGAAATAAGGGAATCGTAGACAAAGATGGTGCTTCAAGGCCAAAAACTGATTCTTGCAGTACAATTCATATATAAGTACAGAACCGGTTTTTCAAAAATTCGCTATACGTCATTTTTCCCGCTTTTCATAAAGAAGACAAAAGCAAAAAGAGTTTACATTTTCCCATTCTATACTACATTAAGTCTCCTCTACCGAAGACTCAGCCTAATATATCATCACCATATTTTGGGTCATAGAAAAGCTCAAGAAAAATTAGCACTTGAAATTTGATTAAAATAGTGAAAAAATGTCTGATGCTTTGGGACCCAGTCTCCTGTACCTCCCATCACTCCAAACCCCAACGACTCAGCCTAACATACCATCATCACCATATTTTGGGTCAGGGAACGGCTCAGGAGTGAGTTGCATGAAAGATCAGCGCTTGAGATTTTATTAAAAATGAAAAAAAATGTCTGATGCTTGTGGACCCGGTCTCTTGTACCTCCCATCACTCCAAACCCCAACGACTCAGCCTAACATACCATCATCACCATATTTTGGGTCAGGGAACGGCTCAGGAGTGAGTTGCGTAAAAGATCAGCGCTTGAGATTAGATTAAGAATGAAAAAAAAGTCTGATGCTTGGAGACCCGAAATCCCCTGTGGCCCTAGGATCATAACATCACTGGGGACTCATCCCAGAGCATTCTTGAGATGCATTGCTTCTTTGTTTTACACCACTTAGTCTCATGATTACTTTTTAAAAGAAACAATTTTTGTTCGGATAGTGGGGGAAACCCGTACCTCTATTCTTTCAGCTCCAAAGAAATAAGGAAATGGTTGACAGATAATAATTCTGGGCCAAAAACTGATTGTGAAACAACTCATAAATATTTACGAACTCTAACTGTGTCTATTCTAAGGTTACCTACAAGCTTTGGGCCCTCAGTCAGGATCAGACTTATTATTGTAATATTAGTCTGATGAACTTGTAAGCTATGGCTTCACGTCAAGACATCTAATTCTATAAGCCGAAATAAGTCAGGCGTGAGGCCACAATTTTTGACAGTCAGTAAGAATCAAACTTACTATTGTAATCATTTTCTGATAGAATAGCTTGTTAACCATCGTCATGGAACACAGTCTACTGCTACGAGTACTGCAACTGCTGATGCCATTCTTCAACCTTCTTACTATCATACAATTAAATGCTAGTAAAATATATACGACTAGAGTAACTCGTTGTATCGTATATTCATGTATTGTGTGCCTTAAATGGGATACGAGGTCACCTATTATACTTGCCATTGGCAACCATTACGTGCACATGTATACTTATAAAATTAGAATCGAGAATGAGTGACTTAGCAATTCAGTGTATTGAAGTGTAACTACTCTGAATAAAATTAATAAATCTTAATATCGAACATAAACGATAAATTTGAAAAATATCCAAAAATATAGACAGAATTTGGCTAGAAAATAAATGACTAGCATGGCCTAAATGTATGTCTGCTCTCAAAACATAACAGCTGCCGACGTGGATATATCTAGCCACTGGCATAATAGTCGAGCATTTAGATATAAATTCCTTGAATGGTGCTGTTTAGATTAGTGCACGTTGTGATGTAGTATAGTAAGGGTATTTTTCTATAAACTAATATAAATATAAGCTGAAAACTTTAAAAAAAGAAAATTAGATTATATGAATAATTGTTGAATAGTGCAATTTTGAACAGTATGGAAAATTTTGGAACTGCAATAGATACAAGGTATATATATATATATGTGTATCGACATTGTTCAGAATTATTCGTACTGATATTTTAATTTTAAAAGATGTGCTTTCCGACCTTATTTCCGACTGCTTTTACTCGGGGTAGTATTATACTATCATTCTGTCTTTTATCTTTAATCTTCCCCCTCCTTACAAACCTTTGCAATTTAATGAACAGAAGTAAGAATGAAAGGGTGTGCTTTGGCTTGAATGGGAACAAATGGATTCAACCTCCACTATAACTGTCTCACTCCCCACCAATCCTTAAAAATATAATTAACAAGTATATGAATAGAAGAGGATAAGAATAAAAGTTAGATGAATAAGAGCTAGAGGGACTAAATCTTCACTGTAACTGTCATTATCTCATAACTCATCCTTGGCAGTCCGTTTGGATAGTGTAATGGTTAGCACATCTGCCTCAAATGAAGAAGGTCCCAGATTCGATTCTCGGTATGAGCACAGGGTGTACAAAACTCTTCATTAGGATGAAATCCCTTGAACAGATAGCAGCTAATTGAGTACAACCAAATTCGATTCGGGTAGAGGTGTCCTAACAGCGGGCCTGCCTGAAAAAAACAAAACAAAAAAAAAACTTGTAAGTACAAAGTCCTGGTCCCGACCAGACTTGAGACTCACAAGAATCACTAAAGTGACATATACACCAGAAAAAAAAAACTCCATCGGAGGTTGTCTCTAAAGAGACATAACGCTTTTACAACCCATGCAAGTCTGTAGCCTAAATATTAAGTTATAGTTGTTGCAGACCACAAGAATATAGACAGGAAATAAAAGTAATCAATAATAACAACAGAATCATTTGTTCCATTCGCCTCATTGTTGATATAGATACATTGAATAATTTATTTAATTACTTTAACGAGATGATATACTTTAATTGCAGAAATATATATTCGAGAGTAATGATGGTATCTTAGTTATCAACACCCACCGAATTTCCATGGGGTCAGATGGTTACTTTTGTCCTTTGGAATATTCGTTGATAATTTTTTACTCGCAGAATACCTGTCAAATATGAACTGAGAAGATATGTATATGGGCGGAAAGTAAGTCCGACTCTAGCATTGTAAATACATTGTGAATAGGAGGACCCCTCATCGAGAAAACTTTGACATCTTCCTTTGGCCCATTGAGTTACCAAAAAAAATTTGCTTTGGGCTCCACCAATATTTAGGTGCTCCTTACAGCGTGACAGACAAACATACAGACAGACATCCCCATTTGGATATTTAAAATTTTGACCTGCGTTCTCGAACTAAGATTGAAATTTGAAATGTTATTATTCCATGAATTATCTAGACTTGTATTAGAAACAGTGAATCGAAACTGTCTCTAAAACTGTCAAAATAAGTTTCTTCAGTTCTTAAGTGTATCTGGCTGGATGGGTAACCGGCAATCTATATATACCTGAAGCACAAGTACAGGACGCATCAACAGAGCTAGAAAGTTGGAAATTCGAACATTTACTCCTTAGTACCTCTAGAAAAAAAAACTGTTTTTAGGTTTACTGAACCCCCATCTATAGTTTTTTGGGGGTGAAGGTCTATTTACAATGTAAGTTACAGCTAATTTGATCCCTTAGTTTGTGTCCAGTTGAACTCATGCTTGTTTTTGAAAAATCGGTCGAATGCATTCCTTGAGGTAAGTTTTGTTCCTATTTACCCGAGAAACAAGGTGACACAAGGTTGGTTTTATGTTGGGATACCACTCCCATGGACTTGTGTGTAGGGAAAACCGCAAAAATACTCTTTAGCTTTCCAGCTAATGTCGTGAAGGGATAAGGGCACTGGTCTTGAGGTGTTCGAAACCCCATTGACTTGACTAGACGGAGCAATACCACTCCTCACGATGTAAAGCCTCATGGACTATAGCCAGCACATGTGTTAAAGTGAGGAAATATTTTAAGCCTTGCGATGTGCGTGGAATTTCAACATAGGGTGATCTGCTAAGCTCAACTACGCAATATGGAAATTCTATTGCCACACTGAAGAGATGTAATACATCGAAACAGCTGTCCGTGGATGACACAATAATATATATATATATATATATATATATATATATATATATATATATATATATATATATATATATATATATATATATATATATATATAATTTGAACTATTGGAACTGAGACAGACTCAGGAGTGAAAATGTATGGAAACTAAGTTTATTAATCGCTGATGTTTTCATATATATATATATATATATATATACATATATATATATATATGTGTGTGTGTGTGTGTGTGTGTGTACATGTTTCTCTTTGCATCAAACGAGTCTTTCGATAATTTTGTTAGACTCATGCCTTGTGAGTTCACATTTCTTTTCATGTAAATATACAAAGTTTATGAAAAACATTGAGTCTATGGAAGGTAAGCTTATCAATATCTACTTCAGTGAAAATGGCCCCTTTTTTTCACATTGAATGTCTTTTTGTTGGGAAGGGTCGAAGAAAATACTGTATCACCAAAATAAATGAATACATCGAAAATTATCTTCCTGTTCACTGTAAAATATTGATAATCACTTCAAGATCAAAATATATACAAGCATAATTTTTTTAATATACCGATGTATCTAACGTGAGCTATACGCATAATATTTTTATGCAGAGATTTCTTGAGATATTAAAGTTTTTCTAAGGCCCCCTCAAGTCCAAGAAGTTTTATCAAGACTGATACTTGAGAGTTCGCTCTTCTTGGGCGTTCTACTCGCAGGGGTGTTGTGCATGAGAAGGTTAAGCTTTGAAAATATCAATTGATCAGTGGCTATTCTATAGAATTTGCGACGATTGGGATATCTACAGTAAAGAGATACATCTTGCAAGTTGGTCTCAAAAGCAATAGGTAGTGATTTGAGGTTTATTGCGGCCTTGTACTACTATTTGGTAATTTAAGGGTCTTGAAGTTTCAATGACCTGATCGTTACGTATGAAATGTCATCTCATACTTCTTTAGTGTTCTTCTACCGTATGTTCCACCATATATTTCATCGTCTTCTTCTTCTTCTTCTTCTTTTTCTTCTTCTTCTTCTTCTTCTTCTTCCCCTCATTCTTCTTCTTCTTCTTCTTCTTCTTCTTCTTCTTCTTCTTCTTCTTCTTCTTCTTCTTCTTCTTCTTCCTCTTCCCCTCATTTTTCTATTTCTTTCCCTCATTCTTCTTCTTCTTCTTCTTCTTCTTCTTCTTCTTCTTCTTCTTCTTCTTCTTCTTCTTCTTCTTCTTCTTTTTCTTCTTCTTCTTCTTCTTCTTCTTCTTCTTCTTCTTCTTCTTCTTCCCCTCATTTTCTTCTTCTTCTTCTTCTTCTTCTTCTTCTTCTTCTTCTTCTTCTTCTTCTTCTTCTTCTTCTTCTTCTTCTTCTTCTTCTTCTTCTTCTTCTTCTTTTACATTTATCATTCTTGTTTAGCACATCAGTTTTCAAGTAGGTCTCGCTGACTGTCTGGCTGGCTATGTACGCACCAAGCGTACCAACAGCACTGATAGAGCTAGAGGGCTGAAAATCTAAACAATTAATTCTTATTACACCTACAAGAGATGCTTTTTTGCCTTTTCTCAACCAACTAAACAGATTTATGCAATGTAAGTTCATGACCTTTCGTTTGTGTCCAGCAGTATTCACACTTATTTTTAACGATCACTGACCAACAAAAGGTGAGAGAAGTAACCTTTTCATCGTCCATCTCTCTTTCCAATATTTTAATTGATCATCCCTCTCCCAAACACGACTTGCCACCAAAAGACGTTGTTTACGTGGCGGTACTTATTGAGTTACTAACCAAACCTTTTTTTTTTCATCCTCCTTCATTCTCCTCAACTTCTCCGGAGAGACTCCCCCCCCCACCTCTTCCTTAAAAGAGTTTCTTTCTTTATCTCATTCCTTTCCTATGTCTCTATACTCTGTCTCCATCTTTTCCCTTTCTTCCAAGCCCTCACAGATTCTCGATTCTTTCTAGGTTTGTTCCAGAGATTCTTCTCTTTCAACCAACTATTACTATTTCTCTCTCTCTCTCTTCATACAACATTGCCCTGTGGTTTGTTCACCTCCCAGATCTGTTTCTCTCCTCTCCAAAAACCATCAAATCCACTCTATCTTACTCTCCCTCGAACTCTCCGCCCCGCATTAGTAAACTCATCCACCTTGTGCACTCGCTTTACAAGGCAGTACACTTTTGCCCGGCAACTAAAACAAGTCAGAGATAGTGTAAGATGGTCGATGGCCGATGTATCCCCCCTCCCCGCACACCCCCAAAGCACGCACACACACAAACACAAACCCACACACACACACACAATCTCGAATCCACACACTAACACAAGTAATACAACATAGGTATACAAACATATACATGCGTAAACACACACAAGCACACACTCATATACACATTGTAGACACACGGACAACAACACACATACAAAAACAGACACAAGCACACGCTCACACACATACCACAGACACATAAATACCAACATGAACACACATAGCCAAACACACACAAACATACACATGTACACACCAAAGATACACAGAGAACAGTACATATAAACAGAGAGAAAGAGAGAGAGAGAGAGGACAGAGAGAGAGAGGAGAGAGAGACAGAGAGACAGAGAGACGGTGAGACGGATAGAAAGAGATAGGGAAAGATACAGACAGAGAGAGAAAGTGAGTGAGAGAGAGAGAGACAAAAGAGAGAGAGAGAGAGAGTGAGACAGATAGGTAGAGATAGAGAAAGATACAGCGAGAGGTAGAGAAGGATATGGAGAGAGAGATGGAGAGGGAGAGAGAAAGAGACAACGAGACGGATAAAAAGAGGTATAGAGAGAGATAAAGAGAGAGAGAGAGAGTGAGATTGAGAGAGACATTGAGAAAGAGAGACAGTGAGACGGATAGAAAGAAATCGAGAGAGAGAGAGACAAACAGACAGACCGTGAGATGGATAGAAAGTTAGAGATAGAGAAAGATATCAAGAGAGAGAGAGAGAGACAGTGAGACAGATAGAGAGAAAGAGAGAAATAAAGGAAGATACGGAGAAATCGAGAGAGATTGAGAGAGAGAGAGACAATGAGACGGATAGAGAGAGAGATAGAGAAAAGATACGGAGAGAGATAGATAGAGAGAGAGAGAGTGAGAGGTTGAGAGAGAGAAAGAAAGATTGAGAGAGAGAGAAAGAGAGAGAGACGCACTTTTAGCTCTGTTATGCAGATTCGCCTCGCCTGTCCTCCATTACAAGTACCCAACATCAACCAACTTACTGAGGACACACGACTCATAGCTGGCAGAAAACTGTTTCCCTTCTAAGGGATCTTTGCCGAGATCTTTCGAGTCTCCCCGCCGGGCCACTACCGTTCCTTCCCGGCATTCCTTGTGTGATTAGCCGACTTTCACTGGCGGCTAATGTTCTTATTTATCTACGGAGATATGGACCGAGCAAGCAACCAGTTTAGATTGGTTTCTCCCAGTTTTTACATACAAATCCTTCCATCTACCTGTATATCTATCAGCCAGTTCATCTATCCATCGATCTATCTATCTATCGATTTTAGTCTGTTGATATCTGCATGTTCATATCTATACATCTGTTCATATCTATGTAACTATCTATCTGTCTATCTATCTATCTATCTATCTCCCACTATATATACAAATATATGTATATATATCTTACTGTCTTTATATTCACATCTGTCTATTTATCTATCTATATCAATCTGCTCACATCTATATGTCTGTTGATATCTTCATGTTCATGTCTATATATCTATCTGTTCATATCTATCTATCTCTCCCTATATATATCTTCTTGTCTGTCTATTCACATCTGTCTATTTATCTATCTATATCAGTCTGTTCATATTTATATTCCCATATCTATCTTAGTCTGTTCATATATATATATATATATATATATATATATATATATATATATATATATATATATATATACATCAGTCTGTTCACGTCTATATATATACAGAGAGATCTATCTATCTATCTATCTATCTATCTATCTATCTATCAATCAATCTATCTATCTATCAGTCAATCTGTTTGCATCTATCTATCTATCTATCTATCTATCAATCTATCTATCTATCAGTCAATCTGTTTGCATCTATCTATCTATCTATCTATCTATCAGTATGTTTATATCAATCAATCTAGCTGTCTGTTCATATCTATCTATCCATCTTTACATATCTATCTCAGTCTATTCATATCTATCTACTAATCTGTCTGTTCATATCTATCTATCTATCTATCTATCTATCTAGATATCAGGTTAATTCAAAAGTATCATTTTATTCATAATAATCCATTGCACCATCATTCACTATCTATCTATCTATCTCAGTCTCTCCATATGTATGTATGTATGTATGTATGTATGTATGTATGTATGTATGTATCTATCTATCTATCTATCTATCTATCTATCTATCTATCTATCCATCTCAGTCTATTCGTATCTATTCATCTAAGTCTGTACATATCTATCTATCTATTCATCTATCTATCTATCTATCTATCTATCTATCTATCTATCTATCTATCTTTTTATTTATCGATCTATTCTGTTATTATCAATCTATCTACCTATTCATATCAATATATCTATCATCACACATTCACACGGGAAATCTATCAGATTCACTGCATACCGGTTTATCAATTTCCAAAAATACATCAGTATTATTCATCCTATCTGTCTACTCATCTATCTATTTCGATTTGTACATATATGTTTATACCTAGTTATCTTTGCCGATCATACCAATTTTGTTCTGTATATATCAATTTCTTTTCAACCTGTCTTGGTCTCAACATATTTTTTCACCTCAATCTATGCGTATCTATCTCAGTTTCTTTATATATGCTGTCGGTCTGTACATATCTTTTTACCTTAATACGTGCATATATGCGTCTATATATCTACGATCGGTCTGTACGTATCTTTTTACCCCGATCTGTGTATATTTTTCTCACCTTCTACATATCTATGCTCAGTCTGTAAGCATAATTTTACCTCGATCCGTGCGTATCTCTCTCAGGGACTAAATATCTGCGCTAGGACCTGTCCATACATTTCCCCCCTCAATTTATACCTATCTATCTCAGTTTCTGCATATAGACGATCGGTCTGTACATATCTTTTTACCTTAATCTGAGCATTACTACCTCAGTCTCTAAATATCTACGCACAGTGTGTAATATGTTTTCACCTCAATCTGTGCATAAATACCTCAGTCTCTATATATCTGCGCTCAGACCTCAATTTATACATATCTATCATAGTTTTTGTAAATATACCCTCGGTCCTAACACATCTTCTTACCTTAATCTGCGCATATATATCCCAGTCAGTACACATCTACACTCGGTCTGTACGTATCTTTTTACTTCAATCTGTGTATATCTATCAGGCTCTACATGTCTACAAGTATTTTTGTACCTTGATCTGTATGTATATCAGTCTGTACATATCAACGTCCCATCTATAGATACTTTTTTTTACCTTGATCTATGCATATATGTATCCGTACATATCTATGTTCGGTCTTTGGGTATCGTTTTACATCGATCTCAGTTTCTACATATCTACGCTGGGTCTGTACATATCTTTCTACCTCGTTTGTACATATCTCAGTCTGTACGTATCTTTTTTTACCTCGTTTGTACATATCTCAGTCTGTACATATCTACTCTCGGTCTGTACATATCTTTTTACCTCATTTGTACTTACCTCATTCTGTACATATCTTTTTTACCTCGTTTGTACATATCTCAGTCTGTACATATCTACTCTCAGTCTGTACATATCTTTTTACCTCATTTGTACTTACCTCATTCTGTACATATCTTTTTTACCTCGTTTGTACATATCTCAGTCTGTACATATCTATGATCGGTCTGTACATATCTTTTTACCTCGTTTGTGCATATCTCTGTCTGTAAAAATCTACACTCAGTCTGTATATATCTTTTTTACCTCGTTTGTACATATCTCAGTCTGTACATATCTACTCTCGGTCTGTACATATCTTTTTACCTCATTTGTACTTACCTCAGTCTGTACATATCTTTTTTACCTCGTTTGTACATATCTCAGTCTGTACATACATACGCTTGGTCTGTACATATCTTTTTACCTAGTTTGTTCGTATTTCAGTCTGTACATAACAACATCCGGTCCGTATATATCTTTTTACCTCGTTTGTACATGTATCAATCTGTACATAACTACATCCGGTCTGTACATATCTTTTTACCTCGTTTGTACATACCTCAGTGTGTACATATCTAAACACGGTCTGTACATATCTTTTTACAAGTTTGTACATATCTTAGTCTGTACATAGCTTTTTACCTCGTTTGTACATACCTCAGTCTGTACATATCTTTTTTCGTCGACCTGTTCTTATCTATCTCAGTTTTTATCTATATATACTTGGTTTGTATATATGTTTTTACCTCAATCTATGCATATACATCTCCGTACATATTCCTACTCGATCAGTACGTATCATTTTACCTCGATCTCTGCATATCATTCTCAGTTTCTACACATCTACTCTCAGTCTGTACATATCTTTCTACCTTGATCTGTACAAATATATTTCTGTACGTAATTCCCCTTGGTTTGTATATATCTGTGCATATCAGTTTTGGTCTCTATATATCTACGCTCGATCTGTACGTATCTTTTTACCTTGATCCGTGCATATCATTCTCAGTCTTCACATATTACGCTCGGTCTGTACACATCTATTTACCCCGATCTGTGAATATCTATCACATCTTCTACATATCTATGCTTAGTCTGTACGTATCATCTCAGTTAGTACTTATTCACGCTACATATGTAGGTATCTTTTGAAATCAATCTATTTTATCTACACCCTGTCTGTGCATATCTTTTTACCTTGATCTATGTATACATATCAAAGTTTTTACATATCTATGCAAGGTCAGTACACGTAATATTATACATATTTACACCCAGCCTGTACAAACTTTTTATACTTCGATCTCTGCACATCTCAGTTTCTCCATACATAGGTTCCGTCTGTACTTATCATTTTACTTCTTTCCGTGCATATCTGTGCATATTAATTTTAGTCTCTACTTATCTACGATCGGTCTGTACGGATCTTTTTACCCCAATCTGCACATATATTATTCAGTCTGTTCAAATCTACGCCTGGTCTGTACATATCTTTTTACCTTGATTCGTACATATATACCTCAGTCAATAAATATCTACGCTATGTCATACGTATCTTTTTTACTTCGATCCGAACATTCTATCTCATTCGGTACATATCTACGCCCGATGTGTACGATCTTCTTACTTCGATCTGAGCATATACATCTCTGTTCATATTTACGCTCGGTCAATAAGAATCTTTTAACTTCGATCTGTGCATATATATTTTAGTCTGTACATTTATATGCTTGATGACTACATATCTTTTTTTTTCGATCCGTGCATAAATATCTGTTCATATTTCCGCTTAGTCTGTACATATCCATTTACCCCAATCTGCGCCTATCTTTCTCAGTATGCACATATCTACGCTCGGTCTGTACGTATCTTATTAACTCAATCCGTACGTATATTTCTCAGTCGGTTCATATCTACGATTCGTCTGTACATATCTTCTCACCTCGATCGGTGCATATATATCTCCGTACATATCCACACTCGATATATACATATCTTCTTACCTCGCTATGCGCATATCTACGTATATCTGCACGTATCTTAACTCGGTATGTACATATCTTTCTACCTGGGTCTGTGCATATATATATATATTTATGCCTGTCTACGGTCGGTCTCTACATATCATTTGACTTCGATCTGCGCATATCTATCTGTACACATCTACGCTTGGTTTGTATGAATTTTTTTACCCTGATCCGTACATATCTTTTTCAGTCCGTACATATCTACGCCCGGTCTGTACTTATTTTTTTACCTCGATCGGCGCATATATATTTCAGTACATATTCACAGTCGATCCGTACGTATCTTTTTACCTCGTTCTGTGCATATCTATCAATGTCTGTACATATCTACGCTCGGTCCGTACGTATCTTTTTACCTTGGTCTGTGCATATATATCTCTAAACGCTTGGTTTGTATGTATCTTTTTACCTCAATATATGCATATACATCTCAATCTCATCATGTTTACGCTTAGTTTGTACGTATCTTTTTATCCTGATCCGTACGTATATCACTCAGTCTGTACATATCTACGCCCGGTCTGTACTTATTTTTTCACCTCGATCGGCGCATATATATCTCCGTACATATCTACACTCTTCACACATCTTTTTACCACACTCTGTGCATATCTATCGAAGTCTGTACATATCTCTGTTCGCTCTGTACAAATCTTTCTACCTGGGTCCGTGCATATATATATATATATATATATATATATATATATATATATATATATATATATATATATATGCCTGTCTACGTCCTGTCTCTACATATCGTTTCACTTCGATCTGCTTATATCTATCTGTACATATCTACGCTCGGTCTGTACGTATCTTTTTACCTCGATCAGTGCATATATATCTCCCTACTTATTTATACACGATCTGTACATATCTTTTCTTTCGTTCTGTGCATATCTATATAAGTCCATACATATCTACGCTCGCTCTGTATATATTCTTCTACCTGGGTCTGTGTATATATATATATATATCTATGCCGGTCTTGGCTCGGTCTCTATATATCATTTGACTTCAATCTGCGCATATCTATCTGTACACATCTACTCTTGCTTTGTACGTATTTTTTTTTACCTTGATCGATGCATATATATATATATATATCTCAGTCTCATCATGTTTACGGTTAGTCTGTACGTATTTTTTTTACCCTGATCCGTACGTATATTTCTCAAGTCTATACATATCTTTTCTTCGATCAGCGCATATATATCTCCGTACATATTTACACTCGATCTTCTCATATCTTTTTACCACATATTTACCTAAGTCTGTGCAAATAAATATCTGTACACATTTCCGCTTGATCTGTACATATCTTTTTACCCCAGTCTGTGCATATCTTTCTCAGTCTGTACATGTCTATGCTCGGTCTGTACGAATCTTATTACCTCAATCCGTTCGTATATTTCACAGTCTGTTCATTTCTACGATCGGTCTGTACATATCTTCCTACCTCGCTCTGCGCATATCTATCTATGTCTGTACATATCTCTGCTCGCTCTGTACATATCTTTCTACCTGGGTCTGTATATATATATATATATATATATATATATATATATATATATATATATATATATATATATATATATATATATATATGCCTGTCTACGCCCTGTCTCTACATATCATTTGACTTTGATCTGCGCATATCTATCTGTACACATCTACGCCTGGTTTGTACGTATCTTTTTACCTTGATCTACGCATATATATATCAGTCTCTTCATATTTACGCTTAGTCTGTACGTATCTTTTTACCCTGTTCCGTACGTATATTTTCAGTCAGTACATATCCACACTCGATTTGTACATATCTTTTTACCTCGATCCTTTCATATGCTTCCCACTCCGTACATAACTACGCTCAGTCTGTACATATCTTTTTACCTCAGTCTGTACACATCTATCCGTACGTATATTTTCAACTTGATCTCTCTCTCCCTCCCTCTCCCTCCCTCTCTCTCTCTCTCTCTCTCTATATATATATATATATATATATATATATATATATATATATATCATTCTCTACGTATCTATGCACCTCGAACTGCGTATATCTGTCTTTACGTATCTATTCATCTAATTCTGTGTTTATGTATCTTGGTCTGTATATCTACATATGTGCAAATCGATTTGCCTCTAACTGCTTACGCACGATTTGTATAGACCTATGTAGATCTACATTTACGCATATCTCCATCCTAACCCGCGCTTATATCCGTTTTAAAAGTTAGCCAACGGTGCCGGTGTATCAAGCTAGTTCCCTCCTTTTTCTCAGGATTCTACCTGTGAGCGTTTCGAACGGAGGCTCAGAGTTTAACTCGCCTTTGTCATCGTTGTCGATTTCACCAAGTACACTTCACGCGAAACGATGTTTCATTTTAGATCCTTCTATCCAGATCTTCAATAAAAGAAACCCACAGGACGAGTAACTACCCTGTCTCGCCAAATCACTGTCAATAATAATAGTAATAATAATAATGATGATGATGATGATGATGATAGTAATAATAATAATAATGATATTAATAGTTATAATAAAGATGATGATAATAATAATGATGATAATAATAATGATGACTATAATAATAATGATAGTAATAATGATGATAGTAATAATAGTAATTATAATGACGATGATAATAATAGTAATAATAAAGATGATGATAATAATAATGACAATAATAATGATGATAATGATAATAATGATGATAATAATAATGATAATAATGATGATGATAGTGATAATAATGACAACAATAATGATAATAATGATGATAGTATTAATAATGATAATAATAACGATGATAATGATGATAATAATAGTAATAATGATGATGATGATGATGATAATAATAATGATAATAATAATGGTGATAATAGTAATAATAATAACAATAATAACAATAATAATAATAATAAAAATCTAGCCCCAAATACCGTATATCTTGCGAGGCTTGCACTTGGTACTGTTGTAATCAATCTATAGGATTCCAAAAAGAAGTAATTCGACTGAGTTGGAGGGAAAGTTTATTCGACCAAAAATCATTTGTCTCGACCGAAATAATTATGCAAAGAAGATTGACTCATGCCTAAAAAAATCAAAGACAGTATAATGAAATTCACCATCACAGTCAATAATTGAACAATTGTAGCGTCAAAATTAAAAGTCACGTGAAATAGTCCACCGGAAAATAAATATATTTAGGATAAACTCCATCTGTGACATTGATTTTTTTCCACTGGAAAAATTCTGAAACAGTTAAAAAAAAAAAAAAGAAAAAAAATGTATATAGATATTTAGATTCTTGAGAATCTACCTGTTTTTTTAAAAGCTAACAGGCAAAAGTCAAAAAAGCATTTTTCTACCAAATACCCAAAATTATTTTTATTAAAGGTCTAATGGAGTACTAATTCCAATTTTCAAGAAATAACGATATGGACATATGAAAAGTAGAGAACCTTTCGTTATTTTTGATGCTTACTGTTATTAAATATGATGGCTTCGATCTCATTGTTTTACCTTTCCTGTTCCTAGGTGAACAAACAGAAGAACAAAGGTCACGTTGAGGGATACATTAACACTGCCGTCTTTGAAATTCATACAACGGGGAATTTATGTGGGTTATAATTTTGCCCAGTCCGCCCCTGATAACGACTCAGTTGAGTATTTTTCAAAAATCAAATAAATATAAAAATGTGGGAGAAAAGCATTTTCAACAATACTATAAAGCAGAATATTACAAACCATAGTTCCATGGAAACTCTCCGTGAAAACCATTGCACTACAACATTCGGAGACACAGCGGGGATTGAACCCACTGCAACAGTAATGGTCTACGAGACCGGCTAGTTTAATAAATGTTTGTGATATGTGACACTAGCTTACGTACCATTTCTCCACAACGAGATTCTCTCCAAAGCGTTGCACAGAAGAAGATACTTATCATTATTGGTATTTATTTGGCCAGTTATTGATATCAAGATCGTTTGGTCCCCAATGCTTCACATGTACGGCTCTTTTTGTCGTGACAGACGGTCTTTGCAGCTTGAATTCTTGAGCTGCTATGCCTGGGCTCTGACTCCGGAGATAGTGTAGTACTTAAGTTCGATTTCTCCTCTCTCGACCATACTGAAGGCTTTGGAAAGAAAGAAATGGTCAATACATATAAAGATCAAAGCAACTGCGGGAGATATTTTCATGACCGCTCACAAAAACTAGAACTCCCTGACGGTCACCGATCTAAGGAATTGATTAGGCTCGACATTGCTTAACTTCGATGATTGGTCAAGAACCGGCTGCATTTCTGCCATAAGACAAGTGATCTTAATCATAGCCTCTCTCTATTTATCCTTTGCTGTATGTGATCAGCCAGTTATTGTTATCTGAAAGACCCTATCCCACAATGCCTCACCAATGGATATAGGAGACTGAAATTCTGAATATTTACTCCTTTATATGTCTAGAAGAAAACAGTTTTGTTTTTTGAAAATTCATCCCCCTAAATAGGTTTTTAGTGGTGATTCAATTTGCAATGTTTGTTTATGCTAAATTGATCATATAGTTTGTGCCCGTCAGCATTCAGGCTTGTTTTTTTTTCAGTTTTTTTTATAATTTTTCCTAGAGATGACCATCCAAGAAAAGGTGAGAGCAATAACTTATTCATTGATCACCCCTATTTCAAAAATTCCAATTGATAACTCCAAACAAAAGACAGTGGCCACGAGGCGGTTTCTATTGAGTAACTAACCAGACCTATTTATTTTTCTATCACATTCGTTTACCGTTTCTTGGTTGAATAACGAATTACCCCAAACAATCTCTGATCTACCTCTGCCATCAAAGTTGGGGGAGGTATATATGTATAATCACTCGTACCTTTCCAATTGTCTCATTGTCCACACAGTATTTCCAAAGGTGTTCAAATAATTTCAATGCTCTTTATGTAGAAGAGGGGGCCATGGGTTATTAAAGAAGTGACTAAACTTTTGGTCAGACCCATTATCTTTTGCAGGTTGTAACTTTATGCTCACTTGATATCCTCAAACATTCACAGTGAATTTCGATTAAATTTTCTAGAAGTGTTGGCCTTGGTTTAAGAAAAGATTGGTTAAATTTTGGGGCAGATCCAGGAATTCCCTTTCGATTGAGAGGGATTTTTTTTCCATTCATTTATATATTCATTCATATTTGCAAAAGCCACATCTCCAGAATTCCTCGAATAATTTCAATAATATTTTCTGTAAAATCGAGTCATTGGGTGAGAAAGAATGATCATGGATATTTTTTACAGTTTCCTCCCCTACATCGTAACAACTTGAGAACTGATTTTCAATCAGTTTTTCAGTGATAATGGTATTGGCAGAAGTATTTGCCGTTTGGGTGCCTTTTAGGTTTTTTTCTAAAAGAAATTTTCCGACGTACAAATCTCGAACTTTTAATGTGAGACTCAGCAGGTCGGTTTTGATATCTGAGTGAATTACGCCAGGCGAGGAAGAAAAAAAAAGTCATCACTTGAAATTAAAGGAATTTATCCTTTCAAAGTAAGAAAAAATATTCCCGCTAAGTTCGGGGAAGAATAATTTCGGGTTAGTTTTCCTTTTTCTTTTCAAATACAATTCAGTCTTTCCCCTTTTTTAGATATTATAAAAAAATGTATTATGATTTCTAACGTTACCGTTTTATGTTTTGTGACCTTTTACCGCCATCGAATATCGGGGTTCATTCTTCTTTTTTTTTTTCTTTGTTCTTTTTTTTTTGTTGTTGTTGTTCCGATTTTGATTAATCCTGAACAGTTGTATCTTGAGGGCAGTGAAGATTCATCATAAAACAGATTCCTCGTATCCTGAAAGAAGAAAAACAACTTTTAAGTATTGGGTATAGAAAAATTAAAAGCAATTTCCTGGGAAATGAAAGGTTTTTTTTTTCATCCTACTCAGCTGACTTACGAAATAGGTGGAATATTAAGAAAAACCAACATCAACAGCTTTTTTTTTCATTCGTTTTAGAAACATTCGATCAAAACTGTCAAAAAAGGTTTCTTCAGTTTTTAAGTTGGTCTGACTGGTTGGTTGTCTCGTTATGTATGAATCACGCGTATACGCCAAAGCAACGATGAAATTTTAAACATTCACTCCTTATTATATCTAGAAAATTATGTTTTGATCTTTAGAAATCTCAAATATAACCGAAAAACAGGTTTTCAGTGCATTCATCATAAGCGTATGCTAATTTACCGGGATTTCAAATGCTGGTTTTTTAGGTAGGCAGATTTACACAATTTCGGGGACGTAATCCAATTTTAGAAATAACCAATCAAAACTGTCGTAAAAGGTGCCAACGTGAGTTTCTTCAGTTTTTAAGCTGTTCTATCTGACTGACGTACATGCTGCACTGATGGATCTAGAGGGCTGAAAATTTAAAAATATACTCCCTATAATGTCTAGAAACAAACGTATTTTTGTTCTCTTTTGAAAACTTTACCCTAAATAGGTTATTAGCAGAGGCAGGATTTACATTGTAAGTATGTGCTAAAATGGTGCCTCAATCTCCGTCAGGGAACGTTCACACTTGTTTTTTTTTTATTCGAACTATTTTAGTGATCATTGCCAACGAAAGGTGATAGAATTTATTACTCCTTTTTCCAATTTTTGATTGATCACCCCTTACACAAAATGCTGTCAAAAGACGTTATTTAGCTGACGGTTTCTATTGAGGGTCTAACCAGACCTATTTCACTGAAGTTTCAAAATAGAATATCAAAATGAAAAAAAGCAATATTTCCCTAAGATATTTATGTCACTGATCAAACATTTCATTATGCACACAGCGTTTAATTTTGTGGCTTCAACTATCAATGAACCCGTCACAACAGGGTTATTTATGAATGGATCGGAGCTTTTATCTAGGATCAAAGTAACTGTGTGCCACGCCAAGGAACAAAACGTCGCCCGTCTATCAAGGATCAGAGTGTAGCATATTGATGAGGGTTCCAGACATATCCTACCTCGTGGTACTGGATTGGATAATGGATAGTCATTAGCCACACCGAAGAGTTGTCATACAACAAAACAGCTGTCTATGGATGACGCAATTATATATATATATATATATATATATATATATATATATATATATATATATATATATATATGTATACACGTACATATATATAACTTGACAGAATATTTACTTTGATACATCTTCCTTTAAAAATGTTGGACAAGGAGTATCCTCATTTTTTTTGTAATCTTTCTTTGTTTTTGAAAGTATAAACACTAAAATCTGAGATCCAGTCACTTGCACTAAAAGAAGGAAATATTCGTAAGATTTTAAAAGATGCTCTTCGTTTATCATCTGCGTGGGGCAGGAGTAGAACATCTGCCTCTGCCTCCAGGTCTGAAACGAAAGTTTCGACCCTATCTAGCGGTACAGGAAGGGATATTGGATTGTCTATAGCCACACAACAGTTGTAATACAACGAACCAGCTGTTTGTGGATGACAAATTTGTTATTTATTATCATAATTAACGCTTCCTTCTCTACGGTTGAGCACTCTTAGGTAGGGCACTCGTCCACTATTAGCTACTATTGCAATGCTCTTTCAACTCTGGAAGGGAGCATTCTGGTAGACGGGGAATTATGCGTAAGTAAATATATCACTTAATTCGGTGCTGCTGACCGTCCAGTTCTGCGTAGGGTAGGGGTTAAGCATTTGGGTCTGAGTCTGAACCGGAGATTTCGACCCTACCTAGCGGTACTTGAAGGGACACTGGATTTTCTATAGCCTAACTGAAGAATTAATACAACGAAACAGCTGCCTGTGGATGACACAATTATTACTTATTTCACATATATATATATATATATATATATATATATATATATATATATATATATATATTGAGAGAGAGAGAGAGAGAGAGAGAGAGAGACGAACATACTGATTAGACATGAACAAACTGAGATAGATATGAGGCCGGATCAAAGAGTCAATAGTCTAATACAGTTACTATCCAAATTCTCACACGGAATCTTTCATTGTATACTATTTGATGCATGTGATTAATTCAAAAGCGTTGTTTTAAGTGTATTGACAAGGAAGGCGAATGAGTTGGGAAATAAGTAATCGTTTTGATCGTCGACTTCCTGCCAAAGACCTTAGACGACGTGTGTAACATGCCAAATTATACTGTGTTGAATTTCATATGATACGTACCTTCATTTTCTTTCGAATGCTAACAACGAAGATCCCGAGGAAATTAAACGTAAAAATAATACGAAATCCAACAATTATTTTTCAAACAATGGTGTCAGACCATAAAACTAACAAAGTGTAAGTATTTGTTTTACTAAATACTCGTTTTCCTAATATGGCTACTGACTTATTGATGTACTTTGATGGATAGATGGATATTTGTTGGTGACTTATCTGAATTCCAAGTCTAAAATCTTGAATACATCAGATGATAATTACTAAGCTAAGCTTAGTACGGCACCAAACGAAATGAAGTAAAGCAGACATAATAAGATACTTAAGGAAAAAAATCACATGACCAATGTCTTTTGGCTGCATACTGTATTGGGGGTGATCAATTAAAAATAAGGAAAAACGGGTGATCAATGAATAATTCACTTGGAAGTGAACACAAAAAAATGTCCGATTTGAAAAAAAAAACAACAAAAAAACAAAGGTGAAAGCATCCAGGCACAAACTAAGAGATCAATTTAGCCAAGGTTTACATTGTAAATTCAAAGTATAGGGGGGTTAATTTTTTTTATTAAGGAGTTAATATTCAATTTTTCAGTCCTAGCTTCATTTGCGTGGCGTGTACGTGCGATGTATACATGCACAGCCAGTCAGCTAAACCAGCTTAAAAACTGAAAAAAACCTACTTTGACACTTTTTGCAACGGTTTTGGTGGACGGTCTCGAAAATTAAATCACGTCACACCTGTCTCCTCGAAGTTGGTTGCATTTGCCAACCTAAAAGATCAGCATTCAAAATCCCAACTTTCTGGCCTTGGAATGAATTACGTAACTACGTAAAATCTAATTAGGAATAAACTTACTAATAATGGTTTATGAGATGTGACTTGGCCCGTGAAAGAGAAACGCAGACATCGTATGCTTTTCGATAGTTCACTTTACGTCCGACTGAAGTAGAGCTTGTTAATAAAATACTTTCGTGAGGTGAAATGATGTGAAATGAAGAAGCGGTTACTATTAATTTGAACGTTTCCAGATGTAAAAAATGGTTATGGTGGTATGTTAAGCTGAGTTGTTGGAGGTCGGGGTCGTCGGAGGTACAGGAGACTGTGATGTGAGAGAAAGGATGAAAGAGTGTGCTGCCTCTATATTGGCTCGTTTTTTTTCTTTTCCTTTTTTTCTCAAAAGTGAGAAAGTGACGCGAAACAAACATTTAAAAAGTGAAGGATATCTGTGCTTGTGAACAACAGATGTGGGTAAAAATTCAACGACATTATCGGATGTGCTAACAAGCGTCAACCAAAACAGTCACCAAAGTTATCAGTATAGGTTTCTTTAGTTTCCAAGTGAATCTGTTTTGACCGGCTATCTATCTATCTATCTATCTATCTATCTATCTATCTATGTGTAGCTTATACCTACTGCACGAATGGAAATAAAGGGCTTAAAATCTAAAGATTTACTCCTTATTATGTCCAGAAATACACGTACTTTCACTACCCCTAAAAAGATTTCAGTGGGAGGGGGTTCAATTCCAATGTAAGTTTATGCTAGATTGATCCATAAGCTTGTGTCTGGCAGTGTTCCAGCTTCTTTTTCTTTTTCTTTTTTAATGCGGGATTTTTTGTAGATCTCTTCCCAACAAAAGACTGGAGATGTATCTTATTCATTGATTACCTTTTTTTTCCAATCGGTCACCTCTAATACAGAATACTGCCAAAAGACGTCTGTCACGTGACAATTTCTATTGATGGACGATCCGGGTTTGTTTATTTCCCCCTTTTCCTCACGACTAAGCATTTGATATTGCATGGATCACAATATTGATATCCCATGTGCTCTTACTATTGATATACTGTATTCATTCGTCCATCTATGAAACTTCGCCTTTCGTCTTGTCAAACAAAAAAGAAAAGGGAATGGAAATTATATCGATGATAAAAGAATTAAATCAATGTTTTCCAGGGATTTTTTTTCAATCTTAAGTTCCTCTTTTCCCTCTAAAATAAACATAGCTTTTTTTCCTCTAACTTATTTCGCATGAAAAGAATAGGAAAATTATCAGACCTCTGGAGTTGCGTGCAAGATACCGACCTGACGATAGAGAGATAGATCCCGAAACCAGAGGAAAAAGAGAAAATAAAAATCCCGTAGCCTGTTCTTCATTTTTTCCCCTTCAAGTCCCGGCATGGCTCCAATGGCGCACATTTTAAAGTTAGAAACTTTTTTTCAAAACGTAAGCAGACGCGGGTGACGCTAAAAAATTCAAACAGAAATATAACTAATGACAATAGAACTACTTTCCGTCGAACCAAGTCAAAATCTTCAAGATTTAAAATCACTCATGACGAAGGGGAGAAAAAACTATTTTACCAACCGTCATAAGTCACAATCTAAATATATACTGAGCCTTGTGTAGTTTTGCGTTAGGCTACTTATCCGGACACACATTGAAGAATAAAGTTACTGATAATCTTGTGTTATATTGCAAACACTTAGCTGGTTTATATACTTACAGATTCACATAACTTACTCGATATTTGTTTGTATTAAAGCAGGTGTTTTTTTATATTAAAAGGAAATAATTATTTGTAATAAGGTGAGAAACACGTCAGTTGAATACAAATAAATAATTAGTTGATTCGAACTCAATATGACTTGCCTCATGGTTTAAATATGTGCTCTGATATTTTTCTGACCAATAAATATCGGGCAACTGATGAGATTCGAACCCACTACATTAGTAACGTTTTGTTGGTCTTGCTCTTTTACCGCAACTCTGTGCTGAGATGCCCTGATTACCACAAATATCGCGAATCTAGCGAAACTTGCACTACGGTGGTTATCAATATATAAGATTTCAAAATGAAGTTATTCGACCGCTGTGATGGAGGGAATATGGCCAAAGGGAAAAATATTGCGCACCAAGTAATTGAAAAGATTGAAAACTTGAAAGTGGGATCTAGGGATGACAAGCAGCAAAAGTGAAAGTTGTGCCAGTTGTATTTGGAGCACTGGTCTCAATCCTGAAAGAGTTATATCATACGGAAAAGTTGGACATTAAGACAGACACGCGAGTTCTCCCAAAATCTGTCCACTTTGGGACAGCTCACATTTATAGAAGGGAACTATCTGCTTGAAGCCTTTTGTTAAGACTTGACTGTCAGCTATCAGACTGAAGTACTGATATGCATACTGTGGGGGAAAATAATTGTATTGTACTAAGGAATGGTACTGGCCCTATAAATAGACTTTATGTAAGGATAAGATAGGAACGATTGAATATATAGTAACAGATTGCTCAGTCATTGCAGCAAATGAATATAAGATGAGACACGACAGAATTGGACAATTTCTATGGTGGAACATCTGCAGACATTTTAACGTTCTATATGCTGAGAACTGGAACGAACACAGCCTGAACCAATCACAGCATCAAAAGATGTAGCCACATTATGGGAATTCACTGTACATACTGGTAAAACTATAAACGCAAACAGGGAAGATATTACAGTAAAGGACCTTAAAGAAAAAAACGAGCTCCCTTGTAGATAAGACTGTACCAGCGGATAAGGAAAACATTGCTGTCAAGGAATTTTAGAAACTCTTAAAATACAAAGACCTTGAAATAGAAATCAGTAGACGGTGGTAACTCAGGGCCAAAATAATACCGACCGTTGTTAGAGATATGTGTGAAAAACAGAAAATAGCTCTTACCACCACTAAACACATTGTGAGAAAATTCTTATCAATGTGGATGTTCGTACTACCCCCAGCATACGTCACTGTATGTATATATAAAAGTATGTTTGATAAAGTGTTGTATGTGAAAGCTCTGTCCCCACTTTTTTTCTCTCGAAGCATTGGCTGTCAAAACTTCCAAGGTTGCCATAACTTCTAAGGTTGTTATAACTTCCAAGGTGGTAAAAAAAGTACAGAAAAAGGTATTCAATCCCTCGAACGTTGGCTTTTGTATTCAGGATAATAACATTTTGAAATTTATCTCTTTTCGAGCATATATTTTTGAAATTTACGTATTTTCTGAAAAAATAAAAGGATTCAAATTTAAATTGAATCATTCTACACTGATGATGAACAGAAGTGACTAAAAAAAGGAGTTTTAGAAGTTTATAAAATCCTCGATTGTAGTGTACTTCACTTTTACGAACCAGACCATAAAATATTAACTTCCATCATGTTTTCATTATTTGTTCCTTGGTCGATGGACATCGCGACTCACGACATAAGATCCCCCGAGATCACATGCGCAAGTGAGGCCGGCATATTAGATGGAGAGACGAGCTAGACAAATTCAGAAAGTGCTGGCTCCGCTAGGACCACGATAGAGAAGTATGGCGAATCCCGGGAAAGGTCTATGTCCAACAATGGACGTTGAAAGACTGATGATGATGATGATGATGATGATGATGATGATGATGATGATGATGATGATGATGATGATTGGCGTTTAAAGTCCAGGATATCCTTGTGGCTATTCTCACCTTGCTCATCTGATTACTCTCCTATGTTTTCACTGGATTCTTAATGATGAGTGTCAAGAATATCGTCTTTGATGGACAACCGGCAGCCGATTTCATCGTTGTTCTTCACCATAGTTTCCAGCCTTGTGACTGCCCAGGAAACCCTCGTTCACTGTAAAGATAATGAATCAAGCTGCTTCTTTCTTTCAAATGAGCATCTTGCGGAATTCTTTGCACTCCAGGAGCTTCTTTGTCTATGACCTGGCAAAAAACACTGGTGTTAACCTTTGCCTCAGATGGTTCTCCTTGACAGCATCATCTAAAATGCTCCAAGTTCAAAAAACTTATTTTCGCCAATCGGAGCAAATGATTGCAACTATAACTAAAAAAAAAGTCATGACCTTGTCTCCATGGTGGTTTAACCAAGTTTCCTTGTTATGATTGCCTTTGGGAAAGTAGAGACAATATTTAGCACTACTAAAGATAGGACGAATTCAGTGTGGGAATGAACAACGTCACATTTGAACCACTGGTTGGTTATTGGAAGATCTTGATGCCATCATTGGAAATTAAATTAGGCCTTATGAATTGCTGTATATAATGGATTGGTAGCTGTTTAGTACCCGCCTTGAGTTGCCTTGAGGAAAAATTACAAAATGTAGTCTAGTCTGAGGTAGTCCAACGCTGTCAGCAACGACGTCCTCCGCACCTCTACCTCCCATAATGAGAATGATTTGATTTAGCTTGATATACCAAGCGTGTGTTTCGGTCATCATCACCGGTTGAGGTTCCAAAAGTTGTTTGCCGAATCCAGGACTGAACCTCGCTTTTAATATGACAGGAGGAAGCGAAGATACTCCTTAGATATCCGGAAGAATCTATTGTCCTCAATGTACTACTCCTATGAAAGAAGGATCGTTGAATACCTTCAAATCTGTTGGTACGACTGAAGCAACAGAAGAGGACATCTGTCTTGTCGGTATTGAAACACAGCTCCCCGGCAGTGTGGGCGTTGTTTATTCCTCTGGAGACAAGGTGGGATGAAGAGAGATATAATGCATCATCAGGATATTGCAAGTCAAAGATGTGGAGGTACAGGTCTGTTTGGGGTTTTCTGGGGAGGGGTCTTTATTAATTGAAGACTGCCATCGAGTCACCGGTAATTGATAGCAATATTATCTTAATTCAAAGTCATAACGGACGAGTAGAATATATAGAGTTATATATTGAAGATGCTTGGAATTAGAGCTAAGCCCCGTTGAACATCTAGTGATACCTCAAAGGAGTCGGATACAAGATTACCAGCTCGTACTCATACTCTTTAATGATGGCTATAAACCTCTGGGAGCAGCTGCTCTAGACAATGACAAAAGGCCATATCGCAATGAATGGTATCAACATTTTTGTGAGATCCACAAAGGCTATGAAAGGGTCACGTTACTTTTTTTTCTACACTTTCCCAGGGAGTTATTTTGCCACAAGGATCGTGGCTGTGGTAATTCGGAAATTATGAAATGTCCTGATCCAAAAAGCAAATTTTGAAAAAGATAAAAGCCATTTCTCATACTTTTCAGACATAATTAATAAAAAAATAACTTTTATTACACTAGAGCAAAAATAGAAGGAAGAAATGTTGCACAGAGTAATCAGGATACCGAGGAAGGTGCTGGAGATATAAGGATACTTTATGCCACTCAATCTCAAGCGATAACTACCAGACATCTTGTGTGAATAATAATAACAACAACAACAACAACAACAATAATAATAATAATAATAATAATAATAATAATAATAATAATAATAATGACAATACATAAAGCATTACACCCTAGAGATGATACAGATAGGCTATACGTTAAGAGAAAAGAAGGTGGTAGGGGGCTCATCAGCATAGAAGATTGTGTCCAGAGAGCTAAAGTAGTCCTAGATAGATATGTGCAAACAAATAGTGAAGAAATCATAAAGAGCGCAAGGGATAGTGCGACAAACAATAAAGTAGAAAACAATGGAACAGTACAGCAAACTAGAAAAGAAAAGTGGGAAGGGAAAAAATTGTACGGCGAGTTTAAAAGACAGATAAAAGAAATAGCAGACGAGAAATCATGGACGTGGTTACGAAAGGGAAACCTTAAGAGAGAAACAGAATCGCTCATCATAGCAGCCCAAAACAAAAGCATAAGGACAAACTACATAAAAGCAAAAATCGACAGAACACAGACAAACAGCAAATGCCGCATGTGCGGTGAGAGAGATGAGACAGTAAACCACATAACTAGTGAATGTAGCCAACTCGCCCAGAAGGAGTATAAGCATAGACACGATAGAGTAGCAACGATGATACACTGGGAACTAAGTAAACAAATGGGATTCAACCATGTGGAAAAGTGGTATCAGCACAAGCCAGAGGCGGTCTTGGAGAATGACAACTACAAACTACTCTGGGACTTTGACATCCAAACTGACCACCTCATCCAGGCAAGAAGACCGGACTTGGTAATCGTGGACAAAAAAAGGAAGACCTGCCAAATAGTAGACGTGGCTGTACCTGCAGACCATTGAGTAAAAAGGAAGGAGGGTGAAAAACGGGAAAAATACCAGGACCTAGCAAGAGAATTAAGGAAGATGTGGAACATGAGAGCCAGGATAGTACCGGTCATAATGGGCGCACTAGGAACCGTCCCCAAAACGCTGAGGGAGAGACTGGAGGAGATCGGGATGAGGGGAAGGATTGAGACTGTACAGACCACAGCACTACTGGGAACTGCACGGATACCGAGGAGGGTGCTAGAGATATAAGGACTGCAATGAATTGTAGCTCTGACATGATAGGTGAGAGAGAGAGAGAGAGAGAGGAGACGTTAGCTGAAGACCTGAGGAGACTTATTGTCACTCAGCCTTCAGCGATAACCATTGGGCAACCGGTGTGAAACTGTAAATCGCAGTATTAATGTGGCCTATGAGAACTAGGAGAGAAGGACTGGAGACTTGAGGAGACTTGCTGTCACTCAAACTCCAGCGGTTACCACCAGGCAACTGGTGTGAGATTCCGAAATAATAATAATAATAATAATAATAATAATTGTTTTCTACTTTATTGTTTGTCGCACTATCCCTTGCGCTCTTTATGATTTCTTCACTATTTGTTTGCACATATCTATCTAGGACTACTTTAGCTCTCTGGACACAATCTTCTATGCTGATGAGCCCCCTACCACCTTCTTTTCTCTTAACGTATAGCCTATCTGTATCATCCCTAGGGTGTAATGCTTTATGCATCGTCATAAGTTTCCTTGTTCGCCTATCCATTGATTGGAGCTCTTCCTTTGTCCATCCTAGGAATGGTCCTGTATACCTAATTACTGACACAGCCCAGGTGTTCATTCCTTTTATTAGATTTCTGCTATTTATTATTATTATTATTATTATTATTATTATTATTATTATTATTATTATTATTAGTAGTAGTAGTAGTAGTAGTAGTAGTAGTAGTGATTTAGCAGTAGAACTAGAAGTTGACTAGGAGTGATGAATCGAAAATAAATTCCCTGTCAGTGACACGAATCTGACCATAACGAAATAACATTGTAAAATACTTTTGAATCAGTTTTAATGCTTCAAGAAATTGTACGTATGAAACAAGAAATGAAATGACGAACGACTCATTCCTTCTGAATCAATCAGTTCCTTTCCGAAACCATAAATAATTTTCAGCAACTACTTCGGCTCCCGCTCTCAGTTTGTGAAGTCAAAGTTGGAGTTCTTTAACTTTCACTTCACTTTAGGGTAAAATATGATTTTACAAATTTTGTGGCCATAATGGATGAATATCAATTCGTAAAATCAAAACCCAACTTTAGCCTTAATCTTATCCTAACCTAACGCAATCCAACATTCTTTACGTAAGTATTTTGTCATGCAACTCTTTATGTTGCTCCTTTGTATCGTCAGATTTTGAACAGAGTTGATTTGCACGCATGTAATAGATGATATGAAAACAAATAGAAATTACTGTAGTAATAACTAGCAAATATACTGAATACATTTATATATATTCATATATATATTCAGTATCTCTCTCTCTCTCTCTTTCTCTCTCTCTCTCTATATATATATATATATATATGTATATATATATTCAGTATATATATTAGAAAATATGCTGAATATACATACATATATATATATATATATATATATTTGCTAATATATATACTGAATATATATATACATATGTATATATATATATATATATATGTATATATACATTAATGTAGTAATGATTAGCAAATATACTGAATATATGTATATATATATGTATATATATATATATTCAGTATATTTGTTAATTATTACTACATTAATATATATATATATATATATATATATATATACATATATATATATATATATATATATATATATATATATATATATATGATGCGTATTCATGTAGATGTATTTATTGATATGTAACTCTTGATAGCATCCACATACATCTCAAATAATTTATGTATTTATTGATGCATATAGTATTTCAAATAACGAAGCAAGTTCAAATTTCAGCAGAGACTTTTTTGTGCACACTTTGAAGTAACTCCCTTGTGAAAGGCATGCAGCCACTTCTACCTATATTCGGCTCCATTACCGTATATATATATATATATATATATAGACAAAAAATCTCACCACTGACATGCCACGATGATTAGTGAAGAAAAGTTTGAGCGACGGAACAGTGGGTTTGACCATTCTCTTATCTAAAACTCGCAAAGGGTGCTACCACAACCTTGACAGGGCCAAATTCAAGAAGCAACAATCAAGAGAATAATGAAATTCCATTCCGAACAATACCTAAGTGTCACTGCATCTCATAATCATTTTCTAGTCTCAACGAATAATTAACAGATCTGTGTGTAGCAAGGGTATTGGTACCGCTGAGTCGTGATGCTTTGAATCAGTCGGCCTGATATAATGCTCAGCGATTGAAAAATGCGGGAAATTGACAACTTTTTTTCTTTTTTAAATTGCTGTACGCTCGATACGGGCAAAGAATAATTGCAAATAATTCAGTAAGTAAAAATAGTTTCGATGCTGTGGTAAAAAAAAAATGAACTTGTGAGTGAATCGATTTATTGATTTTCTATAGACACAGTAGAATGTGCACTTATCTATACATCTATATGCATAAATAAATCTTAAATAAATCTATCCCACTGAAGAAAGATATAAGTAAAAGGTTACATATATCGATTAATAGTAATGTAGACTTAGATCTTGGTCGATGATGTTAAAGATAGTTCTATGCATATGTATCTCAATAATTTCGTAGCTTGTCAATAATTATGTATATATATATATATATATATATATATATATATATATATATGTACATATATATTTATATATATATATATATATATATATATATATATATATATACATGGATAGATAGATAGATAGATAGATATAGATATATATAGAGAGAGAGAGATTGGTAGATAGACAGAAAAATAGCGGGAAAACATTTTAATAGGTTTCACTCAACCCCCTACGAAAAACCCGGTGACGAAAGCACTTAAGCAATTTTGCATCAAAAAAATAGCCCAAAATAGAGAAAGTAAGTTAGAAATGGTAGAGAAAAAAAAAATTTGTTCTTCCTTCCAGGAATGTCAATTTTTCCCGCTCCCTAAGAGTTCACATGACAAACTTCTCACAATTCAGGCGTAGAAGAAAATCTATTAAACCCATAAATGCACTTTACCTCGCCGCATGTCATCGATCAGTGGCTCCCTCTGTGAACAGCGGGCGACAACTCTCAAACGACAATCTTTGGTTTGTGAACGCGATTCATGTGGAACCCACTGCTTTGCCTTTTTGTTAAACAGTGTCACCTACTTGGGTGTTTATTTTCACGTAACCAATTTGTTGCTAGAGTGAATTTTTATTTGATAGATTATCACTCAGTTCCTTAAAACTTCGCTAAAAAATCTTTTTATTACCTCCCTTGAACATACCACGCGTATATTCCCATTCTATAGTTATTAGTTATTTATCATTTACTACTACAACAACAGCAAAAACAACATCACTACTACTACTACTACTACTACTACTACTACTACTACTACTACTGCTACTACTACTACTAATACTAATACTACTAAGAATAACAATAATAATGATGATAATTATAATTAGAAGAGAAGCTGAAACAAAGAATTATACACCGATTTATTTGAACTAGTGACATTATCTTGGTTGTGATATCAATCTCAACGTATATGTTGTTGTACGCTGCAAATTCCTATAGGTGTTTGTTGTAAGTAGTAATCTTGCGGTTATTTCGAATCGAACCCTTCTGTTCTATACGGAGGTATAGACTGTTCTCATTCCAGCGCCCATGTCAGAGGATATTTCGCATCGTTGGATTTTTTTTTTCAACTTAATCCGTATTTGCTGTTTTACTGGTCTGCTTCTCAGGACAAAAGGAAAAAAGATTTTTGAATCTGGAATCAACAGCAGAAGCGCGACCAAAAGTACAAATAAACAAACAGTATTCATAACAAGTTATTCAGGGTCCTTCCCAAACTGGACAAGAAAAGGATTGAGAAATTTTAAAATTTAAAACCAAAGTAGGAAATTCAAGCTCTATCCCCCAGGATTGACGTTGATCGACGATATATAGAAAGGGAGGAGGAAAGGAGAGGACTTCTCTTCGTGGAGGATTGTGTTAACTGTCCTCAGGAC
>OY735238.1:32225593-32243093 GCA_963457665.1 Thysanoteuthis rhombus | reverse complement strand
ACATAGATGTAGATATAAAAGGTCTGTCCGGAAACAATCCAGCCATTTCGAGTTTAAGAACCAAGTTCGTGGCCTCGGTGTAACCTGTCGATCAATCAGAGGTGACCTTAGTGCGCATACGTGAACAGAAACTCTCCCCCTCCACCCTCTCTCACTCTTTCTCTCTCTCTCTCTCTCTCTCTCTCTCTATATATATATATATATATATATATATATATATATATATATATATATATCTTGTGGGGTTACTCAGGTGGCATTGAGACATTATGGAGGCTTAAAAGGATCCTTCGACGGAAAACATAAAAATTAGAATTGAAAACGTAAATAATTGTTTACATATGTATAATGCAAATCAGCGATACAATATAATGTAATACAATATCCAATGTGTGATGTGTTTATTTCATGAAGCCCAAACATGAACATGTTTGAGTAGCGAATCATATATATATATATATATATATATATATATATATATATATATATATATATATATATATATATATATACATATTATATTAAACATTGTTATAACGAAGCTTGAGACACGTGCTTTTGAGCTATTTACATGTTTGCAGGTACAGGCTGCATCAATGGAGTTAGAGGGATTGAAATATAAACATTTACTCCTTAATGCATCCTCGATAGTGACTTATGGGGCTGAAATACGGAACCTAACCAAGGCACTAGTCCTCAAACTGAGAACCGTTCTATGTGTACAGGAGAGAATCGTGCTCAACATCACATGAAGAGATTACAAGGCGGTACAGTACAGTAGGGGAAAAACAGGATTCCAAGACACCATAGACTCCATCAGAAAACTTAGATGGCAATTGGCTGGTCATATTGCAAGACTGGTAGACAACTGCTCGACATCATGACACACAACAAGGATCCCCAGAGATCACATGCCTATCACGGCAGAATATATGATGGAGAGACAACCTAGACAAATCCACAAGTATTGGCTCTGTAACACCCATGACAGAGAGGTGTGGCGAATCCTGGGAAAGGTCTATGTCCAATGACGGACGTTAAGAGACAGATGATGAATGGGGATTTGATATTAAAAAAAAACGCGAAAACAGACTGACCGTTGGCCCGATGAGTTATTTTTTTAAAATTCAACCTTGTCTGTCAGCTCCCAAGACGTTTGTACAACTTATAAGCTATATCCCCAGAGATCAAATGCAGAACCAAAACCGGCAGAATAAGAGATTTGAGACGAACTGTACAGGTTCAGAAAGTATTGGCTCCGGGTCGCCGATGATAAAGAGGTCCGGCGGATCCAGGGGATAAAAGACTGATTATGATACTGAGAAAAAACGCATTTTTTCTTAAAGTTCTCCCCCTGAATAGTGAAGTGAGTTTATGGACAAATTCATTCCATAGTTTTTGCATTCATGTTTGTTTTTGTTTTTTGTTTTTTAGCTTGTACTTTTTAGTGATGACTGCCCAAACAAAAGCAGGAGTAACTCATTCATTGATCGCACGTTTCCTGCAATTTTTTGATTGATCACTCCTAACACCGCATGATGTCAGAAGACATTGGTAGCATGGCATTTCTTATTGACTGACTAACCAGACATATGTGTATATATTTTGTAGACAATTATTTTTATTGTAGACTCAGATTTCTATAAATTTTGATTGGTAGCAACAGCACAATGCCCCCGCCATAGTTATTATTACCATTATCATTATTATCATTATTATAATCATTATTATTATAATTATTATAATCATTATTATTAGTAGTATTATTATTACTATTATTATTATAATTACTATTATTAGTAGTAGTAGTAGTAGTAGCAGTAGTGGTAGTGGTAGTAGTAGTAGTAGTAGTAGTAGTAGTAGTAGTAGTAGTAGTAGTAAAGTATCTGTTGCTTCGTTAACAGTATACCTCGGGTGGAAATCTAAAGCATTTCAGTATCAGGAAAAACCCATGGGAGTTACCTGAAGCGACCTTTGCCGTCACTTGACCCAATCTCCGGCCTTACAGATACTCAAATACCTATTCAATCCTTTTTCATCTTCCTACCCTTGTCTTGACGGCCGAGATAAGCTGTTCTCCTCTGGCGAATATTCTTATCTCTCACTCTCACCGTGCTCTTCCCTTCCCCCTACAGTTCTCTTCGCGGTTTTTGTGTTGTGATTTCATTCCTAGAACCTCCCTTCCCGACTGTCTTCCTTCAATGTCATTTTCTTCTTACAAGTGTAACACATGGACGGACAGACGGGAGGAGTGAAAGACAGACGGACATATTGCTTATCATAATGGTGATTGGCTGCACGCACTGGACGTAAAATTTGTTGGACGAATCCAAATTGGGATGAAGGTCATACAACTGAGCATCTCCAATTCGTCAACCTAGAAATGGACATTTTGATGTTTGTTTCTTTAAAGGAATTCACTTAATTCATAATGCTCATGACTCGTATATGTTTCTGAAATATTGTTATTCAGAAAAAAAACAACTTATCAGTACGAAATAACTTTTACAAAATTTGATAACCATTTGCTTCTGAAAAATTAGCCGGATTTTTTATGTTACCCAGTTTCTGAATTCCGAGTTGGTGATGTTCTATTATATTTGCATTGCAACCAGCAAAGCTTGAAGTTGCCATCAAAGTGTTGCTACACAGGACCCAAAATTTTACTTCACGGTTTGAGCTGAAAACTGACGTAATTGTTGTTTTTCTAAATAACGGACAACAGAGCGTGGTCACTGATTAAAGGGATTTGTTAGACATGAACAGAATGAAGTACTTGTATGACGTTCCCCCCCCCCGGCAGGCATTGCTATTCTGATTTAGTCTACTTTAGTATGTTAGAAAACGTCAGTCAAAACTGTCAAGATAGTCAACATAGATTTCTTCAGTTTTTAAGTTGTTCTGGCTTGTTGGCTGGCCATTTCTTTGTGCATGAGTCACGCCTTCAGGCTGCACCAATGGGGCAAAGGGTTGAAAAATTATGCATTTATCCCTTGTGTCAAGAAAAATCTATTTTGTTTTTAGGGGGGCTCAATTTACAAAGTGAATTCATACTAAATTGATCCCTCAGTTTGTGTCCGGTAGCGTTTGTTTTTTTTTTGTTTTTTTTGATCCAGTGTTTTGGGTGACCTTACAAAAGACAAGAGAAGCGATTTATTCATTGATAATCTCTTTTTCCAAATTTTGAGTTGATCACCTCAAACACAGAATATTGCCAAAAACGTTGGGTACGTTGAGTAACTAACGAGACCGATTGTCTCAATAACACATAAGTTATTAATAATATTAGGATATGATTTGTTGCGATTGCAGAATCATAAAACGTGTCCCTCGTTGTAGCATTGCGGTTAGCGAGTTTGACGAACAATCCGAGGGGAAGGTTCGATCGTACATCACATTCATCCAAGTAGCGTCAATCACGACATTCCACCCTGTGTGCACACCCTTTTTTCCATATATTTTTGAACGTTCAATATGGTAGACTACAATTATTTAAAAGATTATATGAACGGAAATCTTCATCCTTGTGGTTTTAGTCTGATAAGAATATAGTCAGAATAAATGTATCTAGAATTAGTATTTTCCTCTTGAAAATATATGAATAGAGTAAAAACACATATTCTGTAAGATCCAGATGTTATTTGTAATCCCATGTAAGTAAGCTCCCCCACCTGTGTCAAAAAACTGTTTTCCCAAAAAATGAAAAATAAAAAACCCACTGCGTATTATCAGTTCCAGATATTTACAAAGGTCTGAGTTTTATGGATTGGTATTATTCAAAAATTACATGGACGAGAATCTTCATCCCTTTTGTTTTGAACACATTTTTTGTTCAATACGCTCTCCAGCTTGTCTGACATTATTTTAATATCTGAGCTGAAGGATCCCCATCATTCAAATAATTCCATGGACTAGCACCTTCAACGTCGTAGTTTCAGACACAAGTTTCACTTTGTCTTACCCCTTTTCCGAGTTGAAAGGCTACAGGGTCTTTATCCTAATAAAGGTAAATATGCATACAAAAGGTTTATGCTTTTTTTGTATGATAGCGTCTATGACCTGAGTTGAAGGTCTTCTTGAAGTCAACAAATGATAAGAAGAGTGAAATTTCATATTTTGCTGCTTTCTCTTTTTGTTCATTTACCGAATAAAGATGGACGATGGTCGAGTAGCTTCTTCTGAAGCGAATCTTCAACCGTGGTTGGTTAAAATCTAGTGTTTTGGTGACCATTTTGGCAAAATGTTTGTAGATGCAGCTTATTGGCTTGCAGTTGTTTAAATCATTCGGGTTCCCTCTTTTAAAGGGAAGATTACTGAATTTTTAAAAGAATTACGAGTAATCCTAGAATTTTCTAAATGTTTGCAATTAAAGATTGTTATTCAAGGAACGAATGGACTAGCATCCCCATCCTTGTTGTTTCGAACATGCAGTTCCTCTCATTGCACACTCCAGCCTCCCTCGTGGTTTATGAAGGAAAGACAAAAAAAAAAAAAAGAAAAGATGGAATGTATGAAAAGAAACCAAAAAAGAAAACTACTGCACTAAAGAAATAGATGTGAAAAAGATTTTGAAAGAATTCAAAGAACCGTAGGGTCAAAATTTGAAAACATGAAAAAAAAAAAAAAAATTCCATCGAAGAATAGATATGGTCGGAATAAATTCTATTCATGACATCACTGGCGTCTTCAATTTGGAAAAAAAAATCATAAATCAAGTGAAAACACATCTAGAAACATCTAGATTCTGAAGAATCCAAATGCCTTTAATTAACCTGTGGAAGAAAGCCCCCCCCGGTCAAAAAAGCCCCCCCCCAAGAGGTTTAGTGGAGTTTTGATGCTTATTTTCAAACCTGCGCACAACACAGTAAAACTAGCAGTGCTTGAAAAGAAAACACACACGCCCATGTAGAAAAAGATAAACCCCTTTTCTATCTTTGATGGCCACAGTTCTTCGATTCTGAAAAAGAAAAATCTGGAAGAGATGAAAAAAGATGAAAAAGAACGACTTACAAAAAATAGGAAAAGATTAAAAAATAAGAAAAAGGAAAATTAACGCTAAAATGAAAAAATGAAAAAGATGAAAATAAAATTATTGTGAAACGGAAAAGCGATGAGAAAGAGTTGAGAAAAAAGGAAAATAAAAAACGAAGAAGATAGAGTATGGGGAATAAATGATAAAATAAACTTCACAGGAGAGAAAAATATTAGAAAAAATCAAGTATTATAAAAACTAAGACGAAGTGGTCACTCAAATAAAAACCATTAAGCGACCAATCAATTAAAAAATTGGAAGAACGGGTGATCAATTGATAAGATACTTCTCTTGTCTTTGTGAGGCAGTGATACTAAAAAAGTCTAAATTTTCAAAAAGCTAGGTGGGCACAAACTGAGTGATCAATTAAACCTACTTTGCATTTTAACCAACTTCTGCCCAAATAAGTCGGAAATTTAGAAAAAATATTGTAAACATTAGAAGTGAATGTTAAAATTTTCAGCTTTCCAGCAATATTAGATTGGTGCGTAGGCCTTATAATGTCTGATACATACATAGCAAGCCAGCAAGCCAGCAAGCCAGACCAGCTTTAAAACTAATAGAAACCTATGTTGACAGTTTTGGTGACAGTGTTGCTTGGCGGTTTCCAAAGGATGAAAACATGCACATTCAGACGATGAAACCTTAGATGAAAAAGGGGGAAAAAAAAAAGATAAAAAGATGAAAAGAATTGGAAAAGACTCAAATTACTTAGCGGAAAAGGACAGAGATGAATGAGTTGGAGAAAAAAAAATTAAAATTCCGATGAAAAAGATGAATAAAAAAGATGCAAGGTGAAAACAAAAATTAAAAAAAAAAAGAATGAATGCTGAAAATCTGTAGAACGCCAAAAGATACAAAGTACAGATTTTGGTGAGAACCGCCTACTAATATTAGCAGCCATATTTGAATTCTTGAAATCGTTAAGTCATGCTGTTAATGTTTCAAGGCATAAATTGCTTCCAACTAACACCCACGCACATTTTTTAATTGAATCAAAAGCTCAATTTATATTTTTTGTACTTATAAAGATGGATATGTGTAAATAGTTCCATGTTTGTATTCATCAAATATACATACTGATTTTGTTATATTTGTATATTTAGTTTATGGCAGTGCTTACCGCTATTTCAGTAAACGAGATTATCAAATAAACCGACTTGATAATCTTGTATAGTGAAAACACTTTCACAGACCAGATTTTTATATAATTTCGATATATATATATATATATATATATATATATATATGTTGGTTTCCATGCAGTCTGAAATTAAAAGTGCCGCAACGGATTTAATATTCACATCGGTGCACATTCAATAGAAATGACACGAAGAGCGAGCCATGTCTGTTGTTATACTTACTAATCCCTCATCAATAAATTTGTTTTTAGGGTAACCTACATAGGTAAGCCCTGTTTAAAAAATAGATCTCTAGTATGGAATAATATCAATATACGATACACATAAAACCTTTCATAAAATGACAAACTACATGTATGGTATAAACTATATAATAAGAAAAGGAGTTGGTGTTTGATCAACACTGCTGGGGTGCCATGTTAATATAACTGTTTTGTTTTTTAAATCCCCGAAACGGTTACATGGTAAACAGCTGATGATCCCCAAAAGAAACAAATAATACATTTTACCATAATAACAAAGAAAATGGGGAACAGGGAAAAAACATTGAAGAAAATTACACGAACTGCATTGACAGATGTTGGGAAATGTGTGACTGAAGTGACACAAAAAATCTATCTAAAAGTTTTCTTTAATGTTCGGAATTTAAAGCTGTAAAGCTTTGTAGAATATATATATATATATATATATATATATATATATATATATATATATATATATATATATATATATATAAGGAACATGGTGAAAAATAAGCATAGTGAGCTTTTGTTGTGCCTTCCTTCTATTTATTCAATTACCCACGAAGACAGAATGAGACTGGGGGTCAAGTTTATTGTTGAGTCCTACCAACATTTACGTTCAAATGATGCCTTGTCATCATGGCCTGAAGGTATCAGGGGTTGCAGACTGGCTCACCATCTATTAATGCCTCAGGGAGGTATTGTAACAAAGTTCGAATCTACATGAACCAGATTGTTTTGTAATTTGCCTCACCCGGAGGTGGGACAAAGCTGATCCCAGTTCTTATTCACTTTATCCCAAATTCTGTTCAAGGTGGGACCCCAATACACGTACGTTGGTGAAAATTGCCGAATTCAGTCAGAGAAACCCAAGACCCTTTCCCCTTTGGTGAAAAAAAGGGCGGTGCTGCCACAGAGTTGATAAACAAGAGTGATCCAAGGAGAAAGACAATGAAGCGATCCTCTGAGGGTCTTCAGGATTTTTGCTTCCTTTAAAGCATTGACTGTGGCATTTGGTTGGGAAACATGCAACCAGTTCAAAAGTGAACAGAACTCAATGTGTCCAAAAAATTATTATATTTCGATAATCTTTCAAGGCTGTGGTAGGATGTTTTCTACCGTAAATATCTCTTTAAAATTCCAGGTATTGACCTGTGGTCGAAACGTGAATAACTGGCGCCTAATCGTGGCAGGCAATAATCAACCTCACCATCAAGACTTAGATAACTTTGTCAATATTTCAATGTTCATCATTATGCGATCTATACATATAATTAGCATATATTCTGATTTGTTTTCTCTTTTTTTGCGGGGGTGCGCTTACGTATCTTATTGGTCAATTCTCCTTCCTATTATGACAACAATTACGCCAAACAACTCTCAAGACCTTATGTCTGAAAACACACAAAAACAGCTCAAGTTAAGACCTATAAAAACCCTCAAAATTAGGATACTTGAATTACAAAAAATGAATTGAGCGATGCAATAGATATGGTTAGTTTTAAGCACTGATCGATACAAGAATGACCGTATCGTTTCTTACGGGTATAATAATAATAATAATAATAATAATAATAATAATAATAATAATAATAATAATAATAATAATAATAATAATAATAATAATAATAATAATAATAATCTATATCAAAATAAGTTACGTGTCCGTCTGTCTGTCCATCCATCACGTTTTATTTCCTCCAATCCATCACACTTTAAAATTTTAAAAAATTATGTTGGGGGTAGAGGAAAGGTTTTAGATTGAAAATACAGCACAAAAACCGGGAAGAGAGTAGAAAGAAAGAGAGAGAAGCAGAGTTGTCGTATACCAAAAAAAAAAAAAATAGAATAAAATAAAATAAAATATTGGTGGGCAAAATATGAAGGTATCACTTGAGGGGAAACGGCTGAACTTTCCACCGAGGAAGGAAAAAAAATAAAGGTAGGAAAGTAAAATGAGGTGTTTATTAAATAAAAGTGCACGTATAATCGGGAGCCAAAGACTGCCAAGAAGGCGATGGGAACTGGCGAAATGTTCGTTGATGTACGAGTCTTGGTGCACTCACAGAAATAGATAAACAAACACACAAACAAACAAACAAACAAACAAATGAGCCAAATGTAGAGATAATAAACGGGAATAAATAAGAGAAAAAAGATTCTTTTTGAAACGCTTTGATGGCTTTTTGATCAAAGTCAAAAACGTTTTGAGGTTTTCCCAAAGTCTTTAAAGTGTCATCGATTGCTTATGAAGGAAATTGAAAAATAAAAGGTGATGTCAAATAAATTATTTATAACAACAACAATAATACCATCAATAATAATAATAATAATAATAATAATAATAATAATAATAAGAAGAAGAAGAAGAAGAAGAAGAAGAAGAAGAAGAAGATGATGAAGAAGAAAAAGAAGAAGAAGAAGAAGAAGAAGAAGAAGAAGAAGAAGGTAGAAGAAAGGTCTGTTCAGTCACACAAGAGAAACTGTCATATAATAAATAAATATTTAGGCAGCACACTGCATTGAGGGTGATCAATTGAAAAATGAGTGATCAATAAAGAGATCACTTCTCTCGCCTGTTGTTGGACAGTGATCATTGACGTTTAAAAAAGCCCACAAGCGCTAATGCTACCAGAAGAATTGAACATGAACCTACACGTCATCTGAAAACTTATTCACTTTTGAAGGGAAGGGGTAGATTTCCGGGAAAAATTAGAAAAAGGGGTCAAATGATCAAATTTTCAGCTCTGTAGCTCCACTACTACGCGTGATGCACACTTATATATACATACACGGATAGCCAGCCAGATAAAATCACCTAAAAACTTAAAAAAACATCGTTGAATTTCTTGTCAGTTCTAGTAGAGAGTTTATAATAGTAGTAGTAGTTGTAGTAGTACTAATACTACTACTACTACTAATAATAATAATTTTAAGAAGAAGAAGAAGAAGAAGAAGAAGAAGAAGAAGAAGAAGAAGAAGAAGAAGAAGAAGAAGAAGAAGAAGAAGAAGAAGAAGAAGAAGAAGAAGAAGAAGAAGAAGAAGAAGAAGAAGAAGAAGAAGAAGAAGAAGAAGAAGAAGAAGAAGAAGAAGAAGAAGAAGAAGAAGAAGAAGAAGAAGAAGAAGAAGAAGAAGAAGAAGAAGAAGAAGAAGAAGAAGAAGAGGTTGGAACACCCGAAACGATGCCAGAAATCCGAGCGGGGAAGTCGGAGGAACTAGAAACCCGTGGAAAAATCGAGACCATCAAAGCAAAGGCACAACCAAAGAAATCTCTGACAAACAGCTGACGTCATCTGGTTGATCGATCATCGATGAATTGGTCACTGGTCAATTTGTCGTTAGGTCAATCTATCATAAAGACAATTGGTCACCAAATCTAAGAAAATTTCGAAATTATATCAGATATCAAAAATATGAATAATCCAGGATTATATGCTACAGCTTTCGTGCCGTTGTTGGGGATGATCAATCAAATCATTGGAAGACAGACGGATCAATGAATAAATCGTGTCTCTTTCGTGTTGTTGGGCAGTGATCTCTAAAATGTCTGAATTTTGAGAAAAAAAACAAGCAGTAACGAAATAGGAAGTAATTTAGCGTAAACTTACATTAGAAACAGAACCCACTGCTAAAAGCCTATTTCAGGATGAGGGTGGGGGGTAATAAAAACAAAAAAAAAATTTTTTGCGGACAAAAAAGTAGTATAAGTTTGAATTTTTAGCCCTCCAGCTCCATTGGTGAACCTCTCCACGTGATGTATACATACATAGCCAGTAAGCCGGACCAACTTGAAAACTAGAGAAACCAACCTTGACAGTTCGGGTGACAATTGTGGTGTACGAAGTCTAAACAGATATAATTATGATTCGCCGTTACAGTAATTAATTGAACAACCGTAGCGTTAAAATTTCAAGTAATGTAAAAAAAAAAAAATGTTGTAGGTATTTGAGTAAGCAGAGGGATCATTTGATGTATATTCATTTGTCATCGAGGTATTTTGGGCAACATATCCTGAGGGTCCAAAGGTGAATGCCCATGATAAATCCAGATTTGATTTTTGGAGTGTGACAGGAGTAAAGATGTTTGAGGTCGTTCTTGTTGGAGGCTTTGTGAAAATCACTGTGTCTGATGGTGTGATTGGTCCTGTGTAGGAGGATGTTGAGGAAAGATAGTGTATTGTTCGACTCTTTCTCTTGTGTTAATTTCATAAATGGTTCCACTATTCAACGGGCTTGAGAACATTGTTTCATTTGTTTTTTGTTGTCAATGAATATCGTTGTTTCTTTGCAGATCTGGAATTGGTGACAATGTATCAAATTACCGGTGGGAGCGAGTAAATCCATCCAGGCACGATTTCTCCAAGAATAGCTTCCTTTTTTTCTTCCGAAAAGGAGCTGCAAATATATAAGAAAAATGTACACATTCTCAATAAAATGTGATCGTGAAAGAAATTTTCGTTATATTTGTTATCCAGTCTCAATCTGGAAGCTGGATCGCTCTCATCAAACGTATTCAGTTTAGCTCTTACGTTGTCTAGATCTAAGTGCTGAAGTTATGTCATTAGGGCATCATTGATGTTACAGAAGTGGGAGACCGTTATGGGTTTGATATATGTGAAAGGGCCTGATTCCAGAAATTCCAGAAAGGGACAAGCTGAAATTTCACATATCGGGGACTCCATCGATAACCAATATTTCTATTGGTAGGAACTTCTGTTGAAGCTGAAGAACCATTGGTTTATAATAATTGTGTATATTCTTATGATTTTGTTAGCGGGTGGGCTTAGTTTAATATTGGCCTTTTTACTGTGGTTATTCAGCAAGTGTAGGTATTTTTTAACTGGGATGTTGGTATAAACTGATGTTACATCAAGGCTGGCTATGAGTTTGTTTTTCATATCTGCTTCTCATTTTGTGTATGAGGTCTCCAGAGTCTTTAAGGTGTGAGACTGATTGCTTTGAGTAATGGAGTTAAGATTTTCGCTAAAGCTCTAGCTATCTTATGGAGTGCACTGCTTATTCCTGAAATGATGGATCGTAAAAGGAAGTTTGGTTCATAGGTTTTGGGAAGATCATAAAGTCTGGGTAGTGTTAGGTGGTATTCTATGAGTTTGGTCCATGTTTTCATCGTGTTTTCCATGTTGACAGTCTTTGAAGTGATCCGACAGAATGCTGATGAAAATGACATTTGGGAGGTAGAGAGAGATACTCAAGATAGGTGTTACAGGTGTTTATTATTAAATATTATTCTTTTTCAATATAATTTTGAAAAAGATTCTTTTTCAATATAATTTTGAAAAAGATGGCTGGGTCCTGTCGAAATGCATCGAATAAGAATAATCAAAGAAAATTGAGATGTAACACCTAAAATAGAATAAACAATTGAAGGAAATGGACTGCAGCTAAAATCAAACCTGTAACGAATCAGTTGCGTCGAAAATAAGTGGGTAGACAGAGAATAAACAAGATGAGAGTTTGGGAAGAAAACAGTTAATTTTGCCATTTCATCACTGGTTGCTGTTTAGCTCAACGGTGAGAGCATTGCCACGTTAAAGTGGCTATCCTATTGGTTGCGGATTCAGTCCCTGCTGCAGCCCCATCATCTTCAATAGTTTATTCAATTTACGTTGTCTTGTTCCAGTGATACATCAACAATGTAACGACAGGTGATCATTTTTTTTAAATTTTATATAATTTAATGCAATTTGTAATCATTCTGTTGGATCATAGATTTCTTGATATATATATATATATATATATATATATATATATATAGAGAGAGAGAGAGAGAGAGAGAGAATGAGAGATAGATAGATACATAGATAGTAAGGCAACTTGTCCATTATAAGCTATAAGTAATGCTTTCGAACTCTGGAATAGAGCACTCTGATGGATGGGGAATCGTGTGTATGTAAATATATAACTTAAATTCAGTCTTACTGACTGTCCAGTTCTGCGTAGGGCAGAGATTAAATGCCTGCCTCCAGGTCTGAAGCAAAGGTTTCGATCCTACCTCTTTGTAATGGATGGGATAATGGATAGTCTATAGTTACACTGAAAAGTTGTAATGCAGCAAAGCAGCTGCCTTATGTTATATATATATATATATATATATATATATATATATATATATATATATATAGTGAGTTGGTTGTTGGCTTTACAGGTATAGTGCTCGATATAAGTGATGAAATGATTACTCAGAATTTGTTAGCTTTTAGCTATTTCCTTTCCAATCTTTGTTTTCGTATTCATTTCCAATTGTGTTTTCGCTGTTTTTTTTATTTCATTTTTCGTTAGTTTGAATCTAGCTATTTGAGCTTTATGTTGAACCCTGTTCCTATATCTATCGCTTTGTATGTTTCGGATCTAACATTCTAACTTTTCTTTTTACCTCTTTTTGTATTTTCCAACCAAAGTAGATAAGGATGAATTCAATAAAATTGCGAAATGATAAATAAATCTGCGGAAGCTTTGTATCATTTTCCAGATGGCATCTCCTATTTTTTCCGCCGCCTTTTTCGTGTGGAAATTACGTCGAAGACGAATAGCCGGTTTGTTTCCCGTATTTGCTCACCTGTTCGCTGAAAAAAAAAAAAATCTTGCTTTTTTTTTATCTCTCACCTTTCCTCGTGTTGCCGTTTATCACTGATCCGTATTTTTCCATGTAAATGTCCGGGCAGGTTTTTCCGTGTAAATGTCCGGGCAGATTTTCTCCTTTAACAGCCATTTTCTTTTCCGGAGATGCTTTATTGTAAATCGGAAAACATGTTTGCCAGGTGGTGCGCATAGTTTCCAATTTGGCATCTTTTTGCGCAGATTTCAGCGCGTTTTTGGTTTTGGTGGTATGAAAATCAGTAAATAAGCAAGGACGTTGTGTCATCTCTTTAGCCATTTTCAGACCATTTTTTGACCATTTCAAGCATTTTTTGGTGTTTTTTGGCCATTTCTGGTCTTTTTCGTTTATTCACTGCTCAGTGCTTTTTAGCGCTTTTTAGAGCTTTTTGGCCGTCAAACTGTCCGTAAAATATCATTTGAGTTGGCAACAATGGTGATGCAGGTGCTTGAATGAAAAGAAAAAAAAAAGAATAGTGTTATTTTCCTACCAAGCAATATTCTATCACGATTGTTCTTCAGAGTTTTACAGGAAGTGCCTCTCTCATCATTGTCGCCGGGATTTTCCAAGTGCTTTCATCATAAAGTGTGTAGAGGAAATTACGGATCGGATAGGGTTAAGTATCGAAGGAAAACCACAATAAACATGATTACATTTCAATAACAGAATTCAGATACACTGTAGTGTCCAAAAGTGATGCCCGGACCAGGTAAAATGACGATTCAAATAAACGGCCAAAGAGCCAAGTTTCTAAAATGAACGTAACCTTTGGTCACTATTGTATATAGCCAGCATACAGATATACATATATTGTTATTTGAATTGTCTAGGTAGAGTCATACATCAACTATGTAATTTCAAATAAATTTCTATATAAGACAATGCAATTTATAATCATTATGTCGGATCATTTATGTCCATTTTTTAATACACACACAGACACACACACACACATACACACACACACACACACATATATATATATATATATATATATATATAGAGAGAGAGAGAGAGAGAGAGATTACCATAATATATGATTCTGTGTAAAACATGAAAAAAATCACTGTAAATTACGTACATTATGTTAACAGATATTGGGAAATAATTGATTGAAATGACATAAATTCTTGAAAATTTTTTTTAATACATATTAAATGTTCCAAACTGTCTTCTAGCACACACACACACACACACACCGGACACATATATATATATATATATATATATGTGTGTGTGTGTGTGTGTGTGTGTATATATATATATATATGGGGGTATTGAAAACCAACAACATTAAAGGATAATGATTCAGACACATTTTTAACATATTGCGCCATTACGTGAATTGAGCGCTATTTTTTAAAACCTTCGTTTTCCAATGAAGTCACAATGGCGTTATGAGTCAAATAAATTTTCCTAAAAGTCATTTTACTGTAATATACATATATATATATATATATATGTATATATATATATATATATATATATATATATATATATATATATATATATATATATTGTAAATTTCCCGTAATAAAGTTGCAGCAACTACCACGAACTTTTAACAAAAATCAGCAAAACTGTCTAAAACCGGTAATCTATTAATATCATCGTAATAATGTGTGTGTTATTAATAGGAAAAATGATCGTAGAAGATTATCAACTAAACAATACGAGTTTACACAAAATATACCCTGAGATAATATTGGTTGAAATTTTAACACTCATGGACCAGTGAAATATGAAAATTAGTCTTAGAAAATTTAGCTTGACTTACTGAAACATTTCAAGATTTCACTAAGATACATCAATGGGCTGATTCTATCGTCGTCGCCAAAAATTTAGGATCACCCACAAAATTTCAAAAAATAGTATAAAAAATATTATGTACGCTATACAACTTTATCAAAGCATGTCATATTGATATTTTGCTAATGGAATAAGACTAGCTTAATAAATTCGTTGAAAAAACAGGGCAAAATCGGTCATTATTCTTTAAAAGTTCAGTTCTTCAGGTGACTGCTTCCCTTTTTTTTTTTATTACCACCTGAAAACGTTTTTTGTGAGCTTTTCCAGATGCTTTCTTATCCATTAGTTCCCTTAAATTCTTTATAGAATTGAGATCAAGGTTGGTACTCGGCTAATCTAGAAGCATTTTCATTGTTTTTCATTTTGGACTTCTTCGAGTGACGACATAAGAAACTGATATGCATGAATGTTCAGCATTTGTACTCCCAAGTTTGGTTTCAATCTGTCCTTGAGCAGTTGAATATATTTTCTCTGCTGGCAGTGGACCCTGGACGCAGAAGATTAAGCCCACCGTACCTTTTGACGCCATGACACTTCGTAGCTGTTTTATGGTTGGTATCGTATATCAGCAATAATGCTTCCCACATGGTCGTATAGAAATTTATTGAGGCAAACTGCTGAATGATTGATTCATCGGCAAACAATACATTTTTTTCATAGCTCTTTGGTCCATCCAACGGGTTTCTCGACAAAGGTGAGGCACTTGACTTTCATTGCAGGCGTCAGTTTTGGTTTTTATGCTTGTTTGCGTGACTTCAGACGGAAATCTTTGTTCAAAAGGCGACAAATAGTTCCACTAACATCAATACCTCTCAACAATAATGCTGATCGTACTTGACAAGCTGAACAGGTCTGAGAACGCTTTAACAATCTTCTTATCTTCCGTTCATCTCCTCTAAAAGATACTTTCTGTATTTGTCTAGGTTGTCTCCCCGTCTTGTATTCTGCCAGCCTCGGTACGCTTGTGATCCCTGCGGATCCATGTGGTGGGTCAGCTATTCTTGCAATATGGCCAGCTCATCGCTATTTGAGTTTTCTAATGGATTGTATGATGTATTGGACTTCTATTCTTTCCCTTAATATACTGTGCTGTCTTGTGATCTCTCCATATGAGTTTGAGCAAGAATTTTCTATAATGAATTCTCCAAATCATCGTAGTATTTATTACTTAGAGGTTTTGATTGCATGTTCAACCCATCAATGTCAACAAAGTCTATAACTTTAAGGCTTGGTACTTTAAGGCTTGGTACTTTAAGGCTTGGTACTTAAGACTTGGTACGTTAGGTATTATGTATAAAATATCCTCTCTGAAGTGCTTCTTACCTTTTTCAATTCTTTCGTCTTGACTTGATTTATAAAAGCGTTTTGCTTATCATCCTACGAATTCTCTTCTCTTTAAAGTTTGTTTTTACCCATAACCCTAAGTGAGCTAGTTATAAAGCCGAAGTTTTGATGCCTTTAGGAGATTCTCGTAATCTTTATGTGTGCTTATTTGTATCTGTCAGGTAGGTTTCAGCATCTCGCATGTCGATGGACTTAATCTGGAACTATTTGAGAAGTTATGAAATAAGACGTTTGGGAAAATACGACCTGCAATATTATTAAACTAATTCTTTTTTGGTATATTTTTAAGAATGATCTTCTTGGATATTCAGGCTTCCTCAAATGAATTGCACTGTGGGGTCCTGCAGGCCTCAGGCGCTGACTCCGATGTATGTGTATGTGTATGCGTACGTGTGCGTTCGTGTAATTGAGTGTGTACTCATATGTGTACGTCTATTTTCTTTTATGTTTTGTCAGAGGAGAGGGATTTGGCGTTTTGTTTACAGATCTGAATAGGGTTTCTCTTTCAGGAATGGTAAATCAGGTGCGTGTCCCCCAGGTCGTCAGGTTAGCCATGGGGTGGGTAGAACAATAGACTGGGTGACGAGAGAAATGGGTGAACGGGTGCCAGATAACGAAGTGTCAAAGGAGATGAACCGGTAGCAACGAAGGTGGCAGGGTAGATGTAGTTTTGATATAGATAATATTTGGCGTAACTGAGCCAAAGAAAAGGGAACAAAATTAGACAGAGTTAAAGATGTGAAACGTCTGTGATGGATAGATTGATAGATAGATAGATAGATTGATAGATAGATAGATAGATAAAAGTTTCTTCCACTGAATTAGCTGGGGTTTTGTTGCTGTAACTGGGAGAAACAAATTCAGCCCTAGCGTTCAACTTGGACCAGAATTCGACAATGAAAACAGACTGACTTAGATAGACGTGGAAAGACTGAAATATCTATCTATCTATCTATCTATCTATCTATCTATTTATCTATCTATCCATCTATCTGTGCTTGTATGTAGGTACATCTTAAGGAAATATTTTTTCCCCCTTTTTTTTTGCCCAATTTTTTTCATGGGAGTGAGAAAAAATCAGTTGGAGACATAAATGTTACGAAATGAGGCCTTTTTCCTTTCGTCTTCAAATTTCCCCTCCAACTAATTCTTTTTTTTTTTTTCATACTATCATCATCTCTTGTCATTCGTGTCCCACCACCACACCCCACTTTTCTTTTCTTTTCCTCGAGTTGAGACTGAAATAACTATAAACTACCCGACGGTACTACACAGGCCTAAGTTTTCTCCATTGTAAGTGCGCTTTCTCCGAGGGC
>OY735238.1:32178093-32223093 GCA_963457665.1 Thysanoteuthis rhombus | reverse complement strand
CTTTGATTAGGCGTTTCAATAAGCATCGCAGGGATGTGGAAAATGAGAATGAACCGGCAGAATCAGAGCCGAGCCAGCACTTCAGTAAAGACAAGACATACAGTTTCAGTTATGACCTCTAGGTACATGTTCTAGAGAAAGCTCTAGCACACCATGAGAGTAAGAGAATGCTAAGGCTGAAACCTCACGAACCAGGCGGCTTAAACATGAATAAGTAACTGGTTCGTATCCACCATAAACTCTTTGTCAATTGTTTAGGGAAGATTTGAAATACATCACGTTTTTCGTCACATTAATCATTGACTTTTGAGTCATAACTCATTTTCCTTCACAGATCACAGATCTCAGCTTTGAAAAAATAATTTTTAAAAAAGCACCATATTATCTAAACATTGATATGTGAGGTTAAAATTCTATATTAGCTTTCATTACAGAACACACCATCAACGATTTAAAAGTTTTTTTTACACTTGAACTTTGACTGACGATTTACAATACGTCAAAAAATTCCAGCATTGCTGTATAATGTTACATTATATTATATTTTGAATATCTAAACAAATTATAACAGTCTTCGTTGTTTTTCTTAGTGGCCTAATAGCCAAGAGAAAGGCAAGGTGGAGTCGGTACAAACCACAGCATTAATGATGAGATCGATACGTGTGGAGGGCTTGAAACCTGAAGAAACTGTTACTCAGCCTTCAGCGATAACCACCAGTTAACTCGTATGAAATTGTAATCCTCAGCCCTGTTGTGGACCAAGAGTGCACGTGAAGACGAGGGCTCAAGACTTGAATGAACTCGCCGTCACTCAGTGTCCAGCGGTGACCAACGGGCAACTGGTGTGTAAATGAAACTACTACTACTACTACTACTACTACTACTACTACTACTACTAATAATAATAATAATAATAATAATAATAATAATAATAATAATAATAATAATAATAATAAGGAAGGAGAGAAGAGATGTTGGCTGAAGACCTGAGGCGACTTATTGTCACTCAGGCTTCAGCAATGACCTCTGGGCAACCGGTGTGAAACTGTAAACTGCAGTATTACTGAGACCTATGAGTACTAGGAGAGAAGGGCTGGAGACTTGAGGAGACTTGCTGTCACTCAAACTCCAGCGGTTACTGCCAGGCAACTGGTGTGAGATTGCAAGTAATAATGATGATGGTAATAATAATAATAATAATAATAATAATAATAATAATAATAATATATCCGCTCCTGAAGGCAGAGGAGACGCAGAATCCAAAAAACTGTCTACCGGTGATATCGAAGACCCTCACCTCCATCTCTCCCGAGATGATCTAAGGCTTCCATCTACTAAGAAAAAACGGTTCGATCCAACCTGAATAGAGGGGAAGAAAAAAAGAGGGTATAGGTGCAAAGAACAGCAACTCATCAGCAAAATGATAGTTTAATAAGTCAAGTCGAGGAAAGAAACCCATCAACATCACAGATCGACCATATAGGAGCCTTTGATAGCGTGCCACACCCCTGGGTGGAGTAAAGCCTTAAAATCTACGGGGTATGCTCAACAACGATCAGATTCATCACGGGGTGCATGAAAACCTGAAAAAACTACCTTAAATCCCAACCAGGCGGACTGGTCACTAACACCGAGACAGATCAACATCAGAATCGGAATCTTCCAAGAGAGCTCACTATCACTTCTGCCCATCTGACTCGTACTAGTGCTACTTAACAACCTACTAAAGTGCTTCAGTTACAGATAAAACTCACGAAATTACAAAATTGATCAGCTGTCCGACATTGATGAACTGTGGACGTATGTTAAGGACGACAATCGACATAAGTGTCTACTTACCATTGTAAGACCTTCATCGGCGACATCAAGATGAGGTTCAGGATCAGAAAAGATGGCAAAGCCACTCAGGAGAGGAAAACTGGCCAAAACTGCGGACATTGACATTGCCATCAACACTGCAATTGAGAATCCAGACAGAAATGACCCATATAAGTACATGCGAGTGAACGAAGAAGCGTACAACTCTCAGATACAGAGGAAGAAAAGAATACTTCAGGAAAGTTCATATGATACTGAAAGGTGTGCTTAATGAGTTCCAAGCTACAAACGTCATCAGTTGAAAGCTGAAGAACATGAAGAGATGAAAGCAAATGTCGACAGGGTGTACATATCAAGAGCTTCCATGGGACGGGGCTTGATCCATAGTGAACTTACGTTCAAGATTATCACTATTGGGTAGGATATTTACCTGTCGAAAACAGATTACTGGAACATTAGATTCAGTCCATTTAGAAAATGGCTGCATTTTTCAAGAGCGACTTTAATATCCCTCAAACCGCACCAATAGAAAACGAAGCAATCATCCTCTACGCCAAACGAGAGAAACATGATAAACAACAACTGTAGATATTCTCGGAGGACTTGATAATGGACTGAAAGTACTCAATAGAGTGACAGAAGCAAGAGCAGACCAATAGAAGACATACTACAGATTGTGGAGCACAGGGCTGAAAGCAAAGAAGGAGGGTTTGATAATCGTTGCACAAGGCTAAAGTCTTGCAACCAGATTGTACAATCAAAGATGCAACAGACCCAAAATGTATGATCCATTGGAAGAACAAAGGAGCTGTCGACCACAAAGTCACAGGCTATCTGGGGCTTACAAGGACCTAGTACATCCAGAGGCACAGTAAGGCAGTGACGGACTTGCAATCGAACATCTACAAGAAAATACAAAATCAAAACGCCTGAGAGTTAGCGTGAGCGCCAACTGAAGATTGTCACTTAAAACAGCAGAATCACCTTCCTCTGGCACATGCTCGTCCACACAGACAGGGACATTAAAGCAAACAAACCTGACACTGTTATTCAGGGCAAGAAAAGAAAATGGTGCAAGCTCATTGAAATAGCGATACCATCTGAGAGAAACACCTCTGTGAATGTTACAAGAAGCCTCTCTACAACAAAGACCAAGAGATCGAAATCGACAGGACATAGAGTGTGAAATCGAAACAACACAAGAGGTCTCGGACCCGTGGAGAAAGGAACGGGAAAGTTCACCAACTCTATCCCAGGTAACATCGACATCTACGCCGTCCAAAAGATCGTCCTACTTGGGAGAGTCCACATACTACGCCCCTCCCTGCCCCCCACAGCGCCTGAGGACCTAGCTGAACAGGATGCAATACGAAGCATTAAAGAAAAAAACCATTACCAAAGATTTTAAAAACACACCACGATTTTCGTTAAATTAATGCATAACTTTCTAGTTATGCATATTTTGTTTCGTTTCGTTTTGTTTCGTTTCCCTGGACAGAAAACACATTTCACCTTTTCAACTTTTTAAAATTCGTTGTACAAATGGACAACGTTATTGGAACTTTATATTATTATATATCATATTTATATTTATATTATATATTTATATGTGACTTTCGAATTTTATTTCGTTTAGTCCAGCAGAATTAACATTTTCATATTTGTTTTATATTTGACTTCTGACTGAAGAAGATATACAACGTATTGAAAATTAATTTAGTATCGATTCATTATATCTATACTATCATATTTCAAAAGAAATCAACGTAGTCTCATCTTTTAAGAAAAATTATGATTATAATAATTATCTTTCTTCTTCTTCATCTTTTCATTATTATTATTATTATTATTATTATTATTATTATTATTATTATTATCATCATCATCATCATCATCATCGTTGTCATCATCATCATCATCATTATTATTATCATTATTATTATTATAATTATTATTATTATCATTATTATTATTATTCCTTTCGGTATCTAGAAGTATCGGTTACACACAGAGTTTCGACTTGAAACTTGGCGCAGGCAACAATTTTATTACTTGGAAGGCAGTGGAATTTTTTTTCAAATATACAAAAAAGGGGGGATCAAGCTGGATCGATACAGGGGCCTCCACAAGAAACAGTAGATAGTTGTGTAACAGACAATATTCACACGGACAGTGCTTTGCAAAGAATATGGGCGTGTCTGTGAGAACAATTCTCTGTATCTCATAGATGCTAGGGTTTCCTGGTATTATAACTAGATATTTGTCGACATACCTTTTTATGACCCCCAGAAGCTCCTATAACATCAGATATTCTTATAGTCTTAAGTTACAACGTACTTGTGATCTCGAATAATACAGTTATTCTTACTTTCATTATCATAATACACTTTTTTCCTTGACTATTTTCATTTTCTTAGTACAAGAAAAAGAAAGAGAAGAAGGGAGAAGAGAATAAGAAGAAAAAGAAGGAGGAGGAGGAGAGAGAAAAGGAGAACAAAAAGAAGATCAAGAACAAGAAGGAGGAGGAGAGGAAGGAGAAGAAAGAGGAGGAGGAGAACAAGAAGACGACGACGACGACGACGATGAAGAAGAAGAAGAAGAAGAAGAAGAAGAAGAAGAAGAAGAAGAAGAAGAAGAAGAAGAAGAAGAATACAGGTGAGGTGGATAGACAAAAGGTAATAAAATGAGGAATGATTCTGATAGTAAGAAGAGCTCCATTAAGTTTCGTCGAAGATAGCCAACGATAAATTGGGGCGGCGACTGATGATAAGCCGAAGTGAAAAAAACGAAATTAGAATTTGTTTCAAGAAATTGGAAATGGAAGGTGTTTTTTCAGAGCCTTTTGTCTTTTATCCTCACAAAAAACCCAAAACAACTCCCAGTACACCCGTACATCATTGTGTTAACCAATGCCAAAAAATGTTATGAAGTCAATTATAAGTTCTCCGTTGGGTACAAGTGACCTGAATCTTTCAATCACTGATCAATATCAATCAATATATCTCAGAGAGGAGTAAACTAGATAGGGAAAGATTGACTGGGCCTTCAGGTTCCGGTACTGATTTATCATTGGTATAAATCCATTTTATGCAAGGAACCCTCTGGGCTCATTTAAAAAGAAATCAAGGCATTAAATACAATAGATCGATGCAGGTACTTTGAAATGCTCGATGCTGCAGAAGATGGAAGAAAGAATGAAAAGTAAGTTTCTTAGGGGAGCAAGGAGAATTCTTAGAAACAAAATTGAACATTGGAAATGTGATAAAATGGATTATATAAGCCTTTCCCGTTATAGCACGATCCGTTGTAAAGGTGTTACTTCGGTGGATAGTGGGCCACAAAATATCAATCTAGATCAGAGATAGCTAGATTTATCTCCAAAATAGCTCAGCCGATTGCAGCTTGGTTATGAAGCGGTTAGCTCTCTTGGACTCTAACAGCAGAGTTATAACGGTGAATGTCTGTATTGATATATACAAAGTACCCAATACTCACACAGGGCAAATGGAATATTCAGATTGGACAGATTTGTCAGATACTTAATGACCATCGACAAGGTTCGAAATCCTTGGGTTGACCCTTGGATATATACATAGGAAAGAAAAAACAACAGACAACAACACTGAGAAAGACGTTCGGGAAGCCAAAATGAGATTTGAAAAAATATGAGATAAAAGGGAGACAACCGAGAGAACAGCAAGGGACAAATCAAGGAGAGACAAGTGGAAAAATTATGAGACACAAAGAATTTGTCACAGACGAAAACTATTTTCACGGTTACGCAGCTGACACATAAAAATGGAAACTGAATCCTTCATCATTGTAGCCCAGACAAAATGCAAATTCATATCAAAAGTAAAACAGATACAAAACTAGAAGAACAAATCATGACTTCGTGTAGAAAAAAAAGACGACTTGTCAAACCATGTTAAAGCATATCATGAGTAACTGCTGCAAGCTATTTCGAAAGAATTTTTTAAAAAAGACAAAAAAGACAAAAAAAACCCAGACATGACAGAGAAGGAATGGCAATTTACTGGGAACTGTTAAAACCACTTGGCTCTGATCATGGAATAAATAGTATCAGCACCAATTGAAGTCTATCTCTAAAGAATAAAAAAATAAGACGCTGGGACACTGGAATGCACCTAATTCAAACAAGAACACAAAACTCATCAGTAATTGAAAAAAAAAACTTTTCTGGTCCCTGCGAACCACAGGGTGAAAACGGAATAAAATGGAATAGTAGAAGCTCTTTGTGGGGCACATAAATGGTGTGTTTGGAACTGAACCCAAGACACTGAAATTGAGACTAGATGAATTATGGATTCAAAGGAGGTATGAGAGTTTTTGGACCATGACTTTGCTGGGGATCGGCATGGATAGTGAAGAAGGCAGTGCGATCGATGTAGCACATTTTGTGCTATTTCTAGCACGTTTCTTGTTTTGGCAGTATGAAAACTCAATATTTACTGCTATTTTCAGCTAATTTCTAACGGTATTCTTTAGCAATTCAAGCCAACTTTTTGCTACTTCGTAACCACTTTAGGATCTATTCATTTTTAACAATTAGAAATTGTCATTGGATAGTTTATAGCATTTTTAGGGCGTTTTGGGGGTTTTTTTCTACACTATTTTGAGGTTGATTTAGCACAAAAGATTTTGGTGTTTTGGCCACACTGGAGGAAGGTGTTGAGGATTTGAGGTCTGCTACGCATTCTCCAATGATAACAGCAAGTCGTAGGAATGAAATATATTCAACAGACAAAAGGAAGAAGAAATATTATCAGATAGAGGATGTAACTATTCTAGCAGGATACAGAATTCAATTTTTTTTAATGTCGGGAGCTGGAAGGATGTCTGGACCTTATTAAAAAAAAACCGGGAAAAAAAACAACTTGTGAACGATGAAGATGACGGTTTTACCCATCATCACAGCAGCACTCCAAAACAATTCTGAAGTGCTTTGCGTCGAGATAGTAAAAATTCGAAATCCTGTGCCAAACAGAAGACGGCATTACTGAATCGTAACGGATACTAAAGAAAGTGCCGTAGTTTTGAGGAAAATTATCAACTACTACAACTACTACTACTACGATGACGACGAAGACGACGGGAATAATAATAATAATAATAATAATAATAATAATAATAATAATAATAATAATAATGATGATGATAATAATAATGATAATAATAATAATAATAATGATAATAATAATAATAATGATGATTGGACCGCAGGCCCCTCCCCTGAATGAGCCCTGTGATGATTTTCGAAGGTTTAAAAGATATTTTACTTTAGGCTTTAAGTGATTATTCTTGATATTTTGATGATTTTCGAAGGTTCAAAAGATATTTTACTTTAGGCTTTGAGTGATTATTCTTGATATTTTGATGATTTTCGAAGGTTCAAAAGATATTTTACTTTAGGCTTTAAGAATGATTATTCTTGACATATTGATATTTCTACTTCTGAGATGGTTTTCTTTGCGATTCCGATAAGTTTTCACCTCGATGAATTGCCCACTGCCAAATTCTGCCTAATGAAAAAGACAAAAAAAAAAAAAGTTGAGAGAGTGGTCTGTTGTTTCTTGGAGCTGCACGTGGGTAAGTGGAATTAAATTTATAATTTATAATTTATAGTTTAAAATTAATAATTCTCCACCCCCCCACCGAGATAAGAGGTGTCTTATGGGAAAGTAATGCCTAGCTACCCCTCCCCCGAGTATGAATGAATGGAGTCTGTCCACCACTGACCGTTAGGACCCCTCAGTAGATATAGGCTAGCAGGGGGAAATCCACCGTGGGGGAAGAACACAGATTGCGAGACTTATACTAAGTCAAGACTTAGAAGATTTAAGGGAGACGTATGATCTCCAAGGTTGTTAATTTCACCCAGACGAAGCTTAGTGCTAATTTTTAGGCCTGAATTTAGGAGGGGATGGTCATGCCACCAAATAGATATATCTGTGCAGCAGAATGGCCTATCCATGTAAGGTCGTACCATGGGTTGTAAGAACTGGTGGAACTCTTAGAATGCCACTGAGCTCATTGCCCTCAACGAACCCACCAAGGTCTGGTGCTACCTTAAAAGAACCAAAAAGAGCTGGTGGGGCTCTTCGGTTATTTCCGAACCACATCGGTCTTAACCAACCCACCAAGGTCTGGCGCTACCTCAAAGAACCAAAAACCCCTATCATGACAGTACAACCAAACCATTTTACCGCAAAAAACGGGGCACAAATTCAAGATTTGTGTGTCGTAACCGGCAGGTGTTCCCTTGTTAGCCACCAGGAGGGACCCGGTCGTCATCCTGTGACTGCTGGCCAAAACTCCGGCTCGTGTACCCTTAATGGCCTTCAGGAGGGACACAGTCGTCACATAGCTACTGTTGGCCAAGACTCATATACCACTAACGACACCCAGGGAAGGCGCGGTCCTCTCGGAGTGACTGCTATAAAAAACAAGAGAAAGAGATGGACAAGGGAGGAGAATAGGCTAGTTATGTATTGTTACTTTAAAAGCAAGCCTTCAGTGCGATCTTATAGGGAGCGTATGCTCCAAATATGGAGGGAAAAATCTGATGTGGAAGTATCGAACCAACGCCTTGCTGACCAAGTAAAGCAAATTCAAAAGAAGAAATGGCTGTCTGAGACTGAACTACTAGAGATTCGCATTAATGTAGAGAGAGGTTCAGGTGACACATCTGAAGAATGCACCCCCAGCACAATTAGTACCAATAACAAAACTAGAATAACTCCCCATGAGACCCCCACAGTAAGCTATGTATCAGAGGGTGATGACGAGGCACCAACGGAAGAAGAGAACACCAAAATACAAGCTTTGAAAGAGATCATGCGAGGAGAGAAAACAACACTCCCCTCCCTAAGAGACAAAGACAGAAAGAAAGTCGGAGAAGTGACCGAGCAGGTCAACTGCCTCTTACAGCACATAGAAACAAACACCCTCCTAGAACTCAACAACCTAATTTATGCAGGGGCGAAAATGGTAGCACAAAGCTTTACAACACAAGATAGGAACCCGAGCAATAATAGGGAAGGGAAACCCAACTGGGAGAGAAGGTTACAAAGGCAGATCTCCCAACTACAGAGAGATGAAGTACTGCTTAGAAATACACCACACACAGACAGACCACGAGTAAGACTTTATAACAAATACAAGGTAACGCAAAAAGGCATCGCAACTGTAGTCGAAGAGTTACACCAGAAAAGACTAGCCAAAGAGGCAAGACTAAAAAGATACAGACTAAGAACGGCCCAATACACACAAAACCGCACATTCCAAAACAATGAGAAAAAGTTTTACCGAGATTTAAATGGGGAAAGAATGCAGGACATGAAACCAGATGCCACAGAGGCCAAGAACTATTGGAATAGCATATGGGGGCACCCAAAAAGACATAACGTAACACCGCAATGGTTAGGAAACATGAGAAAAGAACTAGGAGATATAGACAAGGGAGAACCAATAGTACTGAATGAAACCACATTGAAACATACTCTTAGGAAAGTAGCCAACTGGAAAGCACCGGGTCCCGATGGGATCCATGGGTATTGGTTCAAAAAATTTACCACGTTACACGGCAGACTCACTCACCTACTCCAAAATTGTCTAAATGAAGGCAAAGCACCAGAATGGATGACTAAAGGCAGAACCACCCTCATCCTAAAAGACCCGGGAAAGGGGAACATAGCAAGCAACTATAGACCAATCACTTGCCTACCACTTATGTGGAAAATCCTGACCGGGCAAATAGCAGAGAGAATATACATGTCAATGGATAGAAGGGGGCTACTACCAGAAGAACAGAAAGGGTGTAGGATAGGAACCAAAGGGGCAAACGATTTACTCTACATAGACCAGATGATCTTAAAAGAAGTAAGGAAAAGGAGAAAGAATATCGCAATGGGATGGATAGATTACAAAAAGGCATCCGATATGATTCCACATAGCTGGATACTCGAATGCCTTAGAATGTTCAAAATTAGCGAACCGGTGGTTAAATTCATTGGTAATTCAATGGAAGACTGGAAAGTAGATTTGACAGCCGCAGGGGACAAACTAGCCGAGGTAGGGATAAAAAGGGGGATCTTCCAAGGGGACTCGTTGTCCCCACTATTATTTGTTCTAACAATGATACCGCTTAACAGAATCCTGAAAAACAGCAAAGGATACCACTTCTCTAAAACAAAAGGAAAGGTCAACCACTTAATGTACATGGACGATATTAAATTGTTTGCGAAAAACAGGGGAGAGCTTGAGACTCTGTTCAACGAAGTAAGGGAATATAGTGAGGACATAGGAATGGAGTTTGGGATAGAAAAATGCGCAATCATGGTAATGCACAAAGGAAGGCTTTCAATGACTGAGGGAATTGAACTTCCGGACAACAACAAGATTAGGGCATTGACTGCACAAGACCGATACAAGTACCTAGGTGTCCTTGAATGTGACACGATAAAACGGGAAGAGATGAAGGAGAAAATTAAGAGGGAATACCTTAGAAGGATAAGGAAAATATTAGAAACCAAATTAAATAGCAGAAATCTAATAAAAGGAATGAACACCTGGGCTGTGTCAGTAGTTAGGTATACAGGACCATTCCTAGGATGGACAAAGGAAGAGCTCCAATCAATGGATAGGCGAACAAGGAAACTTATGACGATGCATAAAGCATTACACCCTAGGGATGATACAGATAGACTATACGTTAAGAGAAAAGAAGGTGGTAGGGGGCTCATCAGCATAGAAGATTGTGTCCAGAGAGCTAAAGTAGTCCTAGATAGATATGTGCAAACAAATAGTGAAGAAATCATAAAGAGCGCGAGGGATAGTGCAACAAACAAAGTCGAAAGCAATGGAACAGTACAGCAAACTAGAAAAGAAAAGTGGGAAGGGAAAAAATTGTACGGCGAGTTTAAAAGACAGATAAAAGATATAGCAGACGAGAAATCATGGACGTGGTTACGAAAGGGAAACCTTAAGAGAGAAACAGAATCGCTCATCATGGCAGCCCAAAACAAAAGCATAAGGACAAACTACATAAAAGCAAAAATCGACAGAACACAGACAAACAGCAAATGCCGCATGTGCGGTGAAAGAGATGAGACAGTAAACCACATAACTAGTGAATGTAGTCAACTCGCCCAGAAGGAGTATAAGCATAGACACGATAGAGTAGCAACGATGATACACTGGGAACTAAGTAAACAAATGGGATTCAACCATGGGGAAAAGTGGTATCAGCACAAGCCAGAGGCAGTTTTGGAGAATGACAACCACAAACTACTGTGGGACTTTGACATCCAAACTGACCACCTCATCCAGGCAAGAAGGCCGGACTTAGTAATAGTAGACAAAAAAAGGAAGGCCTGCCAAATAGTAGACGTGGCTGTGCCTGCAGACCATAGAGTAAAAAAGAAGGAGGGTGAAAAAAGGGAAAAATACCAGGACCTAGCAAGGGAGTTAAAGAAAATGTGGAACATGAAAACCAGGGTAGTACCAGTCATAGTGGGAGCACTAGGAACTGTCCCCAGAACGCTGAGGGAGAGACTGGAGGAGATCGGGATTAGGGGGAGGATAGAGACCGTACAGACCACAGCACTACTGGGAACTGCACGGGTACTGAGGAAGGTGCTAGAGATATAAGTACTGCAACGAATTGTAGCTCTGTCATGATATGCGAAAGAGGGAGGAGACGTTAGCTGAAGACCTGAGGAGACTTATTGTCACTCAGCCCTCAGCGATAACCACTGGGCAACCGGTGTGAAACTGTAAATCGCAGAATTACTGCGACCTGCTAGTACTAGGAGAGGAGGGCTGGAGACTTGAGGAGACTTGCTGTCACTCAAACTCCAGCGGTTACCACCAGGCAACTGGTGTGAGATTCCAAATGATAATAATAATAATAAAAAATACTGCGACCTATGAGTACAAGGAGAGGAGGGCTGGAGACTTGAGGAGACTTGCTGTCACTCAAACTCCAGCGGTTACCACCAGGCAGCTGGTGTGAGATTCCAAATAAAAGTAATAATAATGATAACAATAATAATAATAATAATAATAATAATAATAATAGGAAAGTAGCCAACTGGAAAGCACCGGGGCCCGACGGGATCCATGGGTATTGGTTCAAAAAATTCACCACGTTACACGGCAGACTCACTCACCTACTCCAAAATTGTCTAAATGAAGGCAAAGCACCGGAATGGATGACTAAAGGCAGAACCACCCTCATCCTAAAAGACCCGGGAAAGGGGAACATAGCAAGCAACTATAGACCAATCACGTGCCTACCACTTATGTGGAAAATCCTGACCGGGCAAATAGCAGAGAGAATATACATGTCAATGGATAGAAGGGGGCTACTACCAGAAGAACAGAAAGGGTGTAGGATAGGAACCAAAGGGGCAAACGATTTACTCTACATAGACCAGATGATCTTAAAAGAAGTAAGGAAAAGAAGAAAGAATATCGCAATGGGATGGATAGATTACAAAAAAAGCATACGATATGATTCCACATAGCTGGATACTCGAATGCCTTAGAATGTTCAAAATTAGCGAACCGGTGGTTAAATTCATTGGTAATTCGATGGAAGACTGGAAAGTAGATTTGACAGCCAGAGGGGACAAACTAGCCGAGGTAGGGATAAAAAGGGGGATCTTCCAAGGAGACTCATTGTCCCCTCTATTATTTGTTCTAACAATGATACCGCTTAACAGAATCCTGAAAAACAGCAAAGGATACCACTTCTCTAAAACAAAAGGAAAGGTCAACCACTTAATGTACATGGACGATATTAAATTGTTTGCAAAAAACAGGGGAGAGCTTGAGACTCTGTTCAACGAAGTAAGGGAATATAGTGAGGACATAGGAATGGAGTTTGGGATAGAAAAATGTGCAATCATGGTGATGCACAAAGGAAGGCTTTGAATGACTGAGGGAATTGAACTTCCGGACAACAACAAGATTAGGGCATTGACTGCACAAGACCGATACAAGTACCTAGGTGTCCTTGAATGTGACACGATAAAACGGGAAGAGATGAAGGAGAAAATTAAGAGAGAATACCTCAGAAGGATAAGGAAAATATTAGAAACCAAATTAAATAGCAGAAATCTAATAAAAGGAATGAACACCTGGGCTGTGTCAGTAGTTAGGTATACAGGACCATTTCTAGGATGGACAAAGGAAGAGCTCCAATCAATGGATAGGCGAACAAGGAAACTTATGACGATGCATAAAGCATTGCACCCTAGGGATGATACAGATAGACTATACGTTACGAGAAAAGAAGGTGGTAGGGGGCTCATCAGCATAGAAGATTGTGTCCAGAGAGCTAAAGTAGTCCTAGATAGATATGTGCAAACAAATAGTGAAGAAATCATAAAGAGCGCGAGGGATAGTGCAACAAACAATAAAGTCGAAAGCAATGGAACAGTACAGCAAACTAGAAAAGAAAAGTGGGAAGGGAAAAAATTGTACGGCGAGTTTAAAAGACAGATAAAAGATATAGTAGACGAGAAATCATGGACGTGGTTACGAAAGGGAAACCTTAAGAGAGAAACAGAATCGCTCATCATGGCAGCCCAAAACAAAAGCATAAGGACAAACTACATAAAAGCAAAGATCGACAGAACACAGACAAACAGCAAATGCCGCATGTGCGGTGAAAGAGATGAGACAGTAAACCACATAACTAGTGAATGTAGTCAGCTCGCCCAGAAGGAGTATAAGCATAGACACGATAGAGTAGCAACGATGATACACTGGGAACTAAGTAAACAAATGGGATTCAACCATGGGGAAAAGTGGTATCAGCACAAGCCAGAGGCAGTTTTGGAGAATGACAACCACAAACTACTGTGGGACTTTGACATCCAAACTGACCACCTCATCCAGGCAAGAAGGCCGGACTTAGTAATAGTAGACAAAAAAAGGAAGGCCTGCCAAATAGTAGACGTTGCTGTACCTGCAGACCATAGAGTAAAAAAGAAGGAGGGTGAAAAAAGGGAAAAATACCAGGACCTAGCAAGGGAGTTAAGGAAAATGTGGAACATGAAAACCAGGGTAATACCGGTCATAGTGGGCGCACTAGGAACTGTCCCCAAAACGCTGAGGGAGAGACTGGAGGAGATCGGGATTAGGGGAAGGATAGAGACCGTACAGACCACAGTGCTACTTGGAACTGCACGGATACTGAGGAAGGTGCTAGAGATATAAGGACTGCAACGAATAGTAGCTCTGTCATGATATGCGAAAGAGGGAGGAGACGTTAGCTGAAGACCTGAGGAGACTTATTGTCACTCAGCCTTCAGCGATAACCACTGGGCAACCGGTGTGAAACTGTAAATCGTAGAATTACTGCGACCTATGAGTAGTAGGAGAGGAGGGCTGGAGACTTGAGGAGACTTGCTGTCACTCAAACTCCAGCGGTTACCACCAGGCAACTGGTGTGAGATTCCAAATGATAATAATAGTAATAATAATGACAAATGATCAGGAATCTCTTGTTTGTTGATACTTTTAAAGAAAAAAAACTTTTTAATTCTTGATATTAGTAAAATTTAAGATAAATATAGCCACAGAAATTAAAAGAAGAATATATTGTCTATCTTCTTCAGTCTAAAAATTAAAATATGAAATAAATTTGAAAACTTTAATGCCGTGATCTGCAAAGAGAAACGAGATGAAATTGGAATGTCACACATCAAAACTTCCAATAACATGGTGCTTTTATAAAAGAAGTTTTTTTTGTATTTTATGTATGTGTATTTCATCAAGGAAAATGGAATATAACTTGAAAGTCACACAATACTATTACAAAAAATGTAGTGTATCTTAACATCTTTGATAAACAATTATCAATGGGTTTTGGTGAATACGAGTCACTTTGTCGAAATCATTATTCAAGCCATTTGGTACGTTGGTTTTTAATTTTAACTTTCACTTATGCTCGGGTCTCATTGAGTGTGAAAACAACTCTCAAAAGAAGAAATCAAGCGAAGAATCACACTAGGATGGCAAGCCTTTGGCAGAGAAGGATCAACTTTCAAAAATAAGAAGATCCCCTTAATCCTAAATAGAAGCGTGTATAACCAATGCGTCCTCCCAACAATCACTTAGGGAGCTGAAACATGGAACCAAACCCTAGAGACAGATCCGCAAACTGAGAACTGTGCAACTTGCTCATGAAAGAATTATGCTGGGCCTCACATGGAGAGACCACAAGACAGCACAGTGCAGGAGTCAAGGACATCATATAAACCATTAAAAATCTCAAATGGTAGTGAGCTGACCATGTTGTAAGAATAGGAGACAACCGATGGACATCACGACTCACGACATGGATCCCCTGTGATCACATGCACAACCAAGGCTGGCAAAATATTAGATGGAGGGACAAGCTAGACAAGTTCAGAAAGTACTGGCTCTGCGACGCCTATGATAGAGAAGTGTGGCGAATCCTTGGATAGGTCTATGTCCAACGATGGACGTTAAAAGAATGATGATGATGATGATGATGATGATGATGATGATGATGATGATGATGATGATGATTCTCTGGTTGTTTTTAGAGTATCAAAGCCTTCCTCAACTTTCTCTAGGACATTTACCCGAAGGTCATGATCGGAATTACATGTTTTGTTTTTACTCAAACGTTTGCTCACCGCTGTCCTAGCCGGTTCATTTTTCACATGGCTGTGATGCTGGTTGAAACTCCCGCTCGAAGTTATAGATATAAATCCCGCGTATGACGGGTCATGTTTTGCACATTCCCTAGCATAAACGACATTTTTTAGATTGACAAAAACCTCAATATGTCAAATATATCAAAATATATTCAGTTTTGATATATTATAATTATTATATCATATTCATATTTAAAAGAAATTAAAAAAACAGTCTTGATTTCTTTACCCTTTCCTCATGATAATAATAATAATAATAATAATAATAATAATAATAATAATAATAATAATAGAAGAAGGTAGCGAAGAAGAAGACGACAAATAATAATGACAATAATAATAATAATAATGACAATAATAATAATAATGACAATAATAATAATAATAATGACTCACCATCACAGTCAATAATTGGATAACCGTAGAGTCAAAATTTGAAGTCAAGTAAAAAAAATTCTATAGAATACGGTCAGAATAAATTTTGTTTATGATACCACTAGTGTTTTCTACTAGGAAACATCAGAAAAAAAAGGTTAAAAATAAACATATAGAAATATCTTGATTCTGGGGAATATGTATCTTAAGGATAAACCTATCAGAATAAGACCCTCAAAAGTCGAAAAGGCTTTTTTCCCAAATTAAAAGAGTCTTGTGGAGTATCAATGCTAATCTACTAGTCTATAGACACAACAGTATGGCCAAGAGTGCTGGAACACACAAACACAAACACACAAATACAAGCACTGATAAAAAAAGAAAAACCCTTCGCCACCTTTGATGGCTTTGGTTCTTCCATACTATCACGAGCCCAAGGAAGTACAAATTAAATTTTAAGAAGCAGACGACAAAAAAAAAATGGTATATAGCCATGATGGAATTCGACACTGTTATGAAATTGATACTTGTGAAAAAATATTTCCAAATATTTCCTAACGTGAGAGTGATGAGGGCAGGGTTGCTGTTTGTTGACGGAGGGAAATCTGGAATGTGATCGGTGGGCAATGGAAGGGGAAGAGTTAACTGAAAAATATGAGAGAAAATGAAAAAAAAGAGAAAAAAAATCTGCATGAAATATAAATACTTCATTTTTTCCCCCTTGAATATTAGATCATGAGCTTTTCTGGTATTAAGATTACGCATATGTTATGGGTTTATGTTTGGTATGTAAATATATAAATTAAAAGCTGACATGAAACTGTAAGCATTAACGTATGGTTCAATAAAGGCAGAGTCAAGTTATGTACACTCCTGGGCTAAAAAAGCTTCTTTTATCAATTTTTTGACATTATTCTTTCATTCTGTCTTTGAGTACGCTTCAGCATAGGATAGCTTTACCTTTGTTTTTCTTTAGAAAACTGATCTGTTTGGTCAAACTGCCCGAGAGTTCTTTACAATGCATTGGACAATATTGTAAGATTAATTCTGGACTCCACAGCTGATCAGATTTGCCAAATTTTCTCCCAACCAGTTTAAACTTGATATGCGCTCATATATTATCTATGGTGTCAAGATCATCTACATGATGGAAGGTTCTAGGCTCATTTCTTCACCTCGGAATACATATATATATATATATATATATATATATATATATATATATGTATGTATATATATATATATATACACACACACACACACACACACTTATTAGAAATGATCTCCTGTATCACTTGCCCTACACAACATAAACAGAATAAACAATTAAGGAAAATGGAGCTATTGCTGGTATCGAACCTGCGACCGCTATGGTAGCCGCTTCAACGTAACAATGTTCTTACCGTTGAGCTAAATAGCACTCTGGCGATTCAAAGACCCAACAGCTCAATGGTAAGAGCATCGATATGACATATAACATAATAGTAACATGCTTTCAACCTTGACTATTGTTAAGCGCAATCGAAGTCGACAGTTATAACAACAGGGAAAATTTCATGTTAAGACCAGATTTGAACCGGGTACATATCCTTGAAAATACAATTTCTTTTATACATAAATAGCTCTGTTTACTGTATCAAATATTGAACACTCTGATCAAACCTGTACAACGGATAAAATCTGTTTTCATCTGTTTGTTTTTTACAAATTTATAATATATATATATGACATAATTACCAAATATTATTATATAATTAATGCTCCCTACTTTAGGGTTGAGCGCCGTTTGGTAAGACACCCATCTATTACAGCTTTAATGGAATGCTCTACCAACTCTGGAATGGAGCAACTTGGCAGATGGGGAATCGTGCGTGAGTAAATATATGGCTTAATTTAGTCCAACTGACTGTCCAGTTCTGTATAGGGCAGGGGTAAAATCTCTGAAGCGAAGGTTTCGATCCTACCTTGGGTACTGGAAGTCTATAGCCACACTGGAGAGTTGTAATTCAACAGCTGTTTATAGATGACACAATATATATATATATATATATATATATATATATATATATATATATATATATATATATATATATATAAGAAGATTGCAACACAAGCATGTTTATGTTTCTCATCTGTTTGGGCTTCTTCAAGCGAATGGTTCGGTTTATTTTAGATTCCTATTTAGGAAATTTTGAGGGCGGAGTGTCCATCTTTCTAGGTGGTAGGATCTTCAGTTTATAATTCAAGCTGTACTCTAAATCAACTCAATGACGTATGTAACAAGCACTTTATAGAATGAACCCATCACACATCGGATACTGTATTATATCATATATATATATATATATATATATATATATATATATATATATATATATAGATAGATAGATAGATAGATAGATAGATAGATATAGATATAGTCTGTAAAGATCACAGTTCAAAGAAGTGATACTATATCTATTGGAAAAGATTAAAATCCACTACCTCATCAGTGTATGACACCCGGATCGTTGAAATTTCTTAATACCTCTTCTTTATCACTTACCCTTTCTGATATGATTCTTCAGTTTGAGCCTCATCTGTCTATTCACTTTCTAAGTTGGTCATCCAAATTTCAAGGGAAAACAAATAGTAAAAGAAAAAAGAAGTTCCCTTAAAGAAAGAACATAAAGAAGGAAAAAACAATTACCACGGCTGTTGGTAAGAACTTTCACATAAAAACAATGAATTAACTTTTCTGGATAAAATTCTTCAGTCGTTTACCATAAAGTGGTTAAGGGGGAATTGAAAACAAGACCTCCCTATCGAAAAGGCTCTTGCAGCAGTATTAATTAAATGCCACCTTCTCTTGAGTTTTGATGTTATCATAGTTCAGTTTTTAGTTTAGATTGAAGAAAAAAAGCTACAGTACCTTCGGTACCAGGTAGGCAGCCAGAAGAAGAGAGGAAGAAATATACCCGATATGAAGTCCATTATCCTTACAGTGCCTAGATCTAATGTCATATCTACTGAGGAAACATATTCACTCACTTGGCCCCGTACGCGTATCACGTCCGGGCCGTCTAAATTTCTTTACACCAAACTCGTCTCCCCATTCTTTATATATATATATATATATATATATATATATATATTGTTAAGAAATGATACATGATCTGACAGATATAATTATACATGTGTTTTAAATAGAATAATCAAATATCCGACAGCAGCCCCATTGTCCTCAATTGATTGTTTTATTTATGTTGTCTAGGCAAAATGATACATTTACCGTGAAATAACAGAAATCATTTGAAAGAGTTTCAAAGTGATATAACACATTTCTAATTACATATATATATATATATATATATATATATATATATATATATATATATATATATATATATATGTGTGTGTGTGTGTGTGTGTGTGTGTGTGTGTGTCTGTGCGTGTGCATTCATTTCCCTTTACCAATGAATTATATTGCATTGTTGATGATATGTTTCCTTTTTATTCTTGATGCCATGATCATTTAATTTTGATTCTGGCGTTTTAAGGTTTTAAGAGGGATTTATTTGAAAAATCAATTGAAAACTAAAATTTCAAAAATATTCATATTCTTATCACATGTATTTTATTTTGTCAATGTCCGATTCCAGAACTGCCCTGGGGGAGATTTTGAATCGACCCCCATGGAACTTTGATCTAGTTTGAGAAAAGCAAAATCATAAATAAGTACTTCAACAATTGAGAAAATAATTCTTATATTATTGTGGTCATCAAAGGATGAATGATTATCTAAAACTAATTTCTTTTTTGAAGAGCGGTTATTTCATAGTTTGTGAGGAACAGACAATCAAAACTGTCTCCCCGACTGTCAACATAGATTTCTTAAATTTTTAAGCTAGTCTGGCTGCTCCAACGGAGTTAGGCAGCTAAATTAAAACGTTTAACGTGTATATGAGAGAATTACACTCAAGATCACCAGACAACACAGTAAATTAGAGGAGAAACAGGCGTCAGAGATATAATAAAATCCATGAGAAAGCTCAAATGGCAATGGGCTGGTCTAAATATGTTTAGTCTATACTAAATTGGTCACTTGGTTTGATTTCGAAAATTCTGACTTTTTTAGTGATCTTGCACGAACGAAAGGCAAGAGAAGTAACTAATTCATTGATCACATTTTTCTAACAAAGCATGCTTCCAAAAATGTTGGTCAAGTGACAGCTTCTTTTGAGTGACTAACCAGACTATTTTGTTTGTTTGTTTTTTATCCTTTTCTTTTATTGTTCTTTATTTTTTTCATCATTTTTTTTCTTCTCATTTCCACTCTGTTTTATTTAGGAAAGTAAAATTGAAGGTAAGTTCTTTACTCCTTATACAAAGATAAATAGTTTTTCAGGTGACATGCAATTAGCGCTGTAGATGGCTGGCATCTTCATCCGCGAGATGACACCTGCGTTTTGTATCTCTAGCGCCGTTCTGAGTTCAGGTAACACGGCTTTTTCACATCCGACATGCTGAAGAAAAAGGGTAAAAAAAAAACCTACTATAAACACGATAAATATGGAAATATGAAAACAGCAACGAGCAATATGTATATAAATAATTGAAACAATAACAAATGTACATCAAAAAGTGAGTTTTTATTATTTCAGTCGATTTCTATGTATATTTGAATTCAAAAATGGAAACCATTTTTTTATTTTATTTTTGAAGAATAGGTTTTCGAATAATTTCGCACTTTACATATAGATATGTTAAAAACATTCTTTTGATTATTTTGGACGATTTTTTAAAAATATTTCGGTGCTGAATTAAACAAAGCTGAAACATTTTTCTCTGTCAGGTAACGTTTTTTTCAAACATTTTTTTTACTTTCCAATTTTTATTTAAGAATAAAAGAAAAAATTGTCTTGTGAAAAAAAGAAAAAGACGTGTGATGGAGAAAAATGGTTTTGACTTTTGAATATGACGACCAAAAAAGTAGAGTTTCGGGCCCCACCACCTAGATTTATTTTGGCCACCTGTTTTGTTTTGTTTTTTCTCTAATCGTTGAAATGTCTATTTTAAATCTATTTCTGTTCCCAAGTTGAAATAATGTCCAATGCTATTCATTTTTAACCATACCTGACACCTTGTGCTGTTCTGAACATGGACATAGGAAAGGTTTTTTTAAAAATCGAATAATTCGTGAAGTAAAAGAGAAAACAAAATGCAGGGAGAAATTAACACATTTTCCAACAGAAACAATTCAGAAAAAATCTTATTATCAAGTTTTAAACACCCACTGTTTTTATTTCAGGACAAAAACAGCAAGAAAATTAAAAATTCCGATAGACGGTTCCAATTTCGGACGAACTTTTCATTTTAGAGTGTGTACATATATATATATATATATATATAAATATATATATATATATATATATTATCGTGTCATCCACAGATAGCCGTTCCGATGTATTATATCTCTTCAGTGTGGCTATAAACTTTTATCCCATCCAGTAACGCGAGGCAGAATTGAAACCCTCACATCGGACCCGGAGGTCGATATCCTACCTCTGGAAGACGGAACTGGGTTGTCAGCAACGCTGGATCTAAGCGATATATTCATTTACGCAGAAACTCCTCATCCACCAGTGTGCTGTATTCCTATGGAAGAGCATTGCATAAACTTACAATGGATGAGTTACATCACTCAAAGAGTGCTCAACCCTGAATAGAGGAGCTTTAATTATTGTGTCATCCACACACACACACATACACGCACACACACACACACATACATACATATATATATATATATATATATATATATATATATATATATATATATGGTGTTCGATCAACACTGCTGGGATGCTATGTTAACGGGTCTGTCGTTAAAATCCCCAAAACGGTTACATGGTAAACAGGTAATGATCCCAAAAAGGGACAATTTATACATAGTACCATAATAGCATAAACGTCAAGCATAAAATGAGATAGTAGTTTGTTAGCATCTCACATGAATATTCTTTGTTTATGTTTACTTCATAGTACACAATATATAAATTGTGAATATATATATATATATATATATATACATATATATATATATATATAAATTTTCCATCTTGTCAATTTGTATCTGTTTAGCATAGGAAATAACTGCCAAAAAGTGAAGCTAACTACTTAGCACCTTACAAGGGAATTTTATGTGTATGAGTACTTCATTGTCCATTGTGAAAGTAAGCCCACAGAAATCTCCTGAATTCCTTTCGTCACTAATTTTTTCCACAATTCTAGTGTCTATTTTACGTCTTTATGCTCAACAAATACTAATAGACAAGATGCCCTGTAAAAAAGCTGATAGATTCCTCCTTCAATATATATGTATATATACATATATATATATATTTTTTCTTTCTTTTTTTTTTTCCGTCTCAAAAAGTTTTTTATCGCTTGGTTCTAAAAATTTGAAGGAACTCTTCATTAGAAAAACAAAAAATTCATTCCAATCAGCACAACAAGGTATGCATTTAGGCATGTTGCGTGGCCCTATAATTTTTTCCTAAATCAATTACGGCGATAGAAATGGCCAATAGACATCGCCATTTTGAAGGGTTACCAAACCAGTTTGTTAAATAGCCTCAATATTGATCTAAATAAATATCATTGTGTCTTCGACGTTTTATTACAACTCTTCACTGTGGCTACAGACAATCCATTATCTCACCCAGTACCATGAGGCAGGATTGAAACCTTTGCTTCAGACCTGGAGGTCGGTAACCTACCGCTGGGCCAAGAAACTGGACAGTGAATAAGGCTGAATTTAAGTGATCTATTTATTTAGCTCCTAAATTCCCCATCCATCAGAGTGCTCTATTCTTATGGAAGAGCATAATCTTACAATGAACGAGTTATCTCACTTAAAGAGTACTCAACCCTGAATAGAGGAGTGCTTATCATTGTGTCATCCACAGACAGCTGTTTCGTTGTATTACAGCTCTCCAGTGTGGCGATAGACAATATATATATATATATAAAGAATGTAATCATGGTTGAGAAACAGATTTTGTGATTGTTCAACTATTTATAGACATTACTGTATGTGTTATAGATATGAAATAGTTATCCGATTCATATATGATAGTTATTTGGTTTTATATACAGTGTATGTTACATTGTTATAAATTAGTTACATGATTTATATCTATAAGATATGGTGAAAGATGAAGAGAAGAACGTGAATTAAGTTGAATCGCTGTAAATTTACTAATTTGTTTTTTGCTTTTGGCTTCGAACCTTGCGCTAAAGAACGGAGATAATCTTCGCATCCACTGCTTTGAAATTGGTTTGAAGGGAAAATCCATTTCGCGCTTAACCTCCCGCTCTTTCAGCGTGGTTGCTCTTCCAACATTTGCCTTTTCTCCCTCAGAATTCATCAACTTTCTATAGATTCTAACATTCTTTTTTTTGCTTTGATTCCTTTTCGTACGCCTTATCTTTTTTTAACACTTTTAAAAAGCCGCTTATATCAGTGACGTGAATCTTGCTTAATAGAAAAAAAAACTGTACAGTCAATTAACTTTACTTTCTTTCACGAGTGGTGGTTCAGCTTGGCTATTTAACTTAATTCAATTTATTTTTACATCCTGGAATTGCTTAACGATAGAAAATGTTCAGGTATGGTGGCGGAAACTGATGTTTACACTGCTGCAGAAAATTAATTTTTCCTGGTTTTTTATTTCCAATCCGTCAGCTACATTATTCGAATTTAGATCTTTGTAAAGGAAAGAGAAACTTATTGAATATGCTGTCAATACAAATAATCATTATATTTCCATAACCGCTACTACTTCAACCGCAGAAATAATCATTATTGGACGCAGATTCTATTGAATAGAACAAGATTAGAAAAAGGTAATGAAAAAGAAATAGAGTTTCGAAATGATATCTATTTGAAGAATTCTCTTAAAAGACATTAACACGTATGCAGTATCTATTTTAAGGTATTCAGGACCCTTCTTAATCTGGACAAGAGGACCGAGGAATTAAGATCAGAGACCATACATAGTTGCATCCTATTGTGGACACAGCAAACGCGAACGCTAAACTGATAAAACGCTATAAAATTTAGCAGAAGCAAAGATAACCGCTAACTGCTAACATTTATTACGTGAATCGAGCATTGGTTTGTATATTTAGTGATAGTCTAGACATAAGGCCACAAATAAACTATGTATTAAATGTAAATTAATATTTAATTTCATTTGTTCATTTCCTCATTTATGTACACCTTGGTCATCATCTGATATTGGCATGCTATGTCTACGTATCTAAGTTCTAGTGTATATATATATATATATATATATATATATATATATATATATATATATATATATATATATATATCACATTTAGTACATATAGTACAAATCAGGTTTGCAATGTAACATAATCCAATACAATATAAAGCAATGTCTGATATTTGATGAATTTATTTCGTAGAGAGCTTAATGTATTCATCTTTAAACTCCAAAGTTTATGTTGGTTTAGAGTAGAGCTTGAAATATCGTAGAAAGTAGATTTGGTACGCAAACACGTTTATGCTTTTGCTCAATGAAATTGATAATTAGGTGAAGAGAAACCCCCAAAGAAAATAGGTGCTAAATCTAAAAATTCTACACCATTCAGTGGGTATGTTTTGATGCATTTCAACAAGTGTTAGCCATCTTTTTCTTTGGGGGGGGGGTGCTGTATCAGCTACGATGTCTACGCAATTTCTCAGACTTATTTCTAAGTACCAATTCAAATGGAGATACAATGTTGCTAAAACTGCTGATACCGTCAACAAAGCATCTGAAGTGAACACCACGATTGTGCAAACTCTTTACCATTGTTTGGATTGGTCAAGGTCTTGGAATATGGATACCAATAATGGACATTCCCATTCTGGAAACTTCGGGATTCGAATAACAGATATATTGTGACCATAAAGACAAAAGTAAAAAAGTTGGAAAATGTGTCCCTCGTGCACTGGATGGAATACACATTGACAGTGACAGGCAGCGCATCTCTCAGCAGATTGCGTATAACCTTGTGCATAAGCTTAAATAACTTAGATATGAAGTTTTACAGCATTCGCTCATTGGCAGGTTCAAAACGATATATTTTCTGAAGGGGGCAAAATACATATTTGCAATATAGTCCAAAGGCAATCCTGTACCAGTGAAGAATCAAACCATCTTTTTATATGGGCTCATTAAATTGGTATTTCGTAAAACTATTGTACTGAATCATTATCCTTTATCGATTATAAGGTTTAAAACCCGCTCACTTTAGGTTGAAATGACTGATTGCAATACCCAAGCCGATGCCCAATTATTTACTTAACATTTCCAACGAATCATTGTTATTGTTTATAGGAATTTTGAACTTTGTATCTGTATTGAAAAGTTGAATAACAAGGAAGCGATAATTCGCACTTTTAAAACTAAAAAACTATTTAAAGATAGCTAATTATCATTATGAGATCGTTGGGAAAAGTTTATCGCTTCACAACGGGGCATATTCTGAATAGATATCTATTTTTCTCATCTATAGCATCTGTCATCTTACTATTCAAAAAATGCGATTTTATGAATACTGACCAAATAGAATTAAGATACTATTTTGAGTGAAGGTAAGCCAGTTTGGCAGATAAGCCTGTTGAACTCCACTCATACTTACGACAACTTTTCTAATATACATATAAGTAAATTTGTAGGTATATAAGGCCTTCCAGATTAGCTTAATAGGTGAGAGAGTCGCTTTCAAATCACATGGCATCATCTCGAATCACGATAGCAGAATGTGGAATTTATATACCTGTTTGGTTTAACATGACATGATAGACAAACAGTGGAGAGTTTACGCTCTTAAATTAAGCGAGGACTGTTCTTGTTATAGATGGGAGCATGACAAGAATGTCAGTATGAAATATACAGATGCAATAATCTAGGACTGAGAATGCAACCAAAAAACTGAATTCTATTTAATAAATGAATAGAGAGCTGTGTTCAATCATTTAGTGGCTTGGTTATATATATATATATATATATATATATATATATATATATTATATATATATATATATATATATATGTTTATGAAAGTTAAAGGGAAGAGATCAAAGTGTAGTAAACGCATAGCCCAAACCACAGATCAATTTTGGAAGTCAGATTAAAGAAATACCAGCCTATATAATTTTGACTTGGATCTAACAACTTAAAAATCTACCATTTCATGGATTTGAAACCGTTTCACAGATTTTATTTACTCATTTTTTTTCTCTCCAAAGTGCTTTCAATTTCAAACGTGAAGATGTATCAATTTTTCCTTTTCTTTCCACTGTAAGGTAGGCATAAGGAAATTTTCTGGTTGAATTTTAGAAAACTGCGTAATTATTAAACAATTTGGAAATAAATTTATTCCTTTCCACCACTGTTTTGGCCTCTGGTTGCCATTCTTGGTAGAAAGGATTGGGAAGAGAGCAATTTGCAGAGAGAATGAATGCTTTCCAATGTAGAATGGTTGGGCTCTCACAGAAAGTTATTTTCGGGCGAAAACATTAATCTGCATAAAGTGTAATAGATGTTCTATTGTGTTGGGATTAATTGAAGACATTTGGAAACCATCAAATCTTAGGGGCAGTTTTGAAATATGCTTAACAAATATACATATAAATTTATATATATATATATATATATATATATATATATATATATGTATATATATATATATATATATATATATATATATAGAGAGAGAGAGAGAGAGAGAGAGAGAGAGAGAGAGAGACTTATAGATAAATAAATGTGTATTTAGAGATAGAGAGAGTGAGCGATGGAACGAGAGAGAGAAGGATGATGTGAGAGAAAGGAGTGGCTTACTTTAGTAATATGTTTCTGAGAGATGGGGGAGAATTCTGATAATAGTTATATTGGCATAATTCAAAGCAAATTTCTATACAATATCCGTATATTCAAAACTCTTCAGATTTATCTATTTATTTTTATATTTTCTATGAATGTGCGAAAATGGACTTTTGTAGTAAGATGCGGGGCGAAACAAAATATAATGAAATCAGAGAAGTTCGAAAGAGAGTTCCTTATAACAAGCCCTAGAGACAAGGCAATTTGAGACTTATTGGACAAAATTAAGAGGACTGGCTCTATACATAGTGAAAAATGATCTGATCACCCTGAATTCCAAGAAACATTATATTGCTCTGAAATCTGTAGAGAAAGCTATGGTGCACTTGTTAAAAAAAACTTATGATATCCAAGAGAAAGCTCTACGACCGATATAATCTACTGATTGTCACCTATCGAGATGAAACATGGAACCTAACCAAAAGATTAGCTCTAAATCTAAGAACCTTGCAACGTACACCAGAAAGGGCCATGCTTGGCGTCACATCTTTAAAACAGGACTCAGAGATATTAATCAGGGTATTTTGCAACAATAACAGCAGTTACCGTATAATGGGCATTCTTTTTTAATTCTGTAACTACAATTCATGGTTGCTGCTGTTACCAGACTTTTGATGATTCTTTTGATACATTTTTTTATGATCTGTAACATGTTTTCTATACAACTATAGCTTATTTTCAGCATATATTTCTTGAATATCCTGTGTAGTTTTTTCGAAGCTGGAAAGATTTTGCTGATAAACCTAAGGAATATTTTGTTTACATTCTTTTTTACATTTTTATGAATGCAAGAATGTCAGAAAACCACATGACATCATGACTCTTAACGTGGATCTCCAGATATCATATGCAAAATTGCAATCGACGGAAAATAAGATGTGATGATTTGGATAGGTTGAGGAGATACTAACGCCGTGACTCCTGTGAAAGAGATATCTATTGTATCTTAAAAAAGGTCTGTATCCAACGACGGACGTTAAAAAACTGCTGCTGCCACTGCTGCTGCTGATTCTTTCAAACATGTATTATCGTGCTATGAAGGTAATTTATTTTATGATTCCTCTATATATTTTGTATTTATTCAAGGAAGGATTGCGAGATAAGCAATCTGAGGTATATCTACGGAGATCTAGTGTACATGCTGATGGAGATGTATGATTGAATAGGGGGCTAAGAACAGTCTTACACAGAGAAATGTATATATATAAAGAGAGAGACGGATAAAGAGAGAGACAGATATCTCAAAACGTGTCAATTAAAAAATCTATTTGAGAGCTGAGTGCCAGTGAACAGATAGATATTTCGATGAAAAGAAACTAGCAAAAAAGACTCGACAGATAGATAGATGGATTGATGAATTGCAATCTTCCAACGGTGAGACAGGTAGAGAGTGAGAAAGCCGAAGAATCGGCAAGAGTGAGGAGTGAAAAAAAGAAATAGAGAGAGAAAAAGATGAAGGGAGAGAACGTTAGAAGAAAAAAAAGAAGGCAAGAGTTAGAAAAAAAAGTGAGAAAAAAATCATGATATGAATACGCTTGTTAAAGAAGAGGGAGAACGATTTACAAAAAACAAGAAATTAAATTCCTGAACAATAGATAATATCTGAAAAACAATACCAATCAGAAAAAGCAATAAAAAATATATATCCATCAGGTCAGGCGACACACTCACTTTTCTTGACACAAAATCCGTGCGGATCTGTCTCATCAATCAGTGGGAGGCATCTGCTTCGAACTTGCAGCAGTTTTTATTTACATTATTTAAATATATATATATATATATATATATATATATATATATATATATATATATATATATATATATATAAAATGTATATATAAGATATTGATTCGGATATAAGCTGAGCTCATCATCACAGCCAATAACTGAAGAGGTGTAGCGTAAAAATTTGAAGTCATGAAAAAAAGTTCCATTAGTTCTGGTCAGAATGAATTCTATTTATGACATCACAGGCATTTCCGACTAGAAAACATCTAAAATAAAGTAAAAAGACAACTAGAGTTATTTAGATTCCGGAGATGTTATCAATAAAACCGTCAAAATAAGGCCCTAAAAGGTCAAATGAACTTTTTTTTTCGAAAATCAGAGAAAACATTTTCAGAGGGGGTCTAGTTGAATACTGATGCTACATCTGAAAATAAAACGGTATGGCAAAGTGCACTGGAAGAAATAAACACACGCACATATATAAAAGGGGGGGGGTAATTCCCTTTTCTACTTTTTGTGACAAAGTTCAATACAAACAGGCTTTGTTGCTGCAAGGTCAAACTCCACTCCAATTTATTTTCCAACTAAAGTTGATTACTTGAACTTCTAGTACTGTAATATTACAGATACAAAATTGTTCGTATAAATGTATTCATTTGTTAGAATGAAAACAAGCCCTTGTGCATCTGTGAGATAAACCTTCGTAGAAATGTGAGGCACTATGTCTAGGTTATTGCTGTGTATAGTGAATACCAAATACGTTTTCACAATAACGCGAAAGAATAATGTTCAGGGCTATTGCACCTTTTCAATAGTGTAAATAAAACGAGGCATCGTAAATATGTACCGCTATTCTCGCAGACCTCAGCTGATTAGCGTTTTCACCCAATTATGTATATTTTTGTACATGTCGTCATTGTGTATTCACACTTTGTATATACCATTGATTGATATTATCGAAATGCAGTCATTTGCATAGTTCCCAGTGGAACTTCTACATCACCAAATCATACCTGTTCTTGTACCCCTTCTGGTTTAATTTGCAGTATTAGCGTGGTTTATTGTCTCATCTTTATCTCTGCATTGTTCACATCTACTTTGATTCTTTTTCTTAACACTATTTCCAATTTGCTAACCTAGAGTGATTTTTCGCTTGATTAATTCTTCTTTTGATTTCATGGAGATTCGTAAAGTTGACATAGAGGTATACTCTCTTCAGTTCGGTGTTTCCGATTTTGCTTGATGGATCTTTGTCCTGAAAGTGTTTGCTGTACATGACATTCGTTTCACTGAAGTTCATGTGAAGGTTTACTTTCTTCATTCAGTTCCTCTAACATTATTTAGTGATCACAAAGGTCCTCAGTACAAAGCACAGTAAAGCAAACACAACTTTCAAGCACAAGAGAATCTCATTAATCCTAAAAAAGGGTATAACCAATGCATCCTACCGATAGTCACATTTGGAGCTGGAACAAGGAACATAACCAAATATTAACCCCCATTCCAAACTGAGAAACCATGCAACTCACACAAGGAGTAATCATGCCTAAAATTACACAGAGAGATCACAAGACAGCACATCATATTAACGGAAATAGAACAGGGATATCATTGAATCTATTGGAAAAAATCAAATGGCAATGGGCTGATCATGTTGCAAGAATGTCGGGCAATAGTAGGGCATCATGAACCACAACGTTGATTGCAAGAGATCATATGCAAACTGTAACCAGCAGGAAATAAGATGACATGACGAACTAGACAAATTCAGAAAGTACTGGCTCCGTGACGCTCATGATAGAGAAGTCTGGCGATTCCTGAAAAAAGTTTATGACGCTAACAGATTACTGCTGCTGATGATTTTGACTTATATATATATCACATACGTTTTTCTTTGCCTCTGTCCCTTGCTTGGTGAAGTTCCTTTATCGAAACTTTGACACAACATACGCAATATCCATCATTTTCATACTCCAATCTTTAAAAAAAAATGTCGGGCCGGGAATCTTTCTCATCCAATTATTTTCCATCTTCTACCCCGATCGACTCCAAAATGGAAGAAAATTGGAGCCAAAGTACATTTCTTAGTCTAGTCGACTTTTTGTGGCCCCGAAGGACTTGATCCCGGTTTCACCATTTTTTCCTGAAAATTCTTCACCATCTATAGGGTTATTGAGAAAATATCAGCTCAGTTTCGTCACAGGTGGTAAAAAAAACTCTAATGTGTAGCATTTCTAACAACTGTTGGGTCCCTAAATACCTGATTTGATTCGGAGCCTCCTCGACAAATTCGTTTGTATTCAGGCAAAAGATGTCTGCGTGATGTCTTCGCAATTTTCCTAAATTCGGTACAAATGTCCCATGAAAATTATTTTTCTTTATTCTGAAGTATACTTACCCGTCAAAAATGATTACTCCAGCAATTCAGACGATACATCGAGGCAAAAACGCACACACACACACACACACACATATATATATATATATATATATATATATATATATATATATATATATATGTACTCACACGCAGGTACACACACACACACACACACACACACATATATATATATATATATCGAACTATTATGTGTCCACCACTGGATTAAGCCCTACCCCATATCTTTCAATTGTAACCACGAATGCTCTAACCTTTAAAATCTATCTATCTATCTCGTTCCTCCATCTTGCTTCCACTTTCTCTGCTGGGTTTATTTTCCCATGGACACCGGTTGTTCTCATCTCTTCTTGTCCAGCCAATCTCCATTTTTGTTGCTTAATCATTCTTATAGTATCCTTCACTCTAGTTCCCCTGTTTGATCCGTTTTGATTTTTTTCTATCTCTTTGAGATATCCTCAGCATTGCTCTTTCTATGGCTCTCTGTGTAATTCCAAGTTGGTCCCTATATATATATATATATATATGTCTGAGGGAGAAAGTAAGAGAGAGAGAGAGAGAGAGAGAGGTTTACCTCATTATTCATATGAAAAAAAAATCTAAGTAATCCGAAATGGGGTAAGTTGTGCTCATGGTTCTGAGATATACCCCCAACATTTCTCTTTCCATAGCTCTCTGTGCTATTTTTTGTTGGTTCTTAGTAATATTTATATATGTATATATATGTGTGTGTGTGTGTGTGTGTGAGAGAGAGAGAGAGAGAGAGGGGGAGAGATAGGTGGTGAAGAGAGAGAGAGAGAGAGGTTTACGTAGCTCTTCCCATAAAAAAAAACAACTTTTGTAATCCGAAATAGCGTAAATTGATGGTATGCTAGGCTGAGTCTCCAGGGAGGTAGAAACTACAGAAAACTTAGGTGTGGGAGAGAGAGAAAAAGGTTTTCCGCTGATTCCTTAATGACCCACTGCAAAACAAATGCTAGACTCTCCTTCTGCTATTCACCCTTTTTCGTGAAAACGAAAAAATGGCTGTAGAGCGAACTTTTGAAACACAAGGTTACTTATCTATCTATCTATCTATCTATCTATCTATATATATATATATATATATATATATATATATATATATATATATATATATATACGTATGCATGTATATAATATGAAAACTCTCTAATAAAATTTATCCTGAATGTATGTATTCTTCCCTGACTTGAAATTCTGCCGGTACACTCCTTTGATTATCGACTATTTCGTGACCATTCACCTCTTATATTTATATATATATTTATGTATATATATATATATATATATATATATATATATATATATATATATGTGTGTGTGTGTGTGTGTGTGTGTGTGTGTGTAAATGATTATAAATTGCGTTTTATTACAAAGAGTCATGGCAATTATATATCAATAAATGGATATATGTGACCCGACAGAATGAGTATAAATTGTGTTATATTATAAAGGAACTTATTTGAAATGATCTTTTGTCATTACACAGTTGATGTATCATTCACCCAAGACAACGTTCAAAAAATAAACAATCAAAGAAAAAGGGACTACTGTAGGAATCGAACCTTGCTCCGAGAGGGTGGCTGCTTAAATGCAGTGATGTTTTTGCCATTTAGGTAATGCAGCGGCCCAAATAACCGCTGCCACACCAAATTCTCATCTCGTTTATTCTCAGTCTACTCGTCCCTTTCCTCGCGATAGTTATGTATTTGGAAATGGATTCATGTGATCCGACAGAATGATCATAAATTGCATTATAATGTAGAGAAACTTATTTGAGACGACCTCCTGTAATTACATGGTTAATGTATTACTTGCCCTAGACAACGTAAATAGAATAAACAATTACGCGATATTATACATATATATATATATATATATATATATATATATATATATATATATATATATATATATATATATATATATATATATATATATTTGCACTTATTGAAACTTCATTTGAAATTATCTCCCGTAATTCTATGGTGAAGGTATCACTTGGCCTCGACAACATGTAAAATAAACAATCAAAATAAATCGGGTTGCATATTCTTGTTTATTTTCTATATGCTGTCGAGTCCAAATAGTTCATTAACCACGTACTAACGAGTGATCATCTCAATATACGTATTTCAATATAGTATAACACAATTTATAATTATATATATATATATATATATATATATATATATATATATATATATATATATATATATATATATATATATATCTTAATAATAAATGAATGCGTGCTTGTTTGTATACATGGATCTATGTGCATATGTTCTCTACATATGATTGGATTACACTGCAATTTTATGATAAATCACTTAAGATAATTTTGATTCGTAGGTATTTTTATGCATTTCTATGGTAAATCTATTTCAATATATTTCCTTAGTGCATGATTTTCAAAGTGATTCTATGAAAGGTCACTTTCAATGCATTTATAGTGTACGTCATTTCCTGACTATTCTATTGTAAGACTCAATGCACTTCTGGAGTAAAAAAAATTGCAATGTATTTCCGTAGCAAACTACTTGCACTGTTAATCAATGTGAATTCTTAAGTTTGAACGCGTAGACTCTGGGCGAAAATTAATTTTAATGTCTTCATCTCATACTCTGTTTTGTAACACAAATAACCATTTTTTTTTCTTTTGATTGCTTGGATAAATTGCACCCTAATTTGTAAAAATATGTGCTTTGTCTCTATTCAACTCTCAGAAAATCTTCATGAATTATTTTATAATTATTGTGCACGCAAGTTTCAGTCGTTTAAAAATCACAGTCAATCATACTTTATAAAGTTATCCCCTATCTAAGACAATCCTCCAGTCAAACACTATTTACATCAGCCATCATATTGAATAAATCCCAAGCACACAAGGTTTTCAGATTGGTCCCCTCCCTAAAACAATCATACACTCTAACACTATAGTGTTATTCTAATAGAGGCATTAGTAATTGCAATGACGTTAAACCAATCTCAATAACGCAGGTCTTCTAAAATTGTCTCTTCCCAACGACAATGTTGAAATTGTCTATAATTCTTTTTATAGTATAGACAGTAGTTTCAGCCATAACATCTAAAAAAAGCTCAGTAACACAGGTCTTCAATAGTCGTCTTTTCCATAAAATTGTGTATGACTGATAAGCGAACATTGATATTCTTGCAAAATATGTAAGTCTGGACAGGAAAATAGTACGAACGTTCTTTAGTCATTTCTATTACTTACATAAAATATTCACAATTTATGTACCAGACAATCTCTTACAAAAGATTGTCTTCTTCTGTTTATTATGAAAGAAACAGACGAAAGCTGATTTCCGTCTGTTATGGATGAAATCTGAGCAAATATTTTTTTTTTAGCTTCAGACACAAGGACAGCTTAATAATTAATCTCCTCAAAAAGCTGACAAAGCTTAGAAGAGTGGAAAACTAGAAAGTGCATACCCCTACCAAGGACATACAATAACTAAAAGTAAATGAAGATCAGTCTTTATATAGCTACTATGAAAGCGTGTTTCGATTCTTCATATATCAGGCTACTGTTAATGTGTTCTTGGCATTTGAGAATATAATCTCAACCAAAAATTCCTAAATCAATCCGACGATTTGATCAGTTTTCTCTCGAGCAATAGCGCACTTTTACACGAAATGTCATTGGAATTCATTGAAAACTGTTGGAGATATTGTGTGAACGGATGGAAAAGAATGAAGGGATTTACATAGAAAACCTTTTTTAAAAATTTTCAATCATAAACAAAACATGGACCTGCCCTAAAATTTAACCGAATATTCTGTACCCCAAGGAACAACCTTTTTAGAAAATTTCATTGAAATCCACAAAGAAATCCTGGAGATATTTTGTGGACAACGTCTCAGACTGACGTGATTGAATATATACACCTCCCCCAACTTCATTGGCAGAGGTAAAAAAACGATGTATTTGCGGGTGTGTCTGACTGTCTTCGTTCACGTAAAAGACTACGCGCATGCGTAGTGCATCGAGTTTTTCCTCCAATGTTTTGTCTGCCAAGCTTCGGGCGACTAAATAAGCCTGCAAGCAGTTACTAGTGAAGCGTGGTGAAAAGTTAACAAACATTGCTTGGGAGAAATTGAGAAGAGATGGCCGCCGGCGCTGAGATGAACCGCAGACGACCTTCGCAAAGATTTAAAGACATAATGGGAAAGAACCGGCGGCAAATATTTTCCCTCCATTGAACATAATCGAAAAAGACGACCCAAGGCTACCATTTTCCTATTCTTGCTGATAACAAAACACTACCGTGGGCAATCAGTTTGCTGTAAAGTTCCTGCCTCTCGCTCTTTACCTCCCCCTCGTGAGTTCACCAACAAAAATGGTTCTTTTGGTTTCTTGTGGTTGAGGGTAGGGTAGAAGCTTGACGGGTGTTCTGTTCCTACAGTAACGTCCTTTGGTGGGTTATTTTATTTCATTTCACTTTAGTATCTAATTGAAAAAAAATCAGTGTGTTAAATTGAGTGTGAGGCAAGTATTTTGACTAGAAGAGAAAAAGGAATAGACAGAGACGGGGAAAATATTCACGAAAATGCATTAATAATGGTGGTAACTGGAACAGTATATAAAAATAGAAAATAAAAATTAATTTTTAAAAAAGCAATATAAGTTCCACCTTCCACCGTTATCCGAGAGAAGTGCTCTTATGAAAAACTTTCGTAACCAGGGGAGACGTAAAGCAGAGGAGGAATTATCATTGAATTTTTTGGTAGAAACTTTTTATGGGTTCTTCTATATCAGTTGAGTTTCTTATTGGGAAAAAAATCAGTGCGTGAAATTGAGCGCGCAGTAAATAATCTTAACAAGAAGGAAAAGTGAGACATATTGGTCTGGTTAATCACTTGATAGAAACCGTCTCGTGACAAACACCATTCGACAACATCCCCCGTTGGGGTGATCTATTAAAAAAATGGTGAAGAGGTAATCAATGAATCGCTTTTTTATCAGTAAAAAAAGAAGTCTGAATTTCCGGAAGAAAAACTAAAACAGCATGAATTCTGTCGGGCACAAAATAAGGGATCAATTTAGCATAAATTAGCATTGGGATTGATCCCCCAACTAAAAGTCCTTTTCAAAAAGACGAAAAACTTTTTTTTCTAGACATGATAAAGAGTGAATGATCAACTTTTCATCCTTTGATCTTCAATGGTGCAGCCTATACGCGTGACCCATACATCCATAGTAAGGCAGCCAACCAAACTAACTTAAAAATGAAGAAACCTATGTTGACAGATTTGGTTGATGGTTTCTTATAGAGATTGACAGGTGGGGTTACTAATTACATGATATTTTCGGAGACAGAAATAGATAGTAGATAGGTTGTAGACGGGGATGTTCAGATAATGACGAATAATGAAATTGAAGGTAGAAAGGAAAATAAAATTTTGAAAAATTTTATTTTTGCCGCTATCCAAAAACGGAACGCTCCGATGAAGATATTTCGTAATCTGAAAATGCGGAAAGCAAAGGAACAGATACCACTGATTAATAAAAGGAATGATTTTAATGGGTTATCTTTTATTTCAGTTTTTTTATCTGAAGAAAATCAGACTGGGACATAGAGTGTGAGGGGAATAATTTCAACAAGAAGAAGAAGAAGAAGAAGAGGAAGAGTTATGGGAAATACACGCTGTATGAGAAATATGAGAGGAACAGAACTGATGCTATATATATATATATATATATGTGTGTGTGTGTGTCCTGTTGAGGGCGTTAAGTGAAATCCTAGATAGATAGAAGATGAATTGAACGACCGTAGCCACCAAAGAGTGCAAAGGATTCTATTTTTATTTATATTTGCGTGTTTATGCGTTTGTTTATGCATTGATATTCAGCGCTCCTGACTATACCGTTTCGTCTACGGACTTGAAAATTGGCATCAGTACTCCACAAGATCCTTTCTAAATTTTTTTTCGGAAGATTGCAAAAAAAGCTTCTTTTTTTTCATTGTTTCAAGACGTTCAGAATCTAGATGTTTTTTTACTCTCTTATAGATGTTTCCCACAGAGACTGCCTCTAATGTTATGAATCAATTTATTCTGATCATACTTATTCTCTGAAGGATTTCCTTTAGGTGACTCCAAATTTTGACGCTATAGTCGCTCAATTCTAGACTGCGATGGCAAGTATTTTCTATCGAAATACGGTGCAGGCACCTCACTCATCCAAAAGTAGAGCCTTCTGATAAAAATAATTTTGTTAGCCAAAGAGGCGTGATAATCAATGACCATTAATTCATATGAGACAAATTTTTTACAGTTCTCAGACACAAAAAAATGTGATCATGGTATGGTAGGTTCCGTTGGCCGAGGTTAGAGTGATGGGAACAGCATGGGTCGCACTTTAATGATTCACTGCAAACCAAACACCGAACGCCATTTCCGCCTCTTGTCTCTTTCCCCTGGCTTGACCTCCAGACTTCTTTTTGCTGAGAGTCCTAAAGAACATAGAGAATGGTACAAAACCAGCTACCATACAGGAATTGGAAAACCAGCCGTAGAAATCTCCAAGGTCATTGATGCTAGCAAATAAATGATGCTGGATGAACTGACTGAAGAAAGCAAGAAAGTCTGCCTTTACATGAACTTTAGTAAAACAAATTTCACGCACAACAAACGCGTTGAGAACTAAGACATAATGGTCGAAATTTGAAATGCTGAGCTGAAGAAAGTAGACCATTGCATTTATCTGAGACAACGAATCTCCATGAAATCCCCGAAAAGAGGGTGTATAATCGATGCAACCACTATGTAAAGTGCACATTAGAGAATCATTCTCAACATCATATGGAGAGATTACAAGAAAGCTCAGTATATTAGACAAAAGACGGGAGTCAGAGATATCATTGAATCCATTAGAAATGGGCTGGTCATGTTGCAAGAACGGCAGACAACCGCTGGACATCGCGACTCACCATGTGGATCCCAAGGGATCAGATATAAAACTGTGACCGACAGAAGATAACATGGTGCGATGAACAAGACACGTTCAGGATGGATAATTTGGAGAATCTTGGGGGAGGTCTATGTCCAACGAGGGACTCTAAAATACAAATGATGATGATGATGATGATGATGATGATGATGATGATGATGATGATGATGATGATGTAAGCAAAAGTTGCTACTATCAACATTGGACTTTTTCGGAATGTGTGATTATCAGTGGCTTTTCGACAGGATAAAAGCATGCAACGACCTGCGTAGGTCTATGTTTGTTTGTAATACCTGTAGGTTTAGTGCACCAATAAAATTGCTTTCGAACGAACTGGGTGTTACTCTTCGGACATTCTGTACACGTACAATTTACCAAAATTGAATACAAAATATTTTTGGTAATGACATTCGTGGCGATTGCATAGAAGTTCGTAACTGACCTAAGAAAGAATGTACAGCAATTGTGCGTTCATAATTTTCAAATAAAAACACACATTCATACGGGCATAAAGAACTTTCTTTTGAGCAGAAATGCTTTTCTTCAGGAATATTCTAATAACATTTGTTCTTTAGTATGAATGTGTCTTATTAAGAAAGAAAGAAAGAAAGAAAGAAATTAAGGAGAAAGCTTAAAGGAAGTAATGAAAGTGAATGAAAGTAAAAAAATTAAGAAGAAAGTTTAAAAGAAGGAAAGAATGGAGGTGAAAGAAAGTGAAGAAAAAAGGAAGAAGAAAGCTTAAAGAGGGGGGTGAAAGTAAAAATAAAAGACAGCTCAAAGAAATGAAGGAAAGTGGATGAAAGTGAAAAAAAAGAAAGAAGGCTTGAAGGAAGGGAAGAAGGTGAATAAAAGTTTAAAAAAAGGAAAAAGACAGCTTAAAGAAAGAAAGAAGGTGAATGAAAGTTAAAAAAATGAATGAAGGGCAAAAAAGAGAAAAAGAATCGAAGAAAGCAAGAATGAAAAATAAAAAAAAGGTTGAAGAAAAAAGAAAAAGTGGAGAAATAAAATAATAAAATGGAGATATATCTGGATTCTGGGAACTCGAGATGTTATTAATACCTATACCTGTCAAAATAAGGCCCCCAAAAGGTCAGAAAAGATTCTTTTGAAGGGATCTGTTGGGATACTGACCCCAATTTGCCATCGACGAAATAGTGTGACCGGAAGCGCTGGGACAAACAAACAAAAAAAAAGCATGCAAATATAAGAGAGTAGGGAACCCATCGCTAAATTTGATGGCTACGTTTATTGTATGTGTAAAAGATAGATAGTGTGAATGAAAGTTGAGAAAAGAATGAAGGTGAAAGAAAGAAAGAAAGAAAGAAAGAAAGAAAGAAAGAAAGGAAGAAAGAAAGACAGAAAGAAAGAAAGAAAGAAAGAAAAGAACAAAGGAAAGGACTGAGGAAATGGAAAAAATATGTTAAGGGGGGGGGATGAAAATAGAGAGAAGGAAAAATTGAAAGAAAGTGCAAAAGGTAGACGAAACGGAAAGCTAAAATAACAAAGTAAAAGAAAAAAGAGAAAAGGAGAGAAAGAATGAAAGAAAGAGAGGGAGAGAGATTTAAGAAGGGAATCGAATAGGAGGTAAAGAGACAAAGAAGGAAATACTAGAGAAAGGGGGTGAGAAAGAAGGAAAGAAGTTTAATGGAAAGTAGAAAGAAAGAAGTTCACTAGAAGATAGATTGAGAGAAAGAAAGGAAGAAAAAAGAAAGGAAGATAGAAAGAAAGGAAGAAAGAAAAAAGGAGTTCAGCTGAAGTATGGAAAGAAGAAAAAAGACAGAAAAGAAGGAAGAAAGTAATGGCAAAAGTCATAGAGCAAAAGAGTCAAGGGGAAAAAAAGGGGGACGGTTTAAGACTAAAATAGGCGAAAGGTGTCCGAACTGGAGACCTCAAAACGATGGATAGAAAAATTGAAAAAGGAAAAAGGAAGAAAGTCAGAAAGAGTGATGAACGTAGAATAAATCGAGAAAGAGAAAACAGAGAAACAGAAATAAAGCTAACGAACAAAAAGATTATATAAAGACGTCATCAAATCGTGTTTTCTATGCAAAACAGTAGCCGATGTACGCCTTAAATCGCAATCATATATTCAAACGCTAGCGGCCATTTCGACCTTCTTCCTCTCAGATAACGAGAAAAAAAAAACTTGCTCCTAAAAGCCCCAGCTTGTCACTTCTGTCTTCTTTCAATGTCAGGTGAGGGTCCAAAATCATCTTTCTTAACCCTCTATTTGAAAAAAAAAAAAAAAAATTACACCAACTATTACAGACGGACACCTGGATTGAAAAAGAATCAGTCTGGCGAACCGTCTCGGGGTAGACACTCTCCATGTTGGACCGGGTACAATACTCAACACCCTACGGCTGTCAACGGCGGGTTTTGTTACCTAATACTATAAGGCCATAATAGGCATTAGAAACGAAAAAAAAAAAAGAAAATTGAGTTTAATTTTCAATGTTGCTGAGAATAAGCGTTTTAATTTCAAGTTGTCATGCCTTTTGGATATTGGAAAGAGAAGTGTTTATTCAAAAAAGGTCTGCTTTCGTTTTTGAGTTCGGAGCGGAATAATATTTCTTATTGATCTTCATACCAATGCTTGTTATTTGCATGATCAGTCTCAACCAATCAGCAAATGGTGTTTTTAATGAAAAGGAAGGAAAATGATAATGAAAACAACAACAACAACAACAACAACAACAATAATAATAATAATAATAATAATAATAATAATAATAATAATAATAATAATAATGGGAGTCTGTACAGACCACAGCACTGCTAGGGACTGCCCCGATACTGAGGAAAGTGCTAGAAATATAAAGACTGCAACACTAATTGTTAACAGTGACTTAACAAAGGAAGGGAAATGACAGCAGAAACGTAAACCACAGTCCCGGCATGATAGGCGAAAGAGAGAAGAGATGTTGGCTGAAGACCTGAGAAGACTTATTGTCACTCAGCCTTCAGCAATGATCACTGAGCAACCGGTGTGAAACTATAAACTGCAGTATTACTGTGACCTATGAGAACTAGGAGAGAAGGGCTGGAAACTTGAGCAGACTTGCTGTCACTCAAACTCCAGCGGTTACCACCAGGCAACTGGTGTGAGATTGGAAATAATAATAATAATAATAATAATAATAATAATAATAATAATAATAATAATAATTGGCTGAAGACCTGAGAAGACTTATTGTCACTCAGCCTTCAGCAATGATCACTGAGCAACCGGTGTGAAACTATAAACTGCAGTATTACTGTGACCTATGAGAACTAGGAGAGAAGGGCTGGAAACTTGAGCAGACTTGCTGTCACTCAAACTCCAGCGGTTACCACCAGGCAACTGGTGTGAGATTGCAAATAATAATAATGATAATAATGATAATGATTTATGACCATACTTTACTCGGGAACAAGGGAAATACTAAGAAAGCAAGCCAAAGCAAAACACAAGATACTCTTCTAGATCGAATATCAGGTTGTTATACATAAAAATGTATTTTAAAAAATAACCTTTAAAGTGAATTATTTACAAACATAATTGCATTTTCGGCAGATCAAACGCAATAGATATATAATCCATTATTATCCACAGTTTCTGCAATTGAGTCTATCCAAGATATTTGACTAAATTCCAAGTGAGATCTCAAATTAGGCAATATTGCTGTCCGAAAAAAAATATCAACTAAACTTTTTGAGTGAACATTACTACTGTGCGAACTATCCAGCGTTGCTTCGATGGGTTTAGGGTTTAGAAATACCGATATTAATAACAGATGACGGGGTGGACTCCTCAAACTTGGTTTTGGTAATGATGAATTATAAGCAGCAGTGACCAATGACCCATGAACAACAGTTAGGACACTTTCTGTAGACTTTGGAACTTCAGCATTTACAATATCACGTCATCCCAAGATGGGGAAAGTTGAAAATTTGGAAAAATCAGTCTAACATTAACTGACTGAAATGCTCCATGACGATGTCATAACCACTCAGCTGACTGTGTCTAAGCTTAGAGAATCGGAATATGAAGTGTTGATCCATCTTCCCTTATCTCTTGACTTTTTTCTTAAACACTATCATCATTTTGAACATTTTGAGACTTCATATCCGTAATGAAAGATTCAATAATAAGGAAACCATGTCAGGCTTTTACTAAATCTGTGGCTTCTAAAACGATTTATTTTTTATTAGACATGGCATATCACTATAAGAGGATCATTGGGAAAAGATTATTGCTTCAAATGGATAAAATTTGATTAAATATTATTCATCTTCTTGTTCATAACATCCATCATCGTACTATTTAGAAATGACATTTCATACAAAACGATTCTATTCCAAGAAGGCCAGACAAAGTAACAACGGAAAATTTAGTTGAGGCACAAGCAAGATAAGGATTCTGGTCCAAATATTTAATGGGATAATTGCGATACCAAATCTCAGTACGTTCGACACCATTAAAAAGATCAGAAAACGTACAGAGTCAAAAGGTAACGGTAGAAACAATAAAGGTTTCGTTTTTGATAATTCATGGTATGATCTATAAAGTTTGTCTATGTGTGTGTCTCTCTCACCGTGTCTCAATACATATATGTATATATATATATATATATATATATAGAGAGAGAGAGAGATAAATAGATATATATATATATATATTGGGCTGCTGTAAGAATCGAACCAACGACCGACAGGGTAACCGCTTCAACGTATAGTTGCTCTTAATATTGAACTAAACAGCAATAACATGCAAATGCTCAAATAATTGCTTTAACTTCGAATTCTGATTTTCAGTCATTCATTGTTTACATCTACTCAGTTTGCTTCTATTAACACAGACAATTATATTATCATGAAATGGATACATAATCCAACAGAAATGATTGTAAACCATAAATTACCTTGTATTATTTTGAAACACAATTTGAGATGATATCCCACTATTGCACGGTGAATGTGTCATTTGATCTTAACGACATGATATATGCAGGGTCGTGTGTGTGTAAAGGAGATTCCTTTTCAATCAGATCAGTCTTACGCCCATCCGAAGAGGAATGACTGAAGTTTTCTTCGTCAAATCTTTAGCACTTTTTTCATCGCCAAAAATTTACTGGCTACACGATTAAGTAACTGTCTACTTTGAAAAGTAAGAGGAATTGAAAAAAAATAACTTAAAGAAATGGACAGGTCTGGTTAGTCACTCAATAAAAACTGTCATTGAACCAAGTCTCTTGACAAAATGTCATGTTAAGGATGATCAATTAAAAAAAGAGCTTTTGTTAGTGACACCACAGGCGTTTTGCAATAGAAATAGAGTTAAAAGAATCACCTAGAAATCCTTAGATTCTGGAATACCTAGAAGTTATTAAACCCATCAAAATAAGGCCCGAAAAGTTTAAGAAAGGGGGGGGGCAAAAATGAAAATTAAAAAATAAAAAAATTCAGAAAGTAACTAGTGGAGTATTGATGTCAATTTTCAAGTCCATACACAAAACAGTATGGCCAAGAGTGCTGGAACAATCAAACATATGAAAAAAAAGGAGAGAACCCTTTGAAACTTTTGTTGGCTCTGGTTAATCAATGAGCCATAGTTGTTTTCTAAACTATTGATGATATGTCTCAAATGCTTTAAATTATATTACAAGCTTTTATCACGACATAAAACGTCATATATAACCTGATTGTTCAGTTTTAAGTGACAAAAATGAACAGTAATGATTCACAATACTTCATCTGATAGAAACCAATGTTTTAAAATTGAATAAGTCAATCATTATTATCATAATTATGTTTATGATAATGTCATCGTGATGACGTCATTTTAATGGTATTAAATCTGGAAAGCCGAAAAAAGTCTTATGACAAAATCTCAACAAAATCGTCATAACTTCTTGGATCTATCCAAAAATGTATCCGTTGGTCCATGGCGTACCCTCCCACATTTTGTCATTAAAATTCATAAAGAAAATATCGGTGATATTGTACGGACAAAAAGACGAACTAACTAGCAGACAATCGGACAGACAGATATAGGTGAATATATAAACGAGTAGACTGACTGAACTGGATTTTCTTCCTAAGCCCTCTCGTATTTTTTCACTGCCGAAAGCTTATTGGCAACACAATTATCCTGAATGTTATCAGAGAGATCACATCAGTCAGCACCATCGTCACTAAAGAAAAATTCAAAACCCACCTATCACACTAAAATAGATGCTTACTTCAGAGACACCTTGTATATAAGAAACCGTAAAGTAAAACTGTCACCAAAAGTGCCAAAATAGGTTTCTTTAGTTTTCAAATTGGTCTGGCTGGCTGGCCATGTATGTATCACGCGTACTGGCCATACCAAAGGAGCTAGAGGGCTAAAATTTTTGATATACACTCTTTATTATGTCCACAAAACCGTTTCGTTTGTTTAAATCCCCAGTATAGCTTTTTACTGGGGGTTCAATTTACAGTGTAAGTTTATGCTAAATTAATCCCCTGTTTGTGCTGGCATCATGTTTGACTTTTGAAAATTCAGACCTTCTCATTGATCACTACCCAACAAAAGGCAAGAGAGGTAACTTATTCATTGATGGCCTCTTTTTGATTTGTTTTAATTGATCACCCTTAACATGACATGCTGACAAAAGAGTTGGTCCAGAGACGGTTTCTTTTGATTGGTTAATCAGACTTGTACATATCTTAAAGTTGTGTTTTTCTGTTGTTTTTTTTTTTCAATTCCTCTTATTTCTCAAAATAGATGGTTACTTTTGGGACATTCTTTATTCAACTACCAGAAATTGATTTTCTTTCTGGACCCACTCGTAGTTTTTCACAGCCGAAAGCTGGCTACACGATTAACGAGAAAACTTGTAGCGTTTGTTGGTCCTAACGAAGAACGAAGAATTGGGTGGATGAACTGAAAAGTTAGGGTCAGTAAATCTGTTCCCTCGTTTGTCGACGAGCGCCCCTTACTCTCTGGGCGCCCCAGGATTACCTAAAGTTCGCTAACCAAAGGTTCCTGATAAT
>OY735238.1:32165284-32172784 GCA_963457665.1 Thysanoteuthis rhombus | reverse complement strand
CCCTGGAAACAAACACGACTTTTACAGAAAAAGATACAGTTTTAGTCTCACTAGTTAGCTTAGTGGTGTCATATACATTATTTTACCAAGGTCTCGATACTACAAGATTCTTTAGTATAAGCAGATTTTCGTGCAGGATGGTCATCTGTAATGCAGACGTGTCTTTTCAAAAGTGTGCCAAGAACTGACTTATTTAATGGCATAAGCATGTACACCTATCTCATTAAATATGCAACATTAAATTAGATTGAATAATTTACAAATATTAAATGTCTGTTGTCTGATACTGCCTGACAGGATCACTCTTGCCAAATCTTTTTATTTTTTCTGATCCAATACTGAGCCAAAATTAATCTAAATTTTCCAGAAAATAACCTGAAAAATAATCTAAAAACATTCTACATATATTTAAAATCAAACTACGCGATTTCTTGAACCTCTAAAAATAGCGAAACCATTAGCAAATTTTTCACACCTTTTACAGGCTACTGGTGTTTATTGGAACCATTTCAGGAATGGGATGGAGTTAAAATATCATAAAGAGTGGTTCAACCGAAATTTTACCATTATAAAATGACATAATAGATGCTAAGTAAGTATATAGAGATATATCTATTTATATTACATTATATTGTTGGCTTATTCTTTGGCTATTCCTTCCAAGATCAGATAAGGATCGTCTGTCTAACTTCTGCTGTCTCAAAGTCGGCCGTTCTGTCCATACCGTACAGCGATGATCTTTCCATACTTTTTCGAGCCAAGGAAACCTTATGTTTCCTCTCCCCACAGCACTGGTAGTTGTTTTTTTTTCAAATTGGAGATCAGCTTGCGTAAACCAAGTCCAATTTTGAGGATTGCCCAACCCCCGTGGCCTTCACTCAGCCTAACAGAACTGAAAAGCTCCATCTGCCTGTCTTGTTCATAACTTGGCGAAATAGTTGAACGACAGGAGTGCAAAGTAATTATAAACTTCCTCGGACAGAATTTGAACCTGGTTCGTCGATTCTATTTTTTGTACTACTAACAGTTGAGCAAAAATTCGTTTCTCTGCATACATACAATATAAATTTAATTATTTTCCTTTCACTCATTTTTCTATCCGTTTTCTCTAGGTTTTTTTACATTTGACCCTTTTTCGTTTTTTCCCAATTTCTTCTCACTTAATATCATTATGTAAGTTTTCTGGTCAGGAATAAATCATAACTGATTCAAGCTCAAAGGAGCTGGGAATCGGGCAGACTCAATACCCTGATCCTAGATAGAATAGTATAACAGCAATAAATACAAAGGATCAAAATAATTTCAATAGTTATTGCATAAGAAATAATTGTTGTAATTGGATTGCTGAGGTGTTGATATGAAGATCGATAAAAATTTGATCATTGTTTTTCTGCAATTGTGGGTCTCTACTGGGCTTGGGGCGAGCCCAACGCCAATGATGGGCTACCTTACAGGGCTGGAGATCTCCAAATGGTCTGCAATTTTACCCATAGCTGGGTGCTGTAGTCAACTCACGCATTTCCCAGGCGCATTAGTCAAAAGTGGGCTCAAGTTTCCAAGATCAAGTCACCAAGATGAGATTGCAGAACTTTTTGTGTACTGTTGCACCGGCTTTCACCTTAAAAGTCTTACTTTGTCAAAAATTTCACAGAAGGGTCGGTACCACGCTTGGAAACTAACTCCGTTCTCTGGATTGTAGCAGAATTCACGGATAAAATTTACCATTGTATCAGATGTGGAAGAAGAGATGCAGTCGCTGGAACATTCATTCTGACTGCCTTGTTTGTTACTCAATGACTGGTTATAGCTCTTCCATTTTAAGTTCTTTTTTCTAAAAAATTCGCACAAATAATTCTCATGTATAAGTCTGTATCCTCACCGCCACTGTTATATACTGCCACCACCCTATACTACTTTTAATATTTGTTTGCTGTCAAAAAGTCTGACAGAAAGAGTGTTAACAAGTTGGACACAAAGTTACGTTTTCAAAGGGGTATGACAAAAAGCCAGTTTCATCATTTGACACAGAATCAATAGAGTTCACAAGTTTCACACTCCGAGGAAATACTGTCCACCAGCTAGGATTTGGAATACGTGCAACAATCACATCAAGAATAAGAACATAGCTATCAAAATCGAAGATGGAAAAATGGGGAGAGTAGACCACTGCATCTACCGAGGACAACAAATCTCTATGAAACCCACAAATGAAGAAGTCAAGCGAAGAATCACCCTAGAAAAGCAAGCCTTTGGCAAAGTAAGCTCATCTTTCTAAAACAAGACGATCCTAATAATCCTAAAAAGAAGAGTATACAACCAATGTATTCTCCCAATAGTCACTTATAGAGCTGAAACATGGGACCAAACTAAGAGACAAACCTGCAAACTGAGAAGCATGCAACGTGCACATGAGAGAATTATGCTCAATCTTGCATGGAGAGATCACAAGACAGCACAGTATATCAGAAAGGAAACGGGGCTCTGAGACATAATAGAATCTATTAGAAAACTCAAATCGTAATAGACTGGTCATTTTGTGAGAATGAAAGACAACCGATGGACATCACGACTCACAACATGGATCCCCAGAGACCACATGCGAAACCGAAGCCGATAAAATACAAGACGGAGAGAGGAACCAGACAAAATCAGAAAATACTGGTTCTGCGACACCAATGATAGAGAATTGTGGCGGATCCTGGGGAAGGTCTACGTCCAACAACAAATATTAAAAGGCTGATGATGATGAGTGTTTTATGCAGATTATCTATATCCTGCTGAGTTACACCAATTCTCCAAAGAGTGTCAACGTGTTCGCATACAGTGCATGCAAGAGTTTGAGCGAGGTTCGCTAATTCTTCTCCCCAAACTGTTAACTATTTGGCCACCTGCTCCCCCAGACTCCTATGGGAGATATACAACTATCTCAGTCAGTAGGCAGAACAGATGATAGATATTTCACCTTTTCACAATGGTTTCCTTTTGTGTGACACCTGATCCATCCTGACAAATTCTGTGGGAGTAAATATCTTCTACGTGTGTGGTCGAGCGGTGTGTACCCTAACGGACTACCCAGAATTCGTAGGCGGGTGTGTTCTGCATAAAACAGAAAGTCCCCAGGCAGTGCATAGAATGTGGGGGTCACGAAACTAAAAAGATTGACAACAAAAAGGTTCAAATTGAATTCAATGTGAAAAAAAAAAAAATACTGGAGACAACAACTTGGCTAATAAAAAGCCCCTTGTATTGAATACAGGTTTTCCCCGCAATCCAAAAGTAGACCGTTCCTTTAAAAGCTTTTCGTAAGTCGAAATGTCGTATAGCGAGGAATCCATTTTCGTTAATTTATACGGGAAAGTTTTAGAGCAACCCATCCTTGTGATAATTATATAATAGATTAAATCATCGATGGTTGGATTAGTGGGAGGTACAGCGGACTGGGGTGTAAGAGCGAGTGAAGGAAGATACGCACTGCCTCTATAACATCTTGATGAAAAACGAACACTCAACGCTATTTTCGGTTTTTACGAGACTGTGATATATATTGACCTTTGAAAAGAGGGAGATACATGTACCAAACCGGCTTTATTTTAGAAAAAAGTTTTCAATTGATCACCCCTTTTTCCAACTTCTTTATTCATCTGCAGCAACACAGCCTGCTGCTAAAAAATGTTTGGTCACGGAACGTTTTCAATTGGAACCTGTTCTGGAAATAAATCTTTAAAAGTTAGCCCCAAAGTTTCAAATGAAGAACTATCTTTATTCATTCTTTATTCAAAAGTCTAAATTGAAATAAAATAATTTTCCAACGTTCACCTTGTCAGCCACGCTCTCTTGAAAATAATACGTGGCCCTCACACGAAAGAAAAACAAAGAAACAAAGAGTTAATTTTTGATTGCATTTTAGCAAATAATTAGTTTGCTTATGTTTATATATATAAATACCATAACGGAGTCGTGTGCTTATATACAGTATCGTCCATAAATAAGTACACCCAATGGCCTCTTTTTTTTTTAACGAAAGAATATTTTCTTCGTTGGAAAATATACCTAAATTTTATTTTTTTCTGTGGAACATTATACAATCTCAAGGGACTCTATTACGTAAAATGTATGACCAAATTATTTAAATAAACTTTTTCATAGGGATTTACTCATTTTTTAACAGCAAGATATTCATGTCTTTGTAAACAGAGTTCCAATGCAGTTGACTTCGGGCATAATTAATAGCTGATAATCTCCGTGTTGATTGTGAAATACACCACTACAATTAATAAATATAATTATTCATGGTAGCACTGTGTTTATATATATATATATATATATATATATATATATATATATGTGTGTGTGTGTGTGTGTGTGTGTGTTCATGTGTGATTGAGTGTGTTTGTGTGTACTTGCTTAAAAGCAGCCCCCAGAGGCTATCAACCATGATATCAAGTCATTTCATTTTTATAGAATTTATATCTTAATTATTTGCAAATGAATACGGGAAACTACTCTATAATTAGCATTCCATATATCTGGTGTTATCACCTTTGAGATATTGGATCATCCTATTTCAAATTATCTGGGTAAACGCAATGGAGGACCTACATTATTATCAAGTTGCAAATTATGCTAGGAATTGCTCTAGTCTCCAAGTCAAAGTATTTCAACGGTATCACGCCAACAAAAATCTCGCTACAATGTGCCGTTTTCCTGGATTCTAGTAACAAATATACAATCGTATTGGCACTGGATCAGATGCATCTGTCAACGCCTGTATGATTACAAGAACCGAATTATACCTGAATAAAGTCGGGGAGAAAAGCGATCTAAACGCTGAGAGATAAACAGCAAAGATAAGGATCTTAGTCTGATGGAACAAAAACACAAATAATGACAAAATGAAGTGTCATACACGCAGTCAGCCAGTCAGGAGGAGGACAGATGAAAGGATATAACGAATTGCTTGGGTATTATGAAATAATAATGATTGGATTTGCACTTTGCCGGCGGCCGGTGACAATTGCATCTGCCTGAGTAGTCTCATTTGCTCTCGGCAGCCAAATAAATCGAAGTTAAAATTGCCGCAGACTCACCTGCTACGTTCGCGTTTCGAGTTAATTATTCGCAAAATGAATGCAGCAACTTTGAGAAATCAGCCAGAGAATCAGTGGAGCACGTGCCTGTATATCGAGGTACAGGGGTTCGGCTCTTGAACCTTGATCAAAAACAGTAGTCGATGATATTGGCTGCTGGAGATATTGGCGCAACACAATCATCCTCCTTTTCTTCCTCCTCCCGTCTTGCATTGCTTTAGACTATTCCGAGCTTATCAAATATTCATATCTAAATACAAGTTTTCCCTTGCTTTACAAAAGTGAAGCGTTCCTACCGAAAAGCCAGAGTTGTGTAGACAGAAGGGGTTTATTTTTTCTGCTAAAACTATCTAACTGACTCTCGAGCGTGTTTTAGAACAAAGCTGTCATGCTCTGAGACTATTTCGTGACTTGATTTCAAATCTTTTTCACCGAACTTTTTTTTTCGAATTTGGATTACTTGCTGACTTTTCATCCTCTGATGAAAGTCTATCAATATCATTATTATTGTTATTATTGTTAAGAAATGGATTTATGGATTTATAGTCCGACAGAAATAACTTTGAAACTCTATTTGAAATGATCTCCCGTTATTACATGATGAACGTATCATTCGGCCCAATCAGCATAAATATAATAAACAATCAAAGAAAATGGGACTGCCTTAGGAATCGAACCTGCAACCGATAGACAACCGCTTTCATGTAGCATTGCTCTCACCATTGAGTCTAACAGCTACTGGTAACGCTTTATCTCCGAATTCCTATTTTGTTCATTCACTGTCTATATTTGCTTTATTTGTTTCTCAACGCAAACAATTACATTTTTAAGAAATGGATTCATAATAGGTCCGAGCTATGATACGTTAAAGCGATTACCAATCGCAGTTTCGACTTCTACGGCCAACCCATTTGAGATTTGGAGATGAATAGTTATTCGGACCTTCTTCTTACCAGCAGCTGGTTGGCCAAATGTTGTAAATATATACGAGTATATGTAGTTATTTCTGTTTGATATGTACCTGCTTATCAGAAGGCATCCCCCTAAAATGTAATAGCGAGAAGTGAAGAAACAATTGTAATTTTCATGGGAATATCTTTTAACGTTCCTAGTACCTCATAATAACCTTGCGTGAGATGTTTGTTACGACTGGCAGCGCTGGCAATGATAGCAGAAAAATATGTCTTTAGGGGCAGATTTGCCGGGTGGTTCAGTGTGTATAAAGAACTGCATCACAGAAAAATGTGTGAGGCCAAGCAATCAGGTATACTGACATACCTCAAGTCTTTCACATCAGTCACAGAGACAGCAAATCTCAATCTTCAACATCAAGGCAGACAGACATTTAAGAAGGTTGTTTTGGGGATCTAAGATTGTTCAAAAATGTTCCCTATATAAATTAATGGTAAACGCTGCTCACTTTACGCCATTACAGATAGAGGGGAAGCATTTAATAATGTAGAACCTCCTTAAAAGTAAGTGGCGTGACACAAACCTTCAAAAAGGGCATATTGGTTACTGTCCGATAACGGGTGGCGTGAGAGAAGAAAATACAATGATAGTGAAAATACAGTGTTGAACAACCGTAGCCAACAAAGGTGACAAAGATTCTATCCTTTTTAGAGTAAGTGTGTCCCAGTGACTCTGGCCCTACAGTTTTGTCTTCAGACTTCAAAATTGGCATCAGCACTCCTCTGACCCATTCTTAAAATGCTGTTTTGGGTCTTGTGAAATGAAGGCATTTTTTGACATTCTCAGTGCCTTATCCTGATGGGTTCATTAATAACATATAGATTCTCCTGAATCTAGACGTTTCTGTGCACTATTTTAGATGTTTCCATTGGAAAATGCCAGTGATGTCAAAAATAGTTTTTATTATGACCATATTAATTCTTCAATGGATTTTTTTTCACATGACATCAAATTTTGACGCCAAGGTTGGTCAATTATTGACTGTGATTATTCTGACCATTTAACTTCCATAATTCAAATACCATTCAATTAGATGTGTACATCTTTAGAAGATGATGTTTAAAAATATTTGAAACACACGTTGCTGTGAAAACAACAACTGTATTTCCCAAAAAGCCATTATCAGATGATGACTCTGGTGAAAGTATTGGTTACGTGACCAAAATAGCATTACCATTAAGTAAGGACTCCCCAGCAGTAAAACAAGACATCATCAAGCTTTGTTGTTTTTTCCAAAGTGTTGGATTATCAAATGAAACCTCTTCATACATTTCTTCTCGTATACATAATTTTCCAGCCACCCTGTTCTCAAAAATGAAAAAAAAAATTAAAAAAATGTGAGAATGTGATTAACTTTTAGTCATTTCGAAATAAAAATTTACATAATGTTGCACAATAACCAATAGGGATTAGGGGAAACAGTGTTGTCACATACTAACTG
>OY735238.1:32117784-32157784 GCA_963457665.1 Thysanoteuthis rhombus | reverse complement strand
CCCAAACTAAAAAATATATTGTGCGACAATGTCAGAAATAAAGCAGTGAAGAAATCTGAGGAAAAGAAAAAACAAATCGCACATACTTACGTACATAGATAGATGAATTGATGTACAGTGAGAAAGACAATGCTTACAAAAAAAAGGGACAAACAATTAGGTATGTGTATATATGCTTACTAAATATCGTACAGGAATACCTTGAAACTGTTAAAAAGTTCCGTACTGTTCAAAGAATTCATTATTTTTTTTATAAACTTATACTTAGTTATTTGCACACCGGTACTTCAAATGCGCTAATCAGAAAAGCACTGATATCTACAGATTGTGTATATCTCTGTCTATCTATAAGTCTGCACATAAATGTAAATTCTTTGTATCCCGTTAAGTTTCTACATATCTCACTTTTCCAGTCAGATTATATCTCGTTTCAATCTTTGCATTGCTATCAATTTATTCAGCTCTATTTATCTATCAATCTATCTCTCCCACCCTCTCTCTCTCTCTCTCTCTCTCTCTCTCTCTCTCTCTCTCTCTCTCTCTATATATATATATATATATATATATATATATATATATATATATATAATTCCGTTCGTGTCGGTCTTTCTATTTATGTACCGATATATCAATAGTTATAGATATAGCCTGTTCCCGGCAATCTAGTCTCTTCATATTTATCCATCTAACTATCAATCTATCAATCGATCTATCTGCCCCAGTATCCTTATATCTATCTATCTAACTATCTATCTATTTATATACCTATCTATCTATCTGTAAATGTATATTCGTGTCTTCATATCTATTTTATCTATCTCAGTGTCCTTATATCTCTCTATCTACCAACATATCTGCATTAGTATCATCATATCTATCAATCTATCTATCTATCCATCCATCTATCTATCTATCTATCTATCTATCTATCTATCTATCTGTATATGTATATTCATGTCTCCATATCTATTTTATCTATCTCAGTCTCCTTATATCTCTCTATCTACCAACATATCTGCATTAGTATCATCATATCTATCTATCAATCTATCTATCTATCTATCTATCTATCTATCTATCTATCTATCTGTATATGTATATTCGTGTCTTCATATCTATTTTATCTATCTCAGTCTCCTTATATCTCTCTATCTACCAACATATCTGCATTAGTATCATCATATCTATCAATCTATCTATCCATCTATCTATCTATCTATCTATCTACTCTTCTGACAAATCCTCTGCACATTCATATCTTTCCCCCAATGTCTAAAGTTCATTCTTTTTTACAATTTGTTTATGCAACCTCTTTAGCTCTCATTTTTTTCCCGGTTATTGATTGCCTTATTCATTCAAGGTGTGATTATTGCCCGAATCCTCTTTTTATTTTGCTGTGAATTTCTAAATCTGCAGGAAAAAAAGGACGAACATTTTCAGAATATTAACTTCAACAAAAAGTTTCCAGCCTAAAGAAACTGTATGCGATTTTTTCCCGCCTTTTCTTTCTTATCTCTGCCACCTTTGTCTTACCTCCCCCTGAATCGGCTTAACAAGTTCTGATAAACAGGACGACACCAGAGGGCGTTGGCTGCCAGCTGTTTACTAAAGAAGAAGAATAAAGTGCAGGGTGGGTGGGGGGAGTGGATGGAAATAGAAGGAAAAGGGGGATAAAAGCTGTTTGAATTTGACTTGTCATTTTTTTTCTGTTTTTTTTTTTCATTTTTCATTTTTTTATTTCATTTGAAGGAGAGACAAAACAGGTCTGTTTAGTCATTCACTAAAAACTGTCACACGACCCATGGCTTTTGGCAGCATGCCATGATAGGGATAATCAATTAAAAAAATTGCAAAAGGGTTGATCAATGATTAAGTAACTGTTCTAGCCTTTTGCTAGGCTGTGATCACTAAAAAAAGTTCTCATATAAAAAAAACGACAAAAAATAAAAACAATCCTTATTGCTGCCAGACACAAAATGATCAATGTAGCATAAACTTGCATTGTGAATTGAACTCCCTTCTAAAAACTTATTTGAGGGAAAAAAAATTAAAAGAAATCTCTCCAGGTATAATAATGAGTAAATGTATAAATTTTCAGATGCTTAGTTCGATTAGTGAGGCCTGCCCCCCATATATATATATATATATATATATATATATATATATATATATATGTATATAGCCAGCCAGCCAGCCAGCAAGTCAAGTCTGTTTAAAAAGCTTCCGGATACAAACTTAGGAACCAATACAGAATAAAATTACATTATAAATCGCCTCCCTGTAAAACCTCTTCAGGAAAGGAATCTTATTGAAAAAAAAAGAAGTTTTTTTGACATAATGATAAATAAATACATACATACATACAAACACACATACATACATACATACATACATACATACATATTTACATACCTACATACATACACACATACATACATACTTACATACATAGCCAGCCATTCAGCCAAACTGGCTTAAAACTGTATAATCCTATGCCAGTAGTTCATGTGACAGTTTTGGTTTACAGTTTCAAAAAATCAGATTGTGGATTTGGTGGATGAGACAGACATAGAGAAGCTTAAGTAAAAATTAAGTATTGCCCGATGAGCTCAACACAGAAAATTGAAAACTCGCCATCACTGCCATTAATTGAGAACCATGCAACGTGGACATGAAAGAATAAGGCTGGGCCTCACATGGAGAGACCAAAAAACAGCACAGTACATCCGAGAAAAGACAAGACATCATAGAATCCATAAAAAATCTCAAATGGCGGTGGGCTGGCCATGGTGCAAGAATGGCAGACAAACGATGGACATCACGACTCACAACATGGATTCCCCGAGACCACATGCGCAACCGAGGCCGGCAAAATGTTAGATGGAGAGACGAGCTAGACAAGTTCAGGAAGTGCTGGCTCCGTGACGCCCATGATAGAGAAGTGTGGCATATCCTGGGGAAGGTCTATGTCCAACGACGGACGCTAAAAGACGGATGATGATGATGATGATGATGATGATGATGATGAATGATGATGACATTTCAAAAGACACCTTTAAAATCCTATCAAAAAAAAATATGATCAGAATAAATTAATTTATGACATCACAGGCACTCGGAAACATTTACAATAGAGTAACAAAAAACATCTAGATACATCTAGATTCTCCAGAATCTAGATGTTATTATTAAATCTGTTAGTGTATTCCTTACCCCCAAGCTTACAAAAAATCTTTTTTCCCTATAATGAAAATTTAAAAAAAAAATCATTTTCAGTTTTGGTTAAGTATAGTACTGATGTCAATTCTTAAGTCTGTAGACCCATAAACATACAAACAAACAAATGAGCATCTAAAAATGGAAGAACCCATTGGGTGAGGAACTCCAGTTGTTTGATATTCTTTTTTTCTATATACATGATGCAAGGGTCATGAGGAAAAAGAAGGAAGGAAGAAAAAAAAAAGGAAAAAAAAACGAAGGAAGGAGAAGATCGAAGAAGAAGAAGAAGAAGAAGAAGAAGAAGAAGAAGAAGAAGAAGAAGAAGAAGAAGAAGAAGAAGAAGAAGAAGAGGGAATATACTGAAGTAAAGTGAAGAAGAATAGAATGAAAAAGGGAATCAGAGGGAAAAAAAGTATTGAATGTCGAGAAAAAGAAGGAAAAATCGAAAAAAAAGTTCAAAGAATAGGAAGAGAAAAATAGAAAGGGAAGGAAAATAAAACGAAAATGAAAATTCCCCTAAAGACAAAGGGGTATGATAAGAAAGGAGGAGGGAAAAAAACAGACGCATTTAAAAACTGAAGAAATTCAGCGTATCTCTGAATTTTTGAGATGAGGTATTAACCAAAGAAGAAAAGAGGGAAAGAGAAGATGTAGTTAGGAATAGAAAGACAAATGAAAGCATATGAAAGAAAAGGTGTGTGTGAAAAGGAGAAAAGGAAGAATAAGAGTAAAAATAAAAGAGAAAAACTAAAGAGAGAAGAAGAAGAAGAAGAAAAAGAAGAAGAAAGGAAGGAAGGAAGAAAGAAAGAAAGAAAGAAAGAAAGAAAGAAAGAAAGAAAGAAAGAAAAGACGACGAAAACGAAATAAACAGTTGCAAGAACAAAATGAGAAAGATGAAAATAAGTATAACATGAATGGTTGCTTCAGGGTCAAACTATGACAGAAGCTAATCAGTTTTTGAAATATTTCGACTTTTGTAAAAGCATTTTTCATTCACCTAAATACGCTCTTTGATTTTGGCCATTAAAATAGTATCTAGATATTTTTCTAGATAAATGGCATGAAAATCTAGATATTTTTAGATATAATTTTGGGTAATCTACATATTGACTTAAAACTAGCGTCCGTAGCTTTCTCTCTCTCTCTCTCTCTCTCTCTCTCTCTCTCTCTGTGTCCCCCCTCTCTCTCTCTGTCCCCCTCTCTATCTCTCTTTCTTTCTCCCCTCTCCTCTATTTCCTTCTTTCTTCTTTTCTATCCTTCTTTCTTTCTTTCATTAATTGATAACGTAGGAATAGAATCTTTTTTCTTTCTCTCTACCCATCTCTATCTATCCACCATTTTAAACTTTTCACTTTTTAGTATTCACCGGCAGATTAAAATTGTCGTTATTGTTAGGTGGGAAAAAAATAAAATAAAAACCAAGTTGCAATTTGAGAATACATTAAAGGAAACAATAAAGAGAAAAAGAAGGAAGAAAGAAGACATAAAACGAAGAAAACAAAGAAGACGATGAAAAAAGAAAATGAGGAGAAGCAGGAAGAAAAATTGAAGAAGAAGAATCGATATCCGCATTTACTAGCCATATCTGCATATTAGTAAGATTATTTAGTGGGTCGTCTGTTGTCTCCGACTATTATTATAACCTGAAACTCAGAACGGACTGATGCATGTGGAATAGATCAACACAGCTAAAATACAATTAGGTCTTAAAATGAGATAAACTGCTGTCTTTGAAGAATAAGCCGCAGAGACACAGGTAATTTGAAACAAAACAAAAAGTTGGGGGGGAGTCTATTTTATGGTGTTATAAGTTATATACTTGAGAAATGTTTTTTTTTTCATACGATTTTTTTCATACCATACAATATCAGTGACGATTTTTCTGGCAAAACAGTTAAGACTTTAGGTCCAATCACCCTTGAAATACCTTGAGCTGAGTTGTTGCTTGGACCCCCCCCCCCCCAAAAAAAAACTAGAAATTAGAATACTTGAATTATCATTTTTCCTAACAAAATAGCTATGGGCTTCTTAGTGCCGATCTAAACACAATTAATCTCGTAATTTCTGACGGGTATTTGCTAATTTATAATAATTTGCTTTGTTTCTGACAAATCATGCTTCAAGTATTTACTTCGTACCAAATTTTATTCGCGTAAAATGAATTCGCTTTAAGCGATCAATAGACGCAAATAGAAAAATCACGCGGTAACTAAACAATTACACGCGTAAAACGGGTAATGATAGCAGTTTTACAAATCTCGAAACCTGAATTTTCGCGTTAATTGAAGTAGAGTATTGCAGGATCAGCTGGTAGTAAGTCACCCGGTGAAGATCGGACATTCTGCACAGATGTATTAATCCACGAGAGGAGCTTGATAACCATCGTTTTATGCCTAGGGCCTCTAAAACCTTTGTCTATATCAGTAGCTTTGAACCTTTCCTTTACCAATGGCCCTTTTTTTAATGAATTTGCAGACAGACCCCAGGCTTTTAAATGGTTTGCCTGATCAATAATCTCACAAACACCAGGCTTTTGAAAGTCCTACCTACTCAACAAGCTCACGCAACCCTATTTATGCCTTTTGGGCCCCCTGTGGTCAGGCCGTGGACCCTTGGCTGAGAACAGTGTCAGCATGGTTGTTGATTAGTTATTTGCACAGTTCCAAATGTACGACTGTTGCAAATCTGTTCAGCCTCATTCTATGTTTCTTTTGAGTAAGCTTTTTAGTCAAATTCCTATAATTGAATTTTGACTGTATTTTTCATAATGACGGATGACAATGAACAGACCGGAATGACACAAAAGAAAAACATGGACGTCATGCACCAATAAAAGTGACAGAGTGATGTTCGTAAAAACTAATGACGAATTCACTTCAACTTCTAAAGCCAAACTAGGGTCGACTTGTTTCGCTTAAGTTTTCAATTCCCATTGATAGGAACTACGAATAGAAGGTTTGAAATGGCATGCGTAGTTTTGGAATAATGTTGTAAGGAGAAATTCAGTTTTGTTTTACTCTTCAGATTTTAATGAAGCAAGAGATTTTGTCCTCAGTGAGACAAAGCTTGTTCTCAACTATCTTCTCATTGTCATGTAACCCTATATTTCTTTTACAAAATAAACTATAAGTATATTACGCAAGAAATGAAGACGAATTCACTTTCTCGACTAAGTCGACTTGTTCTCTCATAGGAACTATTAATTTGAATTAGACATATAGTTTCGGAATAATATTGTATGGAAAACTAATTCTGTTTTGTTTACCTCTTAGATTTTAATGAAGCAAGGGAGGTTTACCCTAGTGGGGCCAAGCTTGTTCTTTACTATCTTCTCAATGTCATTCAACCCTATATTTTTCATAACATAAACTATAAGTATTTTACGCAAGAAATGAAGAATTCACTCTCTCAACTAAATCGACTTGCTTTATTACAGGAACTACTAATAAACAATTTAGAATTGGACACGTAGTTTTGGAATAATATTGTATGGAGAATACAAATTCTGTTTTGTTTACCTTTGAGATTTTAATAAAACAAAGGCGTTTAACTTTAGATTAGCAATGCTTGTTGATGTTATAATCTAATGGCCCGGCTTGGAGAAAAGTGACAGTACATCTGCTCAAGGATACTACTCCTTTTAATAATCTTTTCACTTATTCCTTACTATTTATTTCTATTAAATTTCATTCTTCCCTACGTTTCTCATTCCCAAACCCTTTTTGAACGGAATTTCGTTAACTCCTCTTTGCCCTCCGTTTTCCGCCATTTCCCTGTCCATTCCTTTCGTGAACGACATTGTAAACTTTTCTAGAAAAAAAACACCGTACCTGTCGTCATTCAAGATGCATATTTAAACACACCCAGGAGTTAAATGATAGATGCATTAATTTTTTTCTTGTGTGAAGGTCTTGCAAGGGTTGAAAACTTCAGTCTACATCAAAAATTGAGTAAAAAACATTTTAAAACACCTAGATTCTCTCTCTTTATATATATATATATATATATATATATATATATATATATATATATATATATATATATATATATATATATATATATATATATATATATATAATCATTATTATTTGCAATCACACACCAGTTGCTTGGGGGTAACTGCTGGAGTTTGAGTGACAGCAAGTCTCCTCAAGTGTCCAGCCCTTATCTCCTAGTTCTCACAGGCCACAGTAATACTGCAGTTTACAGTTTCACACCGATTGCCCAGTGGTCCTTGCTTAAGGCTGAGTGACAATAAGTCTCCTCAGGTCTTCAGCTAATCATTATTATTATTATTATTATTATTATTATTATTATTATTATTATTATTATTATCATTATCATTAAATTACTGTGTCATCCACAACCAGCTGTTTCGTTGTATGACAACTCTTCACTGTGGCTATAGACTATCCATTATCCCTTCCAGTACCACGAGGTAGGATCGAAACCTTCGCTTCAGACCCAGAGGTTGGCATCTTATCTCTGCCTTACACAGAACAGGATGGTCAGTTAAGCAGAATTCATGCGATATATTTACTTAAGCACAATTTCCCATCAACCAAAGTGCTCTATTCCAAAGTTGGAAGAGAATATATATATGTATATATATATATATATATATATATATATATATATATATATATATATATATATATATATATATATATATATATATATATATATTAGGGTAGGGTTATATGGGATCCAGAAAAATGATTATAATGATTTTGATGCAAAGGCCAAATAACTGCTTTTAACCAAAATTTTCATCCGTTTATTCTCGGTCTATTCTCGCTTCTTTCAACACGAGAGTTATGTGTTTGGAAATGGATATTTGTGATCGTAATGATGCTCTTAGCATTGGACTACACATTTTAGTGTTTACGAAACCAGCGGCTGTTTAGCTCAATGGTAAGAGCGTCACTACATTGGAGCGGCTACCCTATCTGTGACAGGTTCGATTCCTGCAGCAGCCCCATTTTCTTTGATTTTTCAAAATTCTATCCACATTGTGAGTGATAATGACGGGAGATCATTTCAAATAATCTTTTATATGATATAATACAATTTATAATTATATGTATATGTGTGTGTGTTTGTTAATAAACTGGACGCGAATCTAATCTTCAACGTTCATTTTATTAAGATATTTGTACATTTATTAAAAATTATAACTTAATTTATTACTATGAATCAAATAAGAACATTATCTTATCGAAAATAATCTAAAAAGTAATTCTTGGCGTTAAGATACGACCAAAATCATTCAAATTCAAATGGTGACACATAAAAGCAAAGAAAGTAACCCACATTTTGGTATGTCAACCACGGACGGCAATTGATGCTAAAGATATCAGCACACTTGATGAAAAATAAATAATTCCTAATATCATAAGGTATCCAATGTGCTGGTATAACAACTAGGAGGATTCCAAACAAAGTTCGGAATGGACATCTTGGATGAGTTTCTGTTGGCGCTGGTCCTCAAAATATCATTGTGAATCATTTTCTCTTATTGTTACACTCCAATCCAAATTGGAGTTGAGTTTGTTATCCACCGTAACAACAATGAGATCAAGGAAAATTCCCAGGTGAGTAAACTCTTCAACGTTTGTCTATCACAACCCAGTTACCTCCATTCATATATATATATATATATATATATATAGTAGATTGTTGATTCACTACACAAACTAGCTCATGTTTCTGCCCTCTACGGGCCTCATCAGGCGAATCTATTTGAAAGTTCGTCTGATGAGGCCCGAAGAGGGCAGAAATATGAGCTAGTTTGTGTAGCGAATCCACAATCTACTATTTATTTCCAGCTCTACTCTAAAACAACTTAACTTCATAAGTAAAATGTTGTATGTATCGAGCACTCTATAGGATAGATCCATGGCATTTCTAAAGTGGCTTTATATTATTGATATATCATTATATTACGTTATACTGCTAGCCTGATTTGTACCATATATATATATATATATATATATATATATATATATATATATATATATATATGCGTGTTTGTGTAGGGCACTCTTCTACTACAGGTATCTACTGAAATACTCTTCCAACTCTGAAATGGAGCTCTCCAACTACATGTCCAGTTCCACGAAGGGCAGGGGTAGAGCACCTGCCTCCCTGTCTGAAGCGATGGTTTCGACACTACTTAGCGGCATTGGAATGGATACTGGATTGTCTATAGCTACACTAAAGAGTTTTAATACAATGAAACAGCTGACTGTGGATGATACGATCGCGCGCACACACACACACACACACATACAAACACACACTCACACACACACACACACACACACACACACATATATCTATATGATTAAAATTTTCACTACATGATTTTAAACACAACCAAGTCATTGGTGTGTGCTTGTCTTGCCAACTTAGCTAAACTGACAAGTTTTATCCACCTGTTAATTAAGAAAGAGGAAAAATCGCCATAGAGCTAATTTTCCCGTGCACCCAGCAGCCTATTGAGTACACTCCAATCTGCAAGATTGATATCGAAGGTATGTAACGACTGTCCTACGGCTGTGTCCTCCCCAGCAGAACAAACAGCGAGCATGTTCGTACCCGTCTACGAAGATATCTTGCCAACATGGAAGATTATGGCTCACTGAAACCAAGCGTTAATGATAAAAATAAACATTACAGTAATCAATTCTACTTTGTTTCCTCTTGGCTGATTTTCTTTGGTATTTTGACCGATTGAACCCTGCCATCAAGAGATGATTTCTTGGACAGAAATATGTTGTTGTTGCTTTTTTTTTTCTTACATCCGAGGAATGAAGAAAAGAAAATACATTTTTAACATATATTCAAATTAGAGAAATAAAAAAAAACTGAAAGCAAACGACGTTTGTGAAAAAGATATCATACTAAGAAAAATCGTAAATCAAAGACTCTTACCATAGAAGATCTTTGAAGACTGGAAAGAAAGAAGAAAGAGAATGGTATTTTGCTTGTCAAGACTTCACTCGGCTCAGATTTTGGATTGTAGCTTGAGATCTTGCGGCAGTTAAATAGTCAGAAGAAGAAGAAGAAGAAGAAGAAGAAGAAGAAGAAGAAGAAGAAGAAGAAGAAGAAGAAGAAGAAGAAGAAGAAGAAGAAGAAGAAGAAGAAGAAGAAGAAGAAGAAGAAGAAGAAGAAGAAGAAGAAGAAGAAGAAGAAGAAGAAGAAGAAGAAGAAGAAGAAGAAGAAGAAGAAGAAGAAGAAGAAGAAGAAGAAGAAGAAGAAGAAGAAGAAGAAGAAGAAGAAGAAGAAGAAGAAGAAGAAGAAGAAGAAGAAGAAGAAGAAGAAGAAGAAGAAGAAGAAGAAGAAGAAGAAGAAGAAGAAGAAGAAGAAGAAGAAGAAGAAGAAGAAGAAGAAGAAGAAGAAGAAAGAAGAAGAAGAAGAAGAAGAAGAAGAAGAAGAAGAAGAAGAAGAAGAAGAAGAAGAAGAAGAAGAAGAAGAAGAAGAAGAAGAAGAAGAAGAAGAAGAAGAAGAAGAAGAAGAAGAAGAAGAAGAAGAAGAAGAAGAAGAAGAAGAAGAAGAAGAAGAAGAAGAAGAAGAAGAAGAAGAAGAAGAAGAAGAAGAAGAAGAGAAGAAGAAGAAGAAGAAGAAGAAGAAGAAGAAGAAGAAGAAGAAGAAGAAGAAGAAGAAGAAGAAGAAGAAGAAGAAGAAGAAGAAGAAGAAGAAGAAGAAGAAGAAGAAGAAGAAGAAGAAGAAGAAGAAGAAGAAGAAGAAGAAGAAGAAGAAGAAGAAGAAGAAGAAGAAGAAGAAGAAGAAGAAGAAGAAGAAGAAGAAGAAGAAGAAGAAGAAGAAGAAGAAGAAGAAGAAGAAGAAGAAGAAGAAGAAGAAGAAGAAGAAGAAGAAGAAGAAGAAGAAGAAGAAGAAGAAGAAGAAGAAGAAGAAGAAGAAGAAGAAGAAGAAGAAGAAGAAGAAGAAGAAGAAGAAGAAGAAGAAGAAGAAGAAGAAGAAGAAGAAGAAGAAGAAGAAGAAGAAGAAGAAGAAGAAGAAGAAGAAGAAGAAGAAGAAGAAGAAGAAGAAGAAGAAGAAGAAGAAGAAGAAGAAGAAGAAGAAAAGAAGAAGAAGAAGAAGAAGAAGAAGAAGAAGAAGAAGAAGAAGAAGAGAAAAAAGACGGAAACGGCACGGCAGAAATGCAAATGTCGCCTGGGTGGAGGTAGTGATGAAATCGTCGAGCAACATAAATTACAGATGCAGCATATTAAGCCCAAAGAAGTACAAAACAATTTAGAAGGAAAAGTGATCCATTGGATATCGTAAAGCTTGTTGTTATTCGTTTATATTAACAATCAATATATGCACAAACTTGAACCTGTTTCAGAGAACAGAAAAAAAAATTAAAATTACGTTTGAGACCTTCAACAGTCCATCATATCCTATCTAGGCCAGGGGACCAGATCCTTCACATCTCGTGAAAACAATCGAACCAAATGTGGGGACCTCTTGCATGTGAAGTGACCGTTCTCTACGGATATTGACCTCTGTTTATCCACAAGCAATGCCAGAGGCCGCACATTTATCCGATCGGGCATAGCTAACGTGTTTGGCCTGACTGACCAATGAAGGTCAAGAAAGCTGCCACAAAGTGGCGTGACTACGAATTTTATCAGCTCTAACGTCCGGCTCTGAAACTCCGGGGTCGGACGAGGGGAGGTGGGGCAAATTCGTTAGCGATCCCCGGCGGACACTGTCCAGTAAGAATGTAGACTTGAAGCAAAGAAGGGAAAAAATGATTTCCGGTGTGTGCATTTTGAACCAGTGGAGCATCTTGAGGCCCCCAGCCAAAAAGGAATGATGGGGGGTGCGAAGGGGGAAGGGTGGGTCGATAGATGGTTACTAACCAAATTCCATAAAGCTTGCCTGACCGATTAAGTATCTCTGTCATTTTTGCCTCTCTGGGCCTAATAGCATAAATCCCCCCTCTCTCTCTCTCTTTCTCTCTTTCAACTCTTTTTATCTAATTGTTTGTTCCTTTCTTTCGATTGTCTGTTCTTGTTCCTATCACTCTTCCCCATCTCTCCCTCTTTCTCTCTATCTCCCTTATCTCTCCTCCCTTCTCTCTCTCTCTTTTTATTTCTGTCGTTTCTAAGGAAAAATCTTTTTTGCTCCTTCATATTTTTCCGCCGGTCCATTTTCTCTCTGCCTTTTGATACTTTCATTCTTTCTTTGGTTTTTCCTTTTTTTCTTTATTTTTTTAGTTCGTTCTAACCATGCCCCACTTTTTGCTGAATCTGATGGTGTTTTTTTTTTTTTGGAAATTATCTCAACTCTTTATTAACTGCAATCACTCAATTACAGTACGCCCATCACAATCTTTCAAAAAATTGTAAAGCTAGAAATATGAGTTCTACATAAACTTTCGGAATCGATAATTGGCTAACGTTTTAAACTTTCTGACATAGACGACCGGAAACATTGACTGAAAATAGTTCTTTTTGATGAAATATAATTTCATCCCCAAGGGTGCCTGAGTCCACAACAACTTGGTAACAGAATAATGGTGCCATGAATCTGAATGAGAGCTTTTGTAAAAGCTGACGCAAACTTTTGCACCAAATGATTGTTAAATGCATGTACTGCTTTTTGATATTCCCAAAACAGGCCCATTATAAAACAGCTAATGACCCTCACAATAAGATTAAAAGTACAATATTATGAATCAAATTTAGATTAAAGTAATAAAATCAAATTCTTCACAGAACTTGTAATATTCTGAACACAGTACATTAACAGTCACCGGGAAATAACTAACTTGCCTAACTTGACATCGTGAGATGATTCAGGACTGTATAATTTCTAAAATAAACATTCTTTTTTTCAGTGAAAAAATGCAAAGTATATGAGACTATATATAATGACGTTGAGAAATTAGGATTTAGGTTGGTGGAAGAAATTGTCAAATTCTTCGGATGAATAAGTTGAGAGACAACTCGAAGAAGTTTTTTTCTGTGTAATTACTATTCTTTAAGATGATATCACAAGTCAGTGTGCATGCAGTCTAAGATTAAAACCAACACAACAGATGTATTATTCACATGTGTGAACACTCAATACAAGTGGTACGAACAGCACGTCTGTTGCTATACTTACTGATCCTTTAACGTTAAATACGTTTTTTGGGTAACCTGCATAAGTAAACCCTGTTTTGAAAAATCAAATGAAGAGTAGTATTAAATAACATCCATATAGAATACAATATGATGATACCCTATACAAAACAGTAAACTATATGTATGGAAGGAGAAATATATTAAAATTATAGCTGAAAAGGAGGTGGTGTTTGATCAACACTGGGGGGGGGTGCAATGTTAATATGACTGTTTTGTTTTTAAAATCCCTGTAACGCTTACATGACAAATAAACGATGATCATAATAAGAGATGATTTACACATTGAACCATAAAAGAAGTATATGCAAAACAGAAGAAAAAAAACACTAGGAAAATTACATAAAAAGATTCATAGATATGAAAGAGAGAATAGTTAAAAAAAAGTTTTTCAATGTTCACTGTTTAAAACTATAAAGTTTTCTATATTATAAATACACACACAACGAGTATATATATATTCGTGTATATATATATATATATATAAATATATATATATATATATATATTCGTGTACATATATATATATATATATATATATTCGTGTACATATGTATATATATATATATTCGTGTACATATATATATATATATATATATTCGTGTACACACACACATATATATATATATATATATATATATATATATATATATATATATATAATCTACCTTTGTGACATGCGTTTGTGTTCGAAATTGAGATGAGCTAAGTAAATTTCACTTTTTGTCTTCGTCAGTCTCTTTCAGCATCTTTCAACCACTGCTACGTCGCCTAATATATATATAGTTATATATAGTTATATATATATATATATATATATATATATATATATATATATATATATATATATATATATAAACACACATACACACAAACACACACACACACACATATATGTATATATTTACTAAACATATATATATATATATATATATATATATATATATATATATATATATATATATATATATATATATATATATATATATATATATAATGCTGGGCATTTTAGAATTTTATGTCGATAGCTGTTGCGGAACCCATTGAAAGAAAACGATTTTTTTCCTTTAAAACTTATTTTCTTTGTATCCTTTCTGGAAAATAATTTTCTCTTTTCCCTTCAAGCAAAAGCTTTTGTAAGCTTCCCTGAAACCTATTCAAAGAGAACAACTTGAAAACATAACCGGACAATAGCCAATGCACTTTGAAAAATTTGCTGGCAAAAAAAGGTAGAGCCTCCGGGAATGGTTGAAACCAGACAGTTAGAAACTATTCGGGGCAATTGAAATTGTCATTGCCTGCAAGCATATCACCTCCGCTACCGTTCAAGGATTGCCAGTAGCCATTTTGTAACGATGTGATAGAGTTCTGAAATACAAAAGTCACAGAAATGGACTGAAGACACCCAGAAATAAAATGGAGGAGAAGAATGAAAGAAGACACAAAGAAAATTATTTCTTCTTTTTTCCTTCTGCAAATCTGACCTCTAATAAATAGGAGACTGTGATTTTTTTTTCTTAGGCTAAAATGATTTAGATATTGCGTTTTGTGTTTCGAAATAGAAAACAGACGTGGAGCAAGGTCGGTGGATTATTTGAGAGAAAGAAAGAAAGAAGGAAGGAAAAGAAGAAAGAAAGAGTTAGGAAAGGAATATTGCAAAGAAAGGAATATGCTATGAGGAAAAAAAAAAGACCAAAAAGAAAGAAATATTTGAGAGAGGAACATGAATGTTCATAGGAAGGGGAATGTCAGAGAATGAAACGAAGAACTATTTGTGACAGGACAATGGAAGGAAACGAAAATGGGTATCATAGAAAGAAAAGGGAGGAAGAAAGAAAGAAAAGAAGAAAGAAAAAAAGAAAGGAAGAAAGTTAGATTATAAAAAGATGGAGAAGAAAATTCAAAATGAAAGTAAGATTAGAAAACTTTATTAGAAAGTTAAAAATGAAGAGAGATTATAAATTAGATTTGATTGATTAATAGAGAAATATGAATAGGCTTGGATAGATAGGTATAGATTACTTTTATCGTACTGATATGTTGGACTAATAGTCAGATACATATGTCTATATCACTTGATCTACTGATAATGGACAAAAATAGATAGGATCATTTTGAATTGTATAGATAAGAATACATTGGAATATATGTATATATACATAAACAGAGATAGATAGATTGAGAGATATGAACAGAAATAGAAAGACACATAGATAGATAAATAGATGGATGTGAACAACCCGGGATAGATAGATTGATAAATATGAACAAACTGAGATAGATAGATGGATAGATAGATGGATAGATAGATAGAAAGATAGATAGATGGATTGAATTCATTGTCAATTAAAACTGACCCGCTAGCATGGAGATGTTGTTTACCAGGAGACACCGACCCCTGTGCCTCTTTTCCCGCCGGGAGTGAAAGTTGAGATAAAGTCTCATCCCTCCGTTTGTTAGCCATTTTCTTTCCTTTCCCTGAAGCATTGCTGTCTGGGATTGTTGGTGCCGACCTCCAAATATAAACTCTCTGCACTTACTAAACTGCGAAAAAGAGAAAAATACACACACACACACACACACACACACATATATACATATATATATATATATATATATATATATATATATATATACAAACATGCATACATACAAAAATATTGTTTAATACATGTTTGGTTGAAATGACAGACTAGGAATATCTTTTCATCTTTTAAGTAAGATTTTCTTGTTTACGAACAAGTGAAAATATTGTTGAATATGTATGCAGAAGCATATATACATATATATATATATATATATATATATATATATATATATATGTGTGTGTGTGTGTGTGTGTGTGTGTGTAAACTGTCTATTTACACAGAGAAACATAAGGACATAAGTAATTGTTACTATATGTGAATTGAACTATTCATTTATGCGTACAGATATATCTATGCACCAACATGTACACACACACACACACACACATATATATATATATATAGATTTATAGATAGATAAGTAGATAGATAGATAGATAGTTATAGGGAGAATGATAGTGTTATACACCAACATAATCTCTATATGAATATTTAGATATGCCTTTGAAAGCTTTCCATGCATGAAAAAATTTATTTCTTCTATATCGACACATATATCCCACATTTAATCGAATCATTTTCAAAAGAATGTAAACTAATTTAACTAAAAAAGTTGCTGTGCCAATATCAATATTCGAACAGTTTGAATCTTGCCGTTCCAGCCCTTTCCCAGAGTCTCTAGAACCCTTCCAATGTGAACAATTGCGATCCTCTATTGGTTGAGAACTTCTTTTAGTTTGTAGAGTTGAATCTTCCCAAGGCTTCGCAATTAAAAGCCGGGTGATTCCTTTGTAATCCGTACGGCCTGACTATACTTCCTTTGTTTTGTTTTTTTTTAGGTTCTAGGGAGATTTTCATCCCAGCATTGACTGGCAAGAAACTAATGAAGTAGGTTTTTCATTCTTCAAGATCTCTGGTGAAATATTAATTATTGCGGCTTCATCAGTCTTCGACTGTTCAATTGCTTTCACAATCTTGTAATGCTACCATATCCAGTTCCCATTCAATTGATTGTTGCCAGACGCTGTCGACTGCAGCCTGTGATTAATGCTGAAAAGAGTGTGGAAGCGCTCAGACCAGCAGTTCCCTATCCGACTCTCGTCTGCGTGTAACCGACTCTTTTCTTCGATATGCAAGAGGCATTGAATTGTATGTAAGGGGCCCTATACAAATTTTTATTGCCTTATAAAATCCTCTGTTGTCATTGGCACTAGCACAATGTTAAATTCTCTTCAAGAAAGTTGGTCATCATCTCGTTGGGAGATTTTCCTCGAGGGTCGGTTGGGAATTTTCCTTTGTGCGTGGAAAAAAAATGTTGTGAAAGGTGTGATGATATCTACTTAGTCAGTAGTTCCGAGTTTTTTTGGTCGTGTTCATAAAACTGATCCCCTTATCTTGAGGAGTAGTCAAAGATTCCCTAAGACTTCCAGAACGGTAAACTTCATATTGTCACTGGGGATTTCAAGAAGGTGTTCGGGTTTGGGTTAACGTCAGCTCTAAGATCCTTCTTTTGGAGACACCGACATTGATCATAGATGGATAATTTTTTCTTTGACTGGACCGGAAGTGAAAGCTTAGCTTGCAGCAGATAAGGCGTTAATCTGCGTGGGTTTCTGTCCTAGATATGATTGAGAAACGTCCCTCTTTGGGAATGTAGGCTTTCAAGAGGAGTTCCAGCCACATTATTCTTGATTTACTGGAAGTGATGTGGGGGGTATTCTAACAGATGATGGTATGGGATTGGAATCAGCGAACTCCAGCTGAGGCACTTCGCGTTCAGTCAGCATTATCCTTGAGAAAGGCATGAATCCATCTCTTCTCCACCGCCCATAGGTATGGGTAAATATCAGGACAGACTACTATCTTAGTTTTTGGTTAGCAACCAGTCTAGGAGTCGGACGACTCAGATTTCGAAACAGATAAGTTCAATTAGACTTTCAAAAAATTGTCCACGGGCAGGGTAGGGAACTTTTTCCTGAAATGTACGGTAGACGGGGCTTTAGTGAAGCTCCATTGGACCTAGAAAGCCGGAAGTTGATTGTAATAACGTACTAGAATAGAAATAACGGTCCCAATCAAAACCAATAATTGAATAACCATAGAGTCAAAATTTGAAGTCATGTTGAAAAATGCCATTGAAGAATAGATACAGTTTGAATAAATTCTATCTATGTTATCACTACCAGGGGGTAACATCTAGATAGAATAAATAGCATCTTGAATCTTTTAGATCCTGGAGGGTCTAGATTTTATTATCAAAGCTCCCCAAATATCAATTCGTTTTTCTCCAAAAATGAAATATAAAAACATTTTCAGAAGGGTCTCGAGGAGTACTGATGCTAATCCTCTAGTCTGGACAGGAACGCTAGGATTCACAAACACAAAAATTCAAAGAGGGATTGTTGGCTATGGTTGTTCAACAAAATAGCATAGTCAAACTTATGCCTACAGGGTCACTGCCTCTAAACGACATTACGAGTACAAGTGTAAGAATTTAAAAATCGACAGTGAATGTGCCCAAAACCTGCGGCGTAAATTGACTATTTAAAACAGCAATTGTATCATGAACTTTCCCTGCCAGTAATATCTAATGACTTGGGGTCAAGTGGTTTCGAAACTGGGGTTTGTATACCCCAGGGAGCCATCAAATAATGCCTGTGGTCCAATTCATAGCTATAAAAGAAACAAAATTATCGTACACAGTCCTATACCACGTATCACGATTCGAATGAATGCAATTTATTTCAAATAAATATGATTTTTAAGGACCAACAATTGTTTTCTATTGTAGTTAATTGATAAGTCATAAATCTGAATCCCCAAAATTGGGGTCCGTTGGAATATTTCCATGAGTTTTCAGAGTTACGAAATCATGAGTATGTTTCACAGTATTCTTGCCTGCAAAACGAACGTTCTTGTTTGAATATCTTCAAATTTTACTCAGATTTCCGACTCTTCCACGTCTTGCACGACAAGAGGAAATTTTTACGGTATTCTTTTGCAAGGTCCTGATATTCATTGCCCTCGTTGTTGATGGAGCGCTGATATATACTCTCTAGCCGATTTTCCTATCTTTGAGTATTATGATTTGACCTGGTCTTTAAATTCAATGATACTTTTAATTTTCGACCCCTCCTTCAAGTATTGTACGTTCTAGAATCCTGAATGGAGTCGTGTTTGCGCATGTGCGACAAATATTATTCAAAAATCAGTTGAATTTTATTCTACTGAAAAACAATGGGGTCATGACAAAGTGTTTCGTCAACACATACACAAACAAGTACATTTTGATAAATAGATTAAAAAAAAGAGAGAGAGAGAGAGACAGACAGACAGACAGACAGACAGACAGACGGACAGAGAGAGAGAGAGAGAGATGAATACTCTTTAAAATTGCTAGCAAGCTTGAGATGGGTACGAGTATGGATCACAAAGTCGGTAGTCGGATGTAGTTATTTGCTGATGTTGATCTGAAATTTTCACAGTATAATACTTGATTGCTGCAATCTATATTCACCGCTGAATTAATTGCATCGACAAAAAATAGTTTATGTTTTTTGAAAACATTTGTGTAAAATTGAGGCTTCTCAAATGATTAAGCTACAGAATTATTGATCTATTTACACAGATTGATTTGAACAAAGTGAGTGAGGGAGAGAGAGAGGGGGATAGATAGATAGATCGATCGATAGATAGATAGATAGATAGATCGATCGATAGATAGATAGATATTAAGAAACTGGGAAAGATTGTTATGAATAGAATGAAATAAAAAGATAGATAGGTAGATAGCTAGCTGGGTCGATAGATATTAACAAACTGGCATACATGAAATCTATGCACGTCGGTCCAATATGATATTGATGTTAGATTCCGTGACGTCACGACGAGTCCTGAGGCTGTTTAATTTCGGTGATCAACAAAACTCGATCAATATTTCACAAACGAATATTTGCCGATAAACCAGTGAAATTTTCTCCATCTGAAAAGAGTTTTTCTTCTTTCGATATTTTTTTGCCCAGCAGTATGGCGGAACATTTCTAAAAGGTGGAGAGTCGGCTGTTTTGCTCAGTGTTTTCTTCAAATTTCGTTAGAAGCGAGAGAAAGTATCCAACATTCAGAATAGCAAGCCATATCCAGTGCAGTGGTTCTCAACTGTTTTCAAGCAATTTCCCCCTCTGATCAAAATTTTTGGCCTCATTTCCCCCTTATATAGAAGATTCATTCTTGCAACATTGTCTGAAGAAAATTATCTAAAAATCCATGATCTTTATGCCAACAGGAATATTCCATTTTTATAACTCACCTCCCATTCCCTACTTAACTGTTATCAATGAATTCCATTCGGCCGATCTCATTATGAAAAATAGGTCAGTCAGGGACGTGACAATTTAAATATACACCCAAGGCTCATTTACACACATTTTGAAATGGAACAACAAAAAAAAAAGATATCCCCTGAGATTTTTAAATTTCCCAGCAGGGAGGATTCTCCCCAAATTGAAAACCTTTGATCTAGTGTAATAAAATGTAATTCTAAGCAAAGACTTTGGGTATTTATATTTTGTCTGTAACGCCCTAAGGGGAGATATCCTTTGCATTCCACCCAAAAGTTTCTTCCCTAAGAAGACTATTTCATTATTTCGTTATTTGTGGAAAAAATATGGTTGCTTGGAATATTTGAACTCTGAGACGATTTCTCAATTGAATCAGTCTCACACATTTCATTGAATCACCGTAGCCATCAAAGATGTTGAATGGATCTATCTCTCTTTATATATGGGTGTTTGTATGTGCTTGTCAAACCGATGCTCCTGGCAATACCGTTTTGTCTCCAGACTTGCAAATTAGCAACGGTACTTCACTAGACTCTATCTAGAAACTTCTTTTTTTTTCTTTTTTTTTTTTTTTTTTTAACTTTTGGGGGTCTTTTCCTAACGAGTTTATTGATACCATCTAGATTCCCTAGAACCTTGATGTTCTTTTTTACTTTTAAAGTGCTCTATTTTATTGTATTGTGGAAAACACCAGTGTTGACATAAATATATTTTTTTCTAACTATAATTATCCTTCGATGAATTTCTTTGCATGACGTCAAATTTTGACGCTACGGTTGTTCATTTATTGACTGTATTGGCTGGCGAGTAATGATTATTTTCACACTCAAATATACTGCTACCCGCTACCACTAATTTTAACCCTGAAATCAAACATTGAATCTCTTGCTTCGTAGACGAGTAAATACGGTAGTGCCACAGCTGTACTTGATGATAGGTGTGTATTTGAGAATAGAAATCTGTGCAAAATTTTAAACCGAAATGAAGGCTGGGAAAAAAAAAAACAGTTTTTACTTGAGTTTTACGGCCAATGGTAGTATCCAAGAATTTTATTCTACGAATGACTCTGGGCTAAAGCAAAGATAAGTAAAGAGAGGAATGGCGAAGTAATAATTATATATTATTGGAATTTTCAAACATCAATTCCAAAAGCATCACGCTTCCTTCTGGTTAAATCTGGAATATTCTGCGAATTTGCAATGCTTCCTACGGCGTTAAGCTCAGAAGGTCCTGATTTTAAAGTCAACTATTCGGAAATAGAATCTATGGTAAGTGCACTTGTAAAAATAGAAAAGTCAAATCAGTTCAGTGCCATTTTCAGTTATGTACTATACACTGTTTGAATTACTTCTTTCTCTTCTTTGCATTCTATTATTCTCATTGCGTGGTTTCCGTCTTTTTTGTTTTCTACCGTTTACATTTTTCCGATTCCTTTCTTTCTCTCATTCTTTCAAACTTTCTTTCTTTTCTTTCTTTTTTATATTAACATTTCTTCTGATTTTTTTCTTTTCTTTTTTGTATTAGCATTTCTTTTGTTTTAACTTCGTATCATTCACTCATTCATTCTTACTTTCATTCTTTCTTTCTTTTCTTATATTTACATTCCATTCGATTTTCTCTCTCTTTCTTTCTTCTTTTTTCTTTCTTTCATTCGTTCATTTTTCCTTTCTTTTTCATTTTTAAATTTCTTTTGATTTCTTCCTTTCTCTGTTTCATTCCTTCTTTCTCTCTTATCTTTTCGTTCATATCTTTCTTTTTTCATTTTCACATCCCCTTCGATTTCTTTCTTTCTTTCTCTTCTTATGGATGGATTAGGTTTGATTCTTTCTTTCCTTAATTCATTCTTTCTTTCTTTTTTTCTTTTGCGTCTTTTCTTATATTCACATTTACTTTAAGTCTCCCTCTCTCTGTTTCGTCAATTAATCCTTTTTTTATATCCACATTTATTTCGATCTCTTTCTTTTAATTTCTTTTTTTTTCCTTTCTTTCATGTATTCATTCACCCTTTATTTCTTCCTTCCTTCTTTTTCCGTCTCTTTTTCCTTATATTTACATTCCCTTTGATTCCTTTCTTTTTTCATTCATTCTTTCTTTCCTTCTTTTTTTATATTTGCATTTTCCTAGATTTTCCCCTTGAATTATCTCGTTCATTTTTTCTTTTCTTTCTTTTCTTATATTTAAATTTCCTTCGATGTCTTTCTTTTATTTTTTCTGTCATTGATTATTCTTTCTTCTTCTCTTTCTTTTATCTCTTATATTCAGACTTCTTTCAGTTTTTTCGAGTTTTTCTCATATTTTTTTTACTTCGATTTCTTTCAATCTTATTTTCATTATTCCTTTCTTTCTTAATCAATCTATTTGCTTTTTTTCTTTCTTTCTTTCTCTATTATACTTTTTATATCTTCCGACTTTTGTTTTTATTTTTTCTTATCTTTCATTCTGTTCTTCTGAACTTTATCTTCTCTGGTCTTTCTTTATTTCTTTCATTCCTCTATTTCTTTCTTACCTCGTACATTCTATTTACTTTGTTTCTATTTTTGTTTGTTTGTTTGTTTGTTTGTTTGTTTGTTTCTTTCTTTCTTTCTTTCTTTCTTTCTTTCTTCTTTTTGCTCCCTGATATTTCTCCTAACTTTTTCTTTCTTTTTTGTGTTTCTTTCGATATCTTTTTCTCTTTTTCTTTTTTTCATGACTTTTTCCTTCCTTTCATCATTTCTGTTTCTTTATCGACATATCCTTCCCTTGTGCTCTTTCTTTCTGTTTCTTTTTATTTTTTTGCTCTTTCCTTTCTTACCTTTTGCTTCTTTGTCTTTTGTTCCTTCCTTTCTTTCTTTCTTTCTTTCTTTCTTAACAACAAGCTATTAGGAGAATGGAATTAAAGCCTCTTTTAATAAGCTAGGTAAAAAGTAACGCAAGCACTCTGAACCTGAATTGATTTCAGCAATTTCAATTTCGAGGCTAAATAATCGTTACGTCATTCTTTCCTCTTCATTGTTATCCACATTCGTGAGGCAGGTCCCGTGGCAAGGATTGTCTACCCTCAATGTTTTGACATTCAGTGATCTGTATCCTGGTCACAAATCATTGGAAAAAGAAGGCTAAAAGGACTTCGTAAAGGAGACGTTCACCTCTTGTGGCATCGCCGGACACAGTGTACAGTACTGACGACTTCCAGGCTATATCTGTCATAAGGAAAACTGCAGAACCAGTGTTGAGGAGAAGCAGGACCGTAACATGGGTGTCAGTGGGAAAAAAAGACATTCTCATCTAACTTCAGAAATCTTACCCGACAGCTTCTGTGACCTCATTAGCTATCAAATCAGCATCGCAAATGGAGTACACTTTGAAATCTTTATTCATGAGGACAACCCCCCACTCACACACACACACACACACACACACACACACACACACACACATACATACATATATATATATTTATATATATATATATATATACGCATACATACATACATACATACATACATATATACATACATACATATGGCATATATTTCATCTCATGGCCAGCGGGTTTTGCACGAGACAGGCAAGTTCTTCCACTGAGGCTAGAGGAGACAGACTGGCAACCGGATTGGGACCGACGAAATCCCTGGGGCGTGTGCAATATACATATATATATACATATATATATATATATATATATATATACATATATATATATATATATATATATATATATATATATATATATATATATATATATATATATATATATATATATATCCGAGGTCAGAAATCTAAATACAGCGCAGTAATTTTTAATTTCATCTACTTTTTAGAACTAATTTTTCTTATATTAAAACTGAGCAGGTTGGATAGCTATACAACCAGAGGCGTGGCAAGAGATTGGGGGGATTTGGGGGACCTTGGAGGAGTTAGGCTTCTTGGGGGGCCCCATGAGATTTATCAGTAGAAATCCTATAGTTGAATTACTATTCATAAAGTTTTGGTGGCTCCCTCTATTGAGGGCTCGTAGACGTTTTCAAATAACGCCATCCCATACGTAATATCTAAAGGAGGCAATTCAAATATTTCCTGTTAAAGATTCACAGGTTTTAAACACAATAAAAATGTACAAATATTGTCTTTACGCTCGCAATGGCTTTTGCTACCCTTGTCTGTGTTTTACATATCTCATTTTTTTCTTTGTCTCTACTAAACATCCAAGTTCTTTTAAGTTTAAAATATGTGGAATAGGCATAGAGACGAAAAGCATCAGCTAATTTCTCCATAGCTGGGAGGATGGAGCCATGCCTTTCCTAAGGGCATTAGAGGAAAGTAAAAGCAGATCTCAGTAGGAATTTGAACTCGTCTTGTCGATTCCATCTCCCGTGTAAGGTCAACGAAAATGACAAAACCTAAGTGCATCGTTGACAGTGTTGTACACTCAAAAAATACTTTCGTTCCAGTTTGGCAGATAAAAAAGGCGATTAATTGAAAAAAAATAGCCAGAAAATAGCCAAAAAGTGCCCCCAAACATAAATCCGTGCTAATTTAGCAGTTTTTTTTTTTTTGCACTGACAGAACGACGAACGTGCTGGATTTAACGCAAATTGTGTAAAATTGGCAACGCTGACTGTTTATATCATTGTTTCCTTTTACTGTTAAGGAATTAAAAGTAAGTGCGTATCAGGATGAAAGTGACGTAATATTGTTCTTCCTTGCATAACAGCTCGTATTTACTCAGAACAATCTCTGGGGCGCTGTGGTAGAGTGGTGGTCGTTCCCTGTCCAATGGGCTGGAGTTCGATCCACCACCTAGTCAAACAAATTTTTTTTTATTACATATAAGCCATATTTGTGTACTCAATGACACTTTGCAAAGTGCTCAGCTCAAACACTTTAATTGAAGAAAGTTCCTACCCTTCTGAGGCTAGGAGTTACAGTGACATTTCATTGGATACACCGGTTCTCATAAAATCGCTGAAGTTAAGAGACGTTGAACCTGGTCAGTACCTCGATGGGTGACCATTGAAGAATAACAGATGTTGAAAGCCAAGTGAAACTTGGTCAGGCCTGGCAAGCCGGAAGTGTGTTTAACTAATCATTATCAACATGTACTTAACCCTACAACACCCTCGTTGAGAGTATTAGCGATGATACAAACATACATACATAGCAGCATGTCTTCTCTCTACATCATTTTGAATCACCGTAGCCCAACAAATATCCTGCCCAACCAACCAACTGAACAGGCTACATATTCTTTTCACTTTCAGTGTCCATGTATATATGGATGTATATGTGTTTTTCTGATTGTCTCCGGGTGCCTCTGGTCATATTCTTTTGGACTGAAACCTTGGAAATTAATATGAGTACTCCACTAAAGCCATTTCAAAATGTTTTTCCTTCCAAAATGTGCTTTTGGGGTTATATATGGTCACCTTGGGTCCAACAATGCCCAAATCTTGATCCGGTGTTGTTGTTTTTTTGTTTGTTTGTTTGTTTGTTTGTTTGTTTCTTGATAATTTTAGATAAAGGAACCATTTTCTAAAAGAATTTTAGATATGTTTCTAGATAGTTCTAGTACACGCACGGGCTATGGTGGTTCATTTGTATGAGGTACGGATATCGCATTAGAGTCTCATAGAAAGCATATCTGGCAAAACTAAAATTGGGAAAATCTAGATAATCTAAAAATGCAAAATATTCTTTAACAGAAATATTGACAGTCAATTAGAACTATCCCCAGTTCATCTTAGAGGTCCAGTGTCTTTTAGAGCACCAGGTAGGAATTCATTATTTTGAAGTCTCCTGTTTGCGAATCAGTGGTGTAGTCCATATAAAATTGTCGGTATCAATACAAGAGTGGGGTTCAAACGACTAAGAAAAGATGTTACCCACCTTGGATCTTCTTAGTTTCAATTTTTTAGACCGGACATATATGAAAACAATTCCTTATGAAAGGGTGCTGGGTCTGAGTGACATGATAAAATTAGTCGTTATTTCAACTTTCAGTTAAGGAATCTTGATTTTACGAATCGTTTTGGTTTAATATGAAGGCACAGATAAACGGTGCAGAGTTTACTCTCCTTAATTTAATGAGGATTGTTCTCGCTCTTGTTTCGGAAGAAAAATCATACTGAAGTTTTATAGTATATTGAATACAAAAAGAGAGCTAATAAGTACCGCTCTCTTTTTTCTGAAGTTAAAAAATGAAATATAGACTTGAATATATAAGAGCAAGCCGGCCTATTTTGCCCCACTAAAACAACCAATTCTCGCATATAATTGGATCCATGCAACAAGAAGCTGAATAAACACTGCAGATAGACTCTCATCATTTTGTATTTTTTATCTCTCTTCTCCTTGCTATATAATAACTCATTCTTCTTCTTACCTTTCCGCAACACTTTTTGCCTATATATGAGAAATAAGTCTGACAGCCCCTTAAGCTGTTTTTGTCCTCAAGCAAGAATCGTTCAATACGCTTCGTTATTACACTGTTTTTACGTCGCTTCTTTCGATTCCAGACCCCCCGTCTATGGCTTCAGGGCGTTCATTGTCGGCTACTTTTTGACGCCGTTTCTTATTCCGTTATCTTTACTGTTTTTGTTAGCGACTAAGGTTTGATACATTACCTGCGGCTCTGTGTGAACGAGAAGTTGAAAGACCCCGCGGCCACTGTTGCTTCATGAGACTTTTGCTTTTCCTTATTTGTTTTTTTTTTGTATGTTTTTTGTTGTTGTTGTTTGTTTTTTTCGTTTCTTTCTTTTTCAAAAATAATATATTTTCTTTCCTATCCTTCACAATGAATAAATAATAAACAAGAAAATAAAAAGAAATTAAAGAAGAAACGAATAGAAAATCGTCTTTTTTTTTTTGGATGGTTTACAGGTCATCATCCCTGACGTAGATGCATAGGTCACATATTACCCCCTGGGTGGTAAAGGATACTATGAGGTAGGACGTCTCATTATTAAGCCAGGCTACTAGTTATTTACTTCTGTGAAGTGAGGCCGAGCGTTACTGAGTGCTCAAGCCTTTGTTATCTTGTGCCTGACTGGGCTACGCTTGGTAAATACCGACATACACCTCAATCTAGAGTAATGGTTAATAAGCTAGTCTAGTACACCATTGCTACTGGAGTGAGTTCAATCCTCACTCGGGGCTCCACACTTGTTGCCTTGTGTCAATTAAGCTAATTTAGTGGATGTCTACGCGGCGCCTTACTCAAGGGTTAGAGGTGCATCGTGTCATACTAAACTAATCTCGGTAAGTACCTGTGGAGTGGATTGTGGTGTGGTTATGGTTAACGAGTTAGTGTAGAGGACTTTTATCATTGTTGCAAGTTGGATTCTCATTAGGGGTCTTACTTTTGCGGCCTTGTGCCAGAAGAGTTAATTCTGATATACGGTGATATTTTTGTTTTATCGAATTGTACTGCATGTGAGTGCGCCTGCGTATGTGTGCAAGTGCTCGTGCGTGTGAGAACGCACGTGCATTTGTGTGTGATTGGTGTGTGTGCACATGAGTGTATGAGATGAGTGTGAGTTCACATGGTCATATGTGTGAGCGTGTGTATATATTGTGCGCGCGCACGATTGAATGTGTGTATCTGTGTGTGTATGTGTGTTCACGTGTATGGCTGTGTGTGCGTATGTGCGTGTGTGTGTAAAGGAAGAAGGAGAACAAGTCTTGCTTTCTCCTTAATGAAGGTATGTCAGGAGACTCGCCTACCACAAACCTGCCAGTACGTGTTTATCAGTAGACGGTAGCCAGCGGATAGGCCCCGGGCGAATTCAACTAAGTCACCACACCATAAGTAAACAGTTACTTACCCTCCAACCCTCCCTCTTCAACTGGCGAGTCGGGTTGATGTGGAATTATTACTACTGGAACTAGCACTAATTACGCCCCTTATTTAAAAAAAAAAAAAAGAATATTGTTACTGTCACGACTACTAAATATGAAGTTGATGTAAAGGTTCTTAGAGACATCTTTGAAGAATATAAGGAAAATCTTAGAAGAGTCTGTGATGTTTACCCAGCCTATTGTTTCTTGCGCAATCAGTCAACTGTTGTACTTCTTTAATTGGACCCAAGAGAAATCCAGAAGCTGGGGGGAACAGCTCTGATTAGTCACTCAATAGAAACCATCAGCTATCTTATTAAAGAGAGAGAAAACTGTCACGCTACCAATATATTTTAGCAACATGATCAATTAAAAATATCAGAAAAAAGGAATGATCAACAAATTAATTACTTCTCTCGCCTTTAGTTGGGCAGTGATCACTTGGAATTGAAAAAAGTGTGAACGCTGCTGTCGCTGGAACCAGTTTAGTATGAACTTACATCACAAATTAACCCCCCCCCCCAATTGAAACCTATTTAGGAAGGTAATTTTTTTTTAAAAAGCAACCGTTTTTGACTGACATGATAAGGAGTAAACGTTCAAATTTTCAACCTTCTAGCTACATTGGTACAGCCAGTATGTGTGATTCATACATAGCTGGACAATCAACCAGTCAGACCGACTTGAAAACTGAGGAAACCTATGATGATAGTTTTGTGACAGTTTACGAGTGACAGTTTCAAATGGCTCGGTATGAAAACAAAATATTAGCGAGGAAAAAAATCAGCCTGCGTTTAAACACTTCGGCCAAACCCCAGCTTTGGAGTTTTAATGCTATTTTCGTATATAAAAACGATGACGGGCGAGAATAAATATGCACATCATGCGCAAATAACTGTGACATGTACAAAAATTGATGACGAATTCACTTCTACTTCTAAAGCCCTATTCAGGTCGACTTGTTTGTCCAAAGCTTGTAAATATCATGTACTGGAAGTACTAATGAAGGAGTTGAAATGGGAAACGTTCTTTATGGATAAAATGGTATAGAGAAATGAATTCTGTTTTGTTTATCATTTAGATTTCAATGAATCAAGGGAGGTTGACCATCCGTAGCGCAGCCTATCATGTAACTTCTTTTGTCACTCTACGTTTTGACTTAATTTTCGTAGGTAAAAATGACGGGCGGCAATGACGAGGAAAAAAAGAGTGACGTTTTGCACAAATAACAATGACACAGTGACGTATGCAAAAACTGATGACAAATTCATTCCCACATCGGAATCCCAACTCAGGTTGACTCGTTTTGCTAAAGTTAGCAACTTCCATTTACAAGAACGATAAATGAAGGTGTTGAAATGAAAGACACAGTTTTTGAATGAAGATATGAATTCTGTTTTGTTTATCTTTTGGATTTTAATGAAGCAACGGAAGCCGGACCTGCGTCTTTTTACTCGTTGCAAAATAGCCATCTAAGGACTTGCTAGACTCTGGTGATGAAAGAGGGGTTTATTACGAGAATCCGAAATCGGGGAAGTCATAGTTAGATACACCGCAGCCTTCAACGTCCCAACTTAAACAGGTCTGGTTAGTCACCCGATAGAAACCGTCACGTGACCAATGTATTCTGGCAACATTACAAACAAGGGCGATAAAGGAATAAGTTACTTTCCTCGCCTTTTGTTGGGCAGTGATCATTAACAAAAGTCTGTTTTGACAGAAAACATCTCATTATTATTCAATTCCAATGAATCAAACTCAACAGAAACATTTATTGTTAGTCACTAAATAAAAATTGTCATGTGATCAACGTCAATTGGCAGACTGTATTTTATTGTTTTATTTTTTTAATGAAATATTATCAACAGTCATTATTCATTTCTGAGAATTTTTCATTTTAAGCTTTATTTTTTAGCTGTATTCTCAGATCAAAATTTGGTCAACAAGTGGGAGCAAAAAAACAAAAAAAAACGTATCAATATTTTTTTCTGAATACACTTTTGCCAGTTTTCAGTCAGGACTTCACGGATAGGGTGGGCATCAACGATATAGCTATAATGCTGAATTGGTCCATTATTTTCTGTCCGTATCGTGGAAATCAGCATTTATTTTTCAAAAAACACGAAACTCTATTTGAACATAATCACATATGATCCATCCCCCGGAAAAATTTCCTCTGTTCACAATAGACGTAAGCGAAGTACTTCAAAGCCGTACTTTTGCGCAACGGACGGTCGTACTGTGAACAGAAAGAACAAATCAGGTTTATTGTCACATCGTGAATAGATTCAACTTCCATGAAACAAACATGATTTCCTTCTTGAAAATGGTAAGTTCACTTCGGAGACGAATATTTTATCAAATGAAAACACAAACAATGTATCATGAATTTTTTTCAATAAGGTCTTAGTATTTCACTGGTCAAGCACCTTTCTTGATTTCAATGAAATCTGTGGTTATATTCCAAATTCTCTTTCCTGGGCAACGCTGGGTGATCCAGCTAGTTTATGTACATAATACTCAAGTCTGATTTTGCTTATTTGCATGTGACTTCTTTCTAGCCGAACCAGTGCATTATGCTAAAGGTATCTTTTGAATGCGCTTAGCTAGAGAATGCCATAGAGAAAAAATTGCGTGATTCATACGTATATATCAACATCATACTTCCCAGTCCCTAGTTAAAGCACTATATTCAGATATTGTGCGTTATACAACGAATATCAAATTCCATTATTGTTGTTTAAATTTTGATAAGAATGCTGTACGTTAAATATTACAGTTTAACCAGAAACTTTTGCTGCGGGAATTATCATTACAGCAGCCCTAAAAAATCAGTTTCGGTGGAAAGGCCACATTTATAATTTCCATCAGGAATATAAAAATCCGACCGTAGGGCGAGCATCAACTCATCAACATGAAATGATAGACTACACATCAATCTTATACGATGAAGTAGACAAATGTGGATTATATATATATATATATATATATATATATATATATATATATATATATATATATATATATATATTGGTACATTTTAATTCACACTCACACAACACGCACCACTGATGATGGGAGAAATCCCGAAACATGTATGGACTATTGACATATAAGGATTAATAAACCTTACCACCAAAAACTTCACTCCTGAGTCTGTCTCACTCTCTAAAGTACACATTATATATATATATATATATATATATATATATATATATATATATATATATATATATATATATATATATCAGGAGTTATCGGAAAGTTCACATGCTAAAACATGCTCAGCAATTCTGTTAGTAACCTCAGAAAATTTACTCTTGCTCCAGGCGTCTATGAGTTATGCAAGGACAGACAGATAGATTTTGGTGAATTATACATCTTGAAATACACGTACCACTCCAAAATCTGAATTCAGCCGAATGAATGTTCGTCGAAAGCCAGATGAAGCATAACGATGGTCTCAAGAGTAAATTTTTCCGGCTTCACACAAAATCTGCTACAGATTGCAGAGATGTTCTCACTGGAAGGAAGAAGAAGAAGATAAGGATGATTCATCCGAAAGCCCTGGCCCAATTTTCACAACAATCCAATGTCGTCAGAACAGATAATCAGCATTAGGGGCTGACTGACTAAAAAGTGTCTTCTACAGATGCGTGGATACATTTAAAAGTACAAAAATTCTATTTTAAAACTCCGACCAAATCATGAATAACTGTCACGTTGAAAAAGAAACAAATAGACCAAGAATAAACGAGGTGAAGAATTTATGGTGAAAACACTTATTTAGGCCTTTACATAAACGGAACATGTTTAGCTCAAGGGTAAGAGCATCGAAACGTTGAAGAAGTTAGCCTATCGGTCGCAGGTTCGATTCATGCAGCAGCCTCATTTTCTTTGAATTTTTACATCATATTGTGGAATAAAGATTCTGTTTTACAGCGGGTTTCCATGTATGTAACCAATTCGTAATATGGATAGGTCTGTCAGGTACATGGCCAAATTGAAGATATAGCAGGTAGGGAGATTATGTTGCAAAATGAGAATTATCTTGAAAAAACGAATTTTAAACAGCCTTGGTCTGGAAAATGATGTCATAGAAGCCACACTGCCGGAATAATTAATTATAAACATGTGATAGACGTGAACTCACTGAGATAGATAGATAGATAGATAGATAGATAGATAGATAGATAGATAGATAGATGGATAGATATGATCAGACTATGATTGATAGATTGATAAGAACTAGTTGATGCATATATATATATATATATATATATATATATATATATACATATATATATATTTATGTTGTAAATTATGCATATATATATTCTTATTTTGTTACAAACGTTGAGAAAACAGATGAAAATGAGTGCAAGAGGAACGAACCGTTCACATTCCCTGCGTACATGTCTTTGTAAATATCATTTTGTATATATATATATATATATATATATATATGATTATAAATTGCTTTATATTGTATTGAAACTCTGTTCGAAATGATCTCCTGTTATTACACAGTGAATGCATCCTTCAGCTTAGACAACGTAAGTAGAATTAATAATAACAGGAGATCATTTCAAATTGAGTTTCAATATGATATAACGCAGCGTATGATCATTTCTCTTGGATCATATATCCATTTCTAATATATATATATATATATATATATATATATATATATATATATATATATATATATATATATATATACAGAGGGGGTAGATAGATAAAAACCAGCGGATATAGATAGATAACCAGTTGAAATAGATGGATAATGAAGAGAAAAAGGATTTGAATATAGATAGATAGATAGATAGATAGATAGATAGATAGATAGATAGATAGGTAGATAGATAGATAGATAGATAGATAGATAGATATGGGGGCAGATGGCTAGATAACAGCCAACTGTGCTGGATAGATAATAGATGAAAATATTCACATGCTTGACTAACCAAGAGAAAGGTAAGTAAAAAGATATGTGTCCATTAGATATCAAATTACTAACCATCTTTTTCAATCTTTCATTTGCTTACGGCGAATCTCGTTCCCACCCTCGCCGAGCGACAGACGTTTATTCAAAACCTTACCCAACGGATCTGATGCAGGTGGGAACAAACGCCTTTATTCTCTTAGCCCGGGGCGACTTTTCTGACCCCCCGAACAGCGATGAATACGGTGTAAACGTCGAGTAACTCAGTACCCTAACCGACACAATCCTTTGAAGCTTTTGTGATTGCCTCTCCACCGAACACCGCCCAGGCCTTAGCCCATCGGCGTCAATCTTCTCTGTAGACAATCACGGAATAAGAAAAAAAAAAGAAATGAACAAACAAATGCATACCCACAATCTTTGACGTAAAACGCAGCCATCAGGGACGTTTTTCAACGTCGCCATAGAGATCGTGTTGATACGATATATGAATCAAAATGGACACGCGAAAAATGGCTGGTAGTTTTGAAAAGAGTTTGGGGAGACTGGTGGCAATACCCTGCTTGCAGAAACACGAATAACCCTGTTAGAATTGTGTGAATCGTCTCGGGAGGTTCGAATAACCAAGCGGTCAACGGCTCAGATGATGGAATCGGAAAACCGAGTTTAATCCCAGGTTAGAAGGGTTTGCATCCACTTGGCACTAATGCTATGGGTGTATCGTGGGGCACTTGGGTCCATTTAGCCCTGTAAGGAAGTCCATTTTGGGCGTTGGCCTTGCACACTAATCGAGTAAAAAAATTTTTTGTTTAAAAATAAAACACATACACGCACACACACACTAACGCTATAAAAACTAGACTGCACTCAGAGAGTGTATACGTCGGTCAACGCTATTTTCAAGATGATTAATTGTGAATGGATCCGCTCCAAATTTTATCGGTTGTCCTGTAGTTCTCCTTTCAAAAAATATCATTGGAATTCTTTGAAAACTTTTGGAGATATCGTGTGGGAAAGAAACATGAAATATTGGCGGCATGACGTGGTTTGGACATGCAACTAGAATGCAATGTATGTAGTTGCACATGGATCCGCTCCAAAGTTCAATCGGTTCTTTGGTAGCCTATTGTCCACTCTTCCTCAAAATCTAATGGAAATTCAATGATGACTTTTTTAGCGGACAGACGAACAGACAAAGGCATGAACCTTTTTTTTGAGTTCGTTGACAGAGGCTAACAATGATTTAATCCCGATGGATCTTCCAAGATATGGTAATTGGATCATTGCCTTATGTGCTACACGATACAGGAACGATTGAGTTTGAGTGGGTGAATCGTTTAGCCCAGTGATTCCTAAAGTGAGTGCTACTGTCCGGTTGGAGCCGACGTAAGACCCAAGGGACTGGAAGGCAAAGGTTGGTCGGGTGGATTGGAAGACAGGAAGTGGCAAGGGGGGCAAGGGGGGCAAGGGCTGAAAATACCATTGATAAAGTCAAATATAAACGCTTAAAATATCAGATACATGTATGCTTAAATGTGAAATAAATGCTTAATTTTTAAAGAAAACAAGAGCCACAAGTCGAACGATGCGTCTGCTATCCGCAGTAGGCATCACAGGAGGTAGTGGAGGACGAAAAGGAAGATGATGATGGTTCACCCGAAGACCTGGATTGAGTTTTGCATTAATTCAGCATACGATCGACAAAATTGTTTATTAGCATTACCAGTTGTGATTGTAGTAATAAGAAGAGGAGAAACGAGATGAGGATGGTTCACCCGAAGATCAGGACCAATCTTCATATCGATCCAACATGATACAGTTGAGAAAACTGGCATTCAGCATATTAAGGACTGACCGACCGTAGAACGTTTAATCTGAAAATACTAAAATTTCATTTGAAACTCCAATCAAGTTCACTTTCCATAGATACATTTGGGAATGTCATAGATCCACCCCCCTCTCTCTCTCTAACGCGTAAAACAGCAGGTTGAACGAGTGACACCACTTCGGGTGCCTTTAAACCGATTGTTTAACATCGCAGGATCCCAAAGAAGTTAAAGTCTTGTTGGGACAGAGACTCAAGGAGAAAAGTAATATGTGATACCGAGGCCGGGCCGGTTGATACTGCAACCAGCGAAAGGGCACTTTCTATTTGTGTTTAGATGAACTAGCGTCTTTAGCAGATATCGCTGTCACTGACTAACTAAATGACTTACAAATCAACATAAAAAACGCCTCACACCATCTTTACGAAGCATCACATCTCTACCATCTATGAATCTGATGTCGCTTTCTTTATTACGTCATGATATTAACACGCGTCAGTTGCAAGAGTAGAATTCTACCTTGGTGTAATACTGGCGTTAAATGAATGTTATTTCAAGAGAATGGGCTTTTTAATGGCAGAAGCTTTTAAAGGAATGGGCTTTTAAAGGAAGTGGAGCTTCGGATATACTCAAAATCAAACTAATGCACCTATTCCACGCTTGTTATGTATGATTTCATTACCTCGATCAGGACAAGAAACTTGGGAGAAGAAGATGGGTTAACAGATGAGATAAACAAATACTTTGACAGAAGGATTGTCAGGATCTTCCTCTCTCTCATACAGGACACTGTAATAACTGTCTCTGACACGCAATCATCAATAACTCGACTGTTTTCAGCATCCTAACTTTTCTATGTTTATTGCTGGTTTAGATAAGATTTATGTAGCGTATTCATTGAAATACTCAAACATATCATCAAACATATACACACACGCACATATACACATGAAGATAGCTAGTTAGCTATAAGCAGACAATTTAGAGTTCCACGCTGGTGAGATCTTCAGACCATGTGCCATAAGGTGCCAAATATTTGTTGCGCTTAATATTTTCGATTCTTCTTGAATATTGTCTAAATTTTGTAAATTTTTAGATTGTATGAATATGTTAAAATCTACCTTTTGAGATGTATCAGCGACTTTTTGCACGCACCGTTATTAGATATATTATGTGTGAGAAAATGAAAATATTTATGTACAGACAGGGGCAGTCATAGATTAGACACTAGCAAACAGAGAATGGTATACAATAATAATTATATAGACATGAGCAGATATAGATACTAACAAGTTGATATATACACACACACACACACATACACACACACACACATATATATATATATATATATATATATATATATATATATATATATATATATATATATTAGGTATGTTAGGTGAGAAAAAGGTATTATATATATGTGTGTGTGTGTGTGTGTTACTTTTTTCGCACCTAACAATAATGACAAAGCTTCCGCTGAATGCTAAAAAGTGAAAAGTTTGAAATGATGGATAGAGAGAGAAGGGATGCACAAGGGAGACAGATTCTTTCCTACGTCGTCAATTGAAGAAAGAAAGAAAGAAAGAGAGACAGAAGCAGAGAAGAAAAGACACAAAAAGAAACAGAGAGAGAGAGAGAGAGAGAGAGAGAGAGGAGGGGATAAATCCGAAGACGTTGTGATAGCTTCGTTGACTGGAAGGGGGGAGAGGAACGAAAATTGGACACGCAAGATATGGCGAAAAATAAGTGTCACCAACTTACATATATGCGATTTTTGGAATAGAGTAGACAGAATAAGAGGACTACAGATGAAGAAGAAGAAGAAAAAGAAGAAGAAGAAGAAGAAGAAGAAGAAGAAGAAGAAGAAGAAGAAGAAGAAGAAGAAGACTACAGAATAAAAGGGCGAAGGAGAAGAAGAAGAAGGAGAAATAGAGGGAGAAGATCAGTACAGAAGAAGAATAAGGACACTACAGAAGAAGAAGAAGAAGAAGAAGAAGAAGAAGAAGAAGAAGAAGAAGAAGAAGAAGATGAAGAAGGAGATAAAAGAAGAAGACAAATCCATTTTCAAACATATCGTAGAACCGATTTGTTTTCTTCCCGCCTGTTAAAAAACACATAATCTTCGCGTGTGTGCATCAGCCACCTTTCCCCCCAGAGAGTTGGACGCCCCTCCTGCGTTCTAATACGAAAGGTCACTTCTGCATCCGGAACACTAATGAGAAAGCGCCCTCTATGAGCGTTCCTGTTTGTCCACTGACCGGTAACTCTGTTCCACTAAGGGCAATTGCAATGACTCCACTTGACGCCCGAGGCTCAGCCTTCAACTTGGGTGTTTAATCGGAACAAAATTCGCAGCAGGGTCTCCAAGATGCTTCACCCTTCGTGTTTACGATCACGTGTTTGTTTTGGCGGGATTCTATTATTTATTTATTCATTTTTTCCAATTTGTTTTTTTTTTAATTCTTTTTTATCATTATTCTTTCTTTTTTGTGTGTCTTCCATTTTTCGACCACTACACGGGTCTGGCGGAAGCGACTTCTTGAATGAGAAGAGTGTGTGTCAGATTTAGTGCGGTCTGCTGCTTCTTCTACGACCGCTCTTCGTATCTTTTTTTCTTTTTAAAAGATGAAGGAAGAATGAAATTAAGAATTCAAAAGAGGGAAAAAAAGTTAAAAGAAATGATGAACGAAGAAGAAGAGAAAAAAAAGAAGAAGGGCGAAACGAGGATTCAAAAAAGCAAGCGGATGATTGCATAGAAAGAAAGAAAAAAAGGAAGGAATGAAAGAAGAAAACAGAAAGGGGAAACTCGTGCAGGGAAGAAAGAAAGAAAGAAAGAAAGAAAGAAAGAAAGAAAGACAATTCAAAGCAAGACAGAAAAAAATAAAAAAAACAATAAATGCATTGTTAAAAAGATCTTAAATAGGAAGACTTTTTCACGAAAAAAAACGAAAATCCATAATAACTAATTCATGGAAGAAGGGAAAGAGAAGGAAAAATATAGAGCAAAAAAAAAGAGAATGAAACAAAAAGCAGCAAAGAAATCCTGCAGACAAAGAAAGTGAGAAGAAATTAAAGAAAGGAAATAAAGAAAGACAGAAAAAAAGGGGAAAAAATCAACCCCAAAATAAAGCAAATAAAAGGAATAAAACAGGGAAGAAGAAAAAAAAAAGAATGAATAAATGTAAAAGCTAAAGAGAAACTGGGAGACAAAGAAGATACAAGAAAGAAAAAACGATAGAAAAGGAAGAAATAGAAAGGGAGGTAAAAGAAAGGAAAATAATTGAAAACAAACAAAATTAGGGGTAAGGTTAAGGAGTTAGGGGTGTTAATGTAAATCAGTCGGGTGGTAAAGGTGGAAATAGCAACATAAGACGACCATACAACAAAACAGTGTCAGCAGGACGTTTAAACGGAGTTGAGAGACCACGTGTCAGTGATGATAAAAATGGCCCCCAAATTAGCTTAAACGAAATGGCGGTGGAGACAAGCCTCGATTCCATTCTGTATAATTAACACTGGACAATGTATTTAGTTGATGCAGAAGTTTCCAGCATTTATTTGACAAATATCACATTCATATAAATTCATTGCACCATTTATGCAATTATCAGTCAATTTTCCCTTGGCTTACGCAACATCTCTGGCATATTGGGAATCACATCGTGGAATAGCCATTGTGATTTCGATCCAGTCAATTCTTCAAGGGATTCTCGATGTCTTGGATTGTTTGAACTAATGACCTGCTTGCCAAAGTTATAATAATCCGGGAGGGAGAAATATAGACAGATAGATAAATAGATGTGATCTGACTGAGTAGTTGAATAGATAGATAGATAGATAGATAGATAGATAGATAGATAGATAGATAGATAGATAGATAGATAGATAGACAGATATAAACACGCTAATATATATATATATATATATATATATAGAGAGAGAGAGAGAGAGAGAGAGAGATAGATAGATAGACAGATAGATGGATTTAAACACGTTGAGATAGATTGATATATAGATAGACATGATCAGACTTGGTAGGTTGAATAGATAGATAAATATGAACGAATACACAGAGATAGATAAATAGATATGAACAAAGAGTTGGGTTGATAGATACGAATACACTAAGATAGATACATATGAATAGAGTAGGTGAGTTGGATATATAGATAAATTGATATGAAAGTTAGATAGATGGATAGATATGAATGCCAAAGTAGATAGATATGAACACGCTGGATTAGATAGATAGATAGATAGATAGATAGATATAAACGCCGAGATAGATAGATATGAACATGCTGGATTAGATAGATAGATAGATTGAGAGATAGATAGATAGATAGATCATACCGAACCTAATACGAAATATAGTTTTCACTATGCATACACACCCAGAAAAAAATTTATTCATAAATTGGGCTCAGTAAGTGATTAGTGACGATAAATGATTAACAGATAGAACGATTATGACAAATTTACTGCAATGAAAGTCATGTGAGAGATAGAAGATCCGTCTCTACTCTAGATCTTAGCATAAGATATTTTTTCTCTCCTTTTTTTCAAGTCGACAGCGTTAATCTTTCCACTCAAAAGCAGCAATTTACGACTTCTTTTCGGCATATCCGAATAGCCTATATCACTACTCCTGCGGTTAGCAACTTTTATTGAGTAAAATTTATCATTTATTCATCCTTTTCTTACATTTATAGTTATACATATATCAGTGGCGGCGCTAGGACCGACTTCGCCGCCCTCTGCAAATCTTTTTGAGATTACCTTTTTTAGATCTTTTTTCACATTAATTCTAGGTTATTTTATCCGAATTTTTGGGTTCTTCAGGTATAGAGCACCCCCAATGCTCTGATGTTTCCCTTTTGACGTTGCAGGGTCTGCAAGATACAAGAGCTGCCGCTTTATATGTATGTCCATGTATAGTCTAGAAAACTTTGAAGGGTTAAAAACTGAACACATAAAAATCTTTTCAATTATTTTTGTGTCCCTTTAGTCACTTATTTTCTATGTCTGCTAATGTAATCCATGTAATGTTCTTGACATGACACCAAAAAATGTTGATTACATATATATGTATATATATATATATATGTATGAAGTAAAAGATTTG
>OY735238.1:32080284-32115284 GCA_963457665.1 Thysanoteuthis rhombus | reverse complement strand
ATGAACCAGCGAAAGAAATCTTTACTCACTATATATATATATATATATATATATATATATATATATATGTATATATGTATATACATACTTTTCAACGTACTATGACTGAAATCTTATGTAGCGGTGACTTTGATCTTCTTTATAAAAAATGTATTCAGCCACGTAGTTTTTTTTTTCCAATGCCAGAGTTGGCATGTGTTTACTGAGCTTGGCGTTTTTTCCCTAAGTTGAACAGTGGTTTCAGAAGGGCTGTGATTCATTGAGAGAGGAGCCAGTCTATCTGTCAAGTTTCCTAAGAATAAAATAAATCTGTAAAAGTTCGTGCGACAGGATTTTAAAAGGAAAACCGATGTTACGTAATGTATTTTATATATCTATAAGAAGACGTGGTGCAAAATATGCAACAACTTTCAAGACCATGTTGGACAAAAAGTTTACAAATGTTTACCACTTCTGGAAACTTTACAGACAGTCAGGTGACAATTCGAAGGGATCCTTAGCCATTTTAGCTGCTTTTGGAGTCGTATGACTCTACTTGTGAGTTTCGCCATAGCATGACGTAAACTTATTACTGAAGAGAGATCTCACGCCTTGACCCAGCTGGAAAAAGGAGTTCTAATAATGCAGAATATTCGAGCACAGGGCAGATTGCGACACCATGAGGGCTTTCGTAAGTGAACATGTATTGTCATCACAGCAACAGTTCAAGTACAGTGAACTTTGTCCTCAATGCAGAGGCTGAGACGACGTTTTTGAGGATTGTCGGTACACCTTCCTCTCAGTACGGGGTTTCCTTTTGAAGTGCTATCTCTCATCAATTTCCATCAAGTCATACACTGCCTTACTTGCATTTCAATATCTTGTGTCACTACAATAACTGAAACTTTTCCTATTAGCTGGATAAAGACAGGAAATTTCCATTCATTGGTAAGACGCCACACCGTAGCGGCCCTCAGCAGTTGAAACATAACACTCCAAAATCAACTTGCAGATTGAGAGGTCAATTGTATATCTACTCAGATCGACAATTTTTGGTGAACTGCCGTCAACTCTTCTTTCGTGCTGGGGTTTTGGAAGGCTCTTCCCTGCTTTTTAGTTGGCGAGAAATCAAGTCCAGCCTGAACTGTCTTTTGTTGGTTTATTTCGAGATTTCTTTCCTCTTCTGTATATATTTCTTTAGCAGCCACTGTGACACCGAACCAATGTACCGTCGCTCGCTTATTCAGCCGTTCTGATATCACTCATCATCAAGACGGCAGCACAAGGCTCATATCGCGCCTCCCGCCAGAATGATCAACAATGTCATATCAGCGCATTCTTTCTGTCACTGGTTGACAGACTTGATGGCAGATGCAATTTTTCGCTCTGGGCTTTTGTCGACAAACCTGACGCTGACGGACTACCAGGTAGAGAAAAGTTCAATCGCGATTCTTCATACGATTTCCCATTGTATTTACAGGGTTGTGCCGAAGTCCTTGTACTGTTTAAAAAAATGTCACTCAATACGTATAAATAATACAGCTATATAGTAAACATTACAAGGTAACTTAAATTTCTAAGTTTTTTGTCAAAGTTCAAGCTTTATTCTTGATCTCTACCATAACCGCCATCTTTCGTGATTCAGCGATCAAGCTGATTTTTGAACCGTAGGAAAAGATTACCCAGATGCAGCTTAGAGGTTGTTTGGAGTGCATTTAGAATCATGTCTTTGAATTCATCCAAAGAATTTATACTTGATGAGTAGACAAATGTTGTCACATGACCTTATAACAAGAAACCCAGTCTGGCACGATAATGCAAACTAGGTGGCCAAGTAATTACCCAGCCTCTGCCGACCCATACGTGGGAAGACATCATTTAACCATCGTCGTACATTGATATCAAATAAAAAATAATTAGCCTGATATTAATGAAAATATTACATACAAATCTGTACAAGGTGAGCCTTTATATTAGATTTATTGCATGTTTTCTGTTATATTTGTACATCTGAAGTGATTAATGTTTTAATTTGCCCAATGACTTTCGGACCACCCTGCATGTTTCTATAGAGCATGGACACTTTTCCGTAAGTTTCAAAGTAGATCTTTTCATAAATGACTCTTTTTAATGCTAAAATGCCGAACTTGTTCATTCTATCAATACACCATAGCATTGATGATGCTATGCTTCTAATGACGCGATTTCTCTTCCTCCTACTCTTCCTTTCTACCTTCCTATTTCTGTTGTTTAATGTAAGTGGAGCCAACAGATCGACGGGCAGACGGACAGTTTGACCGGAAAGCGTTGAATAGAAATGTAGGGTTACATTGTCACACGATTTCTAAAAAATGAATTCGTTTTTGCCATCTTTGTCCGAAGATTTTCTCATAGAGATTTGTGGACATATCTATTTAAAAAAACAACTTGTTTCACGATTTAAAAAAAAAAAAAAAATAAACATCCTCGGCCTCTTGAAAATTCAATCATTTCATTCAGCAATTTAGGGGGTCAGTCTTGGGAGGGTTGAAGAAACAGCGTGCACCCGTCCAATTTACCAAAGTGTATAAGGACTATAGGCTGGCAAAGTGATTTAAAATAAAACCGAATGACAAATCAAAATTCAACATTCGAGATATATTCATCAGTCTTTGAGCATCCATCGTTGGACATGGACCTTCCGCAAAATTCGCCAAACCTCTCTATCCTGGGCATTGCGGGGTCAATACTGTCTGAATATGTCTCTTTTTACCTGCCGGTAATAGTTTCGCTCTGCAGATCCACGTTGTGAGTCGTGATGTCAAGTGGTTGTCTGACGTTTTTGCTATACGACCAGCCCATGGCCATTTAATTTTTTTGATTGACCCTTTGATATCTTTGACTTGATATCTTTGACTCCTGTTTTTTTTTTAATATAATGTGCTGTCTTGCAATCTTTCCAAATTATGCTGAGCATGAATCTTTCCGGCTTACGTTGCATGGATCTCTGTATGATAACCAATCTTTTGGCTATGTTCCATGTTTCAGCTCCATAGGTGACTATCGGTGGGATGCAATGGTTGTATATACTTCTTTTAAGGACTAATGGGATTCCTTGTTTTTGAGGATAATGCTCGCCCTACTGAAAGCTTGCCAACTTATTGTGATTTTTCGCCTGATTTCTTCTTTTAAGGATTCCATCGATATTTGCTATCCAAGGTGAATGTGGTGGTCTTTTCGGTTTCTATCGGTGTGTCTTTGTCATCACTATGTTTCCTATACATGACATTAAGAAGCACATGGAAGAGTAGAATCTGCACCACATTAGAATAATGACTAAACGAGGATAACGGCGTGCCGTGATGTAGAGCCATATTTCTGGAACAGGTGCCAGTCGGTTCTATCAAATTAAGGGATTATGGATGGTGAGTTCCATCCAGAAATATTGAACAGGGTTTTGCTTTGATACGCCCCAAATCATCATGATTCTATCATGAGATTTTCAGCACGATACCGACCCGAAACCTACCACCAGACTTGTCAGAGCCCACATTGAGGAGCTGCAATGGTCGATCCAATCACCGGAACTCATCATTATCTTGAACCTATGGCAAATGGTTGAAACAAATATCTTGTACAATAAGCCCAGAAACGTGAATGGTATCTGCAACAAAAGGGTTGCATATTTGAGAGAAAAAGATCCGTTTGAAAGCAGTAAGGGATCTAATTGCATGTACGTTCTCAAGAGATGTGATGTTGTATTAAAACATTTCGATTAACCAATCAGGTTTTAGTATTAGTAACTGCCAACCAAAACCGTCAGCATACGTTTCGTCAGTTTTCAAACTAGTTTTGCTGACCGGCTGGCTCTGTAAGTATCATGCAAACAAACCACACCTATTGAGCCAGGAGAATGAAAATTTAAACATTACTACTTATTATGTTCATAAAAACTTTTTTTTTTGTTTTCTTTAAGCCCTCGTAAATAGGCTTTCAGTGACGTGTTCAATTTGCTCACAGAAACATATCGGTTGATTGTAGTGATTTGTACAGTATATATATATATATATATATATATATATATATTCACTGTGATATTTTAAAAAAGTATTATTACAATAAAGAGACTTTTCAACAAAGTGTTTTTTTCCTCAAGTTGGTCCAAAGAAACACTTTTTCAGTTTTCAGTGTAGGAAGTCACTTGAACATAAAACTAATGGATGTTTATGCAACATTTATATAAAAACATTGACGTGCAATGGAGATTGGAAAGGATAAGGGAGAATAGACAGATAATGGGTGAGAGAATAGCGGAAACGTAAGATAATGGATCATCTTAGTCGTCAACACCAATGGAATTTCCACGGGTTCAGCTAGTATGCATGACTGTGATTGTTTACGCCCTTACGTATACTACGTATAAATTTAGGTAAGCTGCAGTTTGCGCGCGAGCTTGTCTCAGTGCATACACGTTTGCGCATGCTCCGTGTAAGTGATGCTGTTTATTTAAAACAATGTATACGTGTGCGTCACCGTCTTCTTCCCGCCCTTTTCTCTCTTTTCCCGCGTTCCGTTCTCTAATGGGGCTTGCGGATATCATTATTAGTGGTGAATGCCATCTTCTTCAAAATGGTTGCTTTTATGCCAGATAATAAATCATTGTAGGACAAAGGGAAGCCCCCAGGATCAAGTCAAAGAGAATTCTTCATCCTGATTGTATCCAATGCCTATAAGCGCCGAATCAACCCTCGTTTCTTCCCCTTCTCTTCAATCCGACCGTCTCTCTCGCTCCTTGACGTCAGCTTTGTCAGTCTTCGCTTTATTCTCTTTATATCTACGTTCCTCTTTTTCTTCTCATTCTTTCAGCTGCTCTCGGTTTTCCTTCACGCTTTTTTTTTCTTCTTCCTTATTGTTATTTCTTCAGATTCTTTGTTCCTTTCATTCTCATCTGTTTTTCCTGCTCTTTCAACTCCTTCTCCGTCATTCTTTTCTTTGTTTATATTCTTTTTCCTTCTCATTTATATCCTTATTCTCATTCTTTTTCTTTTAAATTCTTTTCCCTCGTTCTTTATATATTCATTATTTTCTTCTCAATCGTCATTCTCATTTTTTTCTTCCTCTGTTCTCTGTCAACGTCTTATTTCATTCCGTACGTTTTTCTTCTAGTTTTTCGTCATTCATTTACTTCTTCATAATTTTTTCCTCTTTATTTCTTTTTTTCTCTTTCCCCTTTTCATCTTTTCCTCTTATCCCCATATTTTCTTTCACACACTTCTTCTTCTTCTTCTTCTTCTTCTTCTTCTTCTTCTTCTTCTTCTTCTTCTTCTTCTTCTTTTCCGCATACCCATTTTCCTTCTTCATCCCATACTCCTCCTTCTTATTTTTCTTTTTCACATGCTCCTCAATTTCCTCTTTCTTCTTCACATATTTTCCTTCTCCACATACATCTTCTCCTTCTTTACACACTCCCCCCTCCTTCTTCTTCTATCCTGAATACATTTTTTCACTCTTTTCTTCCTTTCTCTTCCTTTTTCACCTATTTCTTCACCTTCTCTTTCTAGCTTCTTCGTTCCTTTTCCTTCATTTGATTTGTTTTTCGCCTTCATCATTGTCCTTGTTCACATCTTTAGTCTTGCCATTTCTTAGAGAACAATTTCTCAAGACAATCATGAGAGTATTAAGTGTGTTCAAAAGTTACCAACGCTCCTTTTCTTTTTGAAAATTAGAATTTGAATACACCGTAAAAAAAAACTGATCTTAAACCGGAAACTTTTCGACACATTTGATATTCTCATTTTTCTTCATATGTTCGTTTTGATTCTTCTACGTTTCCATCGATTTTCTTTTTCGTTTTCTTCTTCCCTTTCCTTCCTCCTCTTCTCTATATTTTTCTTTTTTTATATAATTTTCTGGTTTTTCGTTTTCTGTTTTCTCTTCTTTTTCAATATCTCTTTCCCACATCTTCATCGTCATTTTCCTTCTCCTTCATCGTTTTTCATTCCTTCTTTTTCCTCGTCACTTTCTTTTCTTTCACTTCCTCTGTACTTGGGGACCTTGTTTTTCTCCTGTTTCTTCTCTATCTATCACTTTCTTCTTCCTACCTCCTTCATCTTTGACACAAAAATGATCTTCTCCGCTTCTTTCTCCTTCCACCGTTTTCATTCTTCTCGTTCTTTGCACTTTTTCTCACTTTCTCCTTCCATGATTTTCTTTTTTCTTCCTTTCCTTCTCCATCCTCCATTTTCATTCCTCTCCTTCCTCTTCTTTTCTCCTTCATCAACAACCCCCCGTTCTTCCTGCATTTCCTCAAGTCCTCATTCCAAAAGCAGCAGCATTTTATCGTTCCTCCCCTTTTTCCTCTCCTCTTCTCCTTTCCACCTCCTTTTTTTTTTTCTTTTTTTTTTCACTTTATTCTATATAGCCACTGTCTCCATTTCAACTTTCCTCCCCGTCTCCCATACAACGAATACCTGCGCACTCTCCAAGTTCCTTCCCGCCATCTCTCCCCCCGGGCGTCCTGATGTCACGGGGCTGTCTTATCCGGGGTCGGCCCATCTGAAAGGTCACTGAGATCAATCGATATATGTCAGTCAGAAGAAAAAGAGTTACCTTGACAACACAACAGAGACGTACGCCTCAGAGCATCGCTTGGTAAAACGCGAAGATTATTCGACATCCCGAATAAACGAAGCGTACTTGAGCAGCATGCAGCAACATAGGTCCCCTTCGGTCTCTTTCTATCTCTCTCTCTCTCTCTACCTCCCCCTTCTCTCTCTCTCTCTCTCTCTCTCTCTCTCTCTCTCGTTTTCTTTCGTCTTTCTCTCTTATTTTTCTCATTGGTTCCCTATCTTCTATCCTACGTTTCCATCGTATCTCTTCTTTTTCCGGTCTCCTCTCTCAGCCTTATTTTCTCTCTTTCTTTTCAAGAAATTTTTAATTGTTTGTTACGTATGGACAGATTTTGAATATTTAAATAATAGATGACACAAACAAAGAAAAATATATGACCCCTCTAAAGCAATGACCTTTTTTCCCCAACGGTACTACAATGATCAAATTCATTTGATTTAGAGGTGACGAATCCAGTAGAAGAACGGATTATGGCTTCCCTATTATTGAACTTTTTATTACGGATATAAATCTAAAAATGATTGAGAAGACAATGGTCAGCGAGAGAAATGCTTGGCGAATATGGTAATAGATTTAATGTCCCAATGGCACTTTCATGGAGCATTTCATTCAATTCACGTGGAACCAATGTTTCCAAATTTTTAACCTTTCCTATTGCCTTGAGTTGATACGATATGGTCACTTTTGAAGTCTTTAGTACTCAGATCTTTGTTCGTGTGTCGATGGTCTGTGATGTCAATAGTTCTTCATAATCAAGAACAGGTTTGTGTCCCTCTCGAAGTTTACAATTGGCATTCATAATTCCTGACGTATACCTATTTAACCAATGCTGAAAACTTTGCATTCCAGTAGTATTTACTGCAAAAGCTTTGTTGATATTAGCAGCAGCTTGAGCAGTATTTACACATAATTCGAAATTGTATTTGAAAATGTGTCTATTCTTAAGTAGACACCATTGCTGTTAAGGGCTAAACATATCTAATAATTGTGAATTATATTTCTATCTACATTGAATCTGCCAAAATATAAACGGCATTCATATCCAGCAGCAGCAGCAGCGGCAACAGCCTTTTAGACCTTCCAAGTGATTAGTAAGCCCTTTCTATCATGGGCGTCGCAGAGCCAATATTTCCTGAACCTGAGTTTGTCACGCAATAGTTCTGCATATGATTCCTAGGTGCCTACGCTGTGAGTCGTAATATCCACTGGTTGTCTTAAATTCTTGCAACTCCATATCGTTAAAACATCTCTATTTTTCATGGATCTCTTATCTTCTATACAGTTCAAATAATCCCATATTTTCATTGAATTCCCGTCTTTCATATCATTAAAAATGTTCCCATTTTTTCATTAATCTCTTGTTTCCAATATTGTTGAAATATTCCCATTTTCCCACCGAACTCTTGTCTTCCATACAGTCCAAAATGTCCCCCATTTTTTTTTATTGATCTCTTGTCTTCTGTATTGTTAAAAATGTCCCGTTTTGATCTCTTGTCGACCAAATCGGTAAAAATGTTCCAATTTTCATTGATATCTTGCCTACCATCAACAGAAATCTTCCCATTTCTTTATTGATCTCTTGTCTTCGATATTATAAAAAATGTTAACTTTTTTCCATTCATCTATTTTCTTGAAAATCATTCAAAATATTCCTATTTTTCCAATGAACTCTGATCTTCCATATCGTCAAAAATATTCCCATTTCATTAATTTCTTGCTTTCCATATCGTTGGCAATGTCCCTATCTTTTCATTGATGTCTTGTCTTCCACATTGTTAAAAACGTCCCAAATTTTCATTGATCACTTGTTTCCCGTTTAGTTAAAAAATTATTCATTGAATCTCATCTTACGTAACGTTAAGAATATTCCCATTTTTCCAGGAATATCTTGTCTTTCATACCAGTAAAAATGATTCCATTATTTTATTGACCTCTTGTCTCTCATATATTAAAAATGTTCTCATTGTTTCATTGATTGTTGTCCAACATTTCGTTGACAATGTTTCAATTTTTTCATTGATTTCTTGTCTTCCAATTGTAAGGAATATTCCCATTTTTCATTTACCTCTCGTCTTTTATATCATAAAAAGTGTTCCCATTTTTTAATTGGTCTCTTTTCTTCCATATCCTTGAAAATCTCACTATTTTTCATTGATCGCTTTTCTTCTACATACTTGAAATGTTCCCATTTTTTCATTGGATCTTGTGTTCCATATATTAAAATAAATATTCCTATTTTTTCATAAAAAATCTTGTCTTTCATGTAATTGAAAATGTTCCCATTTTTTCATCGATCTCTTGCCTTCCATATCTTTAAAAATGTTTCATCTTATTATTGAAATCTTGCCTTCCATATTGTCAAAAATTATCCCATTCTTTCATTGACCACTTGTCTCTTATATTTTTTCAAATGTTCCCATTTCATTATTGAACTCTGGTCTCTCTCATCGTTCAAAAATGTTCCCATATTCCATCTATCTCGTTTTTTATATCGTTAGAATTGATCCCATTCTTTCATTAATCTATCATCTTCGATATCTTTAAAAAAAAGTTCCCATTTCTTCATTGATCTATTGTCTTTCATATCGTCGAAAATGTCCCTCTTTATTGATTTTCGTCCTCAATCCAGTTGAAAATGTTTCCAATTTTCATTGATCTATTTTCTCCCATATCGTTAAAATTGCCCCCTTTTTTATAATTGATATCATGTCATCCATATTGTTTTAAAATGTTTAAAATATTGTTGATAAGTTCCCATTTTTCGATTGAACTCTTGTCATCCATTTCGTTAAAAATGTCCCCATTCTTTTATTGAATCTTGTCTTCCATATTGTCAAAAATGTTCCCAAATTCCATCGATCTCTTGTTTTTTTATATCGTTAGAAGTGATCCCATTTTTTCATTAATCTATCATCTTCGATATCTTTAAAAAAAGTTCCCATTTATTCCCATACCGTTAAAATTGCCCCTTTTTTATTATTGATATCATGTCATCCATATTGTTAAAAATATTCTCATTCATATGTTTGAAATTGTCCCTTTGTTTTGAAATTGATCATTTGTTTTCTATATTGTTGAAAAGTTCCCATTTTTCAATTGAACTCATTTCATCCATATCGTTAAAAATGTCCCCATTTTTCTTATTTAATCTTGTCTACCTTATCGTTAAAAAGGTTCCCATTTTCCATTGAGAGCATAATATTTACCCAAAAGAATAAATGAATTACATAATTAACTGGAAGAGCATAATTTTTTTCAGATATTCTTTTATATATCCAGTGTTGGAATCTGTAAATCTTCCTAGAGTCCATTCTCTATCTCTTTCTACATATATATATATATATATATATATATATATATATATATATATATATATATATATATATATATATATATAATGCTCTTCCATAGGAATAGAGCACTTTGGTTGATGGGGAATGTATGCTAAATAATCATATCGCTCATATTTAAACTGACTGACCGTCAAGTTCCATGGTGCAGAGGTAGGATACCGGCCCCTGGGTCTGAAGCTAAGGTTTCAGTCCAGCCTCATGGGTGGGGTAATGGATAGTCTATAGCCACACTGAAGAGTTGTAGTTCAACAAAACAGCTGTCTGTGGATGACACAATAATATATATATATATATATATATATATATGTGTGTGTATGTGTGTGTGTAAGATATGAATCTAATGACTGTTTTCAAATGGTTATTTTAATGTGGATTACGTGGTTCGTTAAGTCATAACTTCCTCAAATCGATTTTTTTAATTAAAAAAGAAAGTTACATTGAGGTTGTCATAGTATTGGTACATTGTTGTTCTTGAAACAAAATAGAATATGGACAGCAATAATAAAATGTGCAAAAGTTGGGATTCTAGATTTAAAAACATCTCCATAACGATGAACAATGACTGTCTTGTACCGATACCATGACAACCACAACATACCTTTTTTAGATTTGAAAAATCGATTCGAGGAAGGTATGATCCAGTGAACTGCGTGATCGGCAATAGAAAAATAACCATTTTAAAATTGTCATTAAATACACATCTTGTCATATCATTATATACATATATAGTCTACTTTTGATATCTGATCCATTCTTAGATTCGGTTAAAGACACTTTTTAATATTAACTTTACCGATTTTTAATTTCTAAATTTATTATTTTAGCTCCAAGATTAAGGAGCACTAGAAAGATTTTGAAATGTCAAAGGAATGTTATTGTTGAAAAATTTTATGAACTGCAACAATTATGCGTGACCCCAAAAATCTGTCGAGCTGAAACGATTCGATTACTTTTGATAATCAGTGACTGGAACGGAATTTTACAGACCTCCAAAGTCCCCAAAAAACAGCTATGCAATTGCTTTCTTCTTGCATATCCCCAAGGCAGCCTCTCTTCCACCTTATACAAACTTTCGGGCTAAATTATGTATCCCAATTCTAGAAAGTGACTTGAATAAAAGACTTCGCAAAATAAATGCTGGAACCTTTTGAAGTTCACTCAGATAGAATGATGGTTAGTACGCCTGCCTCAAACGCACTAGGATCCGGGTTGGATGCCTATGAAAAACTCTTCGTTAGAACAAAAAATTTTTTGTGCACTCAGCAGCTGATTGAGTACACCCTAAGCCGTGTGATTAGGTTGGGATTGGAGTCGTGCCCTTCTTTATTCGAAAAGATAGTAGCAAACGAGAAAAGAACCTTCAGGTCAACTCTGACTGCGGTTGGCCGATATATCATATCTTTGTTACACAATTTAGCTACAAGTTGGTGAAAATTGGTTGACAGCCAAGGATATATATATATATATATATATCAATGGAATAAACCTTTCTCAAATAGATACTTGAAACCTTTGCAGCAACCAGATATGATTAAATGTACAATTTAGCTGAAAGGTGGGATGAGGTCAAGGAAAGTAAAAAAATTTGTTTTGAGGTGAAATTTCATTACTTCCTACTGAAATTCTGACGCATTTACTAACAACGTAAAGATATTTACGGAAACTGGATTGGTATGGAAAAAGACCATTGTACATCGGCTCCCTTAACATACGAACGATACGTACATGTAGTCTTGACAGAAGTATCTCTTTCCCTGAAAATATTTCAGGTATTGAATGAAATAAGTTTCGTCAGGCAAAAGAACAATATGAAAGCGCTCCTCGCCGAACCACATGATTTATTCACGTATTAATGAAAGACGTATCAATTAGAGATCGAATAACTTTTGATTAGTCCAACAAAAGGCTAAAATAAAAGACCGCCCTGAAGAAAGATAATTCGTATCCGTATCAATGGTAGAAGTATCTCTTAGGTGTTTACTAAATTTCGATTAGTCTGACTAAAGGCCACCGTATAGGAGCACCCTGAAGATACTCACGATTCATTTATCATATATGTGTTAATCTCACAATCACGTAAGTCAAACTAACGTAGAATTGGAGAAAAATATATATCCGATACCGAACAGGAAAAGACTGCAAAATTGTGTGAGGCGAAAAAAGAGGGAGCTATCTCTTTTCCTGGAGACAGACGACACCTTTTAAAGCATCCAAGTTGATGGCCACCTTCCAGCGATGGAGGTAATGGAATGGTTCCAATAGATATGAAATGGGAAAACAAAAAAGAAAATATTTGCCAAATGCAGACGAGAATTCAAAAAAAAAGAGCGGGAATAAAGATGGCAGCCATTATGAAACTGAAATGAGAAATGATACTGATGCAGCAAAGAGGCATTGTAATTACAGATTACGGGATTAATAATAAATGATATCACAAATAAAACTGAATATGATCATTGCTTTGACAATGTTATGAGTATAGACACATTATTTTGATAAATTTTAGATAGAATTTTCACAAAATAATAATAAGAATAATCGTTAGAGTGCTGTGAATATTATGTCCTTCGGCAAGTAGCGAGAGTAGACACCCAACATAAGTGTGAGAGTGTGAATAATGAGGTGGTAGAAGCTAGAAGACCAGATCTTGTGGTAGTAAACAAGGTGAAAAAATGTGTCGGATACTGGATATCGCTGTTGTGGTAGACTACAGGGTGAAGCTGAAAAAAGCGAAAATGTGGATAATTATCGGAACCCTGCCAGGGAGCTGGAAAAGTTGCTGAAAATGAAAGTGACAGTCCTACTTACAGTATTCCGTGCCCTTGGAACAGTTCACTCTAACCTAGCAAAGAGATTTGAGGAACGAGAACTAGGAAGAAATTGAGACTATCCAAAACAGATCGCTGTTGGAATTGTCCTGAGTTGAATTTCTGTCGCTTGATCTCCAGTGAAATTCAGCAGTCCCTGCTAATGTGACAACCCAATCAAATCAGTAAATGCCCCCTATGTGAAGAAAAGGACGGAACGATAAACCACACAACGTAGCAAATTAGCCGAAAAGAAGTACATGAGCAGGCACGATAGGGTACCAACGGCCATACACTGGGAACTAGGCAAACGATTGTGATTTTACCATGTAGACAAATGGTACCAGCACAAGCCAGAGACTGTCCTGGGAAGCAATAGCAATAAATTACTCTAGGACTTCGACAACCGAACTGATTATCCAATCCAAGCAAGTAGACCAGATCTGGTAATTTTGTGTTAGAAAAGAGAACCTGTCAATTTATAGACGTGTCTATACCTGTGGATCACAGAAGAATTTTTCAAAAAGCGGGAAAAACTGGAAAAATATCAGGACGTGTCCGGAGAGCTGAGAAAAGTGTGGAAAGGCCAGGGTATAGCGAAGATATTGGAGTCGGATTTTGAGTTGTTAGGTGCAAGATGGCACTGGAAATGTGAGACGAACGACCTCCAGTCGTCAGCAATGGCCCAACAGCTAGAATAAACACGACAAGTGTTAAAAAAGTAGGGACAGCATGGGACAGTACAAAGCACAGCACTACTATGTTATGAGAGGACGCTGAGTGAATGGCTAGAAACCACGTGAGACTTATTGTTAATCGGCCTCCAGCAATGAGCTCCAGGTATTTGGTGAGAGAGAGCAAACCAAAGCATAGCTGTTGACTGCAAAAATGTTGAGAAAAAAGCTGAGTAGGAGATGACGTCATTCAGTCTCTAGTAATGGCCACTAGACATGTGGTGTGAACATTCATACTCATGAATACGGATGATTATTCTGAAGGTTTCAGGATAGGAGAATATTGAGTTAGATATGACCAGAATGAGATAGATATAGAGATGGATGGATTTAGAAAGAAAAACACGATGCTTGACAGAGCAATGACTAGGTATGATTTTACACACGAGCATCTATATCATAAAATACTAAAGTGTGTGTATGTTTGTAGTCAAAAACTACGAATCACAGAAAAATAATAAAAGCATATTCGAGATCAGATGGTCTCAATTCACCTACGGAATACAATGTTTAATTCAAATTTTGCAGGAAGAAATTTTTCGATTTCTCATAAAATATCTACTTTATTGCTAAAGAAACCAGTGCGAACAACAACGTGCCAATTTTTAGAAACGAGGTTTATACAATCTGCGGACCAAGTTTGAAACCGGACGGAGGAAAACTTTCTTAATTCAGTATCATTTAATTTATTATACTTTCGATCCCTTGGACCTTCAGACTTTCGGGAATTTCGTCGGTTTAATAGAAGAAATATTTGAATATTTTATAAAAAGAGGCTCTATTACCTAAAATACCAAACTCCACCTTCATTTTCCATTCGTCTTAAGTATCCAAATTTGTGAATTTCTCTTCTTCTCAGTTGTTATGCCAGTTCGGCAGCATCTTTTTAAAGGAATCTAATCCTTGCCTGGAAATAAATTGTTGTTCTTAGAAAAAACCTTAACCCTACTCCTAACCCTAATCCCAAACCAAACACAGCAATAAAACATCAGCACGATTTGCATCCAATTGTTCACATCGACGTACGAACTACCAACACCAAAATTGATCAAATGAATTCTCAGTTTTGAGATGAATTAATTTCTAAGTTTTAGAAGTCGGGACACTCCGGTCTACTCGGCATAGTGTGCCGGCCCAGCATGTAAGGAGCACTTCGTATCTGATTTCATGAAATCTCTCAGAAATATCATTTGCTTTCCACTGATGTTAGATTTGTACGTTTTTTTTTTTTTCTGGGCAACGCTGGGTAACCTAGATAGTACCAACATGAAACTATATCACATAAAAAGACAGAAAGAAAGAGCCAAAGAGGGGAATAAATGCAAAGCAAAATCCTAGCCATTTTAGTCATCACCAAGTTTTTGAAGAATTTTTCTATCATCAGTCCTGCGTAAATTTTCGAGAAACGTGTGATTCCGAAATACACACGCACGCGTAATAGAAAATCAGGACGAAGTTAAACTTTTTTAAACGCTCAGCAAAGAAACTCCTCTTTGCTTCACGAATACCCCTCTACATCTACTTCTCTCTCTCCCTCTCTCTCTCTCTCTCTCTCTCTCTCTCTCTCTCTATATATATATATATATATATATATATATATATATATATATATATATATATATATCTTCTTACACAAGAAAACCAAAACCAAAACAACAATAACAGTGCTATTAAATCTTAACCTACCACGGCGTATCTTGCATATGTCTAAAAACCCTCTGGGTTGAAACTTACCAGCTTTGGGGGAGGGCAGATATCCCGGTCTGCATACATAACATGCATATTGAATAGGTAGACGCGTTCAAAGCTAGGCACGAATGAGATTGGCAGGTAGGTAAGTGTATAGGTAGGTAGGGTTCTGTCAATTTCTAGCATTACATATTGTGGAATAGAGGTGAAGCATCACAGTGCCTACAGCAAGCCACACCAGTCTGGTATCACCGACTTTTTGTTTTTCTTTCGTTGAAAGTGATATTTTGGTTCAGATAACTCTTAATTCAAGTTTATCCGAATTCAACTGTCTTCAGATCAGAGCAAGCAGATATATTCGGTCGCTCGAGACTTAATTCATATGATCTTGGGACCAAATAAAATATCTACGGTAGCAAAATAATAAAATAACTTCAATACAACATGGGACTAAATTTGTACGGTCGTGATACCAAACTAGGTATCTTCAGTACCGAAAATATCTTCAAATCAGATCAAAACAAGTAGAGAAGATCTGGTAATTTAGTGTAAGAAAAGAGAACCTATCAATTTATAGATGTGTCTGTACCTGCGGATCACAGAAAGATTTTTTTAAAAAGACGTGAAAAACTGGAAAAATATCAGGACGTGTCCGGTGAGCTGAGTAAAGTGTGGAACACAAAGGCCAGGGTATTGCCAATAACAAGGGTTGCCCCTCAAACAGATCAGATTTTTATGATCTTGGGCAAAATCAAGTAGCTTCAGTACCAAAATACTCAAATAACTTCAACTAATCACGTGACCAAACTAGTATGGTCCTGATACCAAAGTTACTAATTCAACATAAAACGAATTTGGCAAGAAAAATTGAGTAAAATATATATTCTTTTTAATTTATTGTTCATGTATGTTTATTTCGTTTCGTTCCTTAGCGTGAGATTTTTTTTGTTTGCAAATCGTCTTTAGTACAAAATCTTTATTTTCGAAACCAAAAAGATTTATTCAGTACTGAATTTATCCGATTGAGAAATACCAAATGGCCACCCAGCTGCTGAAAACATTTAAATTTCAGATATTCACTATTCTCAGCTGTTAACTGGAGATCAGGGTAAGGAAGGTAGAGGGAATGAAAAGCGAAGAAGATTGTGCTGCGCCGGGTTTTCATACGCCTCTATTTTACCAGATATTTGATTTTTGGAATCTTCATCCAGTAATTTTTTTTTCTTTTACATTTTTTCAGCTTTTCTCAGTGAAAAATCGAGGAAGAAGGAGTGGAAAGTTATATTGTATTGCCAACTCTGCAGTTTTGTGGCATATATTGTCAAGTACTGCTTTTTCTTGTTCTTCAGCGATGTGCATTTTTTATATGTTTTAAAGATACTCTTTATACTATGTTTTCCTCGTGTGTTTTTCCATTTTCTAACGTTTGTTTCTCGTAATCTGCATTCAAAGCATTCTTCCAATTTTTAACCAGGATCTAATCATTGTGAATATAACATTTCCTAGTGTTGACAACTATGACGGTGATCAAGATTTTTTTTTTAAATGGCGAGCATATTGTTTTGCAGGACTTCCAAAATATTTTCATGTACCTGGGTTCGAACAATCACCTCATCCGTCGGTAGTAAGTATGCAACAACCCCAGCCATTAAATCAGTGATTCTAAACCGCAGTTGTACGCTCCCTAAAGGACAGGGGATTTGAATATATATTGCAGGAGGCAATTACGAATTTTGGTATGAAAAACAAAAAGGTTTCTGCAGCTCAAAACAGAGCTGTTCTAAGGCGTAACTGATATATTCCAAAATAAAGAATACTGATAATTCTCAAGTGTACAATTGATATAATATACTATTAATGATTGATTTAATTATTGATTCCATAGTGATTAATGTTTTTAATTGAATCTATGGAGTATGAAAATTATTGATACCTAATTATTGATTAAATCATTTTTGTAATCAGGGTAACATCAATTTTTTCTAGCTGTCAAAATGATATATATATACATTATCATTAATCAATAATCTGAGTCATCCACAGACAGCTGTTTCGTTGTATTACAACTCTTCAGTGTGGCTATAGACTATCCATCATCCCACCCATTACCACGAGGTAGGATCGATACCTTTGCTTCAGACCCAGAGGCTGGCATTTTACCCCTGCCCTACGCAGAACTGGACGGTGTCTAAAGTTGAATTTTAAGTGATATATTTATTTACGCAGAATTCCCCATCCACCAAAGCGCTCTATTCCTATTCGCTTGGAGAAGCCTGAAACAGGACGGGAACATAGACGTATTTGTGTAACGAATCCTTATTTCATCATTCATATATATATATATATATATATATATATATATATATATATATATTAAAAAAATTCATTTTAAAAGATCTGCCTCATGAGACAAAACAATCACTATCTAAATCAAAATTCGATAAAGAAAAAATGATTAAAAAAAAGTATTTGAGTTAAAGTCTAAATTTTTTTTCATTAAATCAAACGTGATCTATAGATTGATAGAATAATACAGATTGATATTTACTTATGATTTGGGAAAGAAAGCACTCGACATGTGTTTCTTTCTTTGTTCATTTATCAAGAATCTTTAATGGAATAAACCAAAAACACATCCGAATCTTCAAAACCTTAAGTATATATATATATATATATATATATATATATATATATATATATATATATATATATATATATATATATATATATTAAAAAAATTCATTTTAAAAGATCTGCCTCATGAGACAAAACAATCATTATCTAAATCAAAATTCGATAAAGAAAAAATGATTAAAAAAAAGTATTTGAGTTAAAGTCTAAATTTTTTTTCATTAAATCAAACGTGATCTATAAATTGATAGAATAATACAGATTGATATTTACTTATGATTTGGGAAAGAAAGCACTCGACATGTGTTTCTTTCTTTGTTCATTTATCAAGAATCTTTAATGGAATAAACCAAAAACACATCCGAATCTTCAAAACCTTAAGTATATATATATATATATATATATATATATATATATATATATATATATATATATATATATATATATATATATATATATATAAATGATACAACAAAGCAGCTCTCTGTGGATGGCTTGATTATTAATCATTATCATAATTAACGCTCCCTTATTCAGGGTTGAGCACTCTTCAAATAAGGTAACTCGTTCATTATAACCTTTATAGCAATGCTCTTCCAACTCTGATATAATTATTCAATTATTATTGTGTATATATATATATATATATATATATGTGTGTGTGTGTGTTTGTGTGAACACCGAATTTTTTCATAAAATGTTTTATTACAAGATTGATAGTCAACTAAGTTCAATTCTATAATTAAAGTTCAATTTCCGGTGTCCAACAACAAAAGTCCTTTTCTTGCACCAAAAAAAAAAAAAAAGCATTATTACCTCATGCAAAAATGGACGATGCTTGTTCCTGAGGATCCTCTGGATGCTGCAAAACCTTTTTCCACGAAATATAAGGAGATTTCGATCCATCACTGTGATCTGCAACTTTTTGAGGAATCCTGTGGCTTATGGAGAAGCAGGGAAAGGAACAGGCAAGAAAATTAAGATTTCTAGGCAGATGAGATGATGGATTGTAAAAGATGCACCGTCAAAAGAAGTACAGAAAATTGCAAAAAAAAAAAAAATCAATAAGTCAGTTACAGTGTCAATATCTATTCCCAACATCTTGGCCAGATACTCTCATGTAGTATTGGCGCTAACAAAGCCGACATTGTGTTCGCTTAACGGCACAAAGAAGCCAGATGCCTGTGAGCAGAGATGGTATTCAAAGTGTACCCAGGTCGGCAGAATGTGAAATGAACGGACGAAAAGCGGTCCAGTCTTGACAGACCTGATTACGACAGCTTTCTGAGGTATGGTCTACGACATGAAACCCCGAAACGAGTCGTTTGTAGGTTTGGTAGTGGAGGAATGATTCTCCGGGATGGCTTTACTAGCTGTGACCAATGCTGTTTACTTACCATAACTTCGATATCACTCAAGTACCAAGTGATGATAGAAACCAGCTTGATACCAAAGCTACTTTGAGAGGAAGAAGGGGAAAGTTGATCTTTCAGCAAGACAATGCTAGTTGACATTCTGCAAAGACGACGAACCTCAGTTATTGCTTTATGTCTGTAATGAAGTGGCCTGACTTGTTTCTAGACCCAATTCCCATAGGAAATGTTCTCAGTTTGGAATCTTTTCGAAAAAGGCTATGAAGGAGCCAAATCTGGACCGAACTTGGGTGGCTAACAGCCTTGGGTTATGCAATTTTTCACATTTTACCTAAAAAGCATGAATGAAATCTGAAGGGCGACTCGCTCTCATTGTGGATGCAACGATCATGCTATACATAATCGGCCCCAAATGCTACACTGATCAGCCCTAAACAAAAGTGTATGATTATGCATCTTTCATATATATATATATATATATATATATATATATATATAAGTAATAACTGTAATCCACAGATAGCTGTTTCGTTGGATTACAATTCTTCAGTGTGGCTATAGACTATCCAATATCCCTTCCAGTAACGTGCAATAGGATTGAATTCTTCGCTTCAGATCTAGATGCTCTACCCCTACCGTACATAAAACTGGACGGTCAGTAGGACCGAAGAAAACGATATATTTATTCTTTGCACGATTCCCCATCCACCAGATTGATCCATTCAAGAGTAAGAAAAGTATTGCATAGAGCTTACGATGGATGTGTTGCCCTACTTGAGAGTGCTCAACCCTAAAGAAAGGAGCCTTAATTAAAATAATTGATAATTATATATATATATATATATATATATATATATATATATATATATATATATATATATATATATACTAGCTGGAAACAAATTATACAACAATGGAAGGTCATGTAGTAAATTCTGATACAGGTGGTTCCATGATGCCAAAATTGACCTTGTGTTAAAATGCCAAAATTTACTTGTCATTGAATTGACTTTTAGAGGTCACCAGACATCAGCACCACCTATCATAAAGTAATCCTGAGGTCATGTAACTATTTTGCTCAAAGTTGCAATCTGTAGTGTGCAACTGTCATTTCATTTGAAAATGCCAAAATGAACTTTTTCCAGAAAATGCCAAAATTGGCCTGACAATGAATTGACGTTTATAAGTCATCAGAAATTAGCATCACCTATCTTATGTTCATCCTGGAATAAAGTTAACTTTGATCACAAATTGGTTGCACGTAGGTTGCAACCGTCTCCCTCTTATAGAAAAATGCCAAAATTAACCTGGCCGTACATTGTTCATTGCCAGAGGGTCATTGCCACCTTTCAAATGTTCATCCTGCAATCAAGTTACCCACATACACAAATTTCCATCTTGTACGACATTTTAGTCGTTTATAAAAAAAAAAGAAACAAAAAAAAACCTTTGTTGTCGTCATACTATTAGTATATTTTTTTCTAAAAAATCCAGAGCATATTTTTGAGGGGGGTCTAGTGGACCACAAATACAAATCTCTGAGCCAGTAGACAAAATGGTATAGCCAGGAGGTCTGGAACACTCAAACACATGCACATATCAACAACAACAACAAAAAATGGACAAAACAGCATGACCAGGAGCGCAGGAACACATTGATATATAAAATAGGATCGACAAAACTGTACGACCAGGAGTGCAGATACACACAAACATATGAGAAAAAAAAGGATAGAACCCTTCGTCACTTTTGGTGGCAAGGGTTGTTCGATAGATAGATAGATAGATAGATAGATAGATAGATAGATAGATAGTTAGATAGTTAGATGTAAACAGCCTGGGAGTGATAGATAGATAGATAGATAGATAGATAGACAGATAGATAGATAGATAGATAGATAGATAGATAGATAGATAATTTCTGTTCGGTAGAGGAAGCTGTAACCATCGTTATTTCCTCTCAATCCATTTTGACTTTCCCTGGAGTAATTTTCATCTCCCTCCCCCAACGTCAAGTAACAATATCCGAAGTAGAAGAAACTCCGGTGGAATCAAAAAGAGTTCCAATACATGGTGGCATGGGGGACGGCAGCAGTCTTGGTGTGTACGGGAAACTGGGGCGCCAAGGAAGAAACAATCTACAAACAACCAGGGGCCGAGCTGACCCCTTCACTAAAGTGTTGATATCCTTTAAGTGGATTCCAAGGCAGGTGGTTGATTTTGCTGTTCTCCGGGCTTTTCTCCCCCCTCTCTCTGTCTCTCTGTCTCTCTGTCTCTGTCTCTCTCTTATCCCCTATCTCGCTCCTATTGTTAGTATTTCTATTGTTTTTTCTCTTTCTCTTCCGTTTTCTCTTTCTCCTTCTCTCTCTTCTTCTTTAAGGACTCTTTTTCTTCCTCATTTCCATATTCTCTTTCCTTTTATCTCTTTCCTTCTATCTCCTTTCTTTTATTACTCTTGCTCTTTCTTTCTTTTCTTCCCTTCCTCTTTATTTATTTTCTCTTTTTCTCTGTTTCTCTTGCTCTGTCTCTTTATCTCTATCTTCATTTCTTCCAGGTTCTCTCTCTATCTTCTATTTTTTCTCCTTTTCTCGTACTGATTCTATTTCACTCTCTCTTCGCTATTCTTTCCCGATTTCTATCCCTCAATCTCTTTCTCACTCACGTACACAACTCCTTCCCCCTTTCTCCCCCCTCTCTCTCTCTTTCTCTCTCTCTCTCTCTTTATCTCTCTCACACTCATACACAAACACATTCCTCCTTCCCATCTTTCAAGCTTTCCTTTTTCTGATTCTCTTTCACTCTCACTTCGCCATTCTTTCCCAATTTCTCTCCCTCGATCTCTTTCTCACTCACGCACACAGCTCCTTCCCTACCTCTCCCTCTATGTCTCTCTCTAACACACACACACACACACACTCATACACAAACACATTCCCCCTTCCCATCTTTCAAGCTTTCCTTTTTCTCATTCTATTTCACTCTCTCTTCACCATTCTTTCCCAATTTCTATCCCTCGATCTCTTACTAACGCACACAACTCCTTCCCTACCTCTCCCCCCTCTCTCTCTCTCACACATACACACACTCACACACTCCCTTTTTCCATCATTGAAGCTTTCCTTTTTCTTCCCTTCTCACTCTACAACCTGCAGTTCGATAGCCCCACCGGTGTTATTTGCTAGAACCGAGGAAAGAAACTTTGAGTGTATCGAATGATTTGATTCTACCAAAGGCTGTAGAACTCTTCAGTGTCTACTGTTCAGAACGACCAAAACCCCCTCAGCACAGCATAGGGTATAAACGATGCTCTACAGCAGCAAGCACAAATCTTACTGGACAGATTTTCGAATGAGAGTTCAGATGCATTGTCGGATAAATGAATTTACAATAATAATAACAATTATATAAATTCAAGTGCTAAAATATTAATATAGCAAGGTTTTATCGCTATTTTTCAGTTCTGAAGCACTCAGCATATATATATAATGGCACATTTTAATACACTCTCACACAGCACACAGCACTGATGATGGGAAGAATCCCGAAACATGTATGGACAATTTACTTATGAGGATTAATAAACCTTACCTCCAAACACCTCACTCCCGAGTCTGTCTCACTCTCTACAGTACACATTATATATATATATATATATATATATATATATATATATATATATATATATATATATATATATATTAGTTATAGTACAACGAAACAGCTGTCTGTGGACGACACAACAATTAATGCTCCTCTATTCAGGGTTGAGTAATCTTTAAGTGAGGTAACTCGTTCATTGCAAGTTTATGCAATGCTTTTTCATAGGAAGAGAGCACTCTGATGGATGGGGAATATAAGCTGAAAAAATAATATCTAGCTTAAATTCAGCCTTACTGACCGTCAAGTTCCGTGGCCCAGAGGTAGGATATCGGCCTTCGGGTCTGAAGCGAAGGTTTCAATCCCGCCTCGTGGTCCTGGATGGAATAATGGATAGTTTATAGTCACACTGAGGAGTTGTAATACTACGAAACAGCTCTTCGAGGATGACACTATATATATATATATATATATATAAAATGTTTAATATTTTTCAAAACTCTGTTCGATATAAACCCCCTTTAATACATGGTAAATGTATCATTTGGCTTAGGCAACGTATATAGAATAAACAATTGAAGAAAATGGAACCGTCATAAGACTGGAACTGCGACCGATAGGATCACCACTTCAATGTAGCGATGCTCTCTCTGTTGAGCTAGATAGGTGCCATTATTGCGGAGGGAATCAGAGATGATTAGCCAGTTCTTCCGTAAAGTTATCCGGTTTCTTCCCGTGTCTCACCAAAATTTGCACTCATTAAATTAGACTTTTAAATGTATTGTTGGGCGTGTAGAAGGAATTCAGGATTGTTGGTTGAGATCTTTTTTACACACAGGCACACACACACATCCACGCACATGCATGCACACACACAAACGAAAATACACTCACACACGTGCACATACTCATACACGCACATGCAAATACGCAAATGCTCTCAGATTCACACGCATACTTTCTCAAATACACACACACATGCACACGCAAATACACTCAAATACACAAAAATACACTCATGCACACACACACGAATACACACAGACTCAAAAATGTGCACAAATACACACTCACACAGATATCACGAATAAACACACACACGGAGTAGAATCTGATGTAACCAGAAGTAACCCGGATCTTTTTACGAAATAGTAAATAAATAAAACTAGGAGACTGCTCTATAATTATCATTTATCAGTCATTTCCCTTGGCAAATTAATCCTTCAAACATAGATAGGAGGGAACGCTAAAGCTAGCCCCCCCCCCTATCATTATGTCACGAATTTTCTAAAACTTTTTTATTTTGTTCTATTTTAGTCTAGTTTTTTGCATTCTTGGAGTTACTGAATTTTAGTGATAATTCCATTCAACGTATCCAGATACAATTAATCTTTTCATCTACACAGATCATATACACATTTTCTCTCTCTTTCCCTTTCTTCTATATCTCCTTTCTCTATCTCTTTCTCTCTCTCTCTCTCTCTATCTCTCTCTCTCTCTCTCTGTCCTCTTTCTTTCTTCTTTCCGATTCTTCCTATTTGTCTCTCCACTTCTCCTCTCTCTTTCTTCTCTTTCCTTCTTCCATTCCTTTGACTTTTCTCACTTTCTTTCTGTCTTTTTGTTTTTCCTTTTTTCTTCCATTTCTCCCTGCTCTTTCTTTCTTTTACCTCTTTATTTTTCTCTCCTCTTCTCATCCTACTTCTTTCATCCTTTTTTCTTTCTTTCTTTTCGCATATTTCTGCCTTTTTTTCTTTCTCTCTCCTAGATTCTTATTTCTTCTCCCTTTTTCTTTTCCTCTTTTCCTTTTTTTCGTTTTGCTCGTTAGTTCAATTCATTCGTTTCTTTCTTTTCCCTCCTCTCACTTCTTCTTTTTTCCATCCCCTTTTGTCCTTCTTTTTTTCCTACCCTCTTCTTTCCTTCTCTCTATATCTAACTGTTCCTTTCCCTCTCCATTTGTTCATCCACTCTCTCTTTTTCCACGCACCATTCCCAAATCTTTTCCATCTTGGGAAATGGTTCTGATTTCTCCGCGGTGCCACTCAGACAGACATTGCAATCGAAGGACTTTTCCCCCCGAAAGTGTCGAACAAGATCGCTTTATTGGAGGCCGATTCTATACGTAAAGCGATTAAAACGATCCGTCAGGCTTCTTTTTGCGCACACCAACCAATACTCTTATCGTCCTCGGGACGTTCATGCCACTGAGTCGTTCATACCTTAGGCAAGTCTTTTATAACTCTCAGCTTCATCGGTAAAAACCCTTCAATTCATCAATATCTGAATTCTCGATGTTCCTTACCATCTATCAGGCGAAACTTTTTCTTTTGCTGCGAAATTGCAATTGCCTTTGGTAGTATCAATTCCATCCATTGAAAGATGAAGCTCAAACTACAGTGGTCGTGGATGATAACGGAAATGGTATCAGCAAACCGGTTTCAAATTCGAATCATGACCTTAGATATTATGTTACTAGTTTACACATTCCACCCAAAAGATAAGAGAGGTATTTAAATAGTTCTGCAATTAAATTGTACTTGGGTGTATAACCAATGCATCCTCCCAATAGTAACTTATAGAGCTGAAACATGGAACCTTACCAAGAGACAGATCTGCAAACTGAGAACTATGCAACGTGCACATCAAAGAATTATGCTGGGCCTCACATGGAGAGACTACAAGACAGCACAGTACGTCCAGAAAAAGACAAGAGTCGGAGACATCATAGAATCCAGAGAAAATCTCAAATGGTGGTGGGCTGGCTATGTTGCAAGAATAGCAGACAACTGATGGTGATCGCGACTCACGACATGGATCCCCAGAGATCACATGCACAACTGAGGCCGACAGAATATTAGATGGAGAGACGAGCTAGAAAAATTCCGAAAGTACTGGCCCCACGGCGCCTATGATAGAGAAGTGTGGCGAATCTTGGGGAAGATTTATGTCCAACGACAGACGTTAAAAGACTACTGATGATGATGATGATGATGATGATGATGATGATGATGATGATGATATCAAGAACATTACGGCGCTCTGCACTTTTTTATTTACGTTTGACCAGAATGAATCTGGATTTTTTACGCTTTGGTAAAAAAAGTAAATAAAAGGACATGAATAACAAGGACATTAGTCTAACGATGTATGTACATTCCATCTGCCATTACTGCAATTCTATGAATATTTTATTCACATCACTCTTCTGTAACACGTCCAGAAGATTCACATACGATATGAGGTCAGGTAAAAAAAAAATGATTTCCCCAAGAAGAAATGTCTGAACAGATCGTTAGGTTTGTATCGAATTTTGATGACATCATCGGACAATATTCTGTTGTCTAATGATGTAATTTCAAGGGGTCATAGATTCAAATTCCTGTTCTGCTTTGTAATTCTGTATCAAATTGAATCCCTCTTCTAAAACATAACGTAACAGTTGGAATATACCCGATTTAATTTTATTCTCGAAGTTGGAGCACGGTGAAGATGATAGGCTAGAAAGATTATTTCTACCATGTACCTAAAATCGATTTCGAGCATATTCGGGATCGGCCGACTGATGCTCTTATAGATATGCATGTCGGCGCAAATAAAGATGGAGATTACTTAATCGAAAAATTACCCTAGGATGGCAAACCTTTGCCAGAGTAAGCTCAACCTTCAAAACAAGAAGATCCCAATGATTGTAAAAGGAATGGTGTAAATCCAATGCATTTTCCCAAAAGTCAATCATAAAGCTGAAACATGGAACCTAACCAAGAGACAGATCCGCAAACTGAAAATCATGTTATGTGCACATGAAAGAATTATGCTCAACCTCATATGGAGAGACCATAAAACAGCAAAATACACCCGGGAGAAGACAGGAGTCAGGGACATCACAAAATCCATTAAAAGTATCAAATGGCAGTGGACTGGTCATGTTGCAAGAATGACGGACGACCGATGGATATCACGACTCCCAACATGAATCCCCAGAGATCACATGCGAAGCCGAGGCCAACAGAATTCAAGATGGAGAGATGAACTAGACAACTTCAGAAAATACTGGCTCTGCGATGTCCACGATAGAGAAGTGTGGCAAATCCTGAGGAAGGTCTTTGTCCAACGACGGACGTTGAAAGAATGATGATGATGATGATGATGATGATGATGACGATTTGATTGTTATGTCCCTATCATGGATAGAACATTTAGCCAATCACACGGCGTGTAATGCAAATAGCTAGAAAAAACGTTTTCGACAAAAAAAACCCTGTTATATATAGCTTCATAGAGTGTCCAAAAAATTAAACATCTATTTGGCTTGTTGATGGCAGCTATCATAGTTCCAAGTGTATTCAAAGCGTATCCAAACATTTAACATTAATGCAAAAAACGTATATCTCGAGAAATTACACCTCAGTCATCTTGAGGTAATCTCTTCATACGCTTCTCAGAGCGTTCCTTCCATTATTCAGATCAGACTACATATTTCTATTCCGGCATTGCAATCAGCTGCTTCGTCGCGTTCTCTTTAATCTCATCCATGATCAAAAATTTATTTTTCAACGGTGATTCTGGCTTTGGGGAAAATAGAAACTGCTTGTGGGAGAAGACTGTCAGACCTGGGTGACGTGATCTTTAACCGAAGAAAATCGTTACAAAACGTGAAGAATGCGTATTGTGGATATGAGGGACATACAGTAAACAAGTGCACTAAATAGAGTTAATGCTGACTGAGTAGCTACACGGGAGAGTGTTTGTTCATGCATATTACATTTCTTGGTGATCAGATGGAACAAAATAACAAGCTTAGTTATTTCAAGATTAAAGTCTCTTGCTTCAATGAAATCTAAAAGGTAAACAGAAAATTCCTCCATATAATATCATCTAAAAAGTCCCATTTTCACTCATTTATTGGTAGTTCATGTAGAAATGCAAAGATCATTTTATACTTATCAATCTGCTGTAAGAAATATTTATATCAACCTCAGGGGAATCCATGGAGAGTTTTACTTGGCCTAATCTTTGTGGGTGTTAATCTTGATTCATGAAACGAAGGTTGTTCATAGGCTGTGAACAAATTGAAGCTGCCAAGGTTGGATAGGGGCTTTAAATGGGATTTGAGGATTTAATTACAGAATATTGTAAATGGCTACTTGGTATTTGTTATTTGTATTTTGGAATTTAATCCGTGTGAGGCATATCAAAATCAAATAAAAATGCATTTATCAACGGTTAGGAATTGTGGCACAGGTCACTGGCTCTTTGATACATGTTCTCACTCTCTCTCTCTCTCTCTATCTCTCTCTCTATTTCTCTCTATATCTATCTATCCTCCTCCTCCCTCTCTCTCTCTCTCTCTCTCTCTCCCCTCTGTATGTATACGAATGTGTATTTAAGTCTGGCTCAAGTCATTGGCTCTTTGATTTATGTTCTCACTCTCTCTCTCTCTCTCTCTCTCTCTCTCTCTTTCTCTCTCCCTCTCTAAATATATATATATATATACATATATACATATATATATATATATGTATATATATATATATATATATATATATATATATATATATATATATATATATATATATATCCTCTTCCCCCCTTTCTCTATCTTGCTCGATATCTATACGAATGTGTATACGAGTCCGTAGTCTGACGTACAATTATCAACTGAATTTTGATCTGGAATTTCCCCTGGATGATATTCTATCTATGTGGTCAATATTCACTGGTGAATTAAATGCAAAAAAAAGGTTATTACGCTGAAAAATATTTTATGTGTGAAATAAATGTTGTTTTTCTCGTCATTAAGAGTATGATCACACTGATGAGATGTGTCAGACGTGCATCTAAATACTATATCAGATTTTTTTCTCAAGTTTTTCAGTGGTGCATTATATTTGCGATGACTAAAATCTATCTTAAACCTCAGTTCGTACCATGGATTGTCGACCACTCATAGGGTTGATTTCTGGGGAATATCACCACCAAAATAATATAATACCATTCACAAATACTTCCCGAATCTTACGGCTAATTATTCCAATTATACTAATCATCCAATATATATATAGGTTGCTCCAAAAATCAAAATGTAACTATTATTTATCAATGATACCGATCGTAATCATTAGACAATGAATCAAAACTCTTTCAAATTAATTAATGATTTTCTGAAGAATTCGGTGCTAATTGTCCGATAATTTTCTTCACTATCAAAGTAGGAAATGAAAAGTTGATTTGAATAGGCATTTATATTGTATTAATTCCTTTCATATTGTAAATTATGGTATTCTACGTCACATTAATTCTCCCCACCAACACCACAATCAGGTTTTCTCACAGACGAAGAACAGGGTTTGAAAATTGGGACCTAATAGTCAATAAAAGATGATGATGATGATGATGATGATGATGATGATGATGATGATGATGATGATGATGATGTACAATTGTTTTATGCGGCGCCAAAACAATTTCCTCATTTATAAAAAAAGCAAGCAAACTGTATTATTAATCGCTGATAATCCCTCCCTCCCGATAAATGACAACCAGCACCAATCCATTCATGATTTGGTTCTGTCAAGATTGATTCAAGTAAGTGAGTATTGAGTCATCTATGTCAAACCTGGCTATTCTACTGTTGATGTTTTTTTCTTTTGAAATAATCAGTTCGTTTTGACTTGAGAAAAACGAAGCAACAAGGAGTAATAATTTTGAATGAATTGGAAAGACACAATGTTATTGAAGCAGAAGGAAACATCAATCTAATTTTTGGAAAAATAATTATCAACGAATACAACCAATGCATCCTCTCAATAGTAACTTATGGAGCTGAAACATGGAACCTAATCAAGAGACAGATCTGCAAATTGAGAACCATGCAACGTGCACATGAAAAAATTATGCTAGGCCTCACATGGGGAGACCACACGACAGCATAGTACGTCCAGAAAAAGACAAGAGTCAGGGACATCATAGAATCCATTAAAAATCTCAAATGGCAATGAGCTGGCCATGTTGCAAGAATGGCAGACAACCGATGGACATCGTGACTCACGACATGGATCTTCAGAGATCGCATGCGCAACTGAGGCCAGCATGATATTAGATGGAAGGACAAGCTAGGCAAATTCAGAAAGTACTGGCTCCATGACGCCCGTAATAGAGAATTGTGGGGAATCCTGGGGAAGGTTTATGTCCAACGACGGACGTTAAAAGACTGATGACAAATACAGTCGTAGTTCCAGAAACTTTATTCAAAATGAAGCCCGCGGAAAATCCTCGAACATCCTGCTTCAGATTCAAAATCCACTCCTAATTCTCTTCCGAGTTGAATTTTCTTTTTCTCGTCGAAAAAGACAGCAAAATGCTTGTTTTTTTTTCGCTAGTCACGACCACGAAAATGAAAACCCTTACCATAATCCTAACTCCCAATACATAACCTTGGTGGGAAGGGGACTTATGAAATAAGCTTGACGTATCAATTCCATCTGACGAAAAAACACTAAAAGTTATGCCGTTTCACAAAAAAAAAAAAAAAAAAAAATAGACCCTTTTTCGGGCAAAGCAGGAAAAACTGTTAACTCATCTGATCAGGAATGCAGCTATATCATCATCATCATCATCATCATCATCATCATCATCATCAGTCTTTTAACGTCCATCGTTGGTCATAGACCTTCCCCAGGATCTGCAACATTTTTTTTATCATAGGCGTTGCAGAGCCAGTATTTTCTGAAATTGTCTAGTTCATCTCGGTATCTTGTATTCTGTCGGCCTCTGTTTCACATGTGGTTCGTGTGGATCAACGTTGTGAGTCGTGATGTCCATCGGTTGAAAAAGATCGGAAAAAATTGAAATTTATAGCAATTTAACCTGCAAATGACCCGATCAACCAGCCAAGTGGGCTACAATTCTTCTCTCTTTGAGTATCTGTGTGTCTATCTAGGTGTGTTGGGGGTCCCAGCGCTCCTTGTTATATTTTGGGAGTTACAATATTGAAATTTCGCAAAAGTACACTACTAGGCACCGTCCAAAAACTTTTTTTCCTCTTCAGAAAGCACTTTTTGGGGTCTAGATTGTCACTTTGGGCCTAACCATGCCCAAATTTGGTAATTGATAATTTTAGATAAAAGAACTTTTTGTTCTGATTTTACATAATTTGTTCGGGTACACGTTGGCTATGGTGATCCATTTATGTGCTGTACGGATATTTTTTAAAATCTTTTTCTTGTTTAGATTAAAAGCCATAAGTAATATCCTCACGCTGGCTACAGCTGAAGACCTTCTTGCTTGAGCTCCATATATCCCATCACTCCTTGTTTGGTGGTAAGTGAATTGGAGGCGACAAGCACCCTCAGAGGCGTTACTCTTTAAACATGTGTTGTTTTACCCATAGATGGGTGGAAAGATGGATTCATGCCTTTTCCAGGTGCATTAGTGCAGGCTGTCCCAGCAGAAGTTTCAACTCTATTCTGCGTGCCATTACCCGCTCGGCTATGTAGCACCTCTTAGTCATATCCAAGTGTTTTCACTTCTCCTGACAATACCTGCTCCCCATGTGTAAAAACTTAAGAGAATATTTAATCTTTATGAAGATTTTAAATAGATTTCCCAGATATTTCTCAAAGCTTGTTTTCACGATATATTCATCATACCGCAACGAATGTCAGGGAACTCAATGAACAATGAAATGTTATCTAAATAACTATTTATCAGAATTTGGAAAACGTCTGAACAGTGTCAAAGGTGAGAAAATACCTGCCTGTAGCAAATCATCAGCAACGTGCTGATTGTTATGAGTCGTTGCTTCCTCGGCAGCTCAGGTGCTTTCTTCGGACAGAGTTGTTACTGGGTATTAGAAATGGATCCTATTTTACAATGTTAAGCACCGTTGTCTGTGACTCAATTGCAAGGAATGACCTGAGCCCCAAGCGCGAGGCAACCCTAATTTATTCATTAATGGTTGGTGGGATGACTATTTCAAATCTAAAACCTATATCTAAAAACCCAAATCACAGAGAAATGTTGATTGCACAAACATTCTAACTTTACGATAGATGCTCTGAGTGACCCCCTTAAATCAGAATGCAGGTTTATACCCAATTACATGAAATTTTCACCACAGTTGAAAGATACAAAGAGGCATAGATGCTCGCATGAAGCTCGCGCAATCATTTCAGTTGCTAAATGCCATTATCTCTGTGTACAGTGTTGCCACGTAACTAATATTGTTGGATAAAATTCATGTATACATAAATTCTACTCTTTCGTACTTAGGGTTGCGTAGTTTATAAAGCACCCTGTATATATCTCGTCAGCTGCTCAAGAACTGCCATGGCTTTTATTACCTCCATCACGACATATGATTCACTGTCATACATCGTGATGTAACACCTGCTTTTCTCTTCACGTATAAGAATCTGATTTCTGACAGTTGTTTAGGCCTTTGGCTTATCAGTGAAGGCTCAGCTCCATGGTGAGAGCGAAACTACTTTGAAGCGGCAGGTTCGATCACTACAGCAGTCCTCTAACTGTTTAATTCATTTCACTATCCAGGACAATTGAAATATTCACCGTGTATCAACAGGAATTCATTTCAAACAGATTATCAAATTGATATAGCGTATCCATAACTATTCTAATTGGATTATATATCCATTTCTTGATATTCATATACGTACAGGTTAGTGAAATTTGATGGTGATGAGAAAAATTGGTGTTATATTACAAAAAATTGTATAATCAGGTAGGCATGTTCTGATGCATTTCGATGTTTACCAATCACTTTTTAAGAGAAACACACAGTAGTCAAAGAAAACAAACTGTATGCTGTTTACATGTGTGAGACTTGAGGAATGAAATGAGAAGATTTCTGTGTGGTAGGTTATTTAGTAGAAGTGGGAGGGGTGATGCTTGTATCTGTGTAAAATATTTCCGTTAAATAATACCTGTTTTTCTCTTCAATTTCTTTTCACTATTGAATTGTCATTTTACCAATATTCTATCAGTTCACCTCATAGCCACTGAACACACAAACACACTTACACACACACACACACACATATATATTTTTTAGAATTTCAAAGATGTATACCCAGTGAATATCAACATTTTGTGCCTATCGCACTCATCAACACCCAGCAATATGCTATTCCTGGAATCATAAAAAACTAAAAGCCCATTTACATTTGAATAAGTGCCTTACTTTTCATTCAGAGTCATCATCCTCTAAAGTAATTATTGGCGAGAATCGTTCAGTTTAAAAGAAAAAAACGATCAAACTTGAGTGGATCGCTTATATTCAATGGGTATATATTTCTTATAATTCTTATTTTCCATAAATAATAGCTCTATTTACAGTGTTAAGTATTGCACAGTGATTAAACATTTACAACTACTTGAATCTGTTTTCTATTTCTTTATTCTTGTATTTTTACAAATGGAAAATATTCATATTACGATATATATACTCAAACACACACAGACACACATATATATATGTATATATCCAAGTAATCTCTCTCACACATACACACACACACACACACATATATATATATATATATATATATATCCAAGTAATCCCTCTCACATACAAACGGACACACACACACACACCACATATATATATATATATATATATATATATATATATTAAACATTGTTATCCGATTTGCTTAATTGCCTGGTCGAAATCGTCACGCACTCTCTTCGTCAGCCCTGGTAAAACAAAGCAAAAACCTTCAAGAATTATTAATAGACGTTTGTTTTCAATATAACAACAATAGAAATCGTGAAAGAAAAGCATTCCTCTTATCGTGAGCCTATTCCAAATGGTACACAAAAGACCTCGAGAACTGTGCGTAATTCTTTTTCCTTACTGCACCACCTTCACTTACTCATCTTCGGCGCAAGTCGAATTCTCCGGAAGAATTCCAAGATTTTTGAACCATGTCTGCGACCAAGGCTCGTGGTTTCAAAAAATAGTCTTAATCATGGCGCTCCTACGTTTATAAAGATTGTTTCTAATTTTAGATGTCGCTTCTAATCATTATTACCGATTTTTTTTTCATAAAGTTCTTCTTAATTATTTTGATTTTCAACACTAACCATATATGTTAGATTTAGAGGGATCAAATGACAGCAAGTCAATTAAGTACTCACGCAGTATCTGTTAAACATGATTATAGTCGTCTCCATTTATTACGACCTCTTCAGTGTTATAACGAAGTGTCTTAATCAAAAAGAACAGACAAATCACATTTTGTTATCCTTTCATGGTCGAATGTACCGTGTACATATTACATATATGCAAATGAAAGATAAAATATGCGATGAAAAACAAATAATTGGATGATCACGACAATGATCATGATGATGATTATGGAAGCCAGATGAATTACCTTATATTAGTATAGGTATTTTTTAAAGCAGATCGTAACATCGAGTCTCCCCTGAGCAGGGCCGTCCTTCATCGTCGTCTGTCTTTTATTTCGTTGCACCTATGCCTCCCCAATATAAAAATAATCAACTTTAGATATACTCTGTTTAATCAGTACTATTCCAATAATCTTCATCTGAAGATAAATCCCGGGTGATAGGCACATGAGGATAGGAAAAAACACGAACTTCCCTTTTTGTATCCATGAGTGCTCTGACTTAAAAATCAATCAATTTCGTTCCTATTCGATGGAAGAAAATGATTTTACTATCAGGTTTCTCCCGGATCGTCCCCTTTAAATCACATAAATTTCGTGATAGTTAATTAAGCATAACCAGGAATCCAAGATATCATATAAACCATTAGGGAAACTCAAATGGAAATGGGCCTACCATGTTGCAAGAATGGCAGACAGCCGATAGACATCACGACTTACAACATGGATCCCTGGAGATCAAATGCAGAACTGAGGCCGGTGAGATTGTGAGACGAACAAGACAGTTTCACGAAATATCAGCTCTGTGACGTCCACGACGGAGAGATGTGGTGAATCCTGAGGAAAGTCTATGCCCAACGACGAACGATAAAAGACTGATGATGATAGACTATTTTTTGTCAACAGGTGTCAATTTAGCGACAAATCTGTAAAAAAAAAAACCAAACGGTGTTTTTCCTGGTAACTGGAGAAAGTAGACCATTACGTCTACTCATGACAACGAATTATCAGATAAAGATGAGATCATGTAAAGAATCTGTATAGGTTGTCAATGTTTGGGAAGAGAACGCGAAACTTCGAA
>OY735238.1:31990284-32077784 GCA_963457665.1 Thysanoteuthis rhombus | reverse complement strand
TTCGTTCATGTATTTTTAGAAGTTCACTGAGTGCACATCTCACAAAGTCGCACCCTGTTCAAATAAAATGGTCGCCATACTATGACGTTTTTTTCCCGCCATTGCCTCTCTCACCTCTCACTTCTTCTTCTTCTTCTTCTTCTTCTTCTTCTTCTTCTTCTTCTTCTTCTTCTTCTTCTTCTTCTTCTTCTTCTTCTTCTTCTTCTTCGTCTGTTTTTGTCTGTTCTTTTCCTTTCTTTCTTCCTTTTCCTTCGTTTTTGTCCCTGACTTTTACTCCACTTTTCTTTTTTTTTTCCTTTTCTCCTCCCTTTCTTCTTTCAATTTTCTTCCTTCTATCTTCTCCATCCCTTTTCCTTCCTTTTTCGTGTTTTCGTTCCTCCTTTTCCTCTCCTGTTTCTTCCTTCCTTCTCTTCACACCTGCTGCTTCTATTTCCATTTCACCCTTCTATTTCCATTTCACCCGATTAATCTTCCTTGTTTCTTCTCTCAACATTCTTCCTTTACTTCCCCCTTTCTTCTTTTAAATTCCATCTTTTGATCCTTATTCTTTCTCCCTCCCTTTTTTACTTTTCTCTTCTTTCTTTTTTTCTTCCTTCCTCCTCTCCTTTGTTTCTTTATTTCCATTTCATTTTTCTGACCCCAATTCTTTCTGCTCTCATTTTTCCTTTTCCTCTTTCTTTCTTCCCTTCCTTCCTTCTTTTTTCAATTTCTAAACCTCCTTCTTTCTTCATATCTTTTTTTTTTCAAATCAAACTATCAAGACTTCTTTCTTTCTCTCCTTCCTTCGTAACTTTCATTTATTTTTTCATTTTTCGAAGTTTCTTGTTTTATCCTTTTCTACGAAAGAATTTGCCATCTTTGCTTTTGGGGGCATCTATGTTATGCCAAATCGACGAAATAGCCTAGCTGACGAAGTTTGAACCTTTTTACGAAAATGGATAAATACGTATTTTCAATTTGATCAAAAGTTTACTCAATCAAATAAGGACATAAAACATCTAATTCCAAGTAATCAAAGTGAAGTCAGAGTTTTCATTACAAAAAATAAATAGTTACGCAGTTATGTCTTTATTCTACTAAGAATGGATCAATACAAGCTTTAATTCAATGGAAAGTTATTTTCAACCAAAACGGATATATATATATATATATATATATAACTATTTTGTTACGTTCAAAAGTTAACGCAATGAAAGTGAAATCGAACTTTTTCTGCAAAAATAGATAAAATTCGCCAATAAGGTAATCCTGCTGATTCGGCGTAACTTATACATAGAATCAAAACACGACATGAAGTCATCAGTTCAAGTGTATCTGCACCAAAAATTTACAACGTTGTTCTGTCTTTGCAGCAGATATCAGTGTGTACCCATTGACACAACCTCACTTCTAGATCCTCACTTCTCTTCTCGAATTCCTACTTTCTTTCTCGAAGAATTTTTTTCTTTCTTTCTTTTAGTTATTCTTTTTCTTTCGCCTTCCTTTCTTTTAAAATCTTTTCTTTCTTATTTTCTTTCTTTTGTTTCCCATTTTCAAAATATTTTTTCTCTCCTTTCTGAAGTTTTTTTTTCATTGTGTATTCCTCGTGATGTTATTGCAAGCTGCTCATCATTCGTCCAACTTTCATTATTTTGTCTCAGCCTTATTTCTTCCAAGATCTCTTTTTCTTTTTTGACTTCTTTCTTTATTTGTTTCTTATTTGATCTTCTTTTTCTAATCTTCTCCCTTTCTTTCCAAATGTTTTTTAGTTGGGATTTCTTTCCTATCGTTCTTCTTCAGACAGAATTCCCCCCAAAAAAACTTTCTGGAATTTTCTTCTTTCTTTCATTAACTAAAATGTATTCATCACTCCCTTTCTTTTGTTCTTTCTCTCTTAATCTATTTCAACCTTTCTTTTTATATCCTTCCTTGTTTTTTCCTTCTTTCTTTATTCTCTTTCTTATCAATTCTTTTTTCTTTCTTCGATATATTATTTGCTTTTCTTTCTTTCCACTTCCTGTTCTTCTTCTTCTCTGCTACTTATTTTTTTTCATTGTCAACTTCTTCATCTCTTTCTTTCTTATTTTCTTTCTTTCTTTCCTTTCATAATCGCCTTTTTGCTTTTTTGTTCTGTTTTTGCTTTCCTTTCGTTATAACCCCCTTCTTCGTTATTCTTTGCATGTTTTTTTTTCATTCTTATCTTTCCTCCCTTTCTTTTATTGTTGCCTTCCTCCTTCTTTTTTCTTTGTCGCTTTTCCTTCTATCTTTATTCTTTCTTTTTCAATTTCTTTTTCATTTTCTGTCTTGTTCTTTTTTCATTTTCTTTTTCATTTTTCCCATTCCTCTCATTGTTGTTTTTCCTCCCATTTTTATTCCTTCAGTCTAATATTTTTTTCACTTCCCTACTTCTTCTTCTTTTATATTGTCTTTCTTTCTGTATCGTTTTCTCATTTTTTCTTATTGTCGTCTCTTCTTCACATTTTTTCTTCAGTCTTTGTAATTCTTCCTTTTTCATTCATTGTTCTCTTTTTTCTCTTTCCTTCCATCTTTATTGTCATTTTCCCCCAATACCTCTGATTTCTCTCTTTCTACTATTTTTTTTAATTCTTTCTTTTTCATTTTTGTTCTCTTTCGTTCTTACTTTTTCTTTCTTTTCCTTCTTCCTATCACCATTCCCTTTCCTTCTCTCTATTCTTCGTTCTTTTTTTATATTTTTTTTCCTTTCGTTCTTCCCTTTCCTTCTCTTTCTTGATCTTTATTTTCGTTTTTCCTCTGTTAGTCACCGCTACAACTGACCGGTTGATTGACAGTTGCTGGGTTTGGATTATTCATGTGTTCTTCTTTGTATATGTCTATCTATCAATATATCTATGCAATTAACAGGACAACGCCCAGCCTTTACTGTTCATTGCAGAAACTTGAAATTTTGCACGCACACTCTTCTCAACGCACAAGAAGATGTGATTTTTGTTTTTCTTTATAAATTCCAATTCAAAATAGGTCCTTAGTTGGAGGTTCGATATGCATCGTAAGTTTTATGCTGAATTGGTCATTAGTTTGTGCCCGCTTGTTTTCCTTTTTGAAAATTCAGACCGTTTTTTAGCGATCACAGTACTTCGTTCATTGATCACCCCTTTCTCCAACTTTCTAATTCATCACCGATATACAGTATACGGTGGATCATAATTTCCCTTGGAATGCTGGTTTCGTTATATTTCCTTTTCTTTCATTCCTTTTTCCTTCTTTATTTCCTTCTTTTTTCCTTTCACCATTCGTTACACAATTCAGTCTCCGCTTCTTTCTTTGTATCTATCCCTCTCTCCTTCATTCTTATTCCTTCATCTTCCCTTGCATCTCCTCTCACGTGAGCTCTTACAATAGAGTTGTGTTTCTTTTATTTCTGTAAAAAAAACAAAAAAAACCAAAAACATCTTCGTTTCCAGTTTATGCCTAATTCTCTTCTCTCCCGCCCTGTTTTAGCGAAAACGAACTGCCTTATATTCTATCTACAGCTGGAGGCAAAACAATTTCCTCTTGTAAAAGGTGTCACTGATGTTTTCTTTACCCCCATCTTTTTTTTTTCGTTTTTTCTTTCACCAGGGGTGTCCAGGGGTGTAATTCTCAAATGCTGACGAGATACAGAAGATGAAGATGAGAATATAGAAGACGGTATTTTGTCTCGTTAGAAACGAGATGGAGAGAGAAATAGAACGAGATCTTAACTGAAGGGAAAATGCCGTAAACTCTGTATTGACACCCGGATATATGTCGCCAGATTTGAATAAATTCTATTTTTGCAAAGTTTTTTTTTTCTGTTTTCTTTTTTTGTTTTCTTTACACTGAATGACCTTCACTAGTGCAAGGATGGACAAGTCTGAGGAAAATGTCGAACAAGATCTTTTATACGATATGAAGGAGTGGGAGTGATTATTCGAATTGCTCTGATAAAATGTTTCAAGTTTATATCATATGAGATTGTTGAAATATAAGTAAATACATTGTAACATTGTTCAATGGAGTATTTGACAATGGCTTTTTTCTATAGATCGATCTTACACAAATTTATAAACATAAACAGAGATAGATGTTGAGATATATAAAGAAATATATACATATATATATATACATATATATACATATATATATATATATATATATATATATATATATATATATATATATGTGTGTGTGTGTGTGCGTGTGTGCGTGTGTGTGTTGATGTCTATGTGCATGACTGTGTGCATGTCTGTCTATGTTTAACAGACTATAGTAATCTGTTTAGACTCAGACACACACACAAACACAGATACATATATACATCGAGAGATATGGGCATAGATAGATAGATAGATATGAATAGATACATAGATGTGAAGATATATATATATATATATATATATATATATATATATATATATATATATATATATATATATATATATATATAGAAAGAGAGAGAGAGAGAGAAAGAGAGAGAGATAGATAGATAGATAGATAGATAGATAGATAGATATGGATAAGCAGATAGATAGATAAGAAGACTGGCATAGATGGATAAATATTAATAGACAGAAAGATGGATATAAATAGACAGGTATATATAAACAGATGTAATGAACAGATAGATATGAAAAGACTGAGACAGACGGATAGATAGATAGATAGATAGATAGATTGATAGATAGATTGATAGATAGATAGATAGATAGATATGAACAGATAGATAGAGGACAGATAAATAGATATGAACATACGAGGTAGATAGATATGAACATAGGTGGATAAATAGATAGATTGATAGGTATGAACATACTGAGATCGATAGATTGACTAACAGATATGAACATACTTAGATAGATATGAACATACAACAAGCAAATTTAGAAATACGGCAATTTTGAAAATATGATAAGTAAATTGAAAATACTGCAAGTAAATTAAAAAAAAACAAAACAGGGTAAGCAAGTGAAAAAGACAAGTGAATTCAATTCATGAACTTGAGAAATCACATAGATGAAGTTTATCATACAGTTGCTGCAAATGTTAATTTTTCAAAGCTTGCTCGTCTTTTTAATTTACTTACCAAATTTAAAAGAAAAATCTTGTATTTTTTTATTTGCACATCGTATTTTTTATTTGTTATTTTTTCATTTTTTCATTTGCTTAGTGTACCTTTAATTTGTTCTCCTGACTTTTAAATTTGCCTGAAAAAAGGTGTATATTACAAACATTAGGACAATATTTATATTTATTGAAATTAAACGTGTTACCTCGTACGAGAAGAACAGGCTACTATTAGAGAAATAGTCCTCTGTCTACGGCCTTTATTCGAATGCGTATTCATAAAGGACTGCTGCCTGAACACATTCAGTCTATCTATCTTTCTTCTTTCACACACATAAACACACACATTCTTTCACATACACACATTCAAACACGCACATAAGCAATATGAATATGTGTATTCATTAGATCGATCAGTAAGAAACGACAAAATGCATTATATAACCACAAACGAAAAAATGAAAAATTGCATAAGACTGGTATAGATATATAAAAGGAAACGTTAATAAATCTATATAAATAAGCGAATGAATAAAGGAGAAAAGAAACATATGAATATATTAGCTAGGAAGACTTTCCTGGCCAATTACCCAAAATTAGAACACCGCTCTGGAATGTAGTTTTCTGTCTAGTCTGCCTCGTTTTGAGGTCAACGCTGCCAAACCTGATTGGTTAACCGCGAAGCCGAATCAGGTCACGTGGTTTCAAAGAGCATGAAGTTATTTCATTTGCCGTTGAAGGTGATTCAATTGACGTTTTCGAATCAGGGTTGGAGTGGGTGACGTGGAGCAATCATTTATTATGTTATTATACATACCTGTCAAAAAAATGACGGGTTATTTATGTATGGATCGGCACAGAGGAACATAAAGCTAATTTATTAAGTAGTTTTTTTTAATAATTCAGGTATCCTAATTTTTTTCAAAGGCCCAGCTTAACTCAAGCTGTTTTAAAGGGTGATCTGACATGAAGCCTTCAGGCAAATTGTTGTGTAAGAAAAGTCATTACGAAGAAATCTTTTTTTTATTATTAGAAATATGACTTATTTCATTACAAACAAATTCACACAATTACTCTTTTTTAGTTACGAATGATCAGAGTCTCTGTGACGTATTTTTCATTGTAATGGTAGTCATTTTTTTTATTTGCTCTGTTTATGAATTTCACATGGACCATTGCAATATCTAGGTTATCATGAGAGAGGGTACTAAAGACAATTAAATATGCTAATTTGCGCATATGGCTTTTAGATAGAGAATATAGTTAATACCGTGTATGAAATTGATATTTGGGGTCCCCTAATGCATCAACTGGAAAAATGAAATGGATTAGGCATAAACTTTTCAGGAATCAATGAACAAAACCTTTTTATCAAAATACTGCTATACGTACTCATCACACCCTTCTCCTTTTTGTACGGGTGTTACTGATAAAAAATAAATACACAAATGCTCGTGGTAATACTGGTGTGATAAGTTGTAGTAGGAAGTTATACATTTAGAAATGTATGCCTGGCCGTTCTTTCTCAACTGAAACACTATAAACAAATTTTATGCACAAAAAGAAAATGAAAGAAAATGATTTGAAAACAATTATACTGCAAGAGAATAATCTTCGAAAGAGTATAACAAATGATTTACTCTGGAAATAAATAGCAAATAGACATACATTGCGATTGATTTACAACAAAATTCATTGGAATAATATATTGGAGATTTTCCGTGGAGATGCAAAGGAAACTATTTACTATGGGAATTCACCACGAATGATTTACTATAGAAATTCACCACAAAATATCTACTACAGAAGTTCATTACAAATGATTTACTATAGAAATTGACCGCAGATCATTTACTGTAGAAATTCAATAAAAATAATTTACTATAGAAACTCACTACGAATGATTTGCTGTAGAAATTCATTACAGATGATCTACGATAGAAATTCAATAAAAACGATCTACTATAGAAATTCACTACAGATGTTTTACAATAGAAGTTCACCACTGATTATGTCCTGTAGAAATTCAGTACGAACGATTTACTGTAGAAATTTAATAGAAATGATTTACTAAAGAAATTTAATAAAAATGATCTACTATAGAAATTCACTACGAATGATTTTCAATAAAATTTCTCTGCAAATGATTTACTATAGAAATTCACTACGGATAATTTTCTATACTGGTTTTTCCATTTTGAAATAAGTCCTCGTTTTTGTTCGAATGATGTACAAAATATGATTTTTGAATTTTAAACTAGTATTACATCTTTGTCCAAACTTGTACACGATTCAATTATGACAATGTTTACATGGATTAAAATGATAAGTCTCAAAACCCGCGGATATAACAGGCTTAGATCAACGAGGTCCCAGATATAAAAATTTTACGCATACAAAAACAAAGTCAAAGTTATCATGAGTCGATATTTAAAATAATTTTTCTCAATTTTGACCCCCTTCTTCATTTTTTAAAAATTTGGATCAGTGCTCAATTTTTTTTTCCATCCAGACATACCCCGCTCAAAATCCTGTATCTGCCATTACATGACAGTTTATGTAAAAGAAAACTGAATCATTTCGAAAAATCTTTATTTATAAAAAGATGGAAGTTAATGCAAAGGCGACGATCGGGTAAGGGGCGGGTGCGTACCCACTTTTTTTTTTTCAATTCAAACGACAATTTTTAGTGATTTATAAAACGCTGAGGGTTCAATCATTTCTGTAATGCCCCGTAAGGTTATTTTCCTTTTTATTTCTAATTTCTTTTCGTAGAGAAAGTTAAAGCCTCGAAATCGTTTGTCGCTTTCCGAGGAGCGGGAGAGACGAGGGGAGATAATTCAATTGTAATCTTGCTAAATTGAAGCAGCAGGTCGTTAAAGTGCTTCGAGAATTAGATTTGTCGGCAGTTTCAGCAGAGAGAAATGTAATAAAATATACTTTCATATAAAAGCCTCAGTATTTTATGTCCTCGTGGCAATCGTCTGTTAGTCATGGTAGCACCTCTAACTGACTAGTTGTTTCTACGCAGTCTTTTTTTTTTTTTTCTTAATCTCTTTGGGGTTTTTTGTTCGAAACCGTCAACCAAAACTGTCAAAGCAAGTTTCTTCAGTTTTTAAGTTGGTTACCTGGCTGGTTGGCTTTGAATGCATCACGCGCACAGACCACATCGAGGTTAAGGATTAGAAATTTAAACATTTACTCTTTCTTATGTCTATAAAAAAAAATGTTTTTTGCAATTATTTTTTTCAACCCTGCCCCTTACACAATGTTTAATCCGGGGTTCGATTTGCAATAAAAATCTATGCAAAAATGATCCCTCCTTTGCGCCCGGTAGTATTCACGCCTGTTTTTGTTAAAATTCAGACTTTTCAGCAATTATGATCCCCAAAAATGCCCAAAAAGTAAGTCTCTCAAGGATCACTCCTTGATCACCCCCAACATGATATGTCCTCAAATGACTTTGGTTTAATTACGGTTTCTATTGAGTGACTTTGGTTTTTGTTAGAAACCATCAAGCATAACTGTCAGCGAAATTATCAACATAGGTTTCTTCAGTTTTTGAGCAAGTCTGGCTAACTAGCTATGTATGCATATATCTATGTATGAATCAGACGTGCATGCCGCACCAACGAAGCTAGAGGGCTGAAAATTTGAACACATGCTCCTTTATATGTCAAGAATACTTTTCAAAGGAGCTTCAGTTAGCGGTTGTGCCCCACCACTATTTTTTTTTTTTTTAAATTAAGATTTTTTTGAGACTAGAAAATAAAAGATGAGGAGAGTGAATCATTCATTGATAAACCCCTTTATCCAAATTTTCAGTTGATCACCCCCAACACGACGTACTGCTAAAGATCTTTAGTTACATGACACTTTCTATTGAGTGACTAACTAGATCTGTTTTTTTTTTCTCTTTCAAATTGTTTATGCCTATGCTTCTAAAAACTCTTTCAGCGTCATTCGCCTCGAAGGATTTATTACAGAATTTCATTTACCCTCTCAACCCCGCAATTTTTCAAAAATCTTTTTAATCTCATTCTCTCTTGCATATATTTTTATTCATAATTCATTTTGTATCATAAAAAACGTAATTAATGCATTTCTCAAGTGTCTATTTTATTAAAGTCAAACATATAAAGAAACCTAGGAGTGAAAAAAGTTGATAGAATTTTTCTTGACGTAAAGTTTGTGCTAAACCTATAAAAATCGCTGATTGAAAAAAAATGATAGTCAAAATGGCCAAAACACACTAAAATGAGGCTTGAGATTATCCCAAAGAAGCCAAAAATGGTCATAATGCCCGCGCTGATTTAACGATTTCCGTACTGCCAAAACAAGAAACGTGCTGGAGTTAGCACAATAAGCGCCCAATTGGCAACACAGAAAACAGCAGTCAACCATCTTGGAATCAGGTTCTTAAAAATGATGCTTTTTTTTAGTATGTTGTATCATAACAATTATTTATTTAGTATTCAAAAATATTTTCTGAACGGATTAAGTCATTCACCATTCATGTAGAGCAGTAGTTCTATTCTCTTGCCAAATAGTTTCATTCACTGTTGGATGAGTCATTTACCAGATAAGAATCTCTAGTTTAAGCTACTTTTGTCGTCATTTTTCGTTTATCTATTCAATGTTTTTTTAAATCTCTCAGTCTTATTTTTCAGTGGCTCATTCTTATTTTTTTTCATTCCAATCTATATTTTCTCTTTCGTAAGACGATTGTTTTCCTTCCCTTTTAAGTTTATTGCGAACATTCTTTTTTTCTTTCAATGATTCAGTTTCTTTTTTGTACTTTGCAAATGTTCCTTCAATTTATCTTTTTCTAAATTTTCTTTCTTAGTTTTATTTTTCACTTTTTTTATTCTTTCTTGATTTCTGATCTTTTTTGAAAAAAATCCTCTCTTGTTTATTTTTTCTTTATATTCAATTTTTGCTTTTATTTTCTTTCTTCAATTTTTTTTCCTTTATTGTAATTCATTTTTTCTCTTTTTTCTTTCTTTTTTTTGCTTCTTTTATTCTTCCCTTTTTCTTTCTTTTTTCATCAAATTTTCGACTTCATTGGTTGTTTGTATTCTGTGTTTTCAACACTTCCTTCTTTTTTCTCTTTTTTTCATGTTTCTTTCATTCATCTTCCTCTCTCTCTTTTTTCTTTCACCCTCCATTTTTTCTTCTTTTACTCATTTAATTCCTTATTTTCATTTCGTTTTTCCCCAATTACTTCCTTTGTTTTTACTCTTTCTCCTCTATTCGTTGTTTTTTTTTCTTTTCCTGTTTTTCTTTGCTCTCTTTATCTCTTCTTTTTTCTTTATTTCCTTTCCTCTTTTTTTTATTTCTCTTTATTGTCTATTTCCCTCTTTCTCGTTCCTTTCAATCTTCCTTCCTTTCCAAATTTATGTATTTCATGCCTTTTTTACTATTTCTTTATTTTTTTTCTTGTCATTTTCTCTCCTTTGTCTTCTTTTTCTCTTTCTTTTGTTCTTCCTATTTTCTTTCTTTCTATCCTTCTTTTTTCTCTGTCTGTCTCTCTCTTTTCCCCCTTCTCTCTACCTTCCTTTTTATGTTTTTCCCTCTTTCTCCCTCTCTCTCTCTTCTCTTCTTTCTATGTATCTTTCTCTCTCTTTCCCTCTCGCTCTTTCTCTCTTTCTTTCTTCCTTGCCATCAATAATACTTCCTCTCTCCCGTCGCTCTATTTCCTCTTCAATTCCCCAATCACTTCTTCACCCTCCCCTAAACATCCTTCTCTCTCTCTCTCTCTCTCTCTCTCTGTCTCTCTCTCCTTCTCTTTCAACCCCCCAAACCTTCTCTCTTTCTTTCTTCCTTGCCATCAATAATACTTCTTCTCTCCCGTCGCTCTATTTCCTCTTCAATTCCCCAATCACTTCATCACCCTCCCCTAAACCTCCTCTTCTCTCTCTCTCTCTGTCTCTCTCTGTCTGTCTCTCTCTCTCTCTTTAAACCCCCCAAACCTTCTCTCTCTCTCTCTAGCCTCCAGGGAAGGGAGATGCCTCTATTTTTTCTCCCTCCTATTTACTTTCATTTGCCTCTTCCCTCTCAATTATTACTTTTATCCCGGCTCTTTTATTAACAAAACCGAACTCAGATTTTTCAAATTTCTCTTTTTACCAGACCCCCATCCTATATAATACCTCTGCACAAACCCATCCTTGTGTTTCTGCGTTCGGCTCGCTTCTTTTTTTTTTTTTTTTTTCTTCCTTTATGCTTCTGCCGATAAGAAATATCTCTTTTCCCCGAGGACTTGGCGTATTTTCTAATTCACTCTGCCTTGCTCTGTCTTCGATATTTGCCGAAAATGTTTCCCTCAAATCACCGATATTTATCGATCTTTCCTTTTTCCCTTGGCACGCAAAATATAGATTAAGTTTAATCTAGTCATATGCGATTTCTTTCTGGTAAAAAAGAAACTGCCATTTTCTCTTTAAAAGATAATTCTAAATAGGAAGAGGTACCGCTTCTACCAATACGACTATACAAATACACACACACACACACACACACATATATATATATATATATATATATATATATATATATATATATATATATATATTTATATACATATATGTATATATATATATATGTATATATATATATATGAGTGTGTGTGTGTGAGCAACAAAATGGAGATGGATTCGACTCTTGGCAAGACAAGATGAAAGTAGATGGATCAAACGATTAATTGATTGGTCTTCATGGGACGGTGAACGTAGTAGGAGAAGATCAGACACAAGATGGAGGGATGACATAAGAGGGTTTGCTGGTAAGTAATGGCCAATGTCTGCGCAATTGCAGATGTCATGGACGGACATGGGAAAGGTCATTGTCCGGCAATATCTGGTAATGGAAATGATTTATAAGTCTGTAATCTGACCCGTACACGAAGCCTAATCATGATAATTCCTATCATATTTAAACATTAATCATTATTCTATCAATCTTTTTCTGATCGTGTACCTCATTCCCTTCCTCTGTTTCTGTCTCTGTCTCTCTCAGTCTCTGTCTCTGTCTCTCTTTATATATATATATATATATATATATATATATATATATATATATATATATATATATATACGGAACAAGAAGAATGGACAGTTGTGGTATGCAAGTCCACTTAATGATGTCTCACTGCCGACTGAGTTACTCAGCGAGATAGTGTCTGCTTATTCATGTGCAATGAGGTCCTCTCCGATTGTTTTCCAAATTACGCCAAGGCCACACAACCGGTTCGTGAGGTATTCAAAACGGTTGGATATTTTTCTCGGACAGGCTTGATATGACATATAATTGAATGGAATATATATATATATATATATATATATATATATATATATGTGTGTGTGTGTGTGTGTGTGTGTGTGTGTGTGTGTGTGTGTGTGTGTGTGTGTGTATGTATATATGTGTGTGTGTGTGTGTGTATTTTATAATCAAGTAAATAAGACTAGCGATCTAACTTAACGAGCAATATGTTTACGGGCACATGTTTACGAAAACAACAACAGCATCTAATTAAGATCATTTCCCTTAAACAAATTCGGTGCCAAACTATGATGAATTATGATGGAGAGAAAAATGAAAACGAGACAAAAAGAAACAACAAAAAAACGAAAACAGAACAGGCATGAAGTTTCTGACATAAAGACAAGGATGAAACCAAAAGGAGGTCCTTAATGCTATGACGCGTACACTTCCTTCCTGTCCCGTGACCTCAGAGTGCAATACGTGCATTTTAACAGAAGGTCTGATACTTTGGACGGTTGCCGCCGCCATGTTGTCGATTAACACCGGAAACGATGTATAAAAGGAATTCTTTTCTCTAAATTCGCTATCATTTTCGCTGAGAGTTACGGGGCCTCTGGCGAAAATGCCAGTTTAGTCTCGAGCCCCAGGGTTGACGAACTCATTCACCCCGCTACAAATAATCCCTACCCTCACACCACTTCAAATTAAGTGAATAAATAAACGGAGAAACTTACCTCACAGTTTATTGGTCTGTGTAGGCAATTTTTTTTCAATTCTCCCCTTTCCAACTTGCATTCATAGAAGCGTCAAAAAACGCTTTCACTTTCGGTCTCAACTCTCCACTGTTTTCTATATCTATGGGTCTCCGGTATTCTACTTATCTGTCTGTCTGTCTATCTCTCTCTCTCTCTCTCTCTCTCTCTCTCTCTCTCTCTCTCTCTCTCTCTCTCTCTCTCTCTCTCTCTCTCTCCACCTGTATGCTGCTGAATCTTGGTAGCTTTACAGACAGGGACTATATTTAAAATGTTGTTCTGACAGCATATAATTGTGGCATTGGGCCAGCTTCACACCAGTTGAGGTGAACTAATAAGGAAACAGTTAAATTTGGTATGGCCTATATCCGAATTCTTCTTTTGTGGATTTCATAAAGAAGAAAGAATCAAGCGGAGAATCACTCTAGGATGGCCAGCTTTCGGCGAAGCAAGCTCAACCTTCAAAAACAAGACGATCCCAATGATCCTAAAAAGAAGTGTATACAACCAATGCATCCTACCGATAGTCACTTATGGAGCTGAAACATGGAACCTAACCAAGAGACAGACCCGGAAACTGAGAAGCATGCCACGTGCGCATGAGAGAATCATGTTCAACCTCACAAGGAGAGATCACAAGACAGCACAATATATCAGAAAGAAAGCAGGGGTTAGAGACATCATAGAATCTATTAGAAAACTCGAATGACAATGGGCTGATCATGTTGCAAGAATGACAGACAATGGATGGACATCACGACTCGCAACATAGATCCCCTGAGACCACATGCAAAACTGAAGCCGACAGAAAATGAGATGGAGAGATGAACTTGGCAAATTTAGAGAATACTGGCTCTGCAACGCCCATGATAGAGAAATATGATGGATCCAGGGGAAGGTCTATGTCCAACGACGGACGTTAAAATGATGGTGATTATGATATCAGAATTAGGCTTTTCTTAATATTGATAATCTCAGATGTCTTTATCTTTTCACTAAAACTGTTCTACAGTTTTGCTACTGAAGAACTTTTTTTCTTGCACCAATGGTTATGTCTGGATTTATAGTTGACGGCTAGTTCCTCTGGTTTTACTTGAGATAGATGTAGTCCGCATTTTCTTATCGGAATTTAGTGGAATTATCACCAGTATCCATTCAATCTATTCCGAATTCTATAGACTTCCCTTAGGTCAGCACCAAATGCTCTGTTCTATGTTTTCTTACCCTGGCAGTGAATTGGATAAAGATTCAATACAATTATGTATTGTTGAGATGAAGGTAAAAAAAAGCCATGATTGTTCTCGAGAGGCTGACAAGATATATACAGAGTGTTTCATAGAGTGTGCAACTGTAAAGATACGGTGGATAGAATTTACGCACACTTAAATGTTATGCTCTAATATCAGTCACATGCTAATGATCTAATCAGAGACTACAGTATTTAGCAGCTCAAATGATTGAATCATGCACTAGCCCTATTCGAGCATCCACCTTGTTGTTTTGTGTCAGCTACGTCTTTTTCTAATGAAATCGTAAGTTTAGGCAATAAAACGGGTGTGAACGTGCTTCCACGTCAGAGCAAAACATTTCAAGCATCTATAGTGGATTTGTGAAGTTGAAATGTAAGTAAAATTAATATTTCTGACTAATTGTTTTGCGATTTGTGATTATCAAAATCAGTTTTCAGATTTAGAATACTCTAAGTATATATTGTCGAAAAGACTGTAGCATCGTTTATGAAACAACACATACACACACGCACACACACACACACACACATGCATATATATACGTGTGTGTGTATTTTATATATATCGATATCAAGCAGCCTCAGATCTTGTAAAATAATTAAATGAGCGTCATGCAGGGATCGAACCTATATCCACCAAAGAGTAGCCTATACACATTTTTGAATCGTACCAACTGAAGTGGTGACACCCTTGGCACGACAAGAGTTCGAATTGCACATCCATATCACCCATTTCTTGATTTGTATACTATATCTAAATATGACAGACGAAAAACAGCTTCTAACATTTTTGAATCTGTGAATAAATTTCTTCGGAAAGTCTCCCTCCAATTTGATCCTTCAGAGGGTGAGGAAAGTTCGTTTTTCACTGCTTTGAAGTGGAATACTCCCTTCATTGTTGACTCCTGAGGATGAGTTGAAGCCCCTTCTTGAATTTTCAAACCTTCAAAGTGGAAAAAGGTCTCTTGTCCCTTTACAAAAAGGAAAAAGTTTCTTCATTTTTGATCCCCTAAGGTGGGATTTCCTTCTCTTTACACCCCTTAAAGAGTTATATATAAACATGTGAAAAAAGAAATATGTATGCGAATGGAAAATGGACTCTACTTTGGCATTGTAGTTACATTATGAAGAGACACCCTTCTAAAACCCTTTTGAGATATTTTTCTCGAAACTTTTTATCTTAGCCCCACACATCCCTTGGCCCATCAAATGGACATGCCAAATTTGGTTGGACTGCACACATGTTTAGATACTTTTATGGTGTGGAAGACAAACGCACAAACAGACCCTTCTCTCTCTCTCTCTCTCTCTCTCTCTATATATATATATATATATATATATATATATATATATATATATATATATATATATATATATATATATATGATTTGGGAGTGGATATATGATCCAGCTGATAGATTATGAATTGCGTTATATATTGAAACTTTCATTTGAAATGATCTCCTGTTATTTCACAGTGAATGTACCATTTGGTCTAAACAATGTAAATGGGATGAACAATTAGAGAAAATGGGACGGATTCATTCCCCGAAGCAGCCAAATTTTCTTAATATTAGTTCTATGTAAATATAACTGTTTGCTTTTTAAATCCTGATTTCAACGATTACAAGCTGAACAACAGATGATCCCCTACAAGTAACATTCATACAATACTGTATAATATCTAATTGTGCGGACTCACGTTTGTTTTTTCCTGCATTGGAGCCGATTGGCGATTTCATGTAGATATAAAAATGGATGTTGTAGGCCAACCCGAACCGTTTATGATCATTGTTAATCGGGGCCTCTCTTGTCAGTCCCCAACACACTAAATAAGTATAGCTATTACAGATTACTGTATTTTTCTTAATAAAATTAAATGAAAAAGATATTGAAATGATATACCAAGAGGTTAGGGCTAGTTTGAGAGGATAGGGTTTGTCAGCCAGTCAGCCAGTCATCTAGGGCAAAGTTTAGTTCTTGTTTGGGTCTTTTAACTTATTTGTTTTTTATTCATAAACGAAAATACGAAGGCCTCTAATATCCATAATTGTTTATCGTAATATGGACTATCAAAAAAAAACCTATTGATTTTTTTATCTCCTTGTAGAAAAGCGTCATATATATTCTCTCTGCAATACATTCTCTCCGTAATTTATTCATTGATCACCTGACATAAGTATCAAAAGCCTATTTCAATAAAGTAATCTCCCTTATATTTTTTCAAGATGTAAATAGATTCTCGGTTAATTCTGTTTGAACATAAACAAAAAAAAATTAGCGTAGCACATTTTGATATTTTATAAGTATAGATCAGTTACAAAAATATTCAAATAGGACCACCATTTATTTTGACTGCATGGGCAAACGAGTATTTTGAAAACGTTTTAATTTTTTTTTAATACCATATTCCGTGTTTTACGAGGTCTATCTCATTTTTTTGTACTGTGTAACCTGCCGTTCTAATTCAAGACCCCTACCCTTGCACGAACCAAAATATAGATAAATAAGATTAAGCAAAAACGAAAATAAAAAAGCTAAAAGTGTAGGGTGCCTCGTCGCGAGGCATTTACGACATCTCTTGGATATGGTGTTATCCCGAGTCACCAGAGAAACGAGATGAAGGAGGACATCTGGTCGCAGCACTCCATTACGAAGACGAACGCAGCTGGAGGTATAGGCAGTTGCTGATTGGTTCATGTCGGTGTTTGTCGTTGCATGCAATCAAAGACCCCAAGTTAGTAAAACCCTTTTAATGGTTTTTGATTATTTTTTGGTGTGCACGCCAGGCAGTGGGAGTCGGGTCGGGATGTGTGAACGTCCAATCGTTTGCCGGCAGAGCATCACGGGATAGACGTGAATTGCAGAAGATAAGGAAGGTTTCGTTTCTTGAGAAGCCATTGGGAAAGTCTTTTTGCCCAACACGCAACTGAATATAGTTTTTTTCTTTCCTTCCGTCTTTCTTTCTTTCTGTCTTGCTGTCTTTTTTCTTCTTCTCTTTTTTTTGTTTCTATGGGTCCATTTTTTAGAAAAACGTCCCCTTAATTTCTTCCTATCTCTTTTCACAACCTGTTCTTTTCGTTCCATTATTTCTTTCTCCCTTTCATTTTTCTTCTTTTTTCCTTCCCATGCGCGTATTTCCATTAACTCATCCCTTTATTTTTTCTCTTCCTTTCCACAGTCCTTCCTTTTTTTTCAGTTTCCCCCCCCCTTCTTCCTCTCTCTTTTCTTTCTTTTTTCCTTCTGTTTTCTTTCTATGCACTCATTTTTCATCTCATCCTCTTTCTTTCTCTCCTTTTTCCTTCACAGCCCCTATCTTCCCCTTTTTCCTTTCATTCTTGATTCCCTTTTCTTGTTCTTTTTTCTTTTTCTACCGTTTCTTCCTCAGTATATTTCCCTCATAGTTACTCATTATCCTCTCTCAGATTCTTCATTTCTTGCTTTTTCTCTCTATATTTTATTCTTTCTCTCTTTCCTTCTCTTCTTTTTCATTTAATCTTATCCCTTTCCCGCCTTTCTTCTTCCTTTTCTTATATTGTATTCTTTTTTCGTCCTTTTCTTTATATGTCTCTTTTCTTTCATCATTCTTTTTTTCTTTTTTCTTCTTCAATTAAGAAGAATTAATTCATTTTTTTCTTCAGGTACAATTCTATCAATCTTTATATTTCATTCTTTCATTCTTTTCTTCCTTTTTTCTTTCGAATTCTTCTATTTTCATTCCTTCTTTTCTACATCCCTTTCACCTTTTCATCTTTCTTTTTTCTTTCTTTTATTCTATTACTTTTATCGTCTTGCTTCCACTTCTTTCTTTACCTTTTCCTTCTTTCCCTCATTTTCACTTTTTTCTCCCTCCCTATCATTCTTTCTTTCTCTTTCTTTCTTCATTTATTCGTCCTTATTACTTATCTTTATTCCTATTTATCTTTTCTACTATCTCTTTCTCCTTTTCTTTATTTCTTCATTTTCTTTTTCCTTAGTTTATCTCTTTCATTTTGTGGGAATATGCTCGATTTTCTTCTTTAATTCTCAATGTATCTAAATCTTTTTTTTTTCAATAATGTTTCTGACCTTTCATTCAGTTTTCTTTCAATCTTTCTCACATTCCTTCTTTCATTCCTTTTTTTTCTATTTTCTTCCTTCTTCTTCACCTCATTTTTTTTTTCATTTTACATTTCCTGCTTAATTTTTTTTTCACTCATGAATTCATTTCTCAATCATGAACCTCTTTCTTCATTCTCTCTTTTTTCCCTTATCTAATTTTTTTTTCTTTTCTTTCCTTGCTATTCTCAATCCTCGGCCCCCATCTCAGATACACGCGAACCGTTTCTCTCTCACACACACTCACCCCGAAGGTACAAGTCAACAAATTACACGCGCCCCTCTCAAAAACAGGCAAACCCTTTGCAAGATAATTTTTAAAAAGATTCAGATAGATATCTCGACGTCTAGGCCTTCTTGCACACGAAACTAATCTCCTGTTCTTCAACGAGAACCTCGTAATGCAACTAAATGCTCCTTTAAAACGCTTTCACTTTGAATTAAACGGTCAAGGTATGTTTCATCACCTAGGCTTTGATTCTCATTCTCTCATTCTCTCTCTCTCTCTCTCTCTCTCTCTCTCTATCTATCTATCTATCTATCTATCTATATATATATATATATATATATATATATATATATATATATATATATATATTTATATATATATAATATGACATGGATTTGATACACAAAATAATTCATGCTTACACACACACACACACACACACACATATATATATATATATATCTATATATATATATATATATATATATATATATATGATCAGGAAGTGGCTATATGATCCGGCCAATTGATTATCTTTTAGAAACTGTTAAACAAAAATATCAACATCAATATAGGTTTTTAGGTGGGTCTGGCTGTTTGGCTGGCTATCCATGCATGTGTCGTGTATACATGCAGTACCAGTGGAGCTAGACATATTACACCCAATTATGTCTAGAAAAGGACGTTTTTCCTTTTGTTTTTTTCTATAATCCCCTCTTTCCTGAAAATAGGTTTTTAGAGTGCAGTCCAATTTAAAATATACGTTTATGCTAAATTAGATACTTGGGTTGCATTTACGCTTGTTTGTTTTTTTAAAATTCGAACTTGTTCAGTGATCACCACCCAACAAAAAGGGGAGAGAAATAACTCATTCATCCATCACCCCATTTTTCCAATTTTACCAAATTGATCATCCTAAACCCGGCATGCAGCCAAAAGGCGTTGGTCACGTGACGGTTTTTATCGAGTGACTAACCAGATTACTTTCGTATTTTCCATGTCCCTTTTTTGGTTTTTAATTATTTTTGTTTATTTTTTTTTTACGCTTATTCCTTATTTGCTTGTTTTCCTTTTCTTTTTTTTTAGATTGGTTCTTTTACTTATATATTCTTTTAGCCCTCCCCCCTTCGCTTGAAGAAGAAGTCCACTTTAAATTAAATGGTCAAAGCTGCAGGAATGTTCCATCGTCCAAGCTCAATCAAGCATCGGTTTTGAATCCAAATTGGCTTCTAGACAGGATAGCTGTGCAACAACAAGATGAGAGTGAAAGTAGAAGAAGAAAAAAAAAATAGCGATCGTTTCTAATCTCGAAGGAAGAAAAAGACTCTCTAGGAGACCAGCGTGCGGCTTGGGCGTTGGTTACTAATGACGGTTTGATATATTGCCTGGTCGGTATAAAGTGCTTCAATTGTGAAAACACGAGATACTCATCTACAAACTAAGTCCCTTCTCTCTCCTTGTGTTCGAAGTTTTCGATTAGAATCTATCAGCCAACATAAACAAGACTTCGTATAACTTGCACGTATCATTTTTTTTATTCTAGCCCTGTATCTGAACCCTGTCATAACCAGTAAATCAATACTAATCAAATTGCAAACATACCTATTGCATTTAATAATAAAAAGGATATTATTTATTGTGGGAAGAATGAATGAATGCGGAACGAGAAGATAAAGGTTGGTGAGGAAACGTGCAGTAATAGTAATCTTATCATAATTCACTAAATGTCCGTTTGACCGTATGTGACAGCTTACTGCAAAATTTATGCAACATAATCATATGAAATATTTTATGGTGGCCTGGGAGCCTTAGGCAGGTTTTTAGTGTGTTAGACTTTGGAAAATTTGAAAATTACCCCCAAATGGTTATCTCATTTTTTGTTTCGGGGGATTCAGGGATCAATTCACAAAAAATCTCCATTGAAATGGACTCAATCTTTGTGACCAAGAGCAGTCAAACATCGTCTAATAGCAAATACCGAGTCAAAGGGTGAGGATTTATGCTGTACTGTTTCTATAAAGGGTGTGAGAGTGAGAGGGAGAACATCTTTTGAGAGATTTTCTCTTTCCCTCGAAGCTTTTCTCAAAATATCGCCTGCAATACACGGCTATTGTCCTCCTTTTTAAGATACTCGGTTCTAACTCTCCCTATATCTATCAATGTGTAAAAACTGTATTTAATTTTTTGCTTAATATCTTTTTTGAGTTAAAATAAATAAATAGTGATTTCTGCTCAAAATAAAACTTAACTGAAAAAAGGAATTCACATCGAATACATACAAACATGTTAAAACGGGAACAGTTATTAGAAAGTATTTCTTTAAAGAGAAATATTTTTTCATTTCATTGATAAGTGAATACATTAAAATGGAACAAATTTCATTACTTTTTCACGTACAAGTATCTTAATAATAACTTTACATCCAGATCAGAAAAAAAATTACCAATAGAATTGCTTAATGGTCATATTTTTATAAATGTTATGTGCGGAATTTACATTAAATAAACACAGATTTCTCAAATCTTATACGGATTTTGACATTTTCTAATACAGGTTCTTCAAACAGTGTGAGCTTACAATTTATGTTTGAATATCGTAAATTATGTTTGATTTATCAACAAAATGTTTTATTTTTCATTGAAATGACTGACTTCTCCGATTGTAAAGTTTCACAATGTCACCGAATCGATGCAAAAATAAATCATCAATTGAATTTATTCAAAGTAATAACAACATAATTTAAACTGATAGCGAAACTTCTATTTGGTTCATTTCAGTAATTTTGACTGTTTTATCTAAAAAAATGTCCATCTAATTTTTATCTTATGAATATCATTTTGGACGGATATTTAATTCAGTGATTTGAATAGAAGAAGAAAAATATATATATTGAGAGTAAGAAGACGACAAAGAAAGATAAAAAAAAGGGTGAAAGAAATAGACAATATATCTACATATTCTTATATTTAAAGGAATATAGATTTCCATCACTTTTCCATTATGTTCGTGATCAAAACATGGTGGAAAACGAGAGAGAGAAAAAATGTTTTAATGCTCAACCGAGTTGTCGTTCCTGACCACAGCCAAATTCTGTCTCGAGAAAAACACAATTGAAACTTTTCTATATATCGTCACAAGAAAAATGTAATTACCTTTCGCACACCTGTCATAAAGATGGTCGCAGGCATAAGTGACAGGATGAGAGAAAGAAATGGTCATTTGCACCAAAAGTAGACCAAAGAATCGCGTCAGGAAAACGTATAGGAAATATGGCTGGATTTTCAGTTGTCAGAAAATTGTTTCATGCAAAAATATGCACTCACGCATGTAAGAAATAATAAGCACTTTTCTGTCACGCAAAGAGTTTATCTGTCCTTTTATCTCGATATATATATATATATATATATATATATATATATATATATATATATAAAATATGAATCAGGAATACAATATGATATAATGCAATAAAATATGTGTGATGGATTTATTTTGTAAAGTACTCGATATATTCAAAATCAAACATTGAGCTGATTTAGAGTAGAGCTGAGAATATAATGAAGTAAGGATCCTCTATGCAAACACGTTTATGCTTCTACCCTATTTGGGGTTCCTCGAGCGAATGATTCGGTTTATTTTAGATTCCTATTAAGGACATTTTTTTGAAAGTATGTCTTTTTTTCTAAATTGTCTCCCTTTTATTATATATGAACATTTGAACAGCCGAATTCAGACGTTCTATTGAGATTTTTTTTTGTTTTGTTTAACCCTTTTCTGTTCCTTAATCCACACCCCGCTTCTCCTTCCTGCTCTCAACCTTCTGTGGTTGCAATTCGATTGTCAGTACCTCTCTTCTATCTGCAACGTCTCTCTCTCTCTCTCTTTCATTTCTCCCCCCCTCTCTCTCTCTCTCTCTCTCTCTATATATATATATATATATATATATGAGTGGTTGGTCATTGCCTGTTAAATTTTTCTGCTTTATTTCGCGGAGATGCTGTTGCTTGTTGGTGGTTATAAATTATCAGACATCCATGATGGTTAATTTTTAGTGTATCTATATGTGGGTTATTAAATAATGTTATTTTCATAAAAAATCTTTTAGCGATGCCAGCATTTTAACACTACTTCATTTATTTCTGTTTGACAATTCTGTTTAGTTTTTATTCGTATCTTGTATGCTTGTTTTTAATTACTCTCCGTTTAACTGTAGGTTTGAGTTTGCTATCAGTTAGTCTGCAATAATATCCCAGCAGTGATATATAATATTTCACTTATAAGGGTTTTTCCTGGATTGATATCTTTAGCTTGGTGTGAAATATTCGATTTGTGACATTTGTTTTACAAAAGGCATCTGTTCCTGTTTTTTCAAATGAAATCTGTTTTATTTACGAATATCATTGTAATGCTGGCATCGCTCAAAATTTCCATTAACAGACGTAACTCAATAACCCATCCACACATATATATGCAAAAAATTAGCCACTATATATATCTCATTCTCCCAACCACTTTTAAGGACAACCCAATGGCCATGATTATTTAGACACATGGAAACAGAGCAAACCGAGAATAATTAAGTAGACATCTAAGTTTATATAAAAGGGAACCCTAACATTTGGAAAGAGTTTAAAGTGAGAATAAAATATTCTCGGAGAGGAAACTTACCACAAAGACTGATTGATTAACTACATACTAATTCCTGCGCTACACCTTCCTGATTTATAATTGAGAGCACGTCCACTAAATAAAACAGGAAAACAGAACAAGCAGTGACCAACCACTAAACGATGATATATATATGCATATATATATGTATATATATATAAAGAGAATGAAAAGAAAAAAACGTAAAAAATAGATACCTCCCAAAAGCATCTTAAATAGGGATCTAAAATAAACCATATAATTTGCCTGAAAAAGCCCAAGCAGGACAGAAACATGAACGTGTTTGCGTAGCAAATCCTTATTCAATTTCATATATATATATATATATATATATATATATATATATATATATATATATATATATATTATACTCCCCCTTTTTGGGGTGGGTTGAACACTCTTAGGAAGGGCAATTGTTTTCTCCTAATATGCAATGGAATGGAACACTCTGGTAGGTAGGGAATTATGTGTAAGTAAATTCATCGCATAATTTGGTCTTACTGACTGTCCTGTTTTTCGTTGGGGTAGAACATCTGTCTCTGGGTCTGAAGCGAAGGTTTCGACCCAACCAAGCGGTACTGGAAAGGATCCCGTATTTTTTATAACCGCACTGAATAGTTGTAAAACAACGAAACAGTCGTCTTTTTATTGATTAACATCACAATTAATGCTCCCTTCTTTAGAGGTGAGCACTCATAGATAAGGCAACTCGTCCATTATAAGCTTCTATGCAATGCTCTTCCAACTCTGAAATTGAGCCCTCTTGTAAATGGCGAATTATGCGCAAGTAAATATGATGATGAAATATATCACTTGAATCGGTCCTACTGGTCGTCCAGTCCTGCCTAGGGCAGTTGTAAAGTATCTGTTTCAGGGTATGAAGTGAAGGTCTCGACCCTCTTTCGTGGTACTGGAAGGGGTATCGGATAGTCTACAGCCACACAGATGAGTTGTAATACAACGAAACAGCTGTCTGTGGATCACACAATCATTACTTTTATATTTATTTATATCTATATATAAGTGTGTGCAAGTATATGTGTGTGTGTGTGTAATTTGGTGGTATGTTTCCTTTAATACATCTTTCATTAAAATGACTGAGAGTACATTTATTAGTAATCTTTTCTTATTTTTACAAAAGTGAATTGATGTCCAGTCTTAGTGTAAATAGATACTTTCCAAATGATGTAGCACTTTCAGCAACATCCGTCATTTTCAATATCAGAGTGGTGAATCACAGTTCAGTTTTATAGTAGACTTATATCTTCTCTGATGCTGAATAATAATTCTATTTTACTATATATATATATATATATATATATATACATATATATATATATATATATATATGTGTGTGTGTGTGTGTGTGTGTGTGTGTGTATTTGAGGAATCTTTACAGTTTTAAACATAAAGCATATAAAAGAAACTCTTTTCCGAAAATGAATGAAATTTCTGTCAATCATTTCCCAATATGTGCTTATGAAATTTTTCTAATTTTCATCAACAGTGCTTATGTTTTAAACAGAATTTGATATTCTGGTATTATGCGTGAATTTTTCTGAATGGGATCATTTTCATGGTATAGAAACCGACACAGAGCGTGTACTTCAAAGATATTTAATTCACTATACAATCAACTAAATTAATCAAACACATCATTCTTTAGCAACAGTTCCATTTATATCAATGAGGTTGAGTAAAATGATTTTCATAAATCTTATTTCTAGCATAATTGAATTTCAAAGGGAATATCTTTTAAATCATCGAATATTTTATCGCAGTTAAAATCAGTTTAGACTGTCTTAGAATATCTACTTTTAAAATGGGGGATCAGTTTTCAGAGCAAGAATTGTGGAAACCGTAGCCAGCAAAAGGATGCTTTTATAATTCAATGTACACTAAAGTAGCACCTCGGTCAAAAAGTTTCTAGTACCAAGTACTCAATCCGACAATTTATAAGGTACTTTATTCGAAAAAAACGCTAACGGTGTATATACCCTTGCTGAATGGGTTCTGTGTGTAGATCTCAGCTCCGATAATGAACAAAAAAAAAATCTTCTGTCATAAAACACTCTTGACGTTTGTCGTCTGTTTCATCCAAATTTCTGCTTTCGATAACTGTCTCTCCTGATTGGTCACTATTTCGACCAATCAGCAGGTAACAGCTGTGCGTAGCGAAAGGCTTTATAATTGTATGATTTTGAATCCTATCATTTAGAAGATGACTTATTGTGGGGACGTATGGACTAATTTTACCTACTGCAATCGCCGGATTCAGCCTCAGCTGACATGATCCGTAGAGAGTCATTTGCTGGGTGAATGCACTGTAACGTGTCCTTCCACCCGGAGCATATCGCCAATTAGGAGATGATTTGAATCATCGCTTAATTTGCTATCTGGATTTCTACAAGTATATACGTAGATAAGTAAAACTAATTTTCGTACACACAGTTCACACACAGCGCACACACACACAAATATCTAATGAATCTGTAGATGTGCTCTCACCGAATACTCGAAAAGCATTACAGAAAGTCTTAGTTTCATTGTAGTCAATTTTAAACTCATGTAAAGGAGTGATGTGTTGATCTCCAACCGTCATCTTAAGTGAAAGACTATTTAAGATTCAAATTATTCTAAAAGAAATACCATGAATCTTTGAAACAAATAATCTTATGAAATATGCTTACATAAAACAGAGACGTTGAGTTTATTTAGATTGTAACATGGATAAGATTTGGTCCAAAGGAATCGGCTAACAATTTCCAAACAATTTAGTAAATTGTTAAAGATATTTTCTTTAAAATAAGAGTAGCACATGAAAAGGAAAAAAAAAAGATGAGAATGAAGAAGGAAGAACAAATGAATGGATGAGAGAAAGAAAGAAGGAGGGTGGGTGAAGAGAAAAGTGATTAATAACTAATAGAAAACATTTGAACCAATTTGAGAAAATGTCCCTATTTCGAACACTTTCGGATAAGAAAGAAAATTTTGATTCGTCGCTGAGGGACTTTTTTTTATTTAACTAAACGAATTCGCTGCTGTTCAGGATTTGAAATAATCATTTTTTCAGATGTAGCCTGACTTATGGATAGATAGATAGATTGATTGATGGGTGGAGAGAGGTATTAAACTTAGCTCAGCCTAATCGATTGAAACTAAAACAGTTTGTTCCGTTTCGGTTAGGAGTTTTTCCTTCAGAGATGTCCTGCGTACTGGACGATCAACTTTGATCGAAAACCAAATTTCTCCAACTGTGAGTGATGAAAATCTTGGGCTGACAGAAAAATGGCCCATTAATTTAATACAATCCATACTGCAATCATAAACCATCTCCTTTGTCAAAACTTGGTCAATGGGTTCCATATAATGTAACCGATTCTCGACTCTATCAGACCACTGTCTGCACACCATCACGGACAGAAAATGTTACCAAAATATTTCTGGAAAGGATGGTTACCACATATGAAAAGCTGGTCCTTTACAATCATCTTCAGCGAAAAAACAATGGTTACAACCGAATATCAACACCAGGATTTCCCTTCAAGAATAACGCTTGGTGTTTGGTTGGATATGCAGGACATTGTTTATCATGAAGTGTTTGAAACAGTCAATCCTGAGAGATATTGTCGTGAACTACAAGCATTGCAACAGCAGCAGCTGCAGAAGAAGAAGCCTTTCAGCGCCCGTCGTTAGATAAAGAACTTCCCTAGGATTCGCCAGACCTCTATATCATAGACATCACAGAGCCTATACTTTCTGATCAAGTCTAGTTCGTCTCATCATCTTATATTCTGCGGCCCATGGTCTTGTAGGTGATTTCTGGGGATCTACGTTGTGAGACGTGATGATCAGCTGTCATTGTTACGAAAGTGAGATCCATCGGTCAATTTGAAAGGTGTTTAACTCTTGCATGATAACCCAAGACCGCATGTTGCGAGGAAATATTCTGGCCCTGAATATAGCAGTGTTGCCTCATCCTAACTAGCAAGACCTTGTTCCATAAGATTATCACTTTTTCAGATGTTTACAACATTTCATAGACAGGAAACAATTCATCAGTTATGGAAAGGATAGATAAATAAAAGAGCTCGCACACAAACACATACATACTCACATAAATATCTATTATTATTATTATTATTATTATTATTATTATTATCATTATTATTATAATAAATGGATATATAATACAACAGAAGTATGTATCTATTTCTTAATATAATTGTGTTTTGAGGAACAATTGCGCAAATCCAAACAGCGAACAAAGGGAAATGTTTAAGTAGGGATAAAGCATTTATTTGAGACTTAGCATTTCTATCGGGTTGTTAGCCTCAATGTTAAGAGCAACGATATGATAAGTGGCTGCGCGATCAGTCACAAGTTCGATTCCTGCTGTAGCCCCAATTTATATAATTGATATTTTATTTACAATATATAGGCCAAGTGATACATATCTGTGTAATAACGGGAGATCATTCAAAATAGAGTTTCAAATAATATTATGCATATATATATGTATGATTATGAATGCAAACATTATTTGAAAATCTATTTGTTATGCATTTATATTTATACACACACACACACACATATATATATATATATATATATATATATATATATATATATATATATATATAAATCATGAATGCATAACATTATTTGAAATGAACTCCCGTTATACACGTACATGAAGTTCCTTGACATCATCACCTATCATCTATACTATCCCCAACCTACCCACAAATTCCATTATTAAATCACTGCCCTTCAACCCTGACACCCTATAGCTTCTCAAAGACCCACTACTTCTGGCACTACCACATCTTGCCACAGACAAGCACGGACAGAACTAAGTTCAACACATCAGAATGATCCTAAAAGACTGGATTCCAATTTTTGCTTCCAAAGCGAAGCATCGGATGGCAAATTTTTTTTCCATGGATAACTTTCAACCAATGATTAGTACACACACACAATACATTTTACTGAAGATGGGAATATCTCCTGAAACATATCTAACTCATTAATTGGTGCATTTATGGATTAACTATTTAATGAATTAAGTTTCCATACACTTTTACTCCTGAGTCTGTCTCACTTCCTATCGTTCACATCGTATATATATATATATATATATATATATATATATATATATATATATACAAATATTCTGCGTTATCCAAAAATAGAAGATACTGTAAAAATATTCTGTAAGCCGAATTGATTTGAAGCAGATCAACGTTTTCTACCAGTTTAGATAATTAAATATTTTTTCTATCATTCCTGTATACCGAACATTGTGATGAAAGTACATTAGGCTGAGTTCTTTGAGAGTGGGGCAGTTGCAGATCAGGGAGACTAGGATATTGGAACCAGAGGAAAAGTCTGTGCACTGCCTCTATAACAGCTTGCTACAACACAAATCCTGAACAGTATTTTCGTTTCTTGCCATTTCCATAGATGGAAAGAAGTAGGCCTAAAGTGAATATACGAAAAGTGGAGGCTAACAAAGAACAATATATATATATATATATATATATATATATATATATATATATATATATATATATATATATATATATATATATATATATATATATATGCATATATATATATACATATATATAAGGGTTTGGATCAAGTGTCCGTCAATTGACACGTAGTCCTAAGCAAAATCTTGATCTGGAATATTCACCATTCAAACCATGAGATTGATTGGGAAACCGTTGAGTAGAATGCATCAAGTAGGAAGGAATATAAATAAATATCTGTTGTGTAGAATAATTATTCCTTTAATCATTATGCTACGGACATATTGATATGCCTACGCATATTCATATGCTAGCCTACCAACAAGTGTATACTTATATCTAAATGAACATATTGTTATATTAGTATATAGATATGTGGGTTAATACACAGAAACATGCGTGAACATACAATCATATATATAAATAAACATATGCTTAGCTCTCTCTTATAAATATATACATATATATATGTATATATATATGTATATATATACATATATATATATGTATATATATATACATATATGGACATATATATATGTATATGTATATATATGCATATATATATATATATGTATATCTACATATATATATACATATATATATATGTATATATATGTACATATATATATATACATATATATATATATGTGTGTGTGTGTGTGTGTGTGTGTGTGTGTATGTGTGTGTGGCATGTACTTACATCTATAAGTGTTACCCGGAATAAATCTACTTCATTTATGTCCCATGTGGTGATGCTTCTTTGTCAGCCTAATTAGATATCTAATTAGGTTCATTAGATCCTTTTCATCTGCAATAATCGCGGAGATGCTCCTTTGCCTCGCGGGGGTCAGCTTCCTAGAGGCAGGATCAATGTTGATCAGTAACAGGGGAATCCTACATCATTACAGTCGATTACAATTCTCAGGCGCAATCAAATTTTCCTAAATATTCAATAAGACTAAAACACAATCCCCATGAAAATCCCAAGGTAACTTCTTGATTTTCGGGGACAAATGATAACTTTTTTTCTTCAATTTGCAATTTATTATGATGAAACAACCAATGGTATCGAAGAAAAATGTCTATCTATCTATCTATCCAACCCTAAACCCATTCATATCTATTTATCTGTCCATATATTTATATCCAAATCTATCTATCTATCTATCTTTCTATCTCTCTCCCTTTCTATCTCTCTCTCTCTATATATATATGTCGATCAAGCAAGTGATCTGTCTATCAATCTATACCAGCCTATTCTTATCTATCTATCTATTTTTCCATCTATCTATCTATCTATCTATATACCCATTAGAAGATCATCGACCGGAAATTTTACCAAAACTGTTCACAAATGTTCGTTCAATTTTCAATTTGGTCTCTCTGTGTGGATGGTGATGTAAGTAGGTAACATGCATACACTCTTCACAAATGGACCTATGGAGCTGAAAATTTAAACAATTGCCTTTTATTTTGTTGTTTTGAATATTGCCCCTCTCCCCCCACCCCCACCCCCTAAATAATGGGTTATGAATGGGATGTTCAATTTTACGGTAAATTCATCTCTTAGTTGATACCCGGTTGCATTCACGAATTTTTTAGCGATCACTTTCCAAAAAAATGCGTGAAAAGTAACTTGATTGATCACCCCCAATATGGTATACTCTTAAAAAGTATTCGTCCTGAGACGGTTTCTGTGGCCTACCAAACTTGCTTATCTCGTTTCATAAAAATCAAATTACCAAGTACACGTTTTCATCCTCTTCTTTTAATCTTCTTGTCTTTATAAATATTCTGGATACACGTACAATAATGTATGTATTAATTGGTTCATAGACCCGTATGCAGTTATTGGCTGAATTACAATCTGGAAATCCAAATATTAGGTGTTCGATTTATGGGATTAATTGTAAATTTTAGTTTAAACGCGTGAACAAATAAATTGATTGTTAGTTAATTCTTTTTTTCCCTAATTAGACGTATTGATTTACCTATATATATATATATATATATATATATATATATATATATATATATTCTCTCCCTCTTCTCTCTCAATCTCTCCTTCTCGTTGAAGAAAGAGATGGATTACGAGAAGGAGAGATTGAGAGAGAAGAGGGAGAGAAATATATATATATAAAGAGAGAGAGAGAGAGAGATATGGAGGATGTAATATTGGATGTAACATTGGGCGAAACCCCAAGTTTGAGAGCAGAATACACGTGCACCAAAATTTTATGCTTCAATTTTAGCCACGTAGTAACATTATACCCGGAAACAACATTATATTACAGTTGAAATAATTGCATCATGCGCTATCAATATATGAGCATCCATTCTTCTGCACTATGCCTGTTTTATCATTTTCCTGTGTAAATAAATATACACGTAATGAAGCGGATATATTTCGCTGGCTAACAGTCAAAGACCCTACTGTAGGCTATGAATGGAGCACAAGTGTAGTCAACAATCCCCGGATGACATTTTGTCCCTCTTGTTGGTGTCAAAAGGGACACTCACCGGTCAAGACACACAAATCTGCCCCACATTTTCTTAATCATTTTTGTTCTCAATTAGTGATGGTGTTTGTTTTTTTTTAGATTGGTTAAGCCTTATGTATGATAGTTAGGCTAACCTGAATGATGTTGGCCCTTAAGATCCCAAATACAATGTATCGGCAATGGGTTAAAATGAGGGTGCACGAACGGGAGATTGGTTTGAATCTCGAAATTACCGAGATCTTCGTTCATATTCTCGTTTATGCATGTGCCATTAATTACCCCTTTTCACTGAACTTTAGATTTATCGTTTTACATCTATAATCATTTTGATCTCTGCACACCAGAACATCCCTCAGAATTCTTTTACTATTATTATTATTATTATTATTATTATTATTATTATTATTATTATTCGCAGCAGCAGCAGCAGCAGCAGCAGCAGCTGGCATCCACTAAAGGTCAAATGACAGCGAGACTCCCCGTCTCTCCAGGCTTCTTTCCAGTATTCCTGTCCATTTAAGTAGCTTTGTCGCGTGCATGATCTACCCCGGGTTCCTAGATCTTCTAGGCTTTTTGCTAGGTACTTAGGGACCGTTCCTAGGACCCTGTCATCTGTTGGAACTATCGTCGCCTTCACGGTCCATAAGCTCGTCATCTCCCCAATCAGGTTTAGATCTAGGTTTTATGTAAAAGTTTTCTGTTTTTCAGCTCCATTCTGTAGTCTACTGTAGTCTACATATACTTTTTCTTCATTCACTACCAAAAGAGCTGGTGTTCTAGTTTTGTTTAAATCTCAAATTCCCTGAGAATTTTGCAATTTTCATTCAGATTCTGGTTTGTGCATTGATTGCCCTTTTTCACTGTCTTTTTCTTGGAACCTTTAATTTCTCTTTCTCTATCATTTCATCTCAATTATCATTATATCTCTTTTTCTGTCCTTTTTGGGGTAACTCTACTGAATCTACAAGGAAAACTGCTACAAAAACTGTCAAAATAGGTTTCTTCAGGTTTCTAGTCAGTCTTACTGGCTAACTATCTATGTACGTAGTACATTTTTTAGCAGGTTGTCAATTTGCAATCTAAGTTCATGCTTAATTGTTCCGTAGTTTGTCTACGCTTTTTGAAAATTCAGACTTTTTAGTGAAATATCTTTTTCATTGATTTCTTTTTTCCCCATTGTTTGATTGATCACCCCCAACACGATATGCTGTAGGTCACATGACGGTTTCAGTTGAATCACTAACCACACCTTTTTATCATCTCCCTTTCCTCCATCGTCGGGGATAACAATTATTCTTGGTATGTTTACTCTCTCTCTTTCCTCCCCCTCTCTCTCTTTCTCTATCACCTTCGACTGTTCCTACTCCATTCCTGCTCTTCTTCCTCCTTAGTCCTCATTTTCCCTAACATTTTCTTCATACCGTGAGTATTATCTTTTTTAGATCTCTCTCCAAGACCCGCTCACCCTCTCACATTCAACTTCATCTCTCTTTCTTCTTTGTTTTTATTGTTGTACTGATTGTTATTTATGTAGTTCTCTTCTTTTATTTATTCTTGCTATTATAGCTCTTGTTCTGCTTCTTCTTCCTCTTTCTTCTGTTTCACTCCTGCTACAATATTCTCCATTATTCTTCAAGTGCTTTCTCTATCATCTTCTTTATTTCGCAGCTATCGGCATTAATGGGAAAGTCTTTTTCTCCTAATTAAATCAGAAGTAATTTCATTTTGAGCGCGTCCCGCAGGTGTTAGATGTTGAGCAATTATCTTTACTCAGACATGACGCTTGCCGAACTTACCCGCCATCTTGGAAAGCGTCGTACGTCGCCAGAGTCGCTTATCTCCCTTGGCCACGCTCTCAACACCAATGCGAAAATTAATGAATCTGCTACAAGTTACAAGGATTGATGGAAAGCAGAGCATCCGATGTTTCGACGTTGGAGGGCTTTTGAAGAAAAAAAAAATTTTTTTTCAAAAAGTAAAAAAACATTAATATAGCTTGAAAATTAACTTTAAGACGACAGAATATTAAGTCTGCAACACGGTCTAAGAAACACAAAACTATTTCACGTTATAAAGGCTAATAGGAAAGAGTGATTCAATTACTGATTACTCTAGCATAGCGTTTAGTTGAGAAAGTAATACTAGTCAAAGATCTGAGGAATACAATAGATGTGAAACTGTATTTCTGAACAGTTTTTCCATCAGACTCATTTATAAACATATGGTACATATATATCCTATCCTTTCAGTAACACTTGCAATCTTCCCTGGCCTCTGCCCGTCTCTTTTGTTCTGATTTTCAGTATATGTCGATTGTAAAGTCAAAAAAATGTATCTATATTATACATGTAACGGCCCTATTTTATCATTAAGGCTCTATTAATTCCTGGGCACTGAATATCTTTTTCTCTCCGACTTCCAGTACATGTAAAATCCTTAACAATGCTTCTACCATACATATAAACACATTCATTAGTTTCTGACCCCTGATAATCCCCTTTTTCCCTGGTTTTCAATGTATGTCTATCGTAAAATCCTCACCAATACACATTATACACAAAATATCAAAGACTTGCACGGCGCTGGCAGTTGGGGATAAACCGATGGCTCCTCGTCCGTTTGCTATTATCTTTTCGAATTGGGGAGGTAGTGATTCCATACCCAGTTCTTTTTTTCAACACATCTAAAGGTGTTTTCCGCTGCTGTCCTGATGAGAAGTTTTTCCTATCATTTACTCATGCCAGGAATCAAACTCGGATCCATCTGTCAGTGAGGCTACTGTCCCATCCGAGCAAACTACAAATGGATTATTCTGTCAATAACATATTAATCATTTCCTGACCACGGATGATCACTTTCTTGCTAATCCTCAGAGCATTTCTGTAGTAAAATCATAGCGTGGTATCTATATTATACATATTATGACACTATTTTAGTAGCAAGTTCTTGGCAACTGGAGATCTTCCTCTTCTTGACTTTCAATACAAATTGTAAAGGGATGTCAATGCATTTCTACAGGGAAATCAATTGCTCTTCATTCCGATAATAAAATCAATAGAAAGCATTCACATTATACATACAATAGCCTCATTCTATAACATTAACATGTGTCTGGCTACAGACCTGTCGATCCAGCCTCTTATATATATATATATATATATATATATATATATATATATATATATATATATATATATATCAGGAATACCCATCTTTGTTTTTTTTTATATTCCTTAAATAAATGAAATTGTATAAGTTTTCTTTATAGTTGTTTTGATTAATTTGATGACAAAACGTCAGGCAGAATTTATACCAAGAAACATTAAGCATGACTTTCAATACTGTATTACTTTAGCATCCTATCTAGGTTGGCGAAAAATAAAGCCCACTCAAAACTATTGCTATAACTACACATTGAGTTTAACCCTCTCTTTCTCTGGTGAAAGATCAACTGTTAACTTGATTGTCAAAAGCTCACCAGTTTCAAAGATCCATCTAATGATCAGAAGTAAGCTTACATATTTTTAACCTGCTGTTATTTCTATCCCTCCTCTGTTTTGAGTTGACCAGTTTAAAAAGAGTCTTCAACATACGCATACAGGCACAATAGTAGCCTAACCAAAATTACCATGATGCCAATAATCATTCTCTCTTTAATAAAATCCTATCACAGGCATAAAATAGCACAATCTTACTATTTGGAGTAGTTGCAAGAACATTAACAGAAATGGAAAACGTCTAATTCTCTGAATAACCTCTAATTTTTTTGTGAAAATTGCAGTGCCCTCTTGATTCTCAGCTCAGCTCTTAATAAGTTATATTTCTGCTGAAAAACGTTATAATTCATGATAATTTTCATCAAGTTATTTCATAATATTCTTTTATAGAAATGAACATTGTAGATGATTTTAAACCTTAAGATCATGAATGAAAAGTCATAATCAAAATACTATCACTTAGTAGTTAGTCTAAACTGTTCCGTTTTCGTGGAGAAATGTATCTTTTGAGAACATATCAGAAAAGGTTCTCTTTTTCTGAAAGAATCGGTTTTATAAGTATTCTTTTTTCCACGTTTCATTCATCCAAATACGTTTTTCTTTTCTGAATTGCGTATAAACGCTTTTCTGTTTTTCTTTTTTTTAAAAAGGCGTATTTTCAATAAAATATTACAGACAGGAATACTTTTTCCAATCCTTTGAATTATGTATTCTTTGAATTCCTCCACACATCACGCAATTTAAAGTAGGGGGTTCTTTGAGAAGATGAGAGATCGACGGGACTACTCTAATAAACCAGAAAAAGGTTTTATTTTTTTTCTTTTAGAAAATATATTTTTCCAGTTTAAATGAGTAAATTGAGAAGAAGTCGACCATGTTTACCAGTACTTTAGAAAAGAAAATATATCCAGATAAATTCTTCTCCGAAATGAAACTGACAAAACCAATTTTTCAGGAAAAAAAAAAGCGAAATTCACGCGCATGAATTAAAAAATATACAATTGAAAAGGTAGTTCTTTGCTCTTAATGAAAAATATTTTTCACTTACGTGAATAGAAAAAGTCAGCGTGTCTCTTTGTTTTGTCTCGGACTGCCGGTGTAGAGTTGGGTTTGTCTACATCTGGACCGGAAACGAATTAACTGAAGCGAGTGAAACCCTTGATGAGCAAACTTCCGGAATGGAAAAGTCGGGTCTAGTTTAAATCTATAACTTCATTTAACATCAAATTATCCTATATGATCATCAAAAAATCCTATGTCCTCTGCCGTGAAAAGATGTAACGCTATGCGAACTTCCAGCTTCCTCTATGCAATAACAAACGTACTGCATCTCTTCAGTGTGGCTATAGACTTTCCATTATGCCATCCAGTACCGCAGGGCAGAATCACATCAGACCCACGGGCTGATAACCTACCTCTGGACTACGGAACTGGACAGTCAATAAGGCTGAATTTAAGCGATATATTTGTTTACACAGAAATCCCTCATCCACCAGAGTGCTCTATTCCTATGGAAGAGCATTGCATATATATATATATATATATATATATATATATATATATACATGCACATATATATATATATATATATATATATATATATATATATATATATATATATGTATAGTATGTATACATGTATATCAAGTTGATGCATAACTTCCAAAAGCAGTTTACTTACATAGTTCGCCACATGATGACATATGTTCCCTCAGTAACATTTGGTGAAGGAACGAATGGCAATGAAAATGAATTTAACACGAGAATCCAACACGAGGAGAAAAGTATTGAAGCCCTTAACACACAAATGGACATGAATCTGTTGGAATACAAGTTATAGAAAAACTGATTTTATCCGCAGTTGATGTTTATTCACAGAGATCAGTATTTGATAAAGCAAAAATAGCTATCGATAATAAATGGGAATCACAAAGATATTTGCACGGTGTATGTCAACCAGTGCATTAATCAGTAACCAGCAATATATTTTGTTCTTGTAGTTATGAACACGGGCTTCCTGATTTCATAATCACAAGATCAAAACGTATAGCCCGTTTTCAGTGAGTGTTTTAGGCACGAAATGTTGACATTTACCGAGTATAAATCCTCAGGGAGTTATCAGGAGTCTGAGACATCATAGAATCCATTAGAAAACTCCAATAGTAATGGGCTGATCATGTTGTAAGAATGGCAGACAACTGATGGACATCACGACTTATACCATGGATCCCCAGAGGCCACATGCGCAACTGAGGCCGGCAGAATACAAAACGGAGAGATGAACTAGATAAATTCAGAAGATATTGGCTCTACGACACCCACAATAAAGAGGTGAGGCGAATCCTTGTGAAGGTCGATATCCAACGAAGTACGATAAAAGATTGATGATGATGATATCCTTGTGATTTTTGTTTTCTACAAATCATACTTTTAAATTATTTGACTCACTAGAAATGCCAACAAGATGACTGGAAGAGAAGTATGACAAGGGAATACAATATCGCTAAATCTCTTTATAGTGTGCATCAATGTGGAATACCAGCTATGACGTATGGGTGCAGGACAGGTAAACTCACAAAGTCATTCAAAAACAAACAGGTCCTCTCAGAGGGCAAAGGAACGAACGATGTGAGAAATGAATCTTAGCATTGAAAAAAAGATCAACATGGACCCGAGGAAAAAACCAGGGTGAAAGATTTAACACAAGTGACAAGCAACAAAAATGGAGATGGATAGGGCAAATAGCACGGAGAAGGGACAATTAATTGATTGAAACGTTTTCTGACTGGTGCTCGTTGAAAAACAAATGCAGTTGGAAAATACCAGACACAAGACGGAGATATGGAATACTAAGGTTTGCCGGTAAGACACTGAAGAGATTGACACAATCACGTTTGTTATGGAAGAAGACGGAAAAGAGCCAGGTACAGGGGTGGACTTAATATCTGATGATTATTTATATATATATATATATATATATATATATATATATATATATATATATATCATCATCAAGATATTGATGTATAATCTGACTGAAATATTTATAAATGGATTGTATTACTCTGAAATTCAATTTAAAATGACTCCCGGTTATAGACTGTGAATGTATCATTCAGCCTAGACAGAGTAAATGGAATGAACAACCGAAAATGGACTGCTGCAGGAATCAAACATGTGACCGATAGGTAGCCGCTTAAACATAGCGTCGCTCTTACGACTGAGCTAAACAATCCGTCCATGTCTGCTCTATTCGTTTTCTCAACGCAGACAATCATATTAATAAGAAATGATTTTATAATCCGACAAAGATAATCATAGATGCGTTATATTACTTTGAAACTCTATTTGAAATGATATCCCGTTAATATTATATATATACATACATATATATATATATATATATATATATATATATATATATATATATATATATATATATATATATATATATATATATATATAAAGCAATTACAGAATTAAATAGATATGACCATTTGGAAAATGTCTTAATTCAATGGTTCTAATTCAAAAATACATTGTTATTCTATTTATAGGTTTATATTATGAACAACACGAAGTCACCTGGCTATTTTGACGTATATCACTGGAGATTGACGGGGGTAACGTATTCCATCAAGCAATATGCAAATTAAATGAAGAATATCATTCAACTTCGGTGGAAATATCATCAAAAATTAAAATTTGGTGAATGTATTGCTAAAATTGAATTTCAGTTAACGTACCATCGATGAGAATAAAATTTGGACAAGGTATCATTAAAACATGAAATTTAGTCAACGTATCAATGATAATTTGAGTTTGGTGGACATTTGATTGAAAATTGAATTTCGGTGAAGATATTTAAAATCAAAATTTAGCGAACGTATCAGCAAAAATTAAAATTTGTTGAATGTATTATCAGAAATTTAAGTTTAATGAAAGTATTTTTGAAAATTAAAAGTTAAATTTTGATTAATGTATCACTCATAATTAAGATATGGTGAAGATATACGTAAAAATTAGAATATGGCAAATGTATCACAAAAATTGAAATGTAGTGAACGTATCATCAAAAATGGAATTTTGGTGAATGTATCATTATAAATCATATTTTGGTGAATGTATCATTGAATATTGAGATATTGTGAATGTATAATTCGATATCGAATTTTAGTGAACGTATAACTAAAAATTGAAATATGGTTAATGTATCACCAAGAATTTGAATTTGATAAACGTGTTATCAGTATTAGATATACAGTTGCTCTATCATCAAAAATTGAAATTTGGTGAATGTATCATTAAAAATTAATATATGGTGAATGTTTAACTAAAAATCAAGATATGGTGGAAGTATCATTCAGAATTAGAGTATGGTGAACGCATCACTAAAAATTGAAATTTGGTGAATGCATCATTGAATATTAAAATATGGTGGAAGTATCCCAGAAAATTGAAATTTGGTTAACGTATGATCAGGAATTAAAATTTGGTTAACGATTTTGAAAGGTTTTGAATCATCAAATTAATCAGATCTGCTATTTTCATAAAGCAAAAATCAAATGCATATACAGTGAACTCATTTAAATGAACAAATTATTCAATAGTCCGTGAACGGTAACGACACGTTTGTTTTTATATTCTTGCAAGTCAATTGATGGATAATATGACTTCTCTGGAGCAAATTTGAAAATAAATACTTTGCTTGTAATAATCTTTGATTCTTATGTCGTATTTTCCCTATTTACATACCATATATTTATCCACCCATTATAACGGAGAATGAAAATTGATATTTCGTATGAAATTTACCATTCGCTGAGTGAACCATTGACAAATTTTAGAGGATTTTCTTTTTGAACCATCGAATTTACCAGATCTGCTATGTTCTCATGTCAACCCCCCAATATATATATATATATATATATATATATATATATATATATATATATATATATATATATATATATATATATATATCATTATTCTTCAATTAATTGATTGATTGGTTAAATGCAATAGACGAGGAAGACTTCGTTGATTTTGTACAAATTTCTTTCTTGTTTCTGCATAAGGAAACGATTATAGAGAGTAACAGTTAACCAAAAGAGATATTATAACTGGCGCTTTCTATGCATATAAACACACGCATGTATATATATATATATATATATATATATATATATATATATATATATATATATATATATATATATATGTGTGTGTGTGTGTGTGTGTGTGTGTGTGTGTGTTTGGATGTGTGTGTGTGTGTGTGTGTGTGTGTGTGTGTGTGTGTGTGTGTGTGTGTGTATATAAGTCTTCTGTTTTTAAATCCTCCTAAATTAACATGGTATACAACTGATTCTAACAAGAAAAAATAACAAATATCATAATATCAAATTCTGAGTAAAACAAAACTACTGAAAAAATTACGTAAATCATATCAACAGACATTGGGAAACTATTGATTGAAATGGCAGAGATTTTCGGAGAAAAGTTTCTCTGTATATATCAAGTTTTTGAAGCTGTAAAGCTTCCTGTATGTAAATAGTTGGAATAAGTAACCGCTAGAACCGTAAGAACCGGTAGATGCTTTTCTCCAGGGGTAAACCGTTAAATGGTATTTTGGTAGGGATAATTTCGTAAGAAATGATCAGTAAGAGTCCTCGGTGATTGCTTATAGTAAAAATAAATGTTTCGTTTGAGAAAACTATTTTTGTTTTTCGTTTTTCTTTTTCTATTAAACTTAAACGAGAGAAAAATCAACAGAATATCACTTCAGGAGAATGGGTTGATCTGTTCTTGGTTTGGGTCCATTGAAAAACTATGTTCGTAGTCGAAATGGAATTGGTATTATGCTATCATCATGTTTCAATTTTGGGTGTATTGTATTAATGCGTTGGTAACGAAGATCATACAGGACATATTGGTTCATAAGCGTATTTTGTTTTGTGGGTCACGAGAAAAGGATTAATGTTATTGTTGCTTACGTCATTCAGTATGCGAGTGTTTAATTTGATTGTTATTTGATTTTGTTCATAGTCATTTTTTTTATTCCCTGTTTGTAAGTGTTTATCTTAATATATAATTTCTTTTCAATCATAATCAATCATTTTTTATTATTTTTAATTTAGTGTATGCTCCCTTATTGCGGTTGTGCATTTTAAATCATTAATTTTAATTTCGGAGACTATATTATCATTATATCGTCTTAATTTAATTTTGGGTATCAAAACTATATTTGTATCGAATTAATTATTGTGTCTTGGGGGATAAGTTTGAATTCGGATGGAGTGTGTGGTTAGGTGTCTTAGTGGCTATTGGTCTAGTTTTGGTTTAATCAATAATAGTATTGAGCCGTTGTATTGGTACGATTTGTATTAACTAGTTTGATTTGAGTAGTTTGAAATCACAAAACATTGTAGTACATTAGAGAGAAAACATATCATAGAATACATTAAAAAAAACTCATATGGCAATTGGTTGGTCATGTTACAAAAATGTTAGAAAAGCGATGGACACCAGAACTTACTACATGGATTCCCAGAGATCACAGGCGAAACTGCAGCCGGCAGAATAGAGGATGGAGAGATGAACTAGATAAGCTCAGAAAGTAGTGTATTCGTGACATTAATGATAGGGAGGTCCGCCGAATCCAGGAGAAGGTATATGTTCCAAGATGAACGATAAAAGAAAAAGGTATGGTTGCTAATTATTATTATTATTATCATTATTGTTGTTGTTGTTAAATGTTGTAGTATGTGCAGTTAATTTAATTGTTGTTATTATTATTATTACTATTATTATTATCATTATTATTATTAAATGTAGTACGTGCAGTTGTTTTTAATTATTATTATTATTATTATTATTATTATTATTATTATTATTATCATGTTTAGTTGGTATTATTGTTTATTATCATATTGTTCTTTCACTGAAATATAGTGGTAATCTGTGATTAGTCAGCTTACTCATTCAAAAAATATATATATATATATATATATATATATATAAATGGGATTAATATTTGCAAAAGGGCAGAGAAGAAATTGGATGTTCGATAAGTCTTACAGTTTTTAGCTCTTTGCTTGCCTATTGCCAAACCTCTTTTGTATTTACAGGCGAGATGCGATCGCGAAGACGTGCCATTCTTCCAAAGCACGGGTTCCCAAGAGACAAAATAAGTATCTTTACTCTTTCTAATTGCCACATGTTTTCCCCGCTCCTATGAATAGGGGGCAAAATCAGTACTGCTGAGGGTGAGGCTAAAATGTTTTATATCGAGGCATTACTTGGAGGGTATCTTCTCAACAGCTTGCTCCATCTGCATGTACACCCTAACCCTTCGTACATACACGAACTTATTTCTGTCGTATATTTATCTATCTATCTATCTATATATATATATATATATATATATGTGTGTGTGTGTGTATATATGTATATATATATATGTGTGTGTGTGTGCCTTTGTGTTCCTGTGTGTACATGTGTGTGCATGTGAGTGTGAACATATGTTTACACTAACCGTTTATACAAGAACATACATTGAGTAAATGTTTCATTCATTAGCAAAAATAGACTACTAATAAAGATACACACACATTTATTTATATAAAGATAATTTATATACGGGTCCGAAACAAAGGTTTCGATCCTACCCCGTGGTACTGGATGGGATAATGGATAGTCTATAGCCTCTCTGAATAGTTGTAATACAACAAAACAGCTGTCTGTAAATGACACAATTATTTGATTATTATTACAATTAACGCTCCTTTATTCAGGGTTGAGAACTCTTTAAGTGAGGTAACTCGTTCATTATAAGCTTATGCAATGGTCTTTCAACTTAGGAATAGAGTACTCTGTTAGATTAGGGGTTATGCTTGAATAAATATATCGCTTGAATTCAACCTTACTGACCGTCCAGTTCTGATAAGATGCCAGCCTCTGGGTCTGGAGCAGAGGTTTCGATCCTACCTTGTGTGTGTGTGTGTGTATGTAAGGAATGAATGACAACATTTGAATTTTGTTTTAAATTATTGAAACTTCATTCCGGATGTTTCGTCCATTATACAGATCTCTCCAAAGGCAAAATGATTTTGCCTTCGAAGAAGTCCAGAAAATTAAGGGAAAGATTAGGAATAGAATTTCAATAATTCGATAAATAACAAAACTTCCATATATCAACATTCAGTTTTCATATTATCGGATTAACCATAATCCATACCAATACTTATTGATACATATATACATGTATATAACTTGATCTAAAGATATGAATAGATATACACGGTTTATATATATATATATATATATATATATATATATATATATATATATATATATATATAGTAGAATGTGGATTTGCTACACAAACTAGCTCATGTTTCTGCCCTCTTTGGGCATCATTGATATATTATGTTATACTGCTAACCTGATTTGTACCACATATACTGTGTATATACATCTATATCTATATCTATCTATCCGTCTATATCTATCTATCTGTCTATATCTATCTATCTGTCTATATATATATATATATATATATATATATCAACTTGGGGTTGAACATGAATTTTTTTTAAAAATAGAGTAACTCAATGTTCTCGTTATATTTATAATGTCCTAAATTATTTGAATACCATCGTAATTGTTTGACAGCAGTGGTAAAATTGTATACATATATCAGTCTATAGTACATAGATAGCTGGTCATCACATTGGTAAAGACTTCTTTCGAGCTATGTATTTTCAATAAATAATGTTCCTCTTCCCCTTTTGTCTGGAAGGAAATTGCACTTGACGCCCCCACGAAGGGCACAGTGTAGGAGAAAATATTCTAACATGGTGTCAGAAGACATATGCTCAAGAACACTTCCTTGAGCAAGGTCCCAACAATAAGATCCCAACTCAATATCACTTTTCTTTAATGGTCACCAAAATGTGTCTAAATATTATCAAATATGTATAAATTTAGTACTGCCCGTTGGCTAATAATAGAGTTTGTCTCATCATATAGACGAAATCGAAAAGTCTGACAGAATCTTCATTGCTTTTTATTCATGAAGATGGATACTGTAGAATTGTGTAGGAACAGATGATAGTCTCCCTTGTTGTAAACGCTGTTTCCGTTTTTATTTGTTTTGTTTTTTATCAGCCATTGAGAGTCACTTATGGAGCTGAAACATGGAACCTAACCAAGAGACAGACCCGAAAATTGAGAACCAAGCAACGTGCACATGAAAGAATAAGGCTGGGCCTCACATGGAGAGACCACGAGACAGCACAGTACATCCGAGAAAAGACAAGACTTAGGGACATCATAGAATCCATTAAAAATCTGAAATGGCGGTGGGCTGGCCATGTTGCAAGAATGGCAGACAATCGATGGACATCACGACTCATGGATCCCCCGAGACCACATACGCAACCGAGGCCGGCAAAGTGTTAGATGGAGAGACGAACTAGACAAGTCCAGGAAGTACTGGCTCCGTGACGCCCATGATAGGGAAGTGCAGCAAATCCTAGGGAAGGTCTATGTCCAACGACGGACGCTAAAAAACTGAGATGATGATGATGATGATGATGATTGTAAATGTTATCATGTCCTTGCCCCACAGGTGAAAAAATGTTTGAACTCCTGGAAATAGGTTTGATCTTTAGAGTGTCAACATTCACAAAAAATCCAGGAAAGAAAAAAATCCAGCAAAGAATCTCTTCCGGGAGATAAGCTTTGGGTAGAACCAGTTTAACCTTTCAGAACAAGAAAGTCCCAATAATCCTCAAAAGAAGGGTATATAACCGCTACATTTCCCCCATAGTCTCTGATGGAATTCAAACACCGATGTCAACTAAAAAATTGATTTTCAGAACGTATATTTGTAACATATCAGTAAATAATCATGCTTAAAATCACATAAGAAGATCAAAAGATAGCGTGGTATCTTAGAGAGAGAAAATAGATAGAGAGACAGAGATATAGGAAACATTAGAAAACCCAAACGGCAATGGACTTGGCATGTTTCAAGAATACCACACAAGGATTGAACACCGAGAAACACGACGTAGGTCTCCAGAGATCATATGAGAAAATGTGGTTAGCAAAAGAAAAAGGTATGACGAACTAAACACGTTCAGAAAATACTGCCTCTGCGACGCCCTCAAATGAGAGGTCTTCCGAATCTTTTGCGAGGTTCATGTCCAACAATAAATGCTGAAAGGATGATGACGATGATCAGAGGAAATGTTCAATTTTTAAAAAAGTGTTAAAAAACTGCAGACAACAAATGTTTACATTAGAATATTTCTGAAAGTTGATGTTGAAGGTTGAGATTTAACAATTCTTTTTCATATATGCCATTGCGTATTCTCCATTTTTGAATGCACCAATGTTAAACTGTGTGTGCCATATTTTAGAAATCTGACCCACAAAACTACCCTTGCTTTTTACGGTTCACTCTTGGTATTTACTTTGGATCTACAGAACTCCCAGGGCAAGCTCAAAAAAACTTTTCTCCCTAACGTTATGCTAAATTTTGGCAGCTTCCTGTATGCAGCGAAATCTATGATCCCAAGGTGTATTTACGTTAAAGTTATAGGAGACCCTCCTTGGCCGTACATAACTCAATTTTGTGGCGGTTTTCATGTTAAATGATCGTCAAATTTGATTTCTGTTTAGCCTAAAATCAAACTACCAGTGCCCTAAACCACGTATCTTCGATTTCCATTTAATAAACACAATTTTGTGATTCTAATTAACTCGTCCGAGTCACTCTTCGAAAGGCCTGAAAACTCACGAAGCTACTGGCACCCCGGAGTCACCAATTGGACTATAAATTGCTGTGTGCAAGAAAATTTAATCTCTTTCGCTCTAGCATTAGCCAAGAATTGACGGAGAGAGCCCCCGTAATCTGGCAAAGTAAAAACATTTGTTTGGTCTTCTTACTCATAGCTCCTCCTTTTTCTCCAACTGGTCACTGCATTTCAAAAACACAACGAATTATTTATTGGGTAATTGCATCATATAGATTCACTTTTTCCGTAACAACCCCCAAAGAGATCTTGTTTTTACGCGTATACAATCATCTTTTTAAGCATGACTTCTCTTTGCTAGGAAAACCATCTTAAAACCTACGCACTCTCCCACTTGGAAAAAAAAAACATTTCACGTTGGTTCAACACTAGAGTACATGTAATCGAAACTCCTGCAGAATTTAATGTATGTCGTAAAATCATTTGATATTAACACTATGAACACTTTCCCTGTCGGCTTATCTTCCTTACTTTTTAGTCATAGACCATTTCTCCTAACTCTCAAAACCTTCTGTTTGAGTATTCCAACATTCGAACTCCCTGAATTCCCTTTTTCATCATCGCCCTTGATCTGTGTTGTTTAACTATAGGTATTTTTCTAAGAACCTTTTCCCTTCATTCAAAGTTTGTTCTCAAAAAGCTGGGCTCACACAACAATTACTCTATTCCTATTTTTATTCGTTCAATGAAGTTAAATTTCATTCTTATGCTAGCAAAACAAATCTATTGAAAACTAACAACAGAATTCACTTCAATTTCAACTATGGACTATTCCACAACTATGTACTGTGAAAAATGAACATCAAATTACCATGAAATTACGTGAAAAATCGAAAAACATTTCATGGACGTATTGATCCTCTAAATATCATGATTTGAAACTGATTGACCTGTGCAAATATAACTGGTTCGAGCCTTCATGATAAATAATCAACACCATTGTCGGTCTTTTTTAGCGTATATTTAGGATACTTTCCTCTCACGCTTATCGTGTACTTGGAATACTTTCTTTTCACAATTATCGTATACCTGGGATACTTTCTTCTCATGCTTATAGTATACATTGGATATTTTCTTTCAACAATTATCATATACTTGGGATACTCTCTTTTCACTATTATCGTATACATAAGATACTTTCTTTCCATACGTATCGTATAAAAGGGATACTTTCTTTTCACACTTATCGTTTAGTTAAGATACTTTCTTTTCAAATTTATCGTATTTTAGGGATACTTTCTTTACCAATTAATGTATACTTAGGATACTATTTTTACGTTCATTGTATACTTGGGATAATTTCTTTCCACTTTTATCGTATACTTGGGATCTTTTCTTTTCATTCAATTTGTGTACTTGGGACACTTCCTTTCCACACTCATCGTATGCTCGGGATACTTTTTTTTCACACTTATCGTGTACGGAGGATACTTTCTTTCCACACTAATCATATACTTGGGACACTTTCTTTTCAAAGTGATGTCACTAGTTTACTTACGCTGTCCAAATTTTTGAAGCATTAAATTGAAGATCAAAGTGTAGTATCTGTTCTCATCCCCTCAAAACATCATCAATTTACTGTTTTCAGATTTAAACGTCATCTCGGATACATTTTAATCGTTTTCTTCATGAATTTTAATTTATTTTGATTTGAATTCTTTTTTCCAATTAACAAGAAATAAAGATATATTACGATTATATTTTAATTGCTTTCATGAATTTTATAAAACAAATATATACTCACAAAACGCGCAATAATTCGATTACAAAATAGGGTGCAAACATGATTTATCTTAATAAAATATTTAATGAGTCGAGAAAGAGTTAGTGAAATCAAACGACTTATTCAAAGTGTGAAATGTGAGTGGGGTGAATTTTAAAACAGAAATGATAGGTCACATAGTTTTACTGACGACAATAAGATACATAGCAAGTTTTATTTTTATCAATCGTAAAACCTCCAGATCAAATTGAAAAATTGAAAGGAAAACAATCAACATATTACCATATTAACGTTTGAAATTGGAAACAGAAAGTTGATGGTACTTTTGTTGAGGTTAGAAATACAGATACTACATTTTGATCTTGATCTAGCGGCCTCAGAAGGCAGGACTACAGAATTTGGATAAAGCCAGGTTCGTTATGATTCACGTGTTCACTGCATTCATCAAACTTTGTTCGGTAAAAAGGAGAAAGTCTGTTATCGTCCACGAGTTGCTTAAAGCTAACATTCATTTTTTTTCTTTTTTTTAATTTCTATTATTGTTCGGACCATCTTCACTTGCTTGTTTTTCATACAACGTTTCGGCAGTTGTACTCTACGGCCTTCATCAGGTATCAAGAGGGGAGTGCGGTCAATATACCCCCGTCAGTTAAATAAAGGGTTCGGTTCCTTACTTTCCCACACCTACCAGATGATACCTGATGAAGGCCAAAGAGTACAACAGCCGAAACGTTGTATGAAAAACAACCAAGATGAGGATGGTCCGAATAATAATAGAAATAATAATAATAATACTTCATTTCAAAAATTCAGGGATATACAAGCTAAAATTTGTTAAATCGAAGTTTGTTATATTGAGCGTTTACTGTACGTTGTATGTTTAAAATGTATTTCAATAGTTTTTTCTTCTATTTCTGATGATGAAAATTGTACACCATTTTTATTTTGCTTTCCTGCTACGCTGGGTGATATCAAAAATGGACTCGAATATTTTTATGGAATTCTGGATGAAAATTCAGTCCTAATGAATCTATTTTCACATTTGTAAAGTAGTCTATGTCGATTTGTATTGGGAACAAACAAACAGACATCCACAAATACTTGATATAATTTTTTGTCCTTTTCCATCAATATTTTGATACATACTGTCATACGTATACATAAGTGCATGGACATCTTTTTCTGTTTACTCATTTTCATATCTTATGCTACTCAAACATTTCTTTAAGATTACTTACATATAATACAAGAGAATCATTGACTTGTGGTGACTTCTCTCTTTCGCTCTGTCCGCTTCTCAACAGCTTATATCATGATCATAATACGACTTGTAAATCAGGCTGAGTGACACTCAAGTACACTGACGCTGAAAGAAATTCATAAATACATACATGCACCTTAGCCTGACAACAGATGGATTTTATATGAAAGTTTCATTGTATATTGTTCGATCTAAGTGATTACAAGGAAGTGCATTCACAAAGAAAAAGATTATATTAAAACTATACATGCTTTCGTCATTATTAGGCAATAGACTTATTGATGCGGTCGTGTATCAAAGTTATATATGTATATAAAGACATAGATATTCATATATCTGTCTATTTGTAGATAGACAGAGAGAGAGAGATTACGGAAGAAAGGGTATGTTCATGCATGAATATATGCATATATACACACATATACAAATCAATTTATATGAATATATATATATATAATAAATATTTATTCATACAATGCATCCATGTGTATGTGTGTGCGTGTATGTGTGTAACAGAGAGAGCGTGAGAGAGAGAGAGAGAGTTTGTGTAACGATGCTGTTTCAAGATTGGAATCAATGGTTGGTTTTAAAACCCATGGAATCTTCAGAGTAAGTCAAACTATAGCTTGCAATTAGACAAAGAATAATCGTGACATTAAAAAAAATCCCTTTCAATCAAACTTATTTCTACTTTATTTGATCGCAAAGCAACTGGAGTAAATTCCATTCTTTAATCTGCCTCATTGAACTATTGTTCTAATTTCCTTGGATCAATTTTGCCTTTTGTACTTGGAATAGTAGAATAATATTTCATGCGTCATTTATTTCGTCAAGCTCTTTATACAACATGCATACGTAACTTACATGAATCAAACAGCCGTTTGTTGTCTAAAAGAAAAGAATCTATACCCTTGATCAAGTCGTAAAAATACAACAAAAGATAAAAAGTCTTATTGAATACCGTTAAAGAGTGTAACTCAACCTGTCAACATATGTTTCTTCAGTTTTTAACTTGGTTTGGCTAGCTAACTGGCTAACTTGATGATTAGTTATATAATTATCATGCCTGTAGACTGGTGTAATAGAGCTATAGGGCTGAAAATTTAAACATTTTTTATGTTTGAAAAAAAGTGTTTTTTCTTTTTTTTGGAAATTCCATCTCTAATAGGTTTTGAAGTGGGGGGGTTCTATTTACAGTGTAAGTTTGTATTGAATTGTTTTTTTAATTTATATCAAGTAGTGTTTACACTCGTTGTCCTGAATTTTCACTTTTTTGTAATCATAGCCCAACGAAAGGCGAGAAAAGTAACCCATTCATCGATCAACCCTTTTCCCATTTTGTTCTAATTGATGGACCCTTTTTTCAATCATTTAATTGATCATCCTTTTTTTCAATTTCTTTATTGATCACCCCTACGTAACAAACTCATCCATATCCAACTCTTCTGTTGCGTTAATCAAACATTGCAGTATGCTGCCAAAAAATGTTGGTCATATGACAGTTTCTTCCCAGCAACTGACCACACCCGATTATTCTTATTATTAGATGAGGTATTGTGACCGGATATTTTTTTTATCAATTTTGACTACTTTTCTTTTATCTCTATATTAACTTTTAATTGACCCCCCCTTCTTGATACCATGGAAATGCCAGCCTGAGTTGAAAGTTGAAAAGATTTTTTTAAATAGTCAATATTAATAAAACAGAAGAAAATTAAAAAAAATAAAAACTTTGAGATTCTATGGAAAAAGAAATTCTGACATTCCTTCGTGATTATTTCATATTGAACTTCCATTGTCCTTCTCCCCATCTTGTACCTCCCCAATACTCTAATCAGAGCTGTCAATTGTCTTGACTGGTTTGATGATTGATCTCGACTCTTCCTCGTCATTCAGGTCCATCGGTCTTTATCGATATACCCCGAGCCAAAGTCATTATCTAGAGTAATTAGCCATTTTCCCCGGTTTTAATTATGTATTCATCTTCAAATTCGATAATCATTTGCAGTTTATTCGACTGTAGTGAATGGAACAATCAGCTTAAGTAAATCAAAGCAAACCAGAGGATATATATATATATATATATATATATATATATATATATATATATATATATATATATATATATATATATATATATATATATTACTTTATTTATGAGTAATTTTTATTGAAGGATTTTGATAAACAAAGAAGAACTCTGGAGAAGATTTTTTTTAAATATAATTATTTCCATTGAATCAAAATAAAAATTTCCAATATATCAATCATAAAGTATAGAACAAAATACTAAAAAATCGGTAGGAAAAGAACCTGACACGTGTTTTCACTCTTGAACGGAGAAATATGTGTCGAATGATTTCTCTCCCAAACTTTTAGCATATATATATATATATATATATATATATATATATATATATATATATATATATATATAAAGTAGAGAAATTCTTTCGACGTATAAATTCTACAATGACTCTATTAAATTCAACTAAGAAAAATCCACTATCTCCATAGCCTTTCTAGACACCTGCATATACATGGATAACAATAAAAACCTCTAGACCACAATCAATACTAGACCTACAGAAACCCACGACTACTTTTACTCTGATTTGGCCGACCCCAAACCCCTAAGTACCTCAGTAGCTTAGTACTCGGCCATAACCTAGATTCTCAATAAGCATGACAACCAGTTCATAATAATACCCATACCCCTTGATAAAAAAATGCCCAAAATATCCACAATTGTTGCTACTCCTTCCAACAGAAGTTTCAACCAAGCCAAGTATCCCCTCATATATAGAGAACAATCCGGATTCACAACTATGGCCTCCCATAGATTTTCATTTTTGATTTCCACCTGTGTTTAAAAAAAAATATTTGATGCTAAATTTGTTCCCTTCGGAAACCGAACCTATTAATCACTGAAACGTATATACATCTAGCATCTGTATTTTATCTGTGTCCAGGAATTGGAAAAACACAAGTAAATCATTGCATCTTGTTGCTCTAATTTGACGCAAAGCACGGTGACCCTTAAATGCTTTCTGGACTGAAAAAGGCCTAACAAGTATTGACTAAGATGTCGACTTGAATCAAGAAAAATGAAAAAAATAATAGTCTCAGTAGTATATGTGACAGGTCTAGTATGTCACTGAATGGAAACAGTCACGTAACCAACAGTTTTTGGCATCATGCTGTGTTCGAGGTGATCAATTAAAAACCGGAAAAAGGGGTGAGCAACGAATAAATCACTTTTCTTACTGTTTGTAGGGCAGGGATCACCGAAAAAAAAAGAGCCCGAGTTTTCAACAAAAAATTTGAAAACAACAATCATGCTGCCAGGCTCTAACTGAGGGGTCAATTTAGCATATGTTTACATTGTAAACAGAACCCCCACGAAAAACTTATTTAAGAAAAAGTTTCCCCAAAAGAAAGGGTCTGTTTTTTTGTTGACATTATAAAAAGAAAATATTTGAATTATTAGCCCTTTAGCTCCATTTGTGCGGCCTGTATGCGTGATATATTCATACTAGCCAGTCAACCAGACCAACTTAAAAACGGAAGAAAAATATTTTGACTGTTTGGGCTGATGGTTTTTACTAACAAAAACATTAAATCAAATAAATTTGTAGACATAATAAAGAGAAAATATCAAAATTATCAGCCCTCTAGCTCCATTTGTGCAGCCTGTATGCGTGATATATTCATACTAGCCAGTCAACCAGACCAACTTAAAAACGGAAGAAAAATATTTTGACTGTTTGGGCTGACGGTTTTTACTAACAAAAACATTAAATCAAATAAAATTTTAAAAACAACAAAGTTAAAGGAATAGTTTGTACCGTAAATGGGATAATCAAAGAAATAAATCTCAGAACTTTCTGACACAACATCGATAAAGAAAATAGATTGAATTACATTTGAAATAATGAAAATAATTCATCACGGACTAAGCTGTTATATCCGACAACTTGATTTGTCTGGAACCCAACTGGAAATATATGTATTGACCTTTCTCCTGGATGACCAGTCTTATGATCTATGACACAACTAAAATATATATAAAAGACTGACCGTTTGTGAGGGCAGTCTTGTAAATATTCTTGTTGGGTTCTAGATCAGAGGTCAGATTTTTGCAGATTTTCCCTCCAAAACGTAAACGATGTCAAGAGTTTGAAATGAGGAAAAATACCACTGTAGAGCATAGCATTTTCGGGTGTTTCCGTCAGGATCACCAGGCCAATGTTTTAAAACCACTGGGAATTATTAAGTTGCTTACAGATTATGGTTAGGTGTGATGAGGACTAACAATAAATACCAAACATTTTTTAGTTCTTTTTGATGTGAAAAATACAGTTCCATCCTTTTTTTGGTGGTGTTGGGGCTCTTACTAACTTTTAGATTATTGGCCTTCAGATTTGATGCACTCTAATGAGAAAGAGTAATAGATTTTATTAAGAGACAACTTTATTCTAATTTCATCTAGAAAATTATTTATGTTGCAATAAATAATTTTCTGTATGACTGTAGCAATAACTGTATCTTACTTCTGATGTTCATTGATTCAATTTGCTTATCTTTATAATTTGTTTGTTGTATTTATTATTTACAATCCATATTTTTCAATATGCTTCTCGTATTTTTCAATTTGAATCTCGTATTTTTCAATTTCCAATCTGTATTTTGAAATTTCTTGTATTATTTTGCTTCTTTTTTTTTTGCTTGATGTATTTTTTAACTTGTATGCAGTACTTTCAAACTTGTTTTAAGGTATTTCATTACTTGCTTGGCGTGTTTCTAATTTGCTTGTCTTACTTTTTAATTTGCTTTAAGAAAGGTATACGATGTCAAGGGAAAAAGATGAGGAAATTTGTCTAAGTATAAGAGAAGATGAATATACTTCATCCAAGAACTCAAAAAAAACACTGAGAAGGTGGGAGAGTGAACGGTCGGAATGCTGTGCTGACATTAACGTAGATAAATACTGTAATCAGAGTAATATATAGGATAATTAAAACTTGAGAAATTACTAAGAAGGCGGTAGAAACTGTGGGAAGGAAAGATATTGCTGGAAACAGCGACAAAAATAAAGACTACAGTCTATCAAATACAGCGAGTGATGGAAATACCTAACCTCAGTATTTCAGAAAATACTAGGGAGGAGGGTGAAAGTGATGACCGAAAGGCGTTGCTGGAGACAAAAACGATAAATACTTTAGTCTATTAAATACTGAGAATGATAGAAATACCTAATATCAGAATTTCAGACGATACTTGGAAGGAGGGAGAATGTGTTGACCGAAAGGCGTTACTGGAAACAAAAACGATAAATACTTTAGTCTATTAAATACTGAGAATGATAGAAATACCTAACCTCAGAATTTCAAAAAATACTTGGAAGGAGGGAGAATGTGTTGACCGAAAGGCGTTGCGGGAAACAACAACGATGAAGACTATGGTTTATCAAATACTGAGAATGATAGAATACTTGAGAAGATACTGGGAAGGTCGGAGACAGTGTTGACCGAGAACCGTTGCTAAAAACAACATAGGTGAAAACTATTGTCTGAGCATAACAGGAAATGACGGATATATATTACCTCAGAATTTTGTACAAAGCTGGGAAGGTCGGTGAATGAATCAGGTGAAACGTTGTGTTCGAAACATCAAAGATGAGGATTATAACTCGAACGATGCAGGGAATATTGGAAATATCTTATCTCGATATTTCAGAAAACATCAAGATTTTATTTTGTGTGAGTAAGTGTTTGTTTGTGTATGTATATTCATTGCCTCCTTTACAAAAAAAAAACGTTGGAAGAAAAGCATGAGTTGTCTGCCCTTTTCTGCATAATGAGACCATTTTGGCGCGAAGATATATATTTAAAATCCGACTTCAAATACCAACTCACTGCCAGCGATTGTGAGGTATAGCCTGTGAGAATTTAAAAGACTGATTATGTTATTTTCCCTTCGTTTTTATTTAAAGAAAAAGTCTATCGCCCCTGGGGGAGTTCCATGGAGAATTTGGCGGTGCTTTATCTCTGAGAAACGGAATATTCCTGGAAACGCTACCGCATTGCTATTCTCCGGCACCATCGCCGACCCCATGTGAAAACGGTCCGCCATTCCCGAGAATGAGACTTCAAAGAGTCTAGCACTTTTCTTAATTCGTTCTTGATTTTGGTTTATTTTCATCTTATTCTCTGCTTTTATTCGTGAAATTCACTTTGTTTGTTTATTTTCGTTTCGTTTGGTAGTCAGCGGGATGTTCAAATATGAAGTGGTTTCGAGAAATAAATGGGGAGTACGGGAAGAAAAAAAAATGGAAGAAAAGAAACGATAGGTGGGAAGAGGAAAGAAAGAAAAATGAATGAAAGAAAGAAAGAAAGAAAGAGTCGAAGAGCTATTGAGAAAGAAGATTAATGGAATTAGGAAGTTTTAAAAAATGAGGAATAGAAAAATGAGAGGAAGAAAATAAAGAAAATAAACTGAGATGAATAAAAAGGGGAAGGAAAGACTGAAGGAAAAAAGAAAGAATTAGTTGAAGAATAATTTCGAAAAATACAAAAGAAATAATAAACGCAAGAAAGGGTTAGAAGAAAAAGGAATTGTAATACTCAGAGAAAAAAACAGATAGAAGGAGAAAAATAGAGAAAGGATAGTTGGTTGAGGAAAGAAGAGAAAAAGGGAGAAAGAAAGAAACTATAGGGGGAAAAGGAAAAAAGCAAAAATATTTAAATGAAAAAAGGAAGAATAAAAAAATTCATTGAGAAAGAGAAAGAAAGGAAAGAAGAGAAATAGAGGAGGGTAGGAAGAAGGAATAGAGGAAAGGGGACGAGAGAAAAAACATTGGAATACGGAAAAAAAAGAAAAGGATGGATTATTGCTAAAAAGGGAAAAAAAGGAAAGAAAGGAAAAATCAAGGAAGAAAGAAAAACAGAAAGACAGAGAGAAAAAATAGCTAGGGAGAAGGGATAGTTGAAAGAGAAAAAAACTAAAAGAAAAGAAAAAACTAATAAAGATTTAAAGGAAGAAAACGCCCTCTAAAAGATGAGAAGAATGAATGAAATTAGAGAAGCAGTGGAGAATGAGATCTGAAGGAAGAAAAGAAAGTAAAGAAGAAATCAGTTTAGAAAAGACAAAAAATTAAGAAGAAAAATAAACATTCTAATAACATGAAATGAAAGTGATGGCAATGTATTTGGCTGGCGGTGAACAACTAGTTTGAATATACATACATATATATATATATATATATATATATATATATATATATATATATATATATATATATATATATATATATGAACTAAGTGAGGTCCGCCGCCAGCTAAATACATTTATATATGTTTATACATATATACATAAATGCATATATATATATATATATGGGTGTGTGTGTGTGTGTGTGTGTGTGCGTGTGTGTGTGTGTATAAACAAACTTACACGTAAATAACAAAAGAAACATTTCAGTTATACATATGTTTATTTATATATGTATGTATTTTATATATATATGAGTGTGTGTGTATACATATGCTTATATAAATATATATATATATATATATATATATATATACATATATATATATATATGTACGTGTATATATATATATATATATATATGTGTGTGTATGTGTGTGTCTTTATGTATAATTGATATTGTATGGATGAATACATATGCTTGTAATTATATATACATATACATAGAGAAAGAAAGTATTTAGATCCGACAGAATTTCGTGGAAAAGTTGACAAAGTGGAAAAGGAACAAGATTTTAGACTAATGATACCTCTTTAGTTTAAATTCAACTGTTTACATACGTTTCACGCTTACAGTGCTTCCTCAGAGCTGAGAAGTGATTGTACGTTTGATAAAATGGATGAAACTACAGAAATGCCTGGTTGGTAGTGAAGTAAAGTGAGGACAGGTCAGATACATTGGTAATGTTTCGAAACTGATTTGTTTTTTTATTTAGTAGATGAGGTTATCTTGGAAGGAGAAATGATAGTGTCCCGATGATATGGGATGGATCAGGTGTTTGGGGCAAATTAGGAAAATCATTGAAAGTTAATGGGATCTATACAAATATGAATTTAAGCAGTCAATGGTTGAGTAGCTTTTCCTGAATCAAGCCTTTTCTCTCGTTTGGTCATCATACCATCTTTATGCTGTAAATCAACTTAAACAGAAAAGCAGCAGAATATAAAATGGCACTCATTGTAACATTCGTCGCTCAAATGAAGTCTTTCCGCTCAGTTCACACACCAACATCAACGATGATCTCATACAACAAGGCGTAGACCGTGTATATGTCTTAGTCTTGCAACATACACACCGACACAACAGTTCATTTATTGGGCAACATGAAAACTCTGAGCCCTTTCAGCTCGAAAAAAGAATAATACCAGCTCATCCGAACTCTTCACAGGGTGCCTCAAAATGATCTTCCAAAACATAGACTCGGAGAAAAAAGTAATCAGAATAGATGGCGAATACCTGAGAAATGTTATGTTTGCTGACGACATCTTTTTGCAAAAACCTTTCACAATCTCCTAGACGAACAGAACCAAGTTAGCAAGAAAGTTGGTCATCACATTAACTTCAGATAAATAAATGTCATATACAACAAGAATGTCGAGAACGAAGACACGAAAATGCAGACCTGAAAAAAGTATACCTCTACATCTATCTAAGACAACGAATCTATATGAAACCTTAAAAGAAAAAAATCAAGAAAAGAATCACTCCAGGATGTCAAGCTTTTGGTATAACAAGTTCAACCTCCAAGAACAAAAAAATCCCATTACTCCCGAAAAGAAAAGTCTACAACCCATGCATCCCTGCTAGTCACCTATGGAGCTGAAGCATGAGACTTAACCAAAAGATTGAAACTCAAACTAAAAACCATACAACTTGCACAGGAGAGATCACAAAACAACGCAGAACATTAGAGGAAAAAAGGAATCAGGCATATCATATGGTCCAATGGAAAACTCGTATGGCAATACGCTGATTATAATGCAAGAATGTCAGACAACAGCTGGACATCAGGACTCACAACATGGATCCCTATGAATCATATGTGAAAATTAGGCCGGCAGAATATAAGATGGCGTGACGAAATGGAAAGTTCAATAAATATTGGCTCTGCCATGCCGATGTTGATGAGGTTAGGTAAATCCTGTGGAAGGTCGATGTCTAAAAATAGATGCTAAAAGTATCATGATGATGATGATGATATAAATGTGTGTATAAGAGGAAAAACAGTTTATAATCATATCTAGATGTATGTTTAATCAGCATTGAATACATTGCCACTATTTGTATGAGGTATTATCTAACGTTGCTTTCTGACTAATTTTGCTAGTAATTGAGAAATTGGAAATTACCCGGACGTTGAATGATTGTGTTTCAGATTTATATGAGGACAGATTCCATGCATACGTATCTTTTGGAGACATATTCGTATCTGATCATTCGTGGTATTTTTTGTTCAAGATTATGATGGAAAATGTATTGGTCGGAAGCATAATGGTGATTATCCGGTATAAAGTCCCTCCAGTGTTCATGCAATCGTCTTTTAAGACACCTGGCTGTTTCACCTATGTAAAATGAGTTCAAAAGTTTGGCAGTGTATTTTGTAGATGCATGCTTGGGGAGGAGGGACATTGCGTGATTTTCTAATTATGTTTTTGATAACATGTGTGTACCGAAATCTTTTAAGCCTTCATTAAACTCTGGAATTATCAAGTTGGTGGGAACCAACTCAGCTAGTATATATATATATATATATATATATATATATATATATATATATATATATATATATATATATATATTATGGTATGTAGGGGTCCAATTTTGCATTATACTTATACTGTGAAAACGTTTGAAAATTATTTTCCTCGAGACGTATTGAATTAATTTCGATTTAGGAAAAATTCAACCCTTTGAATATTTAGGGTATATATACAGAAGGAAAAGTGAGGGTCCACGTTTGCATTATAATTATATTATAAATAGTTCCCAATCTTAAACGTTTAAAATCATTTTCCTCAATACTTTTCAATTCAATTTTAGTTTACGAAAAGTCCCATTTCCCTCTTGACCCCTTAAATAAGGGAGAAGGTCTCTTGTTCACTCGACACTCCCATGCAGAAGAAATCTTCACCTTTTGTCACCTTATCGAGGAAAAATCCACAGTCACTTCTGACCTTTTACACGGTGAGAAAGTCTCTCTCACTAGATACTAGAGAATTTTCAAAATAAGGCTTTCATGAGAATTTTTTATTTCCCCCACAAATTAGAAAAACACTTTTAGGAAAGGTCTGGTGCCAATTTTCAAGTCTTTGAACAAAACGGTAAGGCCAGGAGCACTGGAACACACATATGTACATATAAAAGGGATAGAACTCGTTGCTACATTTGGGGGTTACAGTGGTTTCACTATGAATGTGAATTGTCCATTTTTTTAAATATTTTTGGCTTCATGTTATCAGCTGGTTATTGTTATGTAGAAGCCCCTGACCGGAAGTTATGCTAATAAGTAACTTCCTGTGTACTAATTTATGATTTTACTTATTTGTTTAAGGAAACATATGCAACTATCATTCATTAATAGCAATCCAGGTTATTACACAAAAGTAAATTACTTTCATAATCTTCATCTGTATATATATTTGGGTAAGTTGGATTTTGTCTCCCTTGTTTCAATTTTAAAATTACCGCCATTTTCTATTCATAATCTGATTATAATGCTACACTCGACCCTTACTTTCAGTTCACATTTTTCTTGCATGTTAATCATTTTTACCGAACACAAAATTTTGAGTTGAGTAAAAAAGTTTTCATTTACGATGCAACCATACTTTACTTCATCGATTAATTACTTTTCCAAAGGATGAAATTTGGGTATTGGAAGTTACGTTGATTATATGGTAGGAACTTTTTTTTATCTTTCACAAGTAGGAATCAAAATCCTGGAGATTTTTCCCCACTCAGAGATCAAAATCGAGGGGGCAACATTTCACTTCCAGTTGTAAAGGTGTCGAAATCGAAGGGGGAATTTTTCTACGTTTATTTTGTTTTCGGGGTTTGTAGCACAGAGAAACAGTGGTTTTATATCAGCATTTATTTTCTCCAGGCATGTATCATATTTAGGAAAAAATAAATGTTTGAGTAAAGTTAAGAAAAATGCATTTGATGTTTATGCTAGATTAAGAATTCATGTGGAAAAAATTAGATATACAGGTCTTCCCCATTATCCAGAAGTAGAACGGTCCTACAAAGGCCTTTCGATCGCCGAAATAGCATAAAGCAAAGGGACAATTAGCATTAACTTACGTAGGAAAATGTTTGAGCGTTCCAAGACCCCCAAATCGTGGGGATGGTGTATCAACTTATTTCATTGGAGGTAGCGGTTTGAGATATTCAGGAGACTGTTGTGTACAAGAGAGAGGAAGATAGTGTTTGCTGTCTCTATAACACCTGAACGTTATTTTTGGTCTTTGCCCTTGGGAGAAAAGACTGAAAACAATTGTTCCAATGGAAAAGTCCGTTGTTTCAAAGAGGATGATTTTAATGAGTAAGCTTTTTACCTTTAAGTGGAGAAGTCCATGGTTACAGACAGAGGGACAAGAAAATTATATAGATAACTATATAAATCTCAATGAAACCCTCAAAAGAAGAAGAAAGCAAGCGAAGAATCACCCGAGGATGGCAAGTTTCCGGCAGAACAAGCACAACCTTCAAAAACAAGAAGATCCCATTAATTCTAAAAAGAAAGGTATACAGCTGATAGTCACCTATGGAGCTGAAACACGGAACCTAACCAAGAAACAGCTGCGCAAATTGAAAACTATGAAACGTGTACATGAAAGAATTATGCTCAACCCCACATGGAGAGATCACAAGACAACACAATACATCCAGGAGAAGACCGAGACATAAAAGTATCCATTAAAAAAACTCAAATGACAATGGGCTGGCCATGTCACAAGAATGGCAGACGAACTATGGACATCACGACTCTTGATATGGATCCCTTGAGATCACATGTGCAACCAAAGCATGCAGAGTATTAGATGGAGAGACGAGCTAGACAAATTCGGGAAGTACTGGTTCCGCGACGCCCACGATAGAAAAGTGTCTCGAATCCTGGGGATGGTCTATGTCCAAGGATAGACGCTGAAAGACTGATGAAGATGATTTACATTAGTAGATAGCGAACCTGTGACTTACACAGGGTACGGGATCGCTCATGTCTGGCCGGGCTTCTCATGTCAAAATTTATCTCGGCTTACAAGATGTTTTATTGACGTAGAGGAGGAAAACCTACTGATTAACGTCACTCCACCATGCTAGCTTACGGAAAAAAAGTCTATTAATGACCAGGCTCGACGTTGCTTAACTTTGGTGACCTTACAAGAATCGGTGTATCATACGTAAATTGATCGTAAGCTTTAAATACCAATACATAGTTGATGTAGCTTTACTTTAAGAGCACAAATGTTTAAATAAAATTTTACCAAGTTATAAGCTGATATTCGTGAAAAGGTTTGTGTATGAGTTATTTGGATCGAAGAGAATTAATGTACAAATGGTCGATGTTTACAACCCTCTAATAACAGAGGAATTGTTTAATATTGATGAATGCTCATTATCTGTATATTCTTGCCAATAAATCTTGAAGGATCAAGCGAGGGAATTTTCATTCGTTGTATAAAAAACAGATTGAGAAGAAAATGGAGAATTAGAAGAAAAAAAGGCAGACGAGGAAGTAAGAAAAGAAATAGAAAGAGAATCTATGTCGATGTAAGTGTGTGTATGCAATGCAATTAGTCGACAACAAGCCAATGTACGAAGTCAACATTCGCCAGATAGTTTGGTCATCACACAAGACAGTTCAAAGTAGAGTTTAAGATTCATTCGATTACTTTTCGAGAAATCTAATTGGAAATATTTTTTGAAAATACAGATTATAGATCTTTGATCCAAAATTATAGATCTAAATTTACTTATAAAATATCTGAGTTAGGAACACTGAAGAGGGGAAACTGGAATACTCCTAAGCTGTAATTTTGTTCCATGGATGGAAAATTTTATACAATATTATGGCAGGCAGCTCAATATAAAGTCCGGTCTGTTCAAAACACGTACTTGTGGAATGGACACTACCTTAGGTATTTTTATCGAAGAGAAATAACTTTTGCATATGTAATGTTTACACTCCTATAACGAGACAGAAAAACCATTCGCTGTTTGTATTTGAATATCTCTATGTTTGGAGTGTTCAAAATACCCTTTCCACAAAGAAGCGTAGCTCTCAAGGCCAAGAGACTGAGTTGCCCGCGTACTCAGACATAACTCGTGTAATTGAGCGAGGAATCGTGAAAAGGAAAGAAGATTTTTTAAAAAGTTTAAATAGGTGAACCACGAAAAGTTTTTTAAAAATGCAGGGCTCCCTCACAATCCGAAAGGTGAGAGTTCATATAAAAAAGAACTCTTTGTAAGTCAAAATTACGTTAAACGAAGAAAATATTACTCTTTAATTTATAATCTCCAGATCCGAAAAATGTGATTTTAGAATACCAAGCTAAATCGTCGGTGGTTGGATTGATTCAAAGTACAGGATACTGCTTGTAGACCAGAGAGGGAGAGGGTGCACGCTGACTTTATAACGACTCACTGCAAAACGAGAGCCAAAAGCCAGTTTCTTTTTTCGCCTTTGTTTGTGTAGGCGGAGGAATGCTTTTGAAATTAAAAGAAATACCTGAAAGGAAAATTGATAAATTGAAATATGAAAAAAGAAGATGAAAAAAAAAGGGATTCGGTGAAAATTTCTCATACATCAAATGGACGGATAAAAGGGGGAGGAATTGGGAGAAAATTGATGGAGAGTAAGAGAGACATGAAAGACAACGAACGATGCCGAAATGTTAAAAAAGAAGAAAAGGAGAAGACGGTCGAAAAAGAACAGGTTGAGAACAAAGTTAAAAATATTCAGAAGAAAAAGCAGAAAGAGAGGGAGGAAGAGAATGAAAAGAAAGGAAAATGAAGAAGAAGAAAGTAGGTACGGAAGAAAGTGAAGAAATAGCAGAGGGAAAGCAGAATGACAAAAAGAAAAAGAGTGTGAAAAAAACAGGCTGAGAAGAAGCTGTAGCAGTATTCAAAATAAAAAAAGCAGAAGAAGAAGAAGAAGAAGAAGAGAAAGAGGAAGAGGAGGAGGAAGAACACCAACAACAAAACAAGAAGATGCAGAAGAAGGCTAAGAAAGAGAAGAAGAAAAAGAAGAGGAACAACAACAACGACGACGACGACAGCAACAACAGCAATAATAGGAAGAAAACAAAAAGATGCAGGAAAAAAATGAAGAGGGGGAGGAGGAGGAGAAAAAGAAGAAGAAGAAGAAAAAGAAAAAGAAGAAAAACAACAACAATAACAAGAAGATTCAGAAGAAAGCGAAGAAACTGGTAGAAAAAGAAGAAGAACAAAAAGAAAATAAGGAGATGCAGAAAATGTGAAGAAGAAAGAGAACAACGACAACAACAATAAGAAGAAAACAAGAAGAAGAAGGAGAAGAAACTGGTAGAAAAAGAAGAACAACAACAAGAAAATAAGGAGATGCAGAAAAGTGAAGAAGAAAGAGAACAACAGCAATAAGAAGAAAACAAGAAGAAGAAGGAGAAGAAGAAGAGAGTGTTGAAAAGGAACAAGCTTGAAGCAGTAAAGAAAAGAGCAGAATAAGAATAAGAATAGATGTAGACAAAGACAGAAAGGTGAGCAAAAAAAAAGGAAGCGAAGAAGAGGAAATATTCGTTGGTGGAGAGTTGCATAAGTAGAAAGCCAAGAATACTGAAAACATGAAAATACGGTGGTGAAATACGATAGAAAAATTATGAATAAATAAATATATATTCATATATAAAAGGGATAAAAAAAGAATTGTTTGAACGTGAAATAAATAACAATAAATTTAAGAAAATAAAAAAATGAATCAATCAATAATCGCCGCCCAAAACTGCCTCGGGTCTTTCGTCACGAGATAAAATCGGCGCAGGAGGAAAAAGGAAAAAACTGAAAAAAGTCCTGAAACGGGAGATACTAAATCGCGAAAATAAAAATGAAAGTGAAAGTGAAAGTAACTTTTGGCGGGAGTTGGCCACAAGAAAAGAAGTTGTTGTGTGAGGTTAAAGGTGAGGGATTAGGTGGTGAGAGATCAGATATTTAGATATTTAGCCAATTCCCTCTTCAGCCAGTTTATTTTACCGACCCTTTAGTTTTGTTATTGTTTGTGCGTATTTTTAACTCCCTTGATCTAATATTATCTATAGAATCTTTTGTTTTCTTTGGCTTTTTGAAAAAAAATATGTTTGGTTTCTTATAAGCTTTCATATCTCTCATTATAAACATAAATACACACACAAACGCACCTACATGGATGCAAGTGTATGTACGTGCACGTGTGCGTGCGTGTATTACGTACCTGATATATATTTGTGTATATTATCAACGATGAATATACACACTAGTAAATATATGTTGGACAGCCTGATATAAATGCAAATGAATATGAAAATATGATATATATGTATATATGATTGAGTCTCACTGAACATACACACACACATGCACACACATATATATATACGTGTATTCAAACTATATTAAACTATATTATTACCTCCATCTAATTTATATATGCATATGAAAGTAATATATATATATATATATATATATATATATATATATATATACATATATATATATATATATATATATATATATATATATATATATGTATATATATACAATATGTATGTATGCATCTATATATATATGTGAGTGTGTGTGTGTGTTTGTAGGTGCATAAGTGCAAAGTTTATGTATAAATATATATATATATATATATATATATATATACATATATATATATATGTATATATATACCGTCTCCTTCTCTCTTTCCAGCTAGACATACGCACACACACACACACATACACATGCACATATTTATTCATTGTTGTGCCAGGAACTCCTGTAGATATATCACAGAAGATGATCTACACGTAGACCCATGCCAATGTCCATTTCTATACACATACACAAACACGTACAATACCTTAATATTTCATATACATTGAGAAAGAGAGGGATAAAGATTGAAACTGATATATATATGTATATATATATATATATATATATATATATATATATATATATATATATATATATATATATATATATATATATATATATATATATATATATATATAAAGGTGTGGCCGATGAAAACATTTGGGCAATCTTATCAAAGATGAATTTTTCTCGTTTTCTCTCGTCCTTATTGATTTCATGCTTTTGCCCCTTTATTTTGTATTTCTTTCTTTGCGCGCTTTCGAAGACCCCGACGCCATTTTCTCTGGATGGTTCGCTGCTGCGAGCGAAGCTAATTGTTTCTTTCGTTCATTGTTTATCAGTTTCCTAGATTTTAGCTTTTAACTTTCGCTTTTGCATCGCCGCCCTTTCCATAGACCACGTTGCTCGTTCAAGGCAGCTATACCTTTCTGGCTTTTTCATCTATTTGTTTATTTCTGATTTATTTAGTCTTGTTTTGATTCTTCTTTTCTTTCTTTCTTTCTTCCTTTCTTTCTTTATTCATTTTTCTCTTTCTCTCTTTCATTCTTCCTTTTCTTTTTCTCTTTCTTTCTTTCTTCCCTTTTTCTTTTTTTCTTATTTGCTTAGGCTGGTTTTTTATTCATTTTTCTTTCTTTCTTTCTTAACTATTGAGTCTTGTGTTTCTTCTTTCTGTATTCTTCCATTTATTTCTTTATTTCTGATTTATTTAGTCTTATTTTCATTCATTCATTCATTCATTCATTCTTTCTTTCCTAACAATCTAGTCTTGTGCTCATTCTTTCGGTATTTTTTGAAATCTTGTGTTCATTCATTCTCTTTCCCTCTTTCTTATCTATTCAGTCTGGTTTGAATTCTCTCTTTATTTCTAATTCGGTTTTGTGTCGATTCTTTCTTTCTTTTTTCATTCCTTTATTCACCTATGTTAAAGTCTTGCACCCTTTCTCTTTTTCTTTCGTTCTTCCTTTTTCATTTTCTGATTAGTCAATCTTGTTTTCTTTCTCTGTTTGCTGTTTTTCTTTCTTTCTCTTTTTCCTTTCATTTTTGCTTTTGTTTTTTCTTTCATTTCCGCCTTCATTTTCTATTTCATTTTCTCATTTAATTATTTCTACCCTGTCTTTGTATTTTCTCACGTCTATTTTTTTCTTTCGGTTCAACAATTTGCTTAATTTTTGTTCTTTTTCTCTTTCCTCTTTCTTTTTTTTTTCATTCGTTCACTCTTTTTCTCTATTCATTTCGTTGCTCGAAACTTTTAAAACTCTCTCTCTCTCTCTCTCTCTTCGAAAAATACGTAATCCGTCATTTTTTAGGAAAAATAAGTTGCCTTTTGATGCCCCCTCATTCTTTCTCTCTCTCTCTCTCTCTCTCTCTCTCTCTCTCTCTCTCTCTTAGTCCGTTTAAAACGAACAAAAAAATCTTGCCATCCCTGTTCCCTCTTTTCTCTCTCCCCTGATCTTATTCCGTACTTTTCTCTCTGCCTTCCTCTCTCTGCTACTGCTGGCTCGATGATATTGTCTCCGAGTAAATTCATTCGTTTCTTAAAGACTTTTGTGCCTGTGAGATTCCAGGAGGAGGAAAAAAAACACTGGATAATCTCACACATCTAACCAGTAAGTTTTAAGAATTGGTTTGATCTTTCCATTCCCATGTTTGTTTTTTTTTTTATACCTTTTTTCCTTATCTCTAATATTGTGCTTTCAGGATTCGGGTTTTAGCTTTCACAGTTCCTCCCTCATTTCGCCCTCACGGTTCTTTCAAACCTCTCCTTCAACCTCCCGCCATCTTTGATTTTTCGTGACTTATCATTAATAAAAACAGCGAAAGCTGTCAAAAAAAAAGGAAGAAGAAAAACTTAAAAAAGGTTTTTAAAAGTTATTTACTTTCAATTTTTACAAAATATTGGACGTTGGTGAGGTTTATATCTTTCATCAGTTTATCAAATTTAATCGATCAAAAGAGGAATACGTTAGATGGTGCCAAACTCAGAAGTGGTGTAAATATTTCCACAAAATAAAGCAGCATTCGGTTTTTCAAAAAATATTTGCATGATTAATCATATACACATATATATATATATGTATATATATATAATATATATATATAGGTGTGTGTGTGTATATATATATATATATATATATACATATATATATATATATATATATATATATATATATATATATATATATATATATATTCTCGAAAACTTTACAGCTATAAACACTAAACATGAAAAAAATCTTTTCAAGGATTTTTGTTTCATTTCAGTCAATTATTTCCCAATATCTGTCAATGCAATTTATGTAATTTTCTTCAATGTTTTTTTACCTATTTTACATATACTTTGTTATTGTGGTATAATGTATAAACCGTCTCTTGTAGGGGGGGGGGATTTTGAAAAACAAAACAGTTATATCAACATATGTATATTCATATACAAAGTCTAGGAAGCATCATGGCTTTAAACACAAAACATCAAAAAACCTTTTTCAGAATGTTTCTGGGGTTTTGAAAAACAGAACAATATAATTTACATGGCATCACTTTCAGTTATGATTTTGATATACAGTTCCTGTCATACAAGTATTTTGTCATTTTGCATTGGTTGTTATGTATATTGTACATTGATATTATTTATACTATATATCATCCAATTTTGAAACCGGGCTTATTCACCTAGCTTGCCTAAAAAAACCTACCTAACGATGAGGGATCAGTAAGTTTAACAACAGTGTTCGAGTCATTTCTATCGAATGTTCCCCCATGTGAATATTACATCTGTTTTGTCGTTCTTAATCTCAGACTACGTGCAAACCAATTTTTATATCATTTTTAAGAACACTAATTACACAGGAAAACTTCGAGTTGATTCTTTACCAATTTATTCAACCGAAAAAATTTGATAATATCAAACGAAGTATCCTTATACACATGAAAACGAATTCGAATTATTTGAAACGAAACCAATACATATATATATATATATGTATATACATATATATATATATAGAGAGAGAGAGAGAGAAAGAGGACAAAAGTATTCGATACACTCAAAAGAGTTAATTTCAACATTCTTATACAGTTCTAAAATCGACAGGATTTGGAAGATTAAAAATACAAAATAATCCAAAGAAATATAAAACATTGACAAGTTATGTACGAGGATCGGAGATCTTTACTCTAAATTCTGTCAATAATGCACTTACGTCGCCAGTTGTGACGTTCTGTCGTACCCCTGCTAAAATGACCTTAGAGAAAGTGAGATTATGTAACCACCTAGTCACTTGAAAGAAAACATTCACGCATAGACTGATATGTGTATTGTTAGGATATGAAATCCGACAATATCAAAGTGTGATGAAATTCATTAGAATTTATTTCAAATGTTTCGCCTATTCAGTTTTATAATACATAATCTATAATAGCATTCAGCTAACTATCTTATTGACGTCATGGACGAGGTCGTTATTTAGTTCCAGTTGCTTTGTTTTGTTTTGTTTTGTTGTTGCTGCTGTGGAGGTTGGAATATAATTTATTTAATATAAATCCCTGTACACCATCGAAACAGCATCTGAAACAAAAGGTATATCTTTATTAATCTTTTGATTTAAAATGCAGCACACAAAAGCCTGTAATCAAAATATCCCCCAGTCAGAAAAAAAAACTTCATCTGCAAATCCTTTTGAAGTCACTTTTCGCTGGACTTTTTGCTGGTAAGATCGAGCTAACGTCTTTATCAAATCGAAAATTCGATTGGTATATAAACGACAAAAGAATGAATTCACTTCACGTTGACGTAGAAAACTATGGAATGTTATCAATTAAACCTATATTCCAATGGTTGACATTTTTCACTTGAATGTGATAGGTTTTATTCATAACATTCAACAGTCTCATACATTAACATGAAAAAATCTCTCCTTTGGTCGTTAATATCCAATTTTTCGACATTAGATTACAACAGGTGTAAATATTTACGTATTATCTATCTTTTACCCACTTACCAACGTTCAGTGAGCACGAAAAATATCTGAAAATTTTTGAAAGGTTCATTTTAAGATCAGTTTACATTACCAAAATTTAAAAATGATGAGAGGTTTTGGACAAAATATTAATGAAAAAAAAAAGAGACCAAAATATAGAAACGAGATTGAACATTGACAAGTAATATACTAATTCTCTCAATAGGAGAAGGTCTGTAAGTATGTTGAAATAAACTTTTAGAGCTATATCGGATACGCTCACAGTATATATTGTACACTTTAAAAAGTAAAATCTATAGCTTACATTCTATAACATCTACAAAATACATACTTCGATTCCTCAAATAAAAATAAACCCATTATGAATTTGATTGTCTTCCTATGATCTTTTGCAAGTAAAATAATCCTATATGTTATTTTGCTTGTTTGTGTATTTTTACTTAAGATCAGAGTGTAGTATCTAGCTGATCCCCTGGCCTTCCAAGCTGGGACTGGTTACGATTTCTGACTGGGAAACTTACAAAATAATACTAAGCTGGAAGGAATTGGAATGAGGAGAGGAAAATGAGAAAAAAAATGAAAGAAGAGAGCGTGAAGGTAAGAGGGAAGCTGAAGAAAAACAAAAAGAAAACCATGTGAAAAGAATCATATATATATATATATATATATATATATATATATATATGGGGTTGAATATGGAATCCGACGAGATCGAAGCATAATGACTAATAGGAAAATTCATTTCACATGTTTCATCGTAAATAATGTTGAAAACAAAGGTTTTTTAAAAAGTTTCATCAGAAATAATGTCGGATCTAAAGTTAAAAAAACAGCCCTCTGCACTCGTTCTGCATTTGTGCCATTATGGACAAGGCTGATTATATTAAACAGGAAAATCAAAAAGATTTATGTAAGACATTGTAGCAACCACAGTAAAATCTAAAAATGGCCGAATAAATTATTGATATTTGCCTGGTCCCTAACTGCATGATACACACCGTGGGATATATATATATATATATATATATATATATATATATATATATATATATATATATATATATATATATATATATATATATATATATATATATATATATTATATATATATATATATATATATATATATATATATATATATATATAGATATATATATATATATATATATATATATATATATATATATATATATATATATATATATATATCAGAAATGCAATACGATATAATATCTGACATGACGGGTTTATTTCATGATGTGCTCAATACATCCAACATTAAACATCAAGTTGATTTAGAGTAGAGCTTGAAATATAATAGAGTAAGATTTTGCCACACAAATATATATATTTCTGCCTTCTTCGGGATTCTTAGGGCAGAAACATGAACGTGTTAGTGTAGCAAATCCTTAGTGTTTCATATATATATATATATATATATAATATATATATATATATATATATATATATATATGTATATGTATATCGAGAGACAGAGACAGAGACAGAGACAGACAGACAGACAGACAGACCGAGTGGATTGGCAGGGAGGAGGGAGGAATGGTTGAGAAAAAGCATCCAGAGAGAGAGAATGAGAGAAAGACTGAAAAATGGATAGAAAGGCAGGAAAATGTTATACGATAACTTTGTTTATTGAGTCATAGAGCTAAATAAAAATAAAAGAAAGGATGAGGTAGCCAAATATGTGTGCATTCCTTTTTCATATACAGAATAAAAACTAATGCAAATTTGTATAACATTAAAAAAATAATGCCTGCTGTAATATGTAATATTCATCAGGGAAAAGAGTGTATTTTTGTTTTTGCTTTGCACCACCGGACAAATAGACTGGTAAAAGGGAATCCATTCCTCTATTTCTTTATGATATATAAGGACTCAAGTAGGCCGTAGAATGATTCCACCGAAACAGCAAAGATGAGAAGAATGTTACTTCATGTTTTTTTGTTTTTTTGTTGGTTTTTTTTATAGAAGTTACCCTTGCGTGGATGCATATATTATACGCACCTCTCGTGTATTCTCGGAACCAGATATGTTCCACGGTCTTAGATGGAGAACTGAAGGAGAGAGTGGCCACTAAGAGTTGCGTACTGTGTTCTATCACAATTCAGTCGTGATTTCGTTGTTGTCTAGTGATTTTCAATTATGATGTTGAGAGAGAGAGAGAGAGAGAGAGAGAGAGAGAGAGAGAGAGAGAGAGAGAAAGAGAAAGAGAAAGAGAGAGAGAGAAAGAAAGAATGAGAGAAACTCCTTGGATGGGAAGTCCCCCGGCCCTGATGGAGTCTGTTCGATACTATTCCAGCTCGTCTAACTCTGATCAAGACAGCCGTTCCCTTTTAACGATACGCACAATATACACTGCTTACTTAACCTTCGTCATCTTACTGTTTTTAATCTGAAACAAATCAGCAAATCACACACGCTATCCATGTGATGCTATATCAAGTTAAACCTTTACCAAAATATGATATGACCATTCACACGTTCAATTTATCGCTGTAAACAAAAAGTAAATCTTATTATTCTATCTATCTATCTATCTATCTATCTATCTATCTATCTATCTATCTATCTATCTATCTATTCTCCATCCTTTCCCTGCACCCAGGGGTTACTCTGAGACAAGAAGAGATTTGATTGTCCAAAACCGTTCGAATGTTAATGATTTTCTCAAAGTTATGGATAACAAAAGACGGATATGGTTGACTATGTTTACGCTCTTTTCAATAAATTTCAGAAGCCAATTTTCATTCAAAGGGTTGTTTTGCGTCGTTTTTATGCCCACGATTCCTTTGTTGTTCCCACAACGTTTTGGCAGATACATTCTGTGGCCTTCTCTAGTTGTACAATACGTTAGAAGATAGCCTCTGTAATTTTAAGATGAATCATTCCTAATTTTTTTGGTGGCTGTCGTTGTTATTACAATGTTTTAGCCGATCTATCATACGGTGTTCTTCAATCTTTCGCATGTAACATCTGGTAAAATAAGCACATGGGCCTTAGAGACACAGATTATGTCGCTGCGGTCAGTCTAGCATATATAAAAACAGTTGTACGGAATCAAATGACTTAACAGACGTCACAGCATCCAAGTGCCGCGTTCTCCTGGATCTTTTCCACGGTCTGACATTTCTGTGGGAAAAGTCAGAAGGTACAGGGTGCCAAATCTGGACTGTAAGACAATAGGAACGTTTCAAAAGTTGGGAAAATATGTCCTATATTGCTTGAATTGAATAGTCTTTGTCAGTACCATACCCCAGACCTCTGAGCCAACCGTGTTTACTCGTAGAGAATTTGGATATGAAATATTACAGCATCCTCCATATTCACCTGGCATTTCTCTTCAATAATTTTGAGCTCCATTCCTGTAATGAAAATTTCAATAAGACAGTCATAATTTGTGCTTTCGCTAGATCTCTGAACAATAAACCTAACGAATTTCATTCAAATGACGGACAAATTATCATTAGAGAACCGTTGGTAAAGAGTTATTGCTTCAGTTATGTCATATTGTAATTTGAATATTTATCATTTTTTGTTGCTTATACCATTCTTTATCTAACTATTCAAAACTATTTCATTTGTTATAATTCAATATCACCTTTATGACTTCCATTTGCCAGACTATGAACAAATCAGGATATAACCGTATTATTCGTGTACAAGTCGATTTTTTCCAAGTATATTTTAATCTTAGAAGATTTGAGGATATATACATTCTTCTGTGCCCTGATTTAATTTGCACTACTAAAAAGCTAACTCACTGAAAATGTGAATTCTTTGTACTAATTTCGCTATCTCATTTGCTTTTTTATGCTCATACCAATCACACTCAATGCACCAGCAGACTAATACATATTTAATTATCAATGCTAGAAGTAATTCTATTTCCATACTAAGGGAATGATTGATCGGCATTATTCTCCCCGCTGTAAAACAAATTTTGTGCAAGTTGAGGACAATGATGCAACAATAACAATCGAAATCGCTGTGCTGGAAAAAGTAGAATTCTACATCAATCTAAGACAACGAAAATCCATGGAACCCCTAAATAAGAAATCAAGCAAATAATCACACTAGGTTGGCAGGATTTTGGTTGGACAAGAAAATACTATTGGACCTAAAAACAACCAATATATCCTCCCGATAGTCACCTATGGAGCTGAGACATGGAACCTAACCAAAATATTGACCCTCAAACTGAGAACCATGCAATGTGCACAAGAAAAACCATCCGATGAAGGGATAACAAAACAACAGGATATATCAGAGGAAAGACAGCACGGATTCCAAGAGATCATATGCGAAATTGTGGCAAACAGAAGATAAGATAGCGTGATGAACTAGACAAAATCAGGAAGAATTGGCTCCGCGACGCCCTCGTTAGAGAGGTCTGTGCAAGGACGGACGCTTTTGTCGTTTCACCGTTGTCTTTGATGGTTGATAAAAATTATTAACGATTCTTGATTATTTGAACTTTAAGAACAATTTTCCTTTTTGAATACAGTGATGTCTTTCACAGCGAAATACTCTTAAAACAAATTTCCACTTGCAAGAGGTTCCAACTGCAAAAAGATATCTTAACGAAATATTTTCAGTTTGTGGGAAATAAATACGACAGAATTTTATAAAATTATCAAGAATAATCTATATTTCATTTAGAACTATCTAGATTTATATCTAGTATCTGGGTTCTGATTCCAAGGCAGACGGACGGACATTTAGTGAATTATATAAGATTTATCTTTTATTTATTAAACTGTTTACGTGTTTATTTCTGTTTATGAATTATTCTGATAGTGATAGGTATATCATACATTATTTGCAAGGATGTTTTTCAAGGTTTGAGGGACCTGATATTTTTATTTTTAACTGATTACTGAAATCCCATAAGTTCAATTATTCAATCAAGGAGTTTTGATTTAAAAAGCCGTATTGTTGAACAGATTGTCCTTGTTAACAGAGGCAAAACTGTACAAAATGTATCACAAGTAGGTTGTATTTTTTTCTTTCATTTCATGTCTTTCTTTTGTGCTTTTTCATTCTCTGATTTAACATCATTTATCGTTAATTTTACTGTTCTCTTTCTTCCTTCCTGGGGGTTTCATTTTTCTATTCATATTTTTGTTACTTGAGTCTTTTACGTACTTTTCCTCATTTCTCGACCTACCTTTTCTTTTTATTCAATTCTTTCTTCTTTTCCCCCCTTTTTTTTAAGAATTTCCTTCATCTTTTCCTAATCTTCCTTCCTTCCTTTATTTTAACTTTAGAATTGTAGCTAAAAATAAACGCGTGACGATGCAATATTCTTGAGAGAATTTTCTTTCTTTAAATCTTTACCTACGTCAAGGGAAAAATGATTCACAAAATGGCTAATGGGAAGTTTTAATTAGAATTGATATATGATTAAATAGCAAATAAGATCTATAAAAATCAGAATTCAAGGATGAAAAAATGAGGACGTCACAAATGGAAAAATTACAAGAGAACAAAAACAATGGAATTTTATACCCCGATTAAACCCATACATTGAGAAAAAAGGATTCTCCAATTCAAACTAAATCTACCCTCTTCCCCGAAAAAAAAACCCTCATTTCCAAAAATAACATTAAATGATAAAAGGAATATATCGAATTTTTAACAAAACAATTCGTTTTCACAATAGTAAATTTGAAAAAAAAGAAAGAAATAATGACAGAAAAGCAACCGGGAAGACACGATAAAATTTTTAAACAATTTTGAAATAAAGAAACGAAAAACTTTAAACATAACAATATGTATTACAATAAAAAAAAAAAGTCTGTTACAGCTCATGAAAATATCTTAGGCAATATTTATAAAATTTTACCGATTTCACGGATTCGGTGTTTTTGATTCCAGAAGGCTTAGAAGACATGCTGAGGATCTATTGTCTAGATATTATTACAACATGATTCTGAGGAAGTAACTTTTTTTAAAAATTTCTTTTGCGATTAGCCTAGCTTTCATTTTGTTGCAAGCTCACTTTCTTTCAAGTATATTTCTGAAGCCCTTCTGACTGTTTTAGAAGCTTTTATTTGTTTGGGCCAAAGTATTTATACATTAGGTTGTTACATATGAAATGACGTTTTTACATTATCCACTTATATAATATATCACGTAATTAGCAAATGTTATTGACAAGAAATATTTCCTGTCAATAACATTTATAAAGGGAGATAACCATTGTATTCCAATTATAGATAACTCTCCCTTATTTATTAATTGATTTTTTTCTTTTGCATTTGTGTGAAAAATCTGAGTTCAACAAAAATCAGAAAATGGATTGCAATACAATTTTGTGATATTTTTGAAGTATAGAGCAAAATTATTTCAACTAGCTGAAATACTCGCCCTAAGGGGTGGGTAATTTGCTGTTAAAATAAAGCGTGATCCTATTGATAAGCGGCGTAAAATCGCAATTTTGATCATTTTACTTACTTGCTTCTGTTTTTTTTTTTTTAATAATTTCCTTATTTCCTTTTAATATTGAGTGAGCATGTGTGTGAAACTTAAGAATTTACAATTGGGACCTCCTTTCCTGTATGTACATGAATATAAGATTCCTTTACAAGTTCACAATTGAGCAGTTTCATCGGGGGGAAAAATGACAATATTCTGAGTTGAAATGTTCAAACAGTGAATCATTTCCCATAGATTTCTATAGTAAATCATTTGCAGTACATTTCTTTAGTAAATTATTTGTGATGCATTTCTATAATGAATCATTTTTTAATCCACTTCTACGATGAATTATTTGTTATACATTTTATAGCAAATCATTTGTAATGCATTTCTACAGTAAATCATTTGCAGTACATTTCTTTAGTAAATTATTTGTGATGCATTTCTATAATGAATCATTTGTAATCCACTTCTATGATAAATTATTTGTTATACATTTTATAGCAAATCATTTGTAATGCATTTCTACCGTGACTGTATTCAATGCATTTCTATAACAAAACATTTTTAACGCATTTGTATGATAACTCTTACTCAATACATTTCTACAGTAAATACTCTGCAGCGTATCTCTGTAGAAATTCATTCGTAATGGCCTTCAATGGCAGATAACATACATTGAACATCTATGAAAAATCTTGCAAAACGCAGATCTTGAAAAAGCTTTGCAATACAATCCCATAGTACACTGTTTGCAATTTATTTCTATAATACGTAATTTGCTACACAGTACTGTAATAATCTATTTTGCAATGTGTTTCTTCTGTAAATAAATTACAAATCATCTTATATATTTCCAAGGAGGTTCTACGTTCAGCATTGACGAGATGGATTCGAATAAAAATTTGATCACTGTTTCTTTACAGCATAATAAACCTGTATATGAAGTTATATCACCAAGTAATACAAAAATTCGATACTGTTAAATCTGTATTTCTCAAATAACAATCAACTGTTTTATTTACTGCATTCCTGTCGTCAGATGATTGTGAATGAAGTGATTGATATGGAAAAACAAGACAATCTAGTTTGATTTTGCTGATGTAATGAATCTAAAAATGTAACATTCATAAAAAGAATTCGCCGCCGGTGATTTCGTCGATATGAAAATGACAAAGGTAATGTGATGCCATGGTCGACTGGAAACGCTGATTAAAAAGTAAAATGACTGAGTTATGAAAGATGTAAACAATGCAGACATTATTACCTACAAGTAACAGCATAGTGGATGAGTGCCTAGCCATGTTACATTAAGACCCCACAACCGGTTGTCGAGACATTGAAAATGGCTGGATAACTTCAGGACAGACTTCGTATATATATGTGTATCTATCTATCTATCTATCTATCTATATATATATATATATATATATATATATATATATATATATATATATATATATATATATTTAATGCTCCTCTATTCAGGGATGAGCACTCTTTGAGTGGGGTAACTCATCCATTGTAAGCTTATGCAATGCTCTCCCATAGGAATAGAGCACTCTGGTGAATGAGGAGTTTCTGCGTAAATGAATATATCACTTAAGTTCAGCCTTACTGACCACCCAGTTCTGTAGTCCAGAGGTAGGATATCTGCCTCCAGGTCGATGTGAGGGTTTCAATTCTGCCTCTATAGCAGCACTAAAGAGATGTAATACATCGAAACAGCTGTCTGTGGATGACACAGTATATATATATATATATATATATATATATATATATATATATATATATATATAGTGTTTCGTTGTATAACAACTCTTCAGTGTGGCCATAGATTATCTATTATCCCATCCAGTAACACGAGGCAGGATCGAAACTTTAACTTCAGATCCAGAGGCTGATATCCTTCTGTACATCTCGGAACTGGTAAGTTTGAATCTAAGCAATATATTTATTTATTGTACATATTCCTCATCTACCAGAGTGCTCCATTCCATGTTGGAAGAGCATCATATATAAGGATAATACCCTATATAAAATAAACTACTTGTATGACAAATGTATATCAAAACCATAGCTGGAAGGGTTGCGCTGTTTGATCAACACTGCTGGGGAGTGATGTTGATATAACTGTTTTGTTTTTAAAATCCCCGAAACGGTAACATGGTAAACAACTGACGATCTCAATAAGGGAAAATTGACACATAGTATCAGATTAAGTATACATAAAATATGAAGAAAAAAAAGCAGAAGAAAAAATACATACATTTCATCAAGAGATATTAGGAATGAAGTGACACAAACAATTTGAAAAGATTTTTCAGTGAATTTAGTGATTAAAGCTGTAAAGCTTTCTAGACAACACATATATTCCCGAGCCTGGAAAAAATGAGTTAAAATCTTTCATCAAATTCTTTGCAATAACTTTTTTTTATTCTGACAATTAAACTATAAACATTCGACAATGTTTTACAGCAGTGAATGCATTATTGCTTATAACTTTGACAGACATTATATTATACACTTGAAGATGGCTGTAGAAACGAATCGGTCGAAACATTCTGTGGTGTTTATTGCATTACTTTGAATGTATAAGGTCTTGGATATGGTATAAATATGAGTGTTATGATGCGTGTTGTATATATATATATATTTCATCCACACTGAAAAAATGTACTAAAAATTCTAAAGGTTCCATACGACGCAGACGGTTAACATAGAATATCAAGTCGATCGTTGAAAGTCATTTGCATCGGTTTGGTTATGGTTTTCGCTTTTCAGTGTAGCTTCCACTTACGTTCAGCGTTTTTTTTTTTTTTTTATTTGGTAACTAATTGGGACAGATATTGGAAACAGCAACCTTGAGAGATCCTGGGTCGAGATGAATCAACCTAAATTATCCCTACCAAAGTTTGGTGTTTATATATATATGTATGTATGTATATATGTATATATATATATATATATATATATATATATATATATCATCATCATCATCATCATAAGTCTTTTAACGTCTGTCGTTGGACTTAGACCTTCTCCAAGATGTCTCAAACTCCCGTTTTCTTCCTTATATACTGTGCTGTTTTGTGATCTTTCCATGTAAGGTTGAGCATAATACTCTCATGCGCACGTTGTATACTTCTCGGTTTGTAGGTCTATCTCTTGGTAAGGTTCCATGTTTCAGCTCCATAAGTTAATATCGGGAGAATGCATTGGTTGTATACTCTTCTTTTTAGGATTATTGGGATCACCTGGTTCTCGAAAATTGAGCTTTTTTCATTTTTCACCTCACGTTGTTAAAGAATTCATCGGTCACCCCGGTTACAAGCAGCAAGAATTTGTCTATTGGATGGTTGAAGATGTTCTGTCTTTTATCTAAGTTTTATGGCCGGGTCTACCCCTAGCTAGGGGTAGTGGTGGAGAAAGAACGTGTCTTTCCTTTCTGTCTTATTTATTTATTTATATATAGTTTGATCAACACTGCTGGGGGGGGGCATGTTGCTTTAACCGTTTCGTTTTCAGAATACCCGGAACGGTTACACGGTAAATAACTGACGATCCCTACAAAAGACAATTCATACATTGTATTGAATTATCAAAGTAAAGGGGAAACAGACAAAAATATCGAGGAGAATTACATAAATTGCATTGACAGATACTGAGAAAAAGGTGATTGTAGAGACCCCGAAAAGATTTTAATGTTTGAAGCCACGAAGATTTCTAGACGCTACATATAAATAGTGTATAGTTTAAAGTGTATAGATCTAAGATTATAAATAATAAAGTTCATATATCTAAGATTTATATAAATGGGAGCTGCTTCAACCTAGAGTAGCTCTTACCATTGAGCTATATATAGAGAAAAAGAAAGAGAGAGAGGGGGGATAAGGAGAAAGAACAAAATGAAATATGTGCATAAATTTTATTTTTGGGATTTCATTAGAAAAAATATACATTTGTACCACATGCACTGGCTAGATAGATAGATAGATAGATAGATAACGAAAGTAATTTATCTATATATCTAGCTATTGGTGCCTTCAGGCGTGGAATCAACTCAGGGACCTTTATTAATGGGTACAGTTCTCTGACTCTTTGGAGCCCTTTTGTATTGAATAGGTCATAATTATTTATTTATCCAAGAACCAGTAGGTATATTGAAATCAGGTCTGTACCAGGCTGACTAATTGGACCTTCATTTCTTGCCCGAATACATGTTGTTTTCAATATCAGAATTTTAGAAAAATTTACGGATGGACTGGAACCTGTTATTTCCATCCTTCTTCTTTAAATTGCTTCTTTTTTTTTTAAAGTTAGCTGTTTTTATGCGCACATCTTTTAAATTAGATTTAAACAAAATTTCATCCGGAGATAACCCTAATCTACGCAATATCGAATACACAGACACATGTATATGTTCGTTCTCAGTTCTTACTATCCTGCTATATATATATATATATATATATATATATATATATATATATATATATATATATATATATCGGAATTCTTGAGATGAGGTATTATTATTATTTCTATTGATATTCGGACCATCCTCATCTTGGTTGTTTTTCAATATACCCCCGTCGTATTAATAAAGGGTTCGGTTCGTTACTTCCCCAAATCTACCAGATGATACCTGACGAAGGCCGTAGAGTGCAACGGCCGAAACGTTGTATGAAAAACAACCAAGATGAGGATGGTCCGAATATCAATAGAAATAATTAATATATATATATATATATATATATATATATATATATATATATATATGTGTGTGTGTGTGTGTGTGTGTGTGTGTGTGTGTGTGTGTGTGCATATATATATGTGACCACGATTTTAATCTATTTGAATCTTTTCGTTTCTATCTATATTTGTGCTGGCTAATGCAGTGATGTACCCATAATACTGAGATATATTAACTCACCAGCCTTCTCTCTCTCTCTCTCTCTCTCTCTCTCTCTCTCTCTCTCTCTCTCTCTCTCTGTATATGTGAAAATTACAATGAAATATATAGGGGGAATGTTAGCATTTCGTGCCTCATGCACTCAAAGGAAACAACATATTGCCGGTCGCTGATGAATAGAAGTGGCATGGAATTTTAACATTCACCAGGTATATGTCCTAATAATTCTTTATATATAAATATTGCTCTATTTATTGTGTTAAATATAGAGCACTGTGTTTAAACATCTGATTTGGATCAAAGATGGTTCTAAATGTTTTATTTTTGCATATATATATAAACATATGTATATATATAATGTACTACACATCCACACACACACACACACACGCACACACACACACACACACACATATATATATATATATATATATATATATATATATATATATATGGAATGAAGATTTGCTACACAAACACATATATGTTTCTGTCCTATTTGGGCTTCTTCACACAAATTATGGGATTTGCCAGAAAAAGCCCTTACAGGACAGAAACATAAATTTATTTGTGTAGTGAATCGTCATTCAATTGTATTCCTATATATCCTTCAAACTGACTTAATATTCAAATTTGAATGTATCTAGCTCTCTATAGAATAAACCCATCGTACATTGGATATTGCATCATATCACATAATATTACATCCCTGATTTGCACTGAGTGATATCTATCTATCTATCTATCAATCCATCTATCAATATATCTATCTATCTATCTATCTATCTCTTTATACATATATATATATATATATATATATATATATATATATATATATATATATATATATATATATATATATATATACGTGTGTGTGTGTGTTACTGCAAAACAAAAGTTTTTCATATTTCCATTCATTACCAGGTTAATTGCGTTAATATCTGTTATGACTTACCGGCAAAATTTTCTATGTCATCTGTCCATATTACGCCCAGTCTTTTCTTACTGCGTTTACTGTCCAATTGGCACCAATTGTTCAGCATTCTGCTCCATCTGTTGTTTCTTCACGATGAGCCCCACATGGAAGTATTGTTCACTAGTAAAGTTCCGAAAAAAAAACTATAAGGATACTGAGTGAAATCTTAAAAGAAGTTAACGAATACATTTACCTAACTCAGGCAATTGATCCAGGAATATACCACGGATATATATATATATATATATATATATATATATATATATATATATATCCCAATATCAGCTAATATAATTTATTTAATTTTTCTTCAGTGTTTCCTACCCCGTGTTCTATATACACATGGTTAATACGGCAAAATGTGGAAGTCATTTCAAGCTAGGATAATCAGTTGTTTATCATGTAACCGTTTCGGGGATTTTAAAAACAAAACAGTTTTATCAGCACTGATCAGACAATATATATATATATATATGTGTGTGTGTGTGTGTGTGCGTGTGTGTATGTGTGGGTGTGTGTGTGTGTGGGTGTGAAGTTTTTGGAATACACAGCATCACCTCCTTCGAATTAATACCAAATTTTGGTAGAGATATTGTAGGTTGGTCCTTCTCGAGCTGCGATCTCTTTAGATTCCAATTTCTATCATCCGTCAGCAACAGTTATATTAAAATAGCACCCCAGCAGTGTTGATCAAACACCACCTTCGTTTCAGCTATGTTTCACTGTGTAGCTTTCCTCATACATGTGCTTTGTCATTTTATACAGGGTATTATTTGCAGTATACATCGATATTATTTTATACTACATATCATATGAAACAGGGCTTACTTACGTGGATTACACAAAAACGTATTTAACGATATCATAACAAAAGACGTGATTCACTGTCTGTGTCTTTTCGATTGAATGTTCACCCATGTGGATAATAAATCCATTTTGTCGGTTATAATCTCGGACTGCATGCAAACCAGTTTATGATATCATCTTAAAGGGAAAAAGACCAGAGAATTATAGATATATATATACCCTTCACACATCGGATGTTGTATAATATTATATTATATTGTATTCCTGATTTGTATTTTATATATATATATATATATATATATATATATATATATATATACATATATATATATGTATGTGTGTGTGTGTGTGCTAAGAAATTTCTCGTGGTTAAGTAATAACTGTATTATTCAGTCATTTGTGTATTTGTTATCTGTTTACTCAGAATTCAATCTATATTTCCGTGTTAACTTGCTCCATGTTTTACGACGCTGTGGTCATTTGTGTGTGTATCCGGGGGAAGAGAACTTGACCTCTACGGCTGATATTCATTCTGTTTCAGTTCCAATTGTTGTACTTCTGTGGAGGTGTCTATGTCATCTCGGCCCTGACATGACTAAACTCGAATTATCTCCAAGGAATTGGGCTCCGTGACCAGACAGAAACGGTATTTGGGTGGATCTTGCACGCCTGTGATTCGACTGAGAATCCACAAAATCTGGTGGCATCGTGACGTGCTGCTAGGGTGCTCTGTGTTAGTGGTAAAGATTGTTTTGACTTTGAAACCATGTCTGATCACAGGATAATCATCTGAGAAAGGCTTCGTCGGGGGCACCACTGCTGTTTTGACACCAGTTGCTCGAGTCTTATTACATGTTGAAACAAATGTGAAAGAGAAGCATCTTTTATTGGAATAAGTCCAGAAATAACTGCCAGATCGGTGGCAACATTGTGTCGATTATTATGTTGCTCACTTTGATTGATGAATTTTGGTCCGAGTCAGGTTTTGACGTTCCAGTCTCTATGATTCAAAATGGCCATCAATATGTTCCATTCTAATATCTGGAGAAATCTGTGTACGTGTACACGTGTATTTAAGTACTGCAATTACTTGACAACTGATCATTGGAATCCACAAGGTACTCACGAGGCATTTAAGTGTCAAGTCAAGTTTGAAATTGTTTGGAACAGTGGTTCTTGGGAAATCTGATAAAAAACAATAATGATTACAAATATTTTGTCATAATTCTATCTGGATCGCCCCCTTTTAGTTATCTCTTTGCTCATTATTAGAATTATGTTTGCATAAAGAAAATGGCTTACGGATAAAATGTCAAGTGCTGGACCCTAACTTTATGGCCACTCAAAATTCCATCATCTGAAGAATGAAAGAAATCTACTGATGATGTCATAAAAATCCATAAAACAAAACAATCTGATCAGACATTCTTGCTTGAGGAAGTTCAGTTATTTTACATGGGGTCATACTTTTAGTACAGGCATCTTCCAATATAAGGCTGGTCGTGATATCAAAGAGACAATTATAATATTGTTGCAGTTGTCCGTTTGCAATAAATACATAATTTGTAGATTAAAAAAATATTTATCATATTGATACTGGCATCATCGGATAGTTATAGTACTGTTCATTATATATATATATATATATATATATATATATATATATATATATATATATATATATATTGAATCTGAATCTCACAGGTCTGTCAGAAGACTTACTGTGAAGGCAGGTGTAATAAGGACACATCGTTGGATAAATGTCCTTGTTTATCTAAAAACGATTCAAAAAATCTGTGTGTGCGTGTGTTTGCAGCATGATTACCCAACAACTAGCCCTTGAATGAAGTTGAAGATATATTCATCAGTATACGAGGTAGTGCAGTATCAAGTTGGAAGTTGTTCAAATCGGTGGTTTTCGAGAAATCTAATGTATCATGATTACTCAACAACAGGCCTTTGCAAAAATCTGACATCAACCAGAAGATATATTAGTCATCATGCAAGGTATTCCGATGTCGATTTTGAAGTTGTTTGTATTGATGGTTCTCAAGAAATTTAACTCAATATCCAAATGATTAAAGACATATCGTCATATCTCGTCTATCTCCCTTGACTTCCACTCGACCTTTTGTTAGAATACAATTCAAATTAAATAAAAAAGAATAGCCTATCGATAAAAATTTTACGATTTTTTGCATTTTTTCCAACAAATCATTATTGGATAAACATCTCTCAGTGTGTATGCACCGTAATCACTTGACAACTGGCCATTGTCAAGAGTTGAAATTTCGCCAGATATATCAATGTCACTAAGCATCGTAGTATTGAGTTTGAAGTTATCTGGATCAACAGTCCTCGAAAAATCTAATCAGACTATATAAAACTTATAAAGATTATTGATCTTTTTTCATATTTTTCATAAATTATCTCCCTTGACTTCCGCTCTTTAGAATTATCAAAATTCAGTTATGTATTATCAAAATTGGCCACATCGAAATAAAGTAACCAGAATAATTTGGAGCCCTAGTTTTCTCAACCTGTCGGAAAAATTATTTTACACGACAACTATGGTATCAAGCTCTCCACACCACAAAGTCCGACCCCTTCTAAACATGCACTTTTGGAACAGGCACAGTCCTAGCTTCTTAAATCCCACTTTGTTTTCGTTTCGATCTTTGTACTGCAGCTATGACTTCGTTTAGAAATACCTACGTACTTCTGTGTCGTATAAGTATCATTTATACAACATACACTCATTAATTTCTGTATTAAAAAAGACAGTTATCAAATATGAATATTGATTAAATTTACTTATCTTGAGCATCCAGGGGTTCATAAATTTAAAGGCAGTAAAGAACTATAGTAATAGTTCGAATGCTGATTCGCCGGATCGGGATTGATATCTTGGGAGTATTTAGCACGGTGCCTTGAAATTGCAGCACCTGTAATATATGTTATTCTCTTGCCACATAGTTAATCTAATACTGGAAATTGAACGCTGTTTGTTAGTTCCATTTCTGTGAAGATAGCTGTTACGTTACCCTGTGCCTCCCCTCTCTATGCTTCTCTGCATTTCCAAAAATATTTCCAATGTAGGCATGAATTTATACAGAAACAATCGCTTTGGAATGAATAGTATATGCACACATTCATTCATTTCATGCACAAACATACGTACACACATATACGTATGAATTAAGAACTGCATATATTATAGAAACTTATTTGAAATGATCCTTCGTTATTGCACGATTAGTGTATCACTGAATCAATACAAGTGATTCACTGACCGTGTAACAACGGGAGATCATTTCTAATTGGTATCTATACAATATAAGGCAATTCATATTTCATTCTGTTGGATCAAATATATCCATTTCTTTATACACACACTCACACACACACACACAGAAACATACATACAAAAACATGTATATCTGTGTGTGTGTTTATGTGTGCATGTGTTATAAAGAATGGATATCAAATCCGACAGAAAAATTATGAAGACGTTATTTCTATTTTGAAGGGGGGATTTTTTTTCAACTAACAATTCGTTTTTATCACATGGGGAAGATATGTCGATCAGTTCAGACGGCGTAAATAAATAGAAAAAAATAAAGAAATTCAGAAATCGAATTTGCATTTACTGAGGAGATCATCTTTACGCGATGCCGCTCTAATCAACTGAACTAAGCAGCCAACCTGTAAATCAGAAGCTCAAATAAACTGCTACAGACCGAATCTCGTCTTGTTTATCTGTTCATCATATCTAATGGAGTTTTACGTTCCCGTAACGCAGATAATCATATTATTAATGAAAGGATATTCAATCTGACTGAATAATTATGAAGATGTTATTATTTGAAGGAATATTATATTCCGACCATACTTTGAACAAAACTTCCGGCTTTTATCAAGTTTGGAGATTCCAAAATGTTAGGACAAGGACTATGGAAGTTTCTTGTTTTGTTTCTGCAATTGCTGTTTCTTTTAATTCAGCGTAGCACATCTGTGTTATGATAGCTTTATAACCAAAACGCTTGTGAAATTTTTCACCAGGCTAGAAGTGCTAATCTGTCCTAAAATGCATTCGAATCTCATATCCCAACGTTTGAAGATTTTATCTAGTTTAGGATGTCATTACCATGATCATCTTTTATCTCCCGTCGTTGGATATATATCTTACCCAGGATCCGCCACTTTTGTCTATCGTGGGAGTTGCAGAGCCAGTCTTTCCTGAATCTGTCCAGTTCATCTCTTCATTTTGTGTTCTGTTGGTCACAGTTTCGCATGTGATCTCTGGAGCTCCATGCCGTGAGTCGTGATGTCTATCAGTTGTCTGCCATTCTTGTAATATGACCTGCCCATTGCCATTTATGTTTTCTAATAGATTCTATGATGTCTTGGACTACTGTTTTCTTCAGGATATACTGTGCTGTCTTGTGATCTCTCCATGTAAGGTTGAGCATGATTCTCTCATGCGCACGTTGCATACTTCTCAGTTTGTGGGTTTGTTTCTTGGTTAGGTTCCATCTTTCAGCTCCATAGGTGACTATTGGGAAAATTCATTGGTTGTATATTCTTCTTTTCAGGATTATTGGATCATCTTGCTCTTTGAGATTGAGCGTGCTCTGACGAAGGCTTGTAGTGCTAGGGAGATTCTCGGCTTGATTTCTTCTTTTGTGGGTTTCATAGAGATCCATTGTCCTAAGTAGATGTAGTTATCTACTTTTCCCAATTTTGCATCTTCGATTTTGACAGTTATGTTCTTATTTCGATGTGATTGTTGCACATGACCTTCGTTTTACTGAAGTTTTTGTGTACGCCAACTTTTTTGCTTTTTTCGTTCAGTTCATCTAGCATTAGTTGGAAATCGTATAAGCTCTCTGCTAAAAAGATGATGTCGTCTGAAAATCTGAGCTTGCTCAGATATTTGCTGTCTCTCTTGATTCCTCTATTCTACCAGTTCAGCTTTCGGAAGATCATCTCGAGCCTGGCTGCGAAGAGTTTGGGTGAGATGACATCACCTTGCCTCACTCCTTTTTGGAGCTGGAAGGGTTCAGTCTTTATGTAGCCTGATAAAGGAGTTGCTGTGATTGTATACATGTTGTAGTACTCTGATGTATACAGGGTCTACACCTTGTAAAATGATGGCCTTCATGACCATGAGAATTTCTACAGAGTCGAATGCCTTTTGTAGTCTATAAATGCTACAGTGAGTGGCCTTTTGTATTCTGCTGCTTTCTCTTTCAGCTGATCTATTGAACGGAGATGATCCATGGTCGAGTAACTTCTTCTAAATCTAGCCTGTTCCCGTGGTTGGTTTCCATCTAGTGTTTTAGTGATCTGGTTGGTGATGATTTTTGAGAAAAGTTCATAGATGCAGTTGAGTAGGCTTATAGGCCTGTAGTTGTTGAGGTCTTCAGAGTTTCCTTTTATATGGAAGCATTATGATTGCCGTGTTCAAGTCTATCGGAACTTCAGTCCGTTTTAGAAACAAGTTGAATAGAAGCTTGGAATGTACTGATTTTTAATTGAGGGCTTAAAAATCCTGAAGCTATTTTTACAATTGATATCATACTGTGTG
>OY735238.1:31955284-31985284 GCA_963457665.1 Thysanoteuthis rhombus | reverse complement strand
TCGAGAGTGGGTATTGAACAAGGTCAAGTTTCAACTACGGTGATTTTCAACTGGGTTTATATTGTCTGCATGAATAAATTGATGATGACACAAGTATTATAACGAGGTATTTATGATTTCCCGAACCTTCCACGTTTTCTTTATACAGTACAGCACCTTTTCTAAGATGGGGATTTTCGTGTACAGTTTTTTGATATCCCTTCACTTTCAGACTTGATAGTTTTCAATTACAAAACTATTGCATATTTATGTCATATCAATCTCAACTGAGGTTTTATCAAAAAGTGACTGAACTCCTTCACATAGATGAGTCGATTGGCCTAAATCGTATGTCGTGTTTCATTCACAAGGAAAAGTCCATTGTTATGGACACAGAAACAGATGAAGTCAAACCTTTCGTTAAGTAGATTGATAGTCAAAAATAGTGTAAAGATCTTTGACGTCTTAACCTTGTAAAATTAATTTCAACTGGACAAGAGAAGAATATTCTTTTAGTGGAAGTCGGGATCAGGAAACAGGGGAGGAAACTCTTTTCCATAGTACATACTTAAAAAAAAAGAAAAAGGGAAATCAAAAAGCTTCTGTGAATTCACAGCAAATACAAATGAAAGATTTCTTTTTAAATGCTCCTTGTTGCTTTCTTTTTCTTGGCAACGTTTGACTGGCTAGTTTTCCAAAATTATTTAGGTGAATACGACATTGGGTCAATAATTTTTCGTGCTTTACAAACTTATTGAAGAATTCATCAAATACGGGAACGATGTAGTTTCAGACAGTTCCATTAGTTTTTTGGTGATTCTAAAAATTCTATGACACAAACTACTTTGTTTACAGTTTATTGTTTATTTCCTCGGACACACAATCATACACACACACACACACACACACACACATATATATATATATATATATATATATATATATATATATATATAATAGATTAATGGATTTGCTGCACACACACGTTCATGTTTCTTTCCTGGGCTGATATATAAAGGTGATTATGTAGCAAATTCATCAATTCACCATTTTCAAAGCTCTACTTCAACTAAACCTAATGTTGAATGAGCACATAGTGAAATGAACCCACAACAAAACGGATACTGAATTGCTGATTTTTTCATTTCATATATATATATATATATATATATATATATATATAGTGAAGAATATGGATGAAAATATTATATATTTTAATATCTTTATTTGAAAATACTCAATACTTTGACGTAAAGATAATAAATCACATTTGAGTTTATTGTTCCAGTTACTGCGTAGATTCGAACTGTTTCATCCGGTGGAATTTTCCAGGATGGGCAGTTATTTGACATTTGCACTGACTTTTATCGGCGCAATATTTCACTTCTATTTTTCTTGAATTCAAACATGCATCGGTTTTTTTTTACAATTATTCCTTTTAGCCCACATGGTTATCTGTCTTAGATTCTACACAGAGAGAAGTGGTAAGTGAAGTTTTTAGCTTCACTTTTGTCTACGTTACAGAGCGTGTATCTTAGCTTGTATTTAGATATACTGTTTATGATTAGATATCATAGCTATCTTTTATGAATTGTTTTCGTTCAGTTCATCATTTAGTCCGGTCAAAATAAAATGAATATTACAGATGAATCTCTTTAATTATTAGTAATTTCTGGCTTGTTTATTTTTCTTATTCAAATTTTGTGTCTCATGTTTTTAGTTTTGTCTTGTCTAACACTATTGGTTATGTGTCATAGATTATATTTAGATATTCTGCTTTTGATAATTTCCTGATTTATTTCAAGTTTTGGACTCATACCAAGTTATGTTTCTCTTACACTCTTTATGAAAAATTTTGTTTTGTGTCTGTACTTTACTCCTATTACCGATTTTGAGTTCATTAAAAAGTTGTTGTTTTTTTCTGATTTAATGTAATCAAATTGAATTTCTCTTCAAGACGTAGTAGACATTTTGAATAAGTTTCCACAAGTGGTTGTTTTGTTTTCTGTTTTCAATTAATTTCCACTTCACCGTCGGCGTTTTCCCCCTGCTTTTGAGTAACCAGTGAATATTGGAGAGAGAGAGAGAGAAACGTCATTTCTATAATTCTCAAGTGCAAATGCTTTTATGTGGTTGGCTAGTCTGATTTAAATGAGGGTTGTTAGATCCTGACGTAAAATTTTGATTCATTTGAATTTTTCAGAGTGGAAATCTGTACACTATTTCAGATTGTTTCGTAATTTACATTCTCCTACAATTGCATATTTCATTTGTGTGTTTCTGTATTGTTTTTTCCTACTAGATTTCTTATCTTACGGTTAAGTGTTTTTAAATATTTTTATCCAAAGTTGTCGATGTAACTGTATCCTATTTTAATTGTATTCTCATAAGGAATATCGTGAGTTTTTTTATCAGAAAGGAAATGGTTTTAACTTCTTTTTATAAACATCTAAATGACGTTTGCCATAACCTGTTTTTTTAAATGGGTGTAAACCAAGTTTTGTTTTTTATTCTCTCCTTTTTATTTTGTTGTTTTGCTGCTCCCTTGTTTCTTTGTTCTCATCAAATTCAGTTCATATTTTCCGGATCTACTTTTTCATGTATAATGGTATATTTTGCTAATTCTGTGAAATACATCCCAAGTTTTGTCCTAATTTAGTTTTTTAACAGAATTTGAAATTCGAGTCAGAGAAGATGGTCAATGATTTGAATGCGTGTTTATAAATATTGATGTACTCTTTGGTTTTACACATGGTTGGTACGTGTTTGATTTAAGGATTGGATGTAACTTCCAGGAAACCAACGATTTTGACGTTGGCATATACTCCTATCTCTAACCAAATTTCTTGAAATTCCTTTACGCTTTTTTCTTTTAGTTTTATCATAATGGCCATCACAATTAGAATAAGTCGACCGTCGTGATAGCATAATACTGAATTTTTTTACTTCTATGCAATTGGTTTAAAAATTTAAAGATAGTAAATTCGAATCAAGTTCGAGACTTAGGAACAAATGTGTATATATATATATATATATATATATATATATGTGTGTGTGTGTGTGTGTGTATGCGTTTGTATACATATGTAATAAGATTTATAAGGATATTGTTTTGGTAAATGTCAACATTTCGTGCTTAACATACTTTTAAGCAAACAGCAATTGAAAAGTGTGTAAGACACAAAATGTTGACATTCATCGGGCATATATCCATATAATTTTACTTTAAGTAATAATAAATATTGAGCACCATTATTAAATATAATCAACAGCGGAGAAAATCAGTTTCATTTTTGTATTTTCTATTCTTACAAATTGCTAAAATATCAACTATATAAATATAATCTTTACGATAGTTTGGGTCTGATGTAAATCTAAGCCTAGATATTAAACAGACGAACGAATGTTGACTTGAAATAATGATATTCACTTTTTAGGCTAGAATTGACAAATGAGTTAAGTAAACATTGACGAAAATATTCATCTGAGAACCTTAAAATAAAAATATATGTAAAGAGTAAGACAGAATACATATTACTCATATGAGATGAAGAAACAAAATAATGCAATGATTTTGTAACCTAGGTAACTTCAGATTTGCTGACGACATCGTCCTCTTGCTGAGAAACTATATGACCCCCAACTAATGCAAGACGCACTGAATGAAGGGAGCAGGAAAGTTGGTTTTCAAGTGAACATCAGTAGAACAAATGTAATGAACAATAAATCCGTTGAAGACGGACACACAATGATCGAAATGGAAAACGCAGTCTGGAAAAAAGTAGACCACTACATCTACCTAAGACAACGACTCTCCATAAAAACCCCAAAAGGAAAAGAAATAAAGCAAAGAATCACTCTAGATTGGCAAGCTCCCGGTAGAGCAATCTAAACCGAGAATATGAAAATCCCGTCAGTCCTAAAAAGAAGGGTCCAAAACCAATGCAGCCGACCGTTAGTCACCTATGGAGCTGGAACATGAAACTTGACTAAGAAACTGACCAACTAACTGAAAACTATACAACCTGCATATGGAAGAATCATGCTCGACATCACATGGAGAGATTACATGACAATATATTAGGGGGAAAAAAAACACCCTGAGTCTGAAATATAATAGAATCCATAAGAAAACCCATATGGCTTTGGGCTTGTAATGTTGCAAGTATGTCAGACAATTGATGGACCTCACGACTCACAATGCAGATCCCTAAAGATCATATGCAAAACTGTTGCCGGCAAAATGTAAAATGGTGAAAGGTAATTGGTTAAAAAAGTTCTGGCTCCGCAGCACCCCAAATAGAGAGGTCTGGTGAATCGTGTGGATCGTCTATGTCCAACAACAGATCCTCAAAGGATGATGATGATGATGATGATGATGATGATGACGACGACGACGACGACGACGACGACGACAACTTGTGAGCTTTAAAAAAAAAGATACAAAAAGACTAATTTTGCTTTAGTCGAACAGGGGATGAGCTTTGAGACATCTTGAACCCTCTCCTCGATCAGCGCCTGAATTCGTCTAATATCGAAATTCTTTTACATATTTTAAGGTTGTACAGCAATTCATGTTCGCGCATGCTTGGTTTGGAGTTCCGCTGTCCTTTGAATGAAGCAATGGAGGATATTTAAAGCAATTCTAGCGGCTTCTTTTTCTTCTGAATAAGCCTTTCTTCTTCTTACTTTTTCCTTCGTTTTATATCTGATTTCCTTCATCTTCTTCTGCTACGACGATTAACGCTATGTTTCTCTGCTAATTTTCCCTGTCTCCTTCATCCTCTTAATCGTTTTTGTTCTTCTTTTCTTTCTTCTTTCATTCCTCCGACCGTTTGTTGAACTGCATTGTTTTTTCTTTTTTTACCTACCATTTTGCTTATCATTTCTTCTTCTTCTTTTTCATCTTCTTCTTCTTCTTCTTCTTCTTCTTCTTCCGCCTCCTCCTTCTACCTTCCCTTCCCTCTTTCAGAATAATTGCCTCTTCTTTCTCTATCCCCTCCCCATCTCACCCTAGTCATTCTTCCTTTCATTATATTTCTTTTGTAATACCTTTTTTGCATTTTTCCACATTTCTCTTTTTCTTTTCCATTATTCTTCTCTTCCTTTTCTTCTTTCCTTCTTCCTGATTCTTCCTCTCTTCTTCGTCCCCTCTCTCTTTCTCCTCAATCTTCTTCTTCTTCTTCTTCTTCTTCTTCTTCTTCTTCTTCTTCTTCTTCTTCTTCTTCTTCTTCTTCTTCTTCTTCTTCTTCTTTGCCTGCATCAGCGACATTTTCCTCTTTCGCCACGTTTCCTTCGTCTTTTTCTTCACCATATTCTTCCTTTTCAACGTCTTCTTCTACAACAATATTTGCTTCTTCTGCTGCTTTTGGAATGATTCTCAGGCTTTCTTCTACTTCTTTGTTCCTTCCTCTTTTTCATCTTCTTTTCTTTCTTCTTCTAATACATTTGCATATTTTTGATCCTCCTCAACATTTTCTACTTTGGCAACGTTCCAGTCGTCTTTTCCTTTACCTTCTCCTTTTCCTTCCCTCCTTTTTTCCTTCCCTTCTTCTTCTTCTTCTTCTTCTTCTTCTTCTTCTTCTTCTTCTTCTTCTTCTTCTTCTTCTTCTTCTTCTTCTTCTTTTTCCACGTCCTACTACTACCTTCCCTTCCCTCTTCCAGAATAATTGCCTCTTCTATCTCTATCCCCTCCCAATCTCACCCCAGTCATTCTTCCTTTCATTTCCACCCTCTCCAATTCCTTTCAGGATTTTGCTCATTGCTGTAAGCGACACAGATTAAAAGAAAAAGCAACCATCAAAAGTATTAAATGATTCACTCTTTCTTCGTCCACTCTCCCGACGGCAAAGCCAGCTGTAAATTCGTTCCCAAAAATACAGCCGGTCTGGCCAAGTAGCCCTCAGCAATACACTCATAAGGTTTGCTCACTGGCCAAACAAGAGATCACGGGGCCCTGGGGTCCTGGCTATCTACTTTTCACACTGCCTTAACCAAAGCCGGACCAGTAAATGAAAAAAAAAAGAAAGATTTGTGAAATAATACTTTGTTAATAATAGTGATAATTGGGTCTAATTTTGGGGCTATGTACTTGTATATTGGCCACAGGCGTCAGCGTTTGGTGTTCGAGTCAAGATAGAACCAAGGTTTTCAAATGCTGATTTTTAATGTAGGTCGGCGACCTCTACAGAAAAGACTGGTTGTGCACAGAACTTACCTGCCACCATTTTTCACTCTGATGAACTAAAGTATATGTGTGTATATTAGAGATGACTGTCAACCAGAACGGGAGGAAGCTACGGTGACTATTTTAGTCAACGTAGGTTTCTTCAGTTTCGAAGTTGGCTGACTGTGCATGTATGTTTCGTTTATAGAGACAATACCAACAGAGCTAAGAGGTTGAATGAATAAACATTTATTCATTATGTTCTGGAAGAAAATAAAACAGTGTTTATGTGTTCAGAATTTCCTCCTCCTAAATACATTATTTATACTAGTTCAATTTTCAATGTAAGCTTAAGCTTGGTCGATTGCTCAGTATGCATCACGTTTACTATTTGAAAAATACAACTTTTCAGTGATCACTGCCCAACAAATGAGAGAAATAAAAAAATTCAAAGATTACCTGTCTTTTTCATTTTTTTAACTGATCATCCCTGACATACCATGATGCGAATAGACGGTGGCGTCCAGTGAGTGACTAAATGGACCTGTAGTTATCGAGTCTTGCTTAACCTGGAATAATAGTGCAACGGTCAAAGGGGTGAAAAAGATGACCCCCCCCCTCCCAGCGGTTGAACAAGATGAAACCAGTCTCAAAGGAAAAGTATTGGAACCTATGGAGAGATGAGCTAAACAAATTCAGAAAGTACTGGCTCCACGACGCCCATGATAAAGAAGTGTGATGAATCCTGGGGAGGGTCTCTGTCCAACGACGAACGTTGAAAGCCTGATGATGATGATGATGATGATGATGATGATGATGATGATGATGATGATGATGATGATGATGATGATGATGATGATGATGATGATGATGATGATGATGATGATGATGATGATGATGATGATGATGATGATGATGATGATGATGATGATGATGATGATGATGATGATGATGATGGTGGTGGTGGTGGTGGTGGTGGTGGTGGTGGTGGTGGTGGTGGTGGTGGTGGTGGTGGTGGTGGTGGTGGTGGTGGTGGTGGTGGTGGTGGTGGTGGTGGTGGTGGTTTTGAAAGGAATATCGTATTTGAATTCGTAGTATTTGTACTGATCTAGAAACTATACAAACATGCATTTCAACCCTTTTTCTACCAATTAGTCCTGGATTTCTTTGAAAGTAAATTTTCCTGTTCTATTACACCATAAAGTTTGTATTAGATCGTTTTACCTGAATTTCCATGATAAGACAACACAAATAAGACACTGTAAGATTTAAATTACCATATTGATGCTCCCAGGACAATATTTTGACCTTTTACAGACCACTTTTAGATTTTTGTCATTCCTTCACAGATATGCTCTATTTTTCCCCTTAAGATACTAAATTTATATATATATACATATATAATAATTTCAGCGTGGGCAGAGACCTTGTCTACCTTAGAAGTTGATGCATTTTATCCTCCCCAATGGAATCGTTCGTAAATATGTTAAACTTAGTAGATCTGGAGGTTTCATACTTAAAAAACTTATAGAAAACTTTGGATACATTTAATGATTTAAAATGAAACAGTCGATAAACGGGCTTTTCCTTCGAAACGAGTTCAGCCACTTTCTTATAAAACCTTGGCTAAATTTTATAAGACTATTTTTTACACCATTAACAACCTTGAAGTAGTGAACTATCGAGTCACAAAGTAAGTAAAAAAAATGTGAAAAAAAAAAATTCACTGATACCTAATTTCTTGCCCCAATACAAGCTTCTTGATAAAGTCAATACCTTCCTGTAGGATCAATCTATCTATCTATCTACCTATCTATTTATCTCTGTCTGTTCATATCTATCTATCTATCTATCTATCTATCTATCTATCTATATGAGGCCCTTTCATATCGGCTGCAATGGTCACCTGCAGATTTCAACGATAAGACATCCAATAAATTTTATGAGGGCTAAGAAAACGGACAACGAACTTGCCTTTCTGGATGTATTGATAAATGACACCGTGCAGATGCTCGAAACATCTCTAGGTTATATGCAAATATTTACTTGACAATGCCTGAACTTTAATTTTACCATCGATACGTGAAGAAAGTTAACAACCCCTCGTCCACAGCAGTTAGCAGCCACCAAAGTAGTAGAACCACACCATTATTGACAAGATTTTGCGAGTAATAGCTGCCGTGTAAGTATGGAGTCGGCTAAAAAGTTGAAAATCATTTGACGGTAATATGCTACAGTCCATCTACCTCACTACCAGAGTGTCTCAGAAACGATCCAGGAGATCTTCTATCTGTAAAACATCAGAGATGTAAACTTCGCACATAGGGCAAATACTAGGATTATTTTGACCAGTTAAGGGGAAAAACAGCATCTTTTATATATATATATATATATATATATATATATATATATATATATATAGTAGACTATGGATTTGCTGCACAAACTAGCTCATGTTTCTGCCCTCTCCGGGCCTCATCAGAAAACAACTTAACTTCCATTGTATAAAGTTGAATATATCAAGCACTCTATGGAGTAAATCAATCACATATCAGAAGTTGCTTTATATCATTAATGTATTATATTTTGCTATACTGCTAGCCTGATCTGCACCATATATATATATATATATATATATATATATATATATATATATATATATATATATATATATACATATGTACATATACACATATATATATACATACATATGTACATATACATATATATATATATGTGTATATATATATATGTATATATATACATATATATATATATATATGTATATATATATATATATATATATATATATACATATATATATATATATATATATATATATATATATATATATATATACATATATATATATACACACATATATATATATATATATATAGTTTTCAGCAATATGTAAGGATACAAAGAAGAAACAGATATTCCTGTAGTTGATGATATCTAATCACCGTGTCACTCAAAAGCTATCTAAGCAAATAGAGATATTAATGCATTAAAAAAATTACCAATTCCTTATACACTCAATGGCAATCAGCAATGTTTTTATGTTTTGCTCTTGTAAAAAGAATGGCCAGTAAGAGCATTAGGAACATGTACTTGGCATATATATATATATATATATATATATATATATATGAGATCCACATTCACTTGCTTAATCGTATTACAAATCTTCGGTCTGATTCTCAACCGACCGGTGCCCACAGGCAGGAACGAAACCTTCGCTCCAGACCCGGAGTCCAGTGTCCTACCACTGCCCAAACCTAAAGTGGATACCCGATTAAGAATTCACGCATAATTCGCCACCTACTCGAGTACTTGATTTAAAAGTTGAAAGAGCGTTGCATACTTACGTCTGCTGACAGCTGCACATATATATATATACATATATATATATATATATATATATATATATATATATATATATATATATATATATATATATATATATATATATATATATATATATATATATATATAAAAGATTCCCCATAAGGTATTTCATTGCTTATGGCATTTCTTCTTATATATATATATATATATATATATATATATATATATATATATATATATATATATATATATATATATATATATATGTGTGTGTTTCATATATATGTATATGCATTATATTCATTTATGGCATCTTTTCTTATATATATATATATATATATATATATATATATATATATATATATATATATATATATATATATATATATATGTATATATATATATATATGAGATATGCCATAAGCATTGAAATAATGTATTGAGAACTTTTCTGATTTTGTTTGCGATATATATATATATATATATATATATATATATATATATATATATATATATATATATATATATATATATATGATGAGAATATGTGATGAGAATTTTAAGGATATTTACCCGGCGTTTTTTTTCACCATTCTAAAAAAAAAAAACATATATATATATATATATATATATATATATATATATATATATATATATATATATATATATATATATATATATAAGAACCTGAAAAGACAACAACATCGTCGATAATAATGGATTTAAAAGCTGATGGCAAGGTTAAATGAAATAAAAAGCTGTCGGGAAGAACGAAATGCAAAATTCTATGGTGAATGTTTTTAATGAGCCAGTCCCGAAAATATCTCTGCACTCACACTTTATATGGCCCGAGTGTTTGATGCCAGAGACGTCATATGCATCCGTAATTATCTATCTACATGCCGAATGGCAATTCAATCCATCTACCTATCTATTCATCCATTTATCTATCAGGTGTAGTAGGAAAAATGCTGTTTTATATAACAAACCTCAAGGTGTTATTTATTGAATATTTGACACTGCCAAAACTCACCAAATATGTTTGAATATGAGATGAGTTATCTTCACTAAAAATGGCCAAAAATCAGTATATCAATACTTTTGCCTATCTAAATATAGTGTTGATAGATGATATACATATCATCAACAGCGGCAGCAGCATATTAGCATACGTCGTTTGGCATTTCCTTTCCCCATGATTTTCCCCATTTCTTTATCATGAGCGTCACAGAGCCAATACTTTCCAAAGTTGTCTCATATTCTGCCGACTACAGTTTTGCATATGATCTCCGGTCACTTCGTAAGGTATGATGGTCAACATGACCAGTCCATTTCCATTCAAGTTTGGTTTTTTTTTTGGTTTTTTCGAGTTGATCCTTCGATATCCCTGACTTCTGTTCTTTCCCTAATATAATGTGCTGATTTGTGATCTCTCCATGTCATGTTGAGCATCATTTTCTCATGTGCATGTTGCGTGGTTCTCAGTCTGGGAGTCAATCCTTTAGTTAGGTTTCATGCTTGAGCGCCATAGGTGAATATCTGGTGGTTGCATTGATTGTAGACCCTTCTTTTCAAGACTAATGGGACTTTCCTGCTCTTGAAAGTTTAGTTTGCTCTACTGAAACCTCGTCAACCAAGAGCGAATTTTCTGCCTGATTTTTTCTTCTTTTTGGAGTTTCATGATTTGTTGCCTTTGGTAGATGTAGTTGTCTACTTTTTTCAGGTGTGCATTTTTCATTTTGGTTTTTGTATTTTCTTTTACTGTAATTCAAACTAACTTTCTTGCTTTCTTTGTTCAGTTCGTCTATCATTACTTAGAGATCGTGAAGGTGTTGGGCAAAAAGGTCGATATTGTCAATAAATCTGCTCTCCATTTTTCTCTTTATTTTTCTCAATGTTCATTGATTCAGCTGTGTTGTTTAACCATTTCAATGTATACCATACTACCGGACCCAAATCTTTAATCCCGTCTAACATTTACCGAAACTGTAAGCCAGAGTAGATTTTTAATATTTCTAAACGAACATGGAATTTGATTGGAATATTCCACTAAACCCCAAAACAGATAGATCTGGAAAAAAAGAAAATAAAACAAAACAAAAAAAGACGGAAAGGAAAGACACTTTCTTCCCTTCCGCCTCCAGCTAGGGGTGGACCGGCCATGAAACTATCAGATTAAAAGACGGAACATGTCAACCATCCTAGTGATGCTGCTTGTAGTTGGGGTGACCAATTAATTCTTTGAGAATGTAAAGTGAAAAATAAATAACTTTTTCGATTGTTAATAGATTACTAATATTTGCTGTTCATTCTGATTCCTTTGTTTCTCCAGTCTAGGTTCCGGAAAGTCATCTCGAGGCAGGCTGTAGAGACTTTGGGTGATCTGGTATCACTTTGACTTATTCCGTTCATTGCTCGATGACTCTCAAATAGTTTTGTGATTAATACTGAGGACAAAGTTCACGCTGAAGATGATGTTTCACTGAGAAATAAAATGTACGCTAACATTGTTATTATCAGTCTCTATTAACTTCATGGGCTACTTCATTGCTATACAAACAAACTGTAATATTAATTAAAGTCTATATTTATCCTCCACTGTATGAATATGCACAAGGTTTACTTCAGAAATATTAATGAGTTGACACATACATTGTTCAGTTTTGATACTGTACAAGGCCTTTTGTATATTTCTAGGTGAGTCTAGATAAAATATCCATTTTTAAGATAATGTTAGATAATTTTTTAGATAATTTTAGATAAAGATCAATTCTTAGAAAATAATTTATGGTAGAAAATTTTTTTTCGAGATATCATTAGATAATCTTTTAGTAAATTTAGATAGAAAGATGAATTTGTAAAAGATGATTTAAGGTAAGGGATCTATTTTTCAAGTAAATTTCCGATTGATTTTAGATATTCTTTTACGATGATTATTTCTGATACCCACGCGGGCTATGCTGATTCCTTTGTACGCGGCACGGATATTTTTTTATTATTTTTTTATAATCACCAACCCTTCTTTAAACGAATCAAGAAAATATATTAAGAACCCATAAATCCTTCATTTCTTTTCTCCGTATTTCTTTGTTCATATATTTATTGAATTGTTTTGACTCTTTTCATTGTTCACTTTTTTTTCTGTTGCTTTTTATAGATTTCTAATAATCAATCCTCCTTCCTTTGTGTTTTTCATTCTCTTCATTCTCTTAAGACCGTGTCGAACAAGGCAAATGCCGTCGAGAGGTTGTCGTTCCGAATATGACAGTTAAAAAGTCAATCGACCAAAGATTATAATGACAACTGAAGAGGTCTTAGAAAGAGGCTGACAAAAAAATGAAGATTAAAAAAAGAGGAGAGAATTCCTAGCGAGAGACAAAGTAACGCGTTGCAATTTGATATGTGATTATTTTCTGATGAGCAGGATCTGCCATGACTTTATGTCATATGAAACAATGGTGTACGGCAACTTTTGTAGCAATGAGAACCCACCAGACATGGGCACTTTGGTAGATTGGTTCTTTATTTATTTCGTTAATAATTCATTACACAATGCAGTTTGGTGAGTACAAGGGATAAATCCTTAAGTTATGAGAGTTTGCGATGAGATTATTAAGGGTGGGAAGATGAGGGTTGAGTTTTTGATTAGAGCAAAGTGTTTAGGGGAAAGTGAAAGGGACGTTGCTTTCTTGAAGAGAATTTTGGAAAAAAAAATATTTTCCGCTCTTTTGGCAGTGATGGCATTTCTATCGAGGAGAAAGCTGACGGTTATCGAGAAGAAGAAGAAGAAGAAGAAGAAGAAGAAGAAGAAGAAGAAGAAGAAAAAGAAGAGAGGAAGAACCAGAGAGAAGGAAAGAAGAAAAGGAAGAGAAGAAGAATGGAAAAGAAAAAGAGAAATATGGAAAAATGTGGAAAAGGGATTACAAAGAAATATAAAGAGAAAGAAAAAAGAATACCAAAGAAGGGGAGAAAAGAAGAAGAAGAAGAAGAAGAAGAAGAAGAAGAAGAAGAAGAAGAAGAAGAAGAAGAAGAAGAAGAAATGATGAAAAAAGGAATAAGAAACAGAATAAAGTTCAGTCTAATGTTTTTCATTGGCTTTCTAGGGTTTATTCTACCTTTCACCTTAACTGTGTGTCGAAACTGCTGACTTGCCAAGGAATATGGCATAAAAATAACAAGACACTCCTTTGGAATCGGCAGCTCTAGAGAATGTCATGCAAGTTGAACAACTTCCAAATCCAGCTCCGTAATCGTCAGAGCATTGCATATGCAACCTGGGTATATGTATTCAAACAAGCAAATTTCTCACTAGCTTTGCGCAGTAAGAGTTTATCCAGGAGTCAGTTGTTCATAATAGAGAATTTGCCATTAATTTCAGCAATCAGGGAACTATTTTCCCTTAATTTTTTTTTTCAGTTAGATTTTGTGAATAATTTTTAATATTTTGACCAGTTTTTACTTTCATACATGTGGTTATGTATGGAATTTCATCCGACGTAAGTGGGCTGCTTTGTGCCACTCACAAGAAACTTATGGTCATGAAATTAATCTAATGCAAAAAATCTCTTATTTTTATCATATATCTATCTATCTATCTATCTATCTATCTATATATATATATATATATATATATATATATATATATATATTGATTTCTATCTGAAATTACCATTCAGTCATTGTAAATAAAATAAACAATGAAAATGGGACTGCAGCAGGAATCGAACCTACGACCGATTAAGTAGCCAATTTGAGAACGTGGAGATTATTAAATAGTTATTTTGGCCTTGGCCTCTCCGACGGGCTGTTGAAACGGCTACTGAATCGGTCACAGGTTCAATTCCAGCAGCAGCCCAAAATTCTTTATGTGTTCATTCTATTAGGCTGTCTAGGCCGAGTGACATATTCACCGTGTAATAACAGGATCTGAAATGAAGCTTCAAAAGATATAATGTAATAGTCTATAATATACGTGTTTGGGCAGGAATCGTTCATTATCCATGTCTAGATAAATTCGACGGACAAGGGACAACTTTTTCAATTGTTTTGTTAGTCTTTCTTGTTAGCACACGAGAGAATCTACGTGTGAGTTCAATGTATGCAAATATCGTCCATACACACACACACACACACACACACACACACACACATATATATGCGTGTGTGTGTGTGTATATATATATATATGTGCGTGAGTGTGTGTGTGTGGATATATATATATATATATATATATATATATATATATATATATATAAATATGTATATGTGCGTGTGTGCGTGTGGAGAGAGATCAGAGATACATACAAAATTAAATGAATAGAACAGCAGATTAATTGATGTATTGACCTCCCCACACACATCCTAACTCTCGGCAATTCCTTTGTACTGCTCTCTCTCTCTCTCTCTCTCTCTCTCTCTCTCTCTCTCTCCCTCTCTCTCTCTCTCTCCTTGAGCGTAAGTAAATATATCACTTAAATTCGGTCCTACTGACCGTCCAGTTCTGCGTAGGGCAGGGAAAAAATGCCAGCCTGAAGCGAAAGTTCCGATCCTCCTAGATGGGATATTGGATAGTCTATAGCCACACTGAAGAGTTGTCTGTGGATGACACAATTATTAATTGTCCGTGTGTGTATATATATATATATATATATATATATATATATATATATATATATATATATTTATTTATCAAGTGTATAATCTATGCCAATGTGTTCATATCAAGTGTTCAATCTATGGTAGGGTGTTAATATCAATATCTTAATTGACATCACAATCTATCTTAGTCTCTTCATATCTATCTATCTTTCCATCGATCTAACTTCTTGATTCCATGTGTTCATGTCAACTTACCAATGTGAGCTGAGGGGTATGTAGGCGTGTGTAGATATTGTCGCACACACGGATAGATAGATGGATAGATTTTGAAAAACGAAGACTAGATTTTTTTAAAAGTTTACGATGACTGAGTAATCGGTACATAACTTCCCCCTTTTCTATAAAAATTGATCGTTATAAATTCCCTACTATATATATATATATATATATATATATATATATACATACACACACAAACATATATATATATATATATATATATATATATATATATATATACATACATTCACGTAAGAGCATATGTGTATACGCCCGTGCGTGCGTGCGTGCGTGAGTGCGTGCGTGCGTGTGGTGGGTGAATTCTGTACCCTGGGGAGTTTCCGTGAAGACCTAGAGCGAATTCTTGTGTATTAGTTCATTCCCATTTGATCACGTTTTGGTTAACATCCATGTTTCATCGTTTCCGTCTCTTTGTATTCTGAAAACACTCACAATCCATTGCGTGTTATCTATCTGACACCAAAATTGAAAGCGCAGTTAACAACACAAAGCTTATCTTCCTCTCTGTTGGCAATGACGACCGAGTGAAGCTGATTGAAATGCCGTCATACAGAAATGAATTCATATATATATATATATATATATATATATATATATATATATATATGACTAAGTTCATTTATAGAAAGAAATAAGTTCATACATATTATCGTCATCATCATCATTATCATTATCACCAGTCTTTTAACGTCCGTCGTTGGACATACCCCAGGATTCGCCACGATTCTCTATCATGGGCGTCGCAGAGCCAGTATTTCCTGAATTCGTCCACTTCATCTCTTCATCTTCTGTTCTGTCAGCCTCAGTTTATCATGTGATCTCTGGGAATCCATGTTGCGAGTCGTGATGTTCATTGGCTGTCTATCATTCTTGCAACATGACCTGCCTATTGCCATTTTACTTTTTTAAATAGTTTCTGTGATGTCTCTGACTCATGTTTTATCCCTTGTACTGTGCTGTCTTGTGATGTCTCTATGTAGTGAGAGGGAAATAAGTTTATATATCATCAGCAGCAGCGGTAGCTACAATTGAAGTTATCATAAGTTCACTGCTGGACAAAACCCAATCCAGCTCCTTTCACGTGGACCTTGCAAACCTTTATATCTCATGCCTGGTCTTCCCTTACTCCATTTTTCGTTTTGAGCTGTCTTTGTATTTATAAATACCTAGCGTTTGCACTCCCGCAGTATGATATTGCATGATATAATTTAATTGAAAAAAAAGAACAACTTTTCAATATTGTTTCATTTAGAATTACTACTTTGACAAAGCCGAAAGGTAAAACATATTAGAATAACAAACTTGATTTGAATTCCATTTTCCTTTTTGTCCAATATACAAAAAAAAAATATATATATATATATATATATATATATATATATATATATATATATATATATATATATATATATATATATATGTATATATATATATATATATATATTTATATATATATGTGTGTGTGTGTGTGTGTGTGTGTGCACGTGTGTGTGTGTGTGTGTGTGCACGTATCTCTTTGTATGTGTGTATGCAATTTCGTCTCAGAAACTCCAGAACTCTTTTTCGTATCTTTTCGTGGAAGCCTAATGATAAAAAAGCTCCAAGATGGAGTGATGAAACGTTTTTGGCGCCCAGCAGTTCAAAGAAATAAGCCAGTAACTTGTAAAACGTTAATTGCTTCCCAGTTCCCCACAGGCTTCTTAGAATATGGCTTGATACCTTTAATCGAGTTCTTTTTGCCATATGGCTACACACCCTTGATCGAGTTCTTTTTGCAGCTGATTTCATCGAAAACCTCATCGAATAAAGTATTTATGCATAGCTGTGAAGTAAAAAAGGAATCACCTTCCCTCGAACGGCAAAAAAATAGATTTTGTCGGGACAATTTCATATTGAGGGGTTACTCATAATTTCAGGGAACTTACAGCTTAAAAGGGCTTCCTCCATGAAAGGAAAAAAAAACAACTTTTTTTTATATTTCCTTGTTGAATGATCGCGAAAGTTGTATGAAATACCCGACGAGACAAACATTGCTTAGTATGACGGATGAACAAATTGATCTATCTGTACAGGATACTCGAACGTTCGGGTACGTGTTTTACAGGCATACATATAACTATAAGCACACACACACACACACACACACACACACACACATACATATATATATATATACATATATATGTATATATATATATATATATATATATATATATAGGTAAGAAAGCTGGAAATATATCATCATCGGCAACCTTTCAGCGTCCGTCGTTGGACATGGACCTTCCCCAGGATCTGCCACTCCTCATTACCATGGGCGTTACGTAGCCAATATTTTCTGAACTTGTCTACTTTTTCACACCATCTTATATTTTGCCTGCCACAGTTTTGCATATGATCTCTGGGGATCGACGTTATAAGGTGTGATGTCCATAGGTTGTCTGACATTCTTGCAACATGACAAGCCCATTGCAATATGAGTTTTCTAATGGATTCTATGATATACCTGACTCCTGTTTTTTTCTTTAATGTACTGCGTCGTTTTGTGATCTCTCCATACGATAATGGGCATATTCCAAGATTGCTTAATACGTTCAGTAGAGACAATATTCGAAAGACATGTGGGCAGTTTGTCTATGACGATGTTTAATCATTGTTTCGCTTTGTTTGCTCATCAGATTGACAATAGAGTAAGATTTACACTTTCATTATGTTCAGGGAAAGATAACTTTCATTTTTAGATTTAAATTGTGAAGAAAACCATTGGACTGGTTGGTACATTACAAATGGGGCTACTTGGCCCCTTGTAATTGTATTTTATTGGGGCAGATGATTTTTTTCCCTTTAAAATAACAAACCAAACTCGAAAAAGACAATGATGTCATTCTTCTCTAATTATTCTTTTTCCATTGTCTACCTCAATACAATGGACCATTGACGTCCCACCTGTACGTCATATTCGTAAGATCTTACTTTTTACTCAAATATATTCTTGGAAAATGTATGTTTCTCACTTATAACACTGTATCAGTCAAATTTACACCTACCATCAAAGAGATATAACTAACCCAGTCAGATTTAACAAACTATTGAATGGGTTAATACACTTTTTCCCAAATGTTCAAATCATGATACCATGAACTTAACAAATGTTCCAGATTTAAACAACCCAGCCAAAAGAATTTTCTTTTCCATTGTAAGTCATATCTATATTGCAATGAATTAATTTCACGGGCAGTCACAGTCATCCGAGTTAAAGATTGACCAAGTAGTCCTGATATATATATATATATATATATATATACATATATATATATGTATGTGTATGTGTGTGTGTGGCAGAAATCAGACTAGCAGTTTACCATAATATAATAATGTATCAACAATATAAAGTCACTCCTGAAATGTAATGGATTTATTCCATAGAGTGCTCGATACATACAACATTTTACTCATGGATTTAAGTTGTTTTAGTGTAGAGCTGGAAATGAATAGTAGATTGTGGATTCGCTACACAAACTGGCTTATGTTTCGGCCCTCTTCGGGCCTCATCAGGGCATAAAAACATGAGTTAGTTTGTGTAGCAAATCCACATTCTACTATATATATATATATATATATATATATATATATATATATATATATATATATATATATATAATTCTTATGCGTGGAAACATCAGTGAATCTGCAGCTCAATGAAGAAGAAGGCATTTATTTTTCAAGAAATATATCCACCCACGTTTATATGTATATAGATAGATCGATCGATGGGTATATAGGTTGATAGATAGAGGTATATATATGACGAGAGGTAAGGTAATTATTGCTGTACAATCATATACAAATTTGATAGGAACCTTTTTTATTGAACTTAGCCTATTTTTTTAACTTGGCTTTGCAAACTAAATAAGATTTGGAAGGGTTTTTCATGTCTATCATAAGTCCAAGCCTATGCAGGAAGAGATGGTTTTTTCACAACAGTTGCAGGAGAAGACTTGGCAGTCAAAGGGAGTTCCAAAATAGCAGTGCTGTCACTTTCTTATACCCTTGCTAATCTGTTTCTAAGCTTGCTCGGTAAAATTTAAGATTTTCGGAAAGTATTCTTTATGGGGTAAAGGATAACAAATTATTTATTTATTTAAATTCAGATAGTTTTTGTTCGTTTTCGTACAATCATGCAATCCCTTAGGTTCATTGACACGATATCTCTTAAAGTTCTCATTGAATTTCAATGGCATTTGATTAAAAGTTGGGTCACGAGCTAAAGGGGCATTGATTAAATTTGGGGATTTATCCAGGGGTTTCTTATGTCTACGCTCATTGGATTGCAGCTGTATAATAATTGATTTTCATTCAGTTTTTTTTTTTTTGGTGTGTGACAATGGCGTTGGCTTTCAAGTTTATTTTATTCATTGATTCTTTGCTAGTGATGAAAATATGTTTTTCTGTGATAACCTAAGTAAATCTACGAAATGGCTGGATACGGACGAGAAGCTCAAACATCAAGGAGAATCGAGCTATCTTGGAAATCAATAGTGTGCTATTTTTTGAAACACAAAGGTTTGATTGATGGAAGCTTCACTTGAACTAGTCTGAAGATTACATGCATTTATGTAGACGTGCTTGAAATGCAGGATTCAAATCTAAAAATCCAGCTCGTTTCAGTGGTGAGAAAGGATGCTATTTTTCTTCAGGATAACATGCGTCTCCTATTGTAAAGAAAAGACGTTGTTAAAATTAATTCTTTTGAAGATGGAAACGATGGAATTTTGCCTACACATCTGACCTTCTTTACGACGGAATTACCTTTTTATCAAGCAATTAGACCAGGTCCTTACAGGCAAGACATTCTCTAATCGAGATCAAAATGAAGGGGAGCTTCAATGATTGTATCGTTCTTTGAATGAGGAATTATCATGAAAAGAATACAGCCAAAGTGGAATAAGTGTGTAAAGGAAGAAGAAAGATATTTGAAGGAAATTAATTATTTTATCTTGGAACTTTTTCAATCCACTTTGTTTAAGCAAATCAATAATCCCATGTTCTGCACATTGCTATCTATCTATCTATCTATCTATCTATCTATCTATCTATCTATCTATCTGGTCTTATCTAAATATTTATCCATCTATCTTTGGTAATATCTATCTAGCTATCTACCTATTTATCTATCTGGTCATATCTACCCATCCATCTATCTATCTATCTATCTATCTATCTATCTATCTATCTTTGGTCATATCTATCTATCTATCTCAACATATTCCAATATTTTATCTATCTATCTATGGCGGTTATAATTTGACAATGCAGAAGTGAAAGATTCGTAGTTATTATGATTAAGATAAGGCTTATAAGGCTCGATGCACTTTGCTGTCTTCCTTTGACATCTTCAGAAGCACTTTTCCAATCCAGAAAATTGTTCAAAATGCAGTTCCTCGCATGTTTAGAATATATATATATATGTGTGTGTGTGTGTGTGTGTGTGTGTGTGTGTGAATTTATATGCTTTCAATCACATGATATAGTGACTATACCCTTTAAAAGCGGCAACTCCGTGAAATCACGCCAAAGTTCGAACCTTGAAGTGACTGGGCTAGTGATTAATTCTTTTAAACGTATGTTTCTCGCTCTGAAAATTCGAACAATTGTCACTGGATAACCTTTATTGCTCAAGTCAATACTTGTTCTAGTACTAAACGCTCCTCCCACCATTTCATCTTGTAATACTAATCTTACTACTGCTACAATTACAAGAACTACTACTGCTACTGCTACTACTACTAATAATAATAATAATAATAATAATGATGATAATAATAATAATAATAATGATGATGATAATAATAACAATGATAAGTACGGTTAGTCACTCAATAGAAACTGTCACATCACTAGTGTCTTTCGGCAGCTGCGTGAGGGTGATCAATTCATAAGTTCGAAAAGGGTTGACCAATCAATAAGTCACTTCTTTCGAATTTTGTTTGGCAATGATCACTGAAAAAAGTCTAAATTTTCAACAGAAAAAAATCTAGCCTGGATGCTGCCGTACACAAACTAAGGGATCGATTTCGAATGAAACTCACACCGCAAATTGAAACCCCCTACTAAAGACCTATTAAGTAATGAATTTTCAAAACAAAACAAAAAACGAACGAAGATTTTTTTTATTCCTAGACATAATAAGGAATGTTTAAATTTTGAGCCCATTAGTTCTGATGGTATGGCCAACACGTAAGATAAATACGTCGGTAACGAATCGGTCTGAAAGCTGGGAAGACCTACTTTGATAGTTTTAGTGAGTGTTTTGGTCGGTGGTTTCTAGAAATATTTTCAGTATTATTGATAATGATGATGATGATGACGATGACGACGACGACGGTGACGATGACTATGTGTGATGACGTTGATGATGACAATGATGACAATGATGATGACGATCATGACGATCATGACAATGACGATGATGATGACGATCATGACGATGATGACGATGACGATGATGACGATGATGATGACAATGACAATGGTGACAATGATGATGACGACGATGATGATGCTGACGATGATGATGACGATGACAATGATGATGATGATGATGACGATGACAATGATGACGATGATGATGACGATGACGATGATGACGATGATGATGATGGCAATGATGACGATGATGATGACGATGACAATGATGACAATGATGATGATGACGATGACAATGATAACGATGATGACGATGACAATGATGACGATGACAATGATGACAATGATGATGACGATGATGATGACGACGATGATGATTACGATGACAATGATGACGATGATGATGCTGACGATGATGATGACGATGACAATGATGATGATGATGATGACGATGACAATGATGACGATGATGATGACGATGACGATGATGACGATGATGATGATGGCAATGATGACGATGATGATGACGATGACAATGATGATGACGATGATGACAACGATCATGATGATGACGATGACGACGATGATGACGATGATGATGATGACGATGATGATGATGATTTCAGCTGTCTCTCTCTCTCTCTCTCTCTCTCTCTCTTTTCTTTTGTTGTTGCGGCAACTGCAGTTCCTTATTTGGAATCTACGATTGCCGTTAGTGTAAATATAGACAATCTCTATGAGGAAACCAGAATATCCATTGCTAAAGAAAATTCGTGAGATTGGAAGACTGGGAAGAGGAAGAAGAAAACAAAGTAAGGTAAACAAAAAAAAAGGGTGGGAAGGTCAGAAAGTGAAGGAGAAGAAATTGCAAAGAATGGAAAACGAAAAAAAGTTTTTAAAAAAATGAAATTGTTTGAAAAAAAATTGGTTGATGGGGTTGGAGTTGAAAAACAAATAAGACGAGAAGTAACAAGAAAAAAGATGAGGATTAAAGAAGGAAATGAATGAAATGAAGAACGAAAAGGGAAAGGAAAAATTAAAGAATTAAGAACGAAAAAAAAAGGAAAATAGTTTAAAAAAATAAAATGATGAGATTGGAAGGAAGATAAAAAAGGGAAGGTAAAAAAGAAGGAAAGTTTCAAGAAAAAAAGGAAATGAATGAGGAAAAGAATAAAAGATGATGGAGACTAAATTTTAAAGAATGAAGGACAAAAATAGGGAAGACAGAATTAGTTCAGAAGAAGGAAAATTATGAGGTTGGAAGCGAGAAGAAAAGATTAAAACAAAAGGAAAAAATAGTTACGTTCGGGAAAAATTTAACCAAGAGAAAAAAAAATGAGAAGGATAGATTTCAAAGAATAAAAGAATGAAAAAAGGAGAAAATGACAACAATCATTTCGAAGAAATAAATTGATGATATCGGAAAAAACAGAGGAGGAGCTAAAAAAAATAAATGAATGAAAAAAAGAAAAAAGGTGAAGGAGAAGAAATTTCAAAGAATAAAGAACGAATAAAAAAAGAACTGGAGAAAATTATTTAGAAGCAAATACTGATGAAATTGAAAGAAAGAAAAACAAAGAAGAGAAATAACGGGAAAAAGTGAAGTGAAAGGAACTAAATGAATGAGGAGACGAATAAAAAGTGAAGGAGAAGAAATTTCAAAGAATAAAGAACGAAAAAGAACTGAAGAAAATTGTTTTTAAAAAAAATTCGTAGAAATTGGAAGGAAGAAAAAAAAAACAAACGAGAAAAAAGTGAAGAAAAAGAAGCTGAATGAATTAAGATAGGAATGAAAATTGAAAGAGAGGAAAATTCAAAGAGTTCAGAACGAAAAGAGAAGAACTGAAGAAAATTGTTCAAAAAAAAAATTTGATGAAATTCTGAGAACGAAAAAAAAAAAAAGAAAACGAACGAGAAAAAGGTTGGAAAAAAAATAAGTAAATGAATAAAGTAAAGAATGAAAGATGAAGGAGACGAAAAATTCAAAGGATAAAAACGAAAAAAAAGGGGGGGGAGAATAAAATTGTTTAAAAGAATATAATTGATGGTTTCACTTTTTTTCTTCCATTCTTTCTTCGAAAATTTCAACAGATGTTCAAAGAGCTGAAGAATTGGTCTCGAATTGGGATTCCTCAACTATAAATTGCATTCTTTTTTTTTTTTCAGGCCTACAAGCGATTCCACGTTTTGGGCTGACTCTGCTCAAACAGAAAACGTTCAACACTGACGGCAATTTTTCTTAATTGAGTCGAAGCAGACGACTACGGCGCTTACATTTCTGTCGTGGTGAACTCATTTTTTTGAACATTTTCAAAAACCAATCTTTTTCTATATCTGTAAACAGACGCAATGCCCCAAGTTCTAATTTCCCTCTACATTCTTTCCATAGCCCATCATCAATCTAGAGGTACACAACGCTTGCGGCTATTCAAGTTATTATTTTCTCTTGAAAACAAACCACAACCCTTTCTTATTTATTTGTTTATTGTTTTCCTTCATCTTATCTTCTTTTTGATTCTTTCATTTCTTCCTTTTTCTCAATGCCTGTCGTTTTGTCCTTTTTTTTCTTTTTTTTTTTCATCTTTTCTACGTTTTCTTCCTTCCGAAAATATTTAAGATTTTATAAAAATCCCTGTCGTCTTCTCTTACACCATTTTGATTTATTTTTGTTCCGTTATTGGGTATTTTCTTCAAAAAAAAATATATATCGATATTTTTTTTCTATTAGAAACCGTAAATTGAAACTGTCACCAAAAGTGGTCACATGACGGTTTTGATTGAGGGACAAACCAGATTTCTCTCTTCTGTCTTTATTTCGAACCGTCTATCTTGTTAGACCTTCCTTTTTTTCTTTCTTTTACTTTGATTTCTTTCTTTTCTCCCTTCTCCTATTTTACTTTCTCCCTTTCTTTTTTTATCATTCTTTATTTCTTTTTTGCTCACCCCATTATGTTTTGTATCTATCTTTCTTTTTTTTTTCTTTCAATCTTTCTTTTTTTCTCTTTTTCAGGTTCATTCTCTTACTCAATACGTTCTTCGTCTATTTGTTCTTATTCTTTTTCGTTGTCGTAATTCACTCTTTCTGTCTTTCTTTCTTTTTCTCCTACTCAGTTTTGCTCTTTCTTCTCGTCTTCTTCTTCTTCTTCTTCTTCTTCTTCTTCTTCTTCTTCTTCTTCTTCTTCTTCTTCTTCTTCTTCTTCTTCTTTATTGACTCAACTTTCACTCCCTATTTTTTCTTCTCTCATTCATTCTATCTTGACATTTTTTCTCCTTTTTTTTTCTCTCTTCCATGCTAGTTTCCCCTCTCTCTATCCTTTTCTTTGTTACTGTCTTTCCTCCCATCTCTCTCATTCATCTTTTTTCTTTATTTTTCCCCCAACCAACTTTACATCGTAAAGCCTTCAGTTCTTTCTGTCTTCTTTCCACCATTCATCGTCTCTTTCTTTTTAGATATGTTCACTCATCTCTATCAGACGTTTTTCGGTCGGTCTGTTGGTCCCACATAGGTCAAACAACAGGAATAGGAAAGAAGAAGTATGATGTCATTAAAGGTATGACGTCATTAAAAACATGACGTCATAGAATATGTTGTATGTTAAAAAAACTATTTCTGTCAATTTTTTACCAGCTACTAATAATGTCATAATGGGATATCGAAAGTCCACATGAAAAAAACAAAAATGGCCCTCAACGCCAAAAATGGCTGAAAAAGCCAATCATGGCCATTTACGATATTTATTGATAATGACAGTTGCAAAATTTTTCATATTGCAATATTTTACAAGTATGAAAATCAAAGAAAGACTACTTGCTCTTCATCCCCCACCTGCCCCCTTACGACATACGGTGGATGCAACGTTGAACTTATGGTTCTCTTTCCTATTAGTCTCAAATCTTTTCCTCTTTGATCTTTTTGGTTTTTTCTCTCCTTTTTCTCCACCAAGCAACCGTAAGCATCCAAGATGATTTTCAGTTTGCATGTGTATGTATATTTGTTTATGTTAGTGTGTTCCAGGGCTCCTGGCCATACCATTCAGTCTACAGACTCGAAAATTAGAATCAATGCTTCACTAGTCACCTAACAATGTTTTTATTTTCATTTCTGGAGTAAAAGATTTCTGCCCTTTTGTGGTCTTTTTTCGGCAGATGTAGTTTTTCAATAACATCTAGAACTTTCAAGATCCTTTCGGCAAGAAAACGAAAATAGAATTCAATTTCTTTTTCAGAAAGATATTTTCAGGCTTCCGTACTTTGAAATTGTGGACGTTAGCTTTTAGTGAGAACTAACGAAAAAGGCATCACAAATCCTTGCGTGCTGCTATTAACAAATATCAATGTACTGTAGGCGTTGTATAACGCCAATCAACTCTCATAGCTCGATGGATGTTATGAAATCTTCAGGCAGGTTGAGAATTCTCGCCATCTAGTGTTAACCAATACTTCCGGTCTCAAGTTACGTATAGAGGGAATGGAGATGCCAAGTGACTCACCTGGACCTAAAAATTCGATGGAGGACATCATTTAGATCACGGATTCTTACCTTCCTCTAGTTCTTCAGGGGAGTTATTTTCCTGTCTCGATTGAACATTGAACGACATTGAAGTGACCCCCCCCCAACAGGGCAAGCTGTGGGTGAAGAGCATAGAGATCCTGAGATACTAAGTTGATAGCCCCCACCACCACCACCACACTCTACTCAGTAACAGATGAAGTCCAAAGGAAACTAGAATCGCTGAACGTTTGACATTTGCTTGGCTACAGGAGCTGCCGAGGAAAACGTCTAAGTTTACATTCAACCACATTCAGGGAGCTCTATTCCGTGGTTTACCAATAGTCCTTCACCTAGACTGGTTGCCTTTCTTTTCTGTTCTGCGAATCCTCAACCTCCATAGCTGCTGTGAGGAGTGATATATCCTCTATTCCTTTTTGCTTTATCATTCAGTTTAAAATTAGAAAATTCCTATTTAATCTTTTAAATATTCGAATAGCCATTATTTCTAAATTTTGATTTCGACAAGACCATAACAAAACGCATAACGTAAATTCTATCCTATGTACACGCAGCATAATTTTTTTCATTTACTCACGAATCTTCCAATTAATTATTATTCAAGGTTATTTTAAGATTATATAATTAATTATCTTTCTATCAATTACTTCACCCCTCCTAAGGGGTATTAAGGTACACATACCTTTTCTGAAGTCATTCGCGCGAAGAGAATTTAAACAGCCTTGACTACAGTTTGAACTCAGCTTGACCAATTTTGTTGTCTGCGACGTTGATCCCGACACCACTCACACCTCCGGGTATTTATGGTACACATCAAATTAGTACGTTTCTCATGTTATTTGAGAAGGATATGGACGATGCCAAAAACCTTCATTGTCTCGGAAATAGCGTGAGGGGCAAGTTTAGCCCGAGGCCCCGGTGCCTTCCTTGATAGGATCAATTCGATAATCATGCTTATTACAATAACTGGTATCTGATGGAGCAATGCACTGTAACGCCTGATAAATAAGGATCATTGCTTTTTATTGGTACCATCAAACCTAGAGGTTACTGACCAGGGAAGGGTTTCCTTCAAAGAGTTGATAAGGCTATTAAATAAACATAAAAGTTGAGGTGAATTTTTTCCCTAATTATTTTCGCTTCATTTCTTGAATAAATAATACATGATAGCTGCAGTAGAGTTATAAGATTAAACCGTTTTTTTTTTTTAAGTTATAAAAGCTGTCTAATTATACGCAGAAAAATAATCAAATGATTATTCTTGGTTACATAATAGACTGTGGCCGGCAATATACAAGATGGCGTGAGGAACTGGAAAGTTCAGAAAATATTTTATCTGTGACGCTCATGATAGTGAGGTCTGACAAATCTTTGGGGAGGTCTAAATCCAACAGTGGACGATAAGAGACTGATGGCGATCCTTTGCCGCGGCTTACTTTGATTGTTGGGAATAATTAATCTTATCTACGCTGTTAAGAAAATGCCTTGAAAAGGTTGAGAACCCGTTATCTAATGAAATACATATCCCATGTTACGGAAAGGAGAGATGAGTACCACTAAGGCAGTCACGTTGTCCTATTATAAGTCCAGCAAGATAGACTAATAACCACTGGGATTATAGGACCAAAAAGCAACCGGACTCTTCAGCATATCATCATCGTCATCATCAGTCTTTTATCGTCAATCGTTGGACATTGACATTCTCCAGGAAACGCCACACCTCTCTATCATGAGTGTCGTGGAGTTAACACTTTCTGAATTTGTCTTTCTATCTCGTGTTCTGCCGGCAACCGTCTCTGGAGATCCATATTGTGAGTCGTGATGTCCATCGGTTGTCTGCCATTTTTACAACATGACCAGCCAATTGCTATTAGTGTTTATTGGATTCTCTGATATATCTGACTCCTCTTTTCCCCTGGTATACCGTGTTGTCTTTTGATCTCTCTATTTGAAATTGAGTATGGTTCTTTCATCATTTTAATATTTTCTTTCATCTTAAAGCTAACACATTTCTCCTTGTGTATCGGATACTTTTTTCACTTATTAGATATGGATGCCAGGTATCTATCAAAGTGCATCGTAAGCCATATTTTCCAGGGCTGGGGTTAGAAAGGATGGGAATTCTTTATCCACGGATTGGCACTTCTGGCTAGGATCAGAGCATTAGTGCGCTCTTCTGAGTACCCCAGTGCTGCTTGCTGGCACTTTTGTAGAGAAATTTTAGTGTAGAATCAGCTCATTGAAAATTGTCACACATAAGTATTTATAGAGAGAAAAGGGTTTAAAAAGTGAGAGAGAAAGAGAGAAAGAGAGAAAGAGGGACGGAAAAAGAGACGGTAGTGGGTGCAAAGAAATAGAGAAAAGCTGAGGTAAGAGAGGAAAAGACACGAAGATAGAATCTTAAAGAATCAAAAAAGTGGTTGGAAGACGGCGAGGGTTAAAACGACAAAATGAGAGGACGTGCGTGTATGTGTGCGTGCATCTGTGTATGAGAGAGAGATAGAGATAGATAGATAGATAGAAAGAATGAAGAGGAAAAAGTAAAATAATGGAGTGGGAAAAGTAAAATAAAAGAAAAAAATGAAACACTGAAAAAGGAACGGTAAGTAATTAAGTCTATGTTGAACATAGGCAAAATTTGTACTTATTTCTCTCTTCTGAAAAACGACTTCTTTTCCCGCCACAAGACTTTTTCTCGCGGTTCTTTTAATTCTTATGATCGCTGGATGTCGCTTTCAACTAAGTGAACTTCGTTAAATTGAATTTCGCCAACGCAGTAATGCCTTGCTTATTTGAAGATAACTAATTCTTCTTTGAAAATTTCTGCTCGCTTCCTCACCGACTCAAACCCTCCCACCCGACGAATACCCAGCCGATAGAAGAATCTGGTATTTACGAGAACAATGAATTACTTGGAGCTGGGAGCACTACATCAAGAGTGAAGGAAAGAGAAGAAAATATGAAAGGCGAAAATAAGAACGGCTTAGAGAGAAAGGTGGAAAAGAAAATCCAAAGAAACAGAAAGAAAGAAAAAAAGAAAGGAGGAAATAAGAAGGAATGAGAGAAAGAAAGATGGAAAGGACATAAAGACGGAAATAACGGTATAATGTACACATAAAAAGAAAGACAGAATGATCTGAACAACAGGAAAGGACGAAGAAAAATGTTATTTTATTCTTTAAATGAATGTACTATTAAACGAAGCACAAAAGGGCTCAAAAATTGATAAATAATTCCGTTATTGAATGTACTTTTCTACAAAGTACAAAATGAGACGAAAAGTGCTATATTATTCCGTTGATAAATTTACATTTGTACGAAGTACAAAAAGGACACGAAAGGTGATATATTATTCCATAAATGAATGTACTTGTGTAGCAATAATGAAAGGACGGGGCAATGGTATATCATTCTATCAATAATTGTACTTTTGAATGAAGTACAAAACGACAGAGAAAAATGGAATATTCTATCAATGTTTGTACTTTTGTGGAAAGTACAAAAGGTTGAAACTATGTGATATTATCATACTTGGGAATGTACTTCTGTGAAAAGTCTTTTGCTTTCAAACGTAGAAAAATGGTATATTATTTTACAATGGAGAAAATGGTATATTTTTCTATTCGCAAATGTACTTTTGTGGAGAGCATAAAAAGTATTTTTTTTTTTTTTA
>OY735238.1:31945284-31952784 GCA_963457665.1 Thysanoteuthis rhombus | reverse complement strand
ACCCGCCTTGCATAGCAGTCAAGATACCTGTCTTTAAGAGCATTCAGATCAAACAGGTCCTGTTAGTAAAACAATGGGAACCGTCACGTGAACAAAGTCTTTTGAGAGCATACTGTGTAGGGATTAGTCATACCGGGGGGATCAATTAAAGAAATGAATGAGTTACTTATCTCGACTTCTATTGAGCAACGATCACTAGAAAGTTCGAGATCTTTGAAAACTAAACAATTACCGTCAATGCTCATCATTATAATCAGTCTCTTAACGTCTGTCGTTGGACATAGACCTTCCCTTGGATCCGCCACATTTCTCTATCATGGGCGTCGCAGGGCCAGTACTTCCTGAATTTGTCTAGCTCTTCTCTCCTTCTGATACCCTGCCGGCTTTTGCTGTGCATGTGATCTCGGGGGATCCATGTCTTGAGTTGCAATGTCCATCGGTTGTCTGCCACTCTTGCAATATGGACAGCCCATTGCCATTTGAGATTATAAATGAATTCTATGATGTCTTTTCCCGGGTGTTTTGTGCTGTCTTATGGTCTCTCTATGTAAGGTTGAGCATAATTCTTTAATGAGCACGTTGCATGGTTCTCAATCTGCAGGTCTGTCTCTTGGTTGGGTTGAATTTGTTGGCTCCATAAGTGACTATTGGGATGATGCATTGGTTATACACCTTTCTGTTTAGGATTGATGGGATCGTCTTATTTTTGAAGGTTGAACTAGCTCTACCAAAGGCTTGCCATCCTAGTGTGATTCTTCGTTTGATTTCTTCCTCTTTTGAGGGTCTTATGGAGATTCATTGTCCTATGTAGATGTAGTGATCTACTTTCTCCAGTTTTGTGTCCTCGATTTTGATCTTAGTGTTTTTTTATCTGACGTAGTTGTTGCACATGATCTTCGTCTTGGCAAAGTTCCTGTGTAGGCCAACTTTCTTGCTCTTTTCATTTATTTCATCTAGCATTAATGGAAGATCGTATAGGATCACAAATTGAAAGATCTATTCAACTCAAACTTACGTGGTAGAATGAACTTTCATCAAAATCTTTTCTGATGGAGGAAATCAAACGGAACAACAGAGATTATTCTACTTATCATTGGGAGTAATTGTTGAAATTGTCAGCCTCAGGAGCTCCATTGGTACAGGATATATATATATATATATATATATATATATATATATATATATATATATATATGGTTTTTACCTAACCAGCCAGTCTACCAATCAACCAACTTAAAATCAAAGGAATTATATCGTTCTTCACAATTTTGGTTGACAAATTCTAATAATGATAATTCAATGAATAACTTCAAACGAGAATAAGGGGGGAGAACACACTGATCAAATAAGATCGAAACTGCATAGTTGAGATTATTTTAGCGACAAATTCATAGAGCAATGACCATACAGGGATACTGCAGTTTTAGCTGTAGTACAGTTAATGTATTGTCGTACAAATGTAAATGAAAACAAATATACATCAAGTTATCATAAAAATTTGAACAGGTGATTTTTGTCAACTGTGCAGACAATTATGGAATGAATTAACCGCATTATTCGCGATGTACCTGTAGTTTCAGTTCAAAGCATATACGATATCACTCTGGATTTCATTTTGTTGTCCGTGGCTTTGATGTGTCATGGCATCAAATCAGAGGAGACCTGACTGTACAAGCTGATACAGGCACTCTCCTTCTGGTTTGCCGTCTGAAAAATGTATGATAATAACAAGATTGTATTCATAGCGATTCATACATGCGTAGTTGGGGATCAAGATGTATTTTTAGCAATAGCATAGGATTATGGGTATAGTGTTTCAGATTGGTGGCACCATTGCATGAGGGTGGTGTGCTGATGGGCTGGTCGGCTGAGGTATGTATGACCTACAATGAACGGGGGTGGGTGTCTTTTTGTATTTTTTGTGCCTGCATGACCGATGGATATTCCGCCGACGGTCATCTACGGTCAAATTTTAGCCGTTAAAATATCCATTTGGTTGAAATGCTCATTGGCCAAACGTAGATCTAGCATCTATTGCGATCACAAGATATTTCTGCTTTGCTGATAACCAGCTTATATGCCTGTAAGTATGCTAGAGTATGGTATGAACCCACTTCTCCCTGCGTTTTTTTTTTTTTTGATGGCAGGATATCTTGAAAAAATGATTCGTCTCTAGCATACCACGATGGTTGACAGAGAATAGAATGGATGAACAACACACACACACACACACACACACACATATATATATATATATATATATATATATATATATATGGGGGGAAGGATTCTCTCTACTCTCATACACACACATTGAAAAATGGATATACGATCCAACAGAATGAATATAAGTTACCTTATATTATACTGAAACACTATTTGAAATAATCTCCCATTATTACAGGAAGAATGTATCACTTGGCCTAGACAATGTGAATAGAATAAACATTTGAAGAAAACGGGACTGCACCAGGAATCGAACCTTCAATATATATATATACATATACATACACTGCGACCCACTCTTTGGGAAGTAGTCCGATGATTAGATGGAAAGGAAAGTGACATGAACAGATCTCGATATTTATAAACAACCTTAGATGGGAGAAAATGACAGACCTGCGTAGATAGTGCTTAGTTAGCTGCCATGTTATGAAACATGGAAACCTTGTCACTTGCTTGATCAAGGTAATTTTTAATAAGAGAATTTTATCTTTTATTTTAGACAGTCGATTTATAATAAGGCAACACTCACCCAAGTTTAACCCAAAGGATTTAAAAGAAAGAAGCCCACTTGGCAGACCCTTGTGATACGAAAAAAAGCATGTCGTAACCTACGCTTGGTCGACCCAGAGGATTTTTAATAAAGGAACCGAAACCTTTTTTTACCAGCGTTATTTTAGAAAATAACGAATCTAACAAAAAAAAAAAGAAACTTACAACATTTGACGTCCTGATCAACTGTTTTATTACTGTGGTCGTTCTGACAAATGACTAGCCCTCAGCCAGTAATAACTGTAAGTAAAGCTGTTACATATTTTTCAACCTTGCCAGCTATAAAGAAGCATCAATGAATTAAATAGGTGTGATAAATGCGTGAATATATCAGATAGGTATGAAAAATATCAACCCAAACTTTTAATAAAAACACTGCCAACGGGAGAACTCACGCACGTCAATATACACACACACGCGCGCGCGCAAATGCATATACATATATAGATACACACACGCACACACACACACACGCACACACACACACACACACACACACATATATATATATATATGTTTGTATCATTAAATTGGACAGTTTATGTTCGACAGAATATGATGTCTTTTCAATTGTCAAACACACACACGCATGCATTCCTTCACTGGAAGGACACGTACATGCACATGTACTGAAACACGCATGCATACGATCTCACACGCACAAACATACATATATGCATACACACACACGTATGTATATATATATATATATACATATATATATATATATATATATATATATATATATGTGTGTGTGTGTGTGTTTGTGTGTGTGTATAGAATGTCATTAGATTGAAGAGTTTATGTCTGACAGAATGTGTTGACTCTGCAATTGTCAAACACACACATACGTATGAATATATATATATATATATATATATATATATATATATATATATATATATATATATATAGTTTGTCTTTAAAACATTTTTTAAGCAGATAAGAGAAGGGCCCCTAGCTGTCATGTTTTATTAACACTAACCCGAACCGTAAGTGGGCAACCTTTCTTGGGTTGCACAGCTACTTTGGGAAAAGGATGCAAAGAATTGATATTGTAATATAGGGCTTTCACTCTGACCCTGTTGCTTCCCCAAGCTAAATGGGGGCCATAGGGATGAAAGAAACTGCTCAAGGCACACAGATCTCTACTAATAAAATCCAAATATGATTTGAGATGATCGGCTAATCCAGAAGCTACATCTGGTGAGATACAAAATTAATAAATAACCAGAATTTCTGTCTATATATCGATAACCAACAACTTATATCTTATCAATACTTATATATTTTTCTTTCATCTAGGTTTATTCACTCATATCCAGATCTCTTTCTTTCTTTCTTTAATTCATTCACAAATATTATCTATCCCAGAGTGTTCATATCTAGCTAGCTAGCTAACTTGGTAGCTAGCCATCCTTCAATCTTTTTGTATCTATCAGTTTGTTATCTCTCTCTCTCTCTCTCTCTCTCTCTCTATATATATATATATATATATATATATATATATATATATATATATATATATATATCCATTCATCTGTGTATTGAAATCAGTCTGTCTATCTCTATTCATATCTGTCTACCTCAGTCTGTTCATGTCTACCTATCTATCTATCTATTTATCTATCCCAGTCTATTTCCATCTATCTATCTATCTATCTATCTATCTATCTATCTATCTATCTATCTCAGTATGTTCATATCTATACATCTATCTCCCTCAGTCTGTTTATATCGATCTATCTACCTCAGTCTGTTCATATCTACCTATCTATTTTCATATCAATTTGTCTATCCATATTCATCTCTTTCTTTCTCTCTCTCTCTCTCTCTCTCCCTATCTATCTATATATCTATCTATGTTTATAACTATCAATGTTCATACCTATGTATGTATTTACGTATGTTCATATCTCTCTCTATATATATATATGTATGTATATATATATATATATATATATATATACATATGTATCTATCTATCCTTGTCTGTTTATATCTACCAATCAATCTTTCTCTATCCGTCTCTTCATATCTATCTATCAATCAATCTATTAGAGACCATCTACTCAAAATGTCATCAAAACTCTCAACATAGGTTTTCAAGTCAGTCTGGCTGGCTGAATATCTATGCATTTGTGTGCCACATTTACCAATCAGCTGGAGAACTGAACATTAGAACATTTGCACCTTATAATGTTTAGACCCCCTTACCATGCGAGGAGTTATATTCACAATGTAAGTTTATGCTAAATTGATCCTCATTTGTGTTTGCTAGTAATCACAGTTGTGTTTTAGGAAGCAGGGGTCATTGTTTTTTTTTTAGTGATCACTTCCCAACAAAACGCGACGAGAATCGTGACATTGATTGGCCATTCCCTTTTTTTTCCAATTTTTCAATCGATCAGTCCGGCACAGCATGCAACCGAAAGATATTGATTACGTGACAGTTTCTATTGAATGACTAAGCAGGTCTGTCATTTTCTTTCATCTATCTATCTATCTATCTATCTATCTATCTATCTATCTATCTATCTATTGGGTCCAAACACACACACGATGCCAACTTTATTCAAGTGCTTCCTCTGGTATATATTCAACCATATTATCAAGAATTGGATAAATAATCCGAGAGAATAGTGAGCAGTTCATTTCTCTAACTGTTTATTCTATTTTGTTTGTTCAATCGAAAGAGTTTCAATTAATACAACGCATTTATTGTTATACTTAATTATGCCTATGATATTCTCATTGAATGAATACCGTTTGTCTTCCTTCCTAACCACTGGCAATCTATTTTCTTTCTAATTTGCAATGCAATTTGAATTATACATATAATAGTCAAATTGTGTCAGAAATGCTCGCTTTGATTCATGGCCACTGACAATCCCTTTTCCCCCTCATTTTCCATGCATTTTGTATGGTACTTTAACAGCGATCTCATCATGCATCTCAATGTAATACTTGAGGTGGAAAAGTTCGACAAATATGCACGAGATGGAATGTTCCATGACAGTGTCAGACAAGGGAAGGAGGTGACATGAATGACTTGAAAGGGAAAGAGGTAGGAGGAGGAGAAGAGAAAATAAAAAAGAAATAGGAGAGAGAAAGAAGGAAGGAGCAAGGGAGATGGTATTTGTAGCGATGGAGATAGGATAAAAGACGATGAAGAAGAAGAAGAAGAAGAAGAAGAAGAAGAAGAAGAAGAAGAAGAAGAAGAAGAAGACAGGACAAATGAATAAATGTGAATCCTATTTATGAACATATGAAGAACAGAAAATGACTTCTCTTTCTTAAATGTAAAATTGAGATTTCGGACTATGGTCTACCTATCTATGTACGGAAAATATATTTTCCGGAATAAAAAATATACCCCTAATTCAGCCCCAAAAGGTGATCGATTATTCCTTGACCCTTGGCCTATCTTTCCTCCACGCTCCATAGGAATTCATTGAGAACTTTTGGAACTATTGTGTGGACGAAGAAACGAAGTAAATATTTATGTCTCTTCTTATTTGGTTCGCAGAGGTTTAAAAAAACAGAGAGTCGAACAGAAGGAAGAATAAAAAATAAAGTTTTAAAAAAATACTGCAAAGAATAAAATCAATTTACGAAAAACGCTTCTGCAATGTAGCTTAAAAGCCTCGGCATTGTATCGTAAGAAGTTGTGGATCGTTGAGATATATGCAGACCGATGGATTGTAAGAAAGGCGGGAAAGTAGGAAAAGAGCGGGAAATCTGGGGAGTAGTTGAAAGCCAGAAAACGGACAGACCGACAGCCAGAATGAAAATCAAAGAAAAAGAGAGGAAAAGGGACACAAAGAGAGCGGAACCAAAGGCAATGTCTTAGAGGCTTGCTCTGGTGACACCGGGATATAATAGGATTCGTGGGAAGAAAAAGAAGAAATTGAAGTAAGAGAAGAAAGAGAAAGAGAGAACAAAAATATGTAAGATAATCCAAATAGAGATTGGGAGCAAACATATCCTCCGAAAGAAAGAAAAGGAAAAGCAAAAGAAGAAGAACGAGAAGAAGAAGAAAGAGAAATGACAAATTTAGAGGAAGAGAGAAAGCGCGAACAAGAATACGGAATTTTTTATGGTGATAATGAGAATACTTGAAAAATATGAAAAAAAAAGGAAGAAAGATATGTTACAGAACAAAGAGAAAAAGTGTAGCGAATAATAATAATAATAATAATAATAATAATAATAATAATAATAATAATAATAATAATAATAATAAAAATAATAATAATAATAATAATAATAATATACCACAAATGGCGCTGGAGGTACGAACCACAGCTCTGCTGTTATTGGTGAGGAAGATATGAGAGGAGGGCTAAAAACCCGAGAAGACTTTCTCTTTCTCAGCCTTCAATTATAACCACCAGGCAACCGGTGTGAAACTGCAAACCACAGCACTGCTGTTGACTGTGAGGGTGTGGAGAGGAAAGCTGGAGACCCGAAGAGACTTGCTGTCATTCAATCTCTGGCGATGATCATTAGACAACTGGTGTGAAAATGCAGGATAATAATAATAATAATAATGATAATAATAATAATAACAACAACAACAACAACAACGACAACAAAGAAGTTAAGCGGAAGGCGATCTTGTTGAATAGCCAAAATGGACGATTGTACCGGTGGAGGAAGAGACGAAAGAGAAAACTTAAAAGAAAATAAATAAAAATTTGGGATTTGGACTGATGAAAATGG
>OY735238.1:31855284-31940284 GCA_963457665.1 Thysanoteuthis rhombus | reverse complement strand
AAATAAGAGAATAACAGAAAACAGAATTCAGATTTTATGCTATTGTCAGCGGATAATAGAGTCTAATCAACATTTTGTTTTCCTCTCATTATTTCTCTCACTTCTTTTTATTCGTTTGCATTTGTAACACTGAATGAGCGAGAGTATCAAACTTTACGATTCACAATCGGGACCACTTTCCTTACATTATACTTAAAATGCTTTTACTGTCAGTCGCTTTTCACAGACACTAAAGTATCATTGCTTTTTGTGTGTATTTGTAATATGAGCATATGTCACTATCTGTATAGCATCCGAACCGTCTTTTTCGAAAGCTAGAATATTCCGAATTTCAGACAGTATCTTGATCCAAAAATTTGGGATAAGAGATCCTGGACGTATGTAGGTTCTCTCTATCTCTACCTACCGTCAGTGCTAATTAGCCACAAGGGGTCAGATGCCACTGCTGCTATTCACGATGAGGAGATTCTTTTAGAGACATACCGGGCTTCCATACAACAGTTCAAGCACTTTATCTTTTAACACAGTGTCCTTGATCAATACTAAGTTAGGATTCATGAATCTAATAAAGTAATACTTCATAGCTCAGCGGTGGACAAGATCACCTCATTATTTTTGTGCGCTGGTCTTACGTCAGAATAATCTATACTTATTCAGTAATAATGTGCCGCCTGACTGCTTGGTTTACAGATTCGTTTTACAGACCTTTTGCTACATCGGTAGTGTAATGACTTCGCTCCTCACTCGGTGATCCAGCCTGGATATAAGAAAGGGTTCTGTCAGAAATTACTACAAGCTGAAGTATACTAAAAACTCATTAACTGAAACTTTCTGGAAAAAACAATAAAGATGGGACACTAGTTAATAATTACAATACTCTTTTAATTGCACTTATATAAGCAACAGTTTCTGCATATATATATATATATATATATATATATATATATATATATATATATATATATATATATATATATGTTTAATTGATAATTGTGTCATCCACGGGCAGCTGTCTCGATGTATTACTACTCTTGTGTGGCTATAGACTATCCAGTATCCCTTCCAGTACTGCTTAGTAGAATCAAAACCTTTGTTTCAGACGCAGAGGCAGATGCTCTACCCCAGCCCTACGCAGAACTGGACGGTCAGTAGGACCTAATGGAGTGATATATTTTTTTACAATAGTTCCCCATCCACCAGAGTGCTCCATTCCAGAGTTGGAAGAGTACACACACACACACCCTATATATATATATATATATATATATATATATGTATGTATATGGGTAGAAATAGAGATTGTTACGAAGCATTTTCCGTACACAATAGAATAATTTATGGGTTCATAAATACTTACTCTCCGTATGTAGGCACAGCCAATCTGCTTAAAAAAGCTAAGATGTTATACACACCAAAGTTACGTATGCAAGTGGCTAACTAGCCAGCAAGGTCATCACCATAGAGATCGTTTAATATCCGTTGTCGGACATCAGACTTCGTCATGGTCTGCCAGTAATTTCACTTCTAAGTGTCACGAAGCCAAAAGATCCTGAACTTGTCATATATCATCATACCATCTAACTATTTGTCGGCCGCGATTTCGACATGGTCCCCAGGGATTCCTGTTGAGAGTCTCGATGTCTACTCTCAGATGCTTAATTGCTGGGGGGTCGAAATAGGCAGGGGGGTGGAAAATCTGTCATAATTTGATAAGCGGGAGAGGTGGAATTAACTGGCGTGTAGGAAACTATGACACCATTGACACGATTTGATGGGATGTAAACAAGACAAAATCCCTAGAGAAAGATTTACAGTAGGGGTATGATAGGCACATGAGAAGTAAAGACATACAGTCTTGAGAGAAACAAGAAAATTCCTTTCTTCTCGAAGAAAAATTAAACTGAAAAATATTTTGATGGTATAAATTTTTAAAATCGCTTGAATTAGCTGATTCAATTAGGCCTGTTTAAACTAACTTAAATTGTGTTCATAAACACAGTCAGTTTAACCAAATTCTTCCCTTGCATTGTTTTTAACAATCATCATCATCATCATCATCATCATCATCATCATCAGTTTCTTAACGTGTGTCGTTGGACATAGGCCATCCCCAGCATTCAATCCACTTCTCTATCGTTGGCGTTGCAGAACCAGTACTTTCTGAACTTGTCTAATTCGTCTCTCCATCTTGTATTCTGCTGGCCTCGGCTGCGCATGTTCTCTGTTGATCCATGTTGTGAGTCGTGATGTCCATCAGTTGTCTATCCTTCTTACAACATGACCAGCCCATTGCCATTTGATTTTTTTGATGGATTCTATTAGGTTTCGGATTGTGTTGTGCAGTAATCTCTCTATTTGAAGTGGAACATGCTTTTCTGTTTGCAGGTCAGTCTGTTGGGTAGGTTCCATGTTGCAGCTCCCCAGATGACTATCGGGAGGATGCATTAGTTACATATAACTTACGGCTGATTCTTCGAGGCATCACTGGAGGCAAAATCAACAGATTGGTTGCATGGTGGGTTCACATGAAATAAAGATAAAAATAAAGTATATCCAGTACGATCAAGTTTATAAGTTCATTTAATACGAGTAAGTTTGAAATATTGATTCAAAAGTTCATAATCAAAAATAAGAAAGATGTCAATTCATGTCACTTTTGTTTACTAATGTGAGATCGTAAACTTGTTTTGATTGCATTTGCAGTGTTTTGACCTTGCCTATATCTTCGTATTAAGTTATTGAAGTAACACGCCTCACTTGAATTGTACGATCGTTAACATTGGTTAGCACACTCCAGAACCCAAAGCTGAAATACTTTACATCCTCTACTTAAGGACTGATCTCAGGGAAGATCTAAAACTGATCTAACCCGATCTCAAACGATGCAATCTCCCTTAGTTTTCTATCAGTCTGTATACAGGATTATCAGCAAGTTTATATCCAAATTCTCATATCTTCAGTTCTCTATATGAAAAAAATCCATTGAAATGGCAAGTGAAAGAATGACTTCATGTCTATAGAGATTAAAGTGAGCGATACTTTGGCCCCTGGCAGATGTACCCATCCATAAACCAATATATATTATCCGCAAATTTTTCGCTAAAATAATCCGTCGATAAAATAATTCAATCACGCTTCAAAGTTCTTTTTACAGATGAAAGTTATTAAAATTTAAACTGCACCAGCTTTATCAGGTGCATTTGTACCAAGAAAACACAAACTGCTTGGGGCCTGGGTTTGAACCCGGCTCGTTAATATGTACCTTGAAGCACCTGGCCACTCCCACCTCCTTACAAATACATGAACTTAGTTAAATGTACCAACGATAAGACCTAAGACTCTGGAAATTATGGCTAATGACCAGACTTTCTGCAGCTCCTGTTTCAAATGTAGAGGCAAAAAAGCACCAGTTTTCTTATTGGTCACGTTTTTGGTGAAATTCTGCGACATTCCAATGCATACTAAATTCAAAAGTCAGACAATGATGGAATTGTACCACAAATATGATCTGGTCACTAAATCTAGCCGTATCGCGGTTAAAAAAAATGATGAAATGAGCAAAAAAGATGAGCAGTGATAAAAAAATAAATTAAATTCCTTGAGAAATGGTATTTCGACTTTTATCACGCAAAAGAACTAAAGAGTTGAAGAATGTACTCAGGGGGAGCAGTCTCCCTTTACTCCCTCACTGCATACGCAACTGGCACAAGGATTTAATAATGACCCTGTCTATTCACAACAGCTAGTTTCATTTACAATAGTGAAAAGATGGGATAACGATAAGCGATATCAAATCACTGCAGCCCCACAGATGGCTGACCAACCAGCCAGGTGGGCTACATATTCTTCTCTCTTTGAGTATCCTTGTATTCCCAGGCCCATTTACGGGGCCACGACTTTTTTAATTTGCATGAGTACACCACTAAGCACCATCTAAAAACTGTTTTGTTTTTTTTGTTTTTTGTTGTTTTCGAAAAAGTACATTTTAGGGGTCTCTATGCTCATTTTGTGACCAAGAATACCCACATCTTGTGGTGGTATTTCTTTCGATAATTCTAGATAAAAAAATCATTTTCTTCGAATGAATTTAGAGAATTTCATTTAATAATAAGTTCTGGTACACCTATAGGCTTTTGTGATTCAGTCATGTATGGTACAGATATTCTGGTGCAAAGTTGAGTATACACTTGGTATATGCTCTGTGCAACATTCATCACATACCCTAGAATTTCATGAATGAGGAATGGAAAACTTGCCTTTACTTCTGGCGACTACGATTTTTAATTATGGATGAGTTTAACAAAACTAACATGAATTCCATTGCATTCAATTTTGTCCTTCCGTTGAATTTGATAGTATTTTGAACCAACCTAGTATTGATAGAATTAGCCAAAAGTCTTATTTGTTCATCCATATATATATATAAAATGTAATATCTATATATATTACAAGTAGAATTGAGGCAGGACAATTACCCGATTTATGTCAACATTTCATGCCTTACGCACTTTCTATGAGCCGGCTAAATGTTTTGTTATTTATTTTAAAATCCTATTTATAATTTATCGAAAGCCATTGATAAACATTGAGCCTTGTGATTAAATATCATTGACAACAGGGAAATCTCTTTCCTCTTCAAAGCTTACAAGTAACTAAAATCATTATGAAATATATAAATGTATATAAATAATGAAATTATGATTCACAATGCAAATACACATGCGTGTATTTGAAGTAGTTATTTATTTTGAAAGGTCCCAAAGCAGAAACAGAGACGATATCAAATATCTGAATGAAAAATAGATTTAAATATATCCAATTTCATGTCAAACATTCAGAATTATTTATTGCATGATCCTACAGTTCGTTAATTGACAGAAATGCTTGGGAATGACACTTTGATCGTAGGCATAGAGCACAGGTAATTTGATCCTAAGCAGAAGAGCTGATCTCTATATCAATGTAATGGGTACTATGCCAGTCAAACTATAACAACCGACCAAGTGTTACTTCATGATTTGAATTTTTCCAATGAATTATATATTTAAATGTCAATAAGTTTTTCATTTGGGAGTTGGGTAGCTGACTGGATAACGGTTCAGAGAATAGACTCGAACTTGAACTTTAACAAATTCCCTTGGGAAAGGTATGAATCCATCTGTCCCCTTTGGTATGGGTAAAATAATGCTGAGCGAAGAGAGTAATGTCACTCCATATGCTCGTCGCTTCTAGGTCTATTTCAAACGGGCTGAGTCAGTAGTGAAGTGATACGTAGAGCCGAAGCAAGGATGGACGAAGCCGTAGTCAGCGTAAGGGCACTCCTCACTTACTTGAGCTTTTCATTCACTTCAACCGAAACTACTGCTATCCCGATCGTCATCATCGTTTCAATGACCTTCACTGCTATTACTACCAACATCTCATACGACTAACAATTGTCAAATATGGTCAGGTATAAAAGGAAGCCAATTAAATTGTCCCTATTTCCATCAAGATTAATGATGAATATTTAAAACAGGGTCGCCCTGCGCAAAAAAGTGGCCCCTGGGCAGGCATAGCGTGACACTGTGACCCACGAACACCTGGTTTGTACTAGACTGGGCTAAGACCCTTCGGGGTACGTCGTCAACTACGGCAGGGGGTTGGTGGGAATGATGAGGCTTGCAATACTTGTGAAGCATTTCAGTTGAATCTCTCTGTCGCCTCCCCCTCTACTTACTTTGTCCCCCCTCCACCGCTAGCAATACTCTAACTGTCGCTGCGCAACCATCCCAACCACTGACCCCCTCGGGGGCGTGTGGAACCTATCTCCTTCGCCTTCTTTAGTTTTCTCAATAAGCTTGTTATCTATCCTGCACCGAGCTGCTTCGGGCTTATCCCATGGCATTGTACGTTAATCTGATGGCCGGTCATTACAGAGACGAAGGATGGTAAAGCGCCCACCTTCTTCCCCGTTTTACTGACACAAAAGACCGCTTATGAGTCAGTGGAAAAAAAACCCTGCAGCCGCTTAAGTACTTGAAAAGTAAAGGACGCTTACGCGGACGCATACACTATACACAAGGAAACGATAATGACGTTGACATACACTAAACTCAGTTAAAACCTACGTTGGGGAATGGTTAACTTTCGTTTGATGAATGAAGAAGCAAGCTTTCTTCTCAGGCTTCTTTGTATACGCACAGGTCTGCCTGACTTGATATCCATGGATACATATATATATATGTATATATATATATATATATATATATATATATATATATATATATGTACATATTATGTGTGCGTGTGTGTGTGCGTCAGAAAGGTAGATAGATAGGTACACAATATTATTCTGCAAACAGTAATGACGGTAGTATATACTAAACTCTGTTTTTAAAAAAACTACATGAGGCAATCATCAACTATTATTAACTATTTTCATGAAGAAACAGGATTTCTTTAGTTATATCTTTGTATATACAGAGATCTCTCTATCTTGATATGCATGAATATATATATATATATATATATATATATATATATATATATATGTGTGTGTGTGTGTGTGTGTGTGCATGTGTGTGTTTGTGTGAGTGCGTGTGTGTGTATTAGATGAATAGGTTGATAGATAAATGATCATTATTTTCGTGTAATCGATAATGACGATGAATACACCAAACTCAGTTAAAACTTAAGTGGACAATGGATACCTTTCGTTTCATTGATGAAGAAGGAAGCTTTCTTTGCAAGCTTCTTTGTACATGCACACATCTTTCTAGCTTGATATACATGAATATATAAATATATATATATATATATATATATATATATATATATATATATATATATATATATATATATATATGTGTGTGTGTGTGTGTGTGTGTATGTCTGGTAGAAAAGATGTGTGTGTATAAGGTAGATAGAGAAATAATTTATAATTTTTTGTATAAAAGGGAATGACAGTGACGTACACTAAATTCTGTTTGAATTTACATACGGAAAGGGTTGAATCTCTTCTGATTGATGAAGTTTGGGCGAGCTTTCTGTACAGCTGTGATGGCCCGTATATCCCTTCAAACGCACACGCATACATTACATATTTATGCGCACACAAATGCGTATACCTATACACAGTCAAAAACACATACACACACACACACACATACACACACACATATATATATATATATATATATATATATATATGTATATAGTCTAGAAAACTTCACTGCTTTAAACACTAAAGATTATTTTTTGTGTGTCACTTCAGTCACCTATTTTCCACTATCTATCAATGCAGTAAATGCAATTTTCTTCAGTGTTTTCCCCCTGTTTTACATATACTTTGTTATTGTAATACTGTGCATAAATTTTCTCTTGTCGGGATCATCAGTTGTTAGCCATGTAACGGTTCCGATGATTTTAAAAAATAAAACAGTGTTATTAACATGGCACCCCAGCAGTGTTAATCAAACACTGCCTCCCTTTCAGCCATGATTTTAATACATATCTTATATCATACAAATAGTTCGTTTTTTTTTATACAGCATCATGTGTATTGTATATTGATATCATTTCACATTACACATTATTTAAAACATGTCTAACGATGAGGGATCAGTAAGTATAACAACTGACATGACTCGCCGTTCGTGTCACTTCTATTTGGTGTTCACCCATGTGAATATTCAATCCGCTGTGTCGGTTTTGATCTCTGATATGACACATGTAATATGTACAACTGAAGATACACAGTTGAAAACAATTTATCGGGGGCTCATAAAAGCACTTAGATACGCTGCTTCAATGTTTGAATGCATTGGAACTTATATTATTGAGTTTTGAATGTAGCCATTAATGTGTCCCATATATATTGGAGAAACTGGGACATAGTGGACCAGGAAAAATATAACAAGTAAAGACTAATGCTATTGATATATTTGGGTAAAAAAATCAATCCAGAGAAATAGGTTATACGAAGATGAGAAAATATTATCTCCCACAGTTGGCAGCAGGAAGGCGTGTCATTTTCTTACATTCACTCCGTCCCACCCGAAGTACACGGTGGATCACCAGGGGACAGGGGATCTACATAAGATGGAGTGATTCAAATGGGTGCTTAGGTGAAACCAACAACATATCTCATTAATTCATGTATCAAAGTATTAAATGAGGAAGAAGTGTAACAATTAACGGGTAGATCCATGAATCTTCCACGGTCACCTCCCCCTGAATTCCAGCTTGATGTACACAACACAATACCTCCGAAGGTTCTCAACGAATTCCAGTGAAATTTCGCGGAAGGTTGGGTGGTGAGCTGAGTGAGAAATATTTACATTTTGCGGCAGATCCAGGAATTGTCTACGGTCACCTCTTCTACATTGTAGTTCTATGTATTCAACGCAATAGTTCCAAAGGTTCTCGATGAATTTCATTGAAATTCTGTTGAAGAATGGGCTATGGGCTGCGGAAGATGTGATCACATTTTAGGTGGATCCAGGATTTTCCCATGGTCATCTCCCCTGCATCGGAGCTATATGTACTCAACTCAATATCTCCAAAAGTTATCGATGAATTTCAACGTAATTTTGTGAAAGGGTCGGAAATGATCCAAGGAAGAACTGATCACATTTTGGGTTGGATCCATGAATTTTCCACCGTTATCTCCCCTACATCGTAGCTGCATATTCACAACACAATATCTTCAGATTGAACTTCAGGAAATTCTCTTTTATCATTAAAGTTGTAGGACAAGGAATTTGCCACTAGAATATGTAGTGCTCTCACCAAAAAATGCTTCCTCACGGCATGTTATCCTTCGCTCTTCAAATCAGCAAACCGTCACAGTGGTGCAATCAAACTCGCTGTTCTTTCAGGCGATGCACTCATCTAATTATTTTGAAAATCTTTCAAGAAAGTACCAGTGCAGTGGTTAGAAGTCTAATCTCGTAAACCATCACACGTTAGTTCCATCCTCACCGGCTACCCAATACTTGTTGGTTTGCGCCAAAACCAAGCTCTGCTTAGTAAATAAACTGATGTAAATCTTCTATTTCTAGATTATTAGAACACTGTTTTTATTCATCAACCAAATACGGAAAGGATATAAAAAAATACTTTTGAAGCATTTGTTTTCAATATTTCAAAATTCGATTAAATTTTTGATATTCGTTATAAAGCATCACTACATATATATCTGAAAATCATATTAAATATATGAAAATTGTTTTGAGAAATTGGAATATTTTCCATTTTCAAAATTCGATTAAGTATTGAAAATTGGAAAAAATTGAAACATTTTTTTGATTCTTCTAAATTTGATTTCAGCTTTGAAAATCGTTGAAAAACTCACAATACATATTTTTTCATTCAAAAATTATATTCAAGTTTTCAAAATCACAGAAAAAAATTAATGTAGATATCTTTTATACATACCATAAATCTACAACATATTTTTACAAGCAAGATTAGAATGTTACCAAATATATAATCATATTTACCAAAAGGCTGTTTTTGTCAGCCATTAGGCTCGATGTTAAATCAGTTATTTTGTACAATATTTATATCATAATTCTTTGCAAGCAAATAAACAACGTTAACTTCTTGAAAATCAGCATAATTCCTTGAAATGGAGCTAAGTTCCCCTCACTTTTAACTCCTAAAAGAAAAAAATATGTCCCTTCACCTTTGACCTCTAGAGGGAAAAAGGTTCCCCCACACCATATATGTATGAAGAAAAACTTATAAATGTGTTATCAGAAAATGAAGCCAGGTTTATACATGAATCATAAATTGAACCCTCTCCTAAAATACATTGTGACAGTTGAAAACTACCCAGATTTATTTCATTCTTCAAGTTTGGGCATTCCGGGGGTGTAGGGCTAACGAAACTCAACATACGATCAGATGTTGTTTTTTTTTTGTTGTTGTTTTTTTTTGTTACGGTCACATGCCTACACGAATACATGCGTTATTATATTGTACTCCATTCCATAGAATCAAATTTCCAGATTACAGTTATGATTTCGATCACAACGTTTTTTTCTTGTTTTTCTTTTTTTTTCTTTTTTTTTTTCTCATTCATATAAACTGATTTTGATTATCCAGGGATTTATATTTCCAAATATATTAAACTCACTCATTATCAAATGGCATTTAACAAAAGTTCCATAAGTAGTTAGAGCGTATTTGCATCGAAGAAAGATGTCCCATGAATTATTTTTACAAGGAAACATTTATATCATTAGATTCAGTCATTGATGCAATAATAACAGTTATATTGAATTCAATTATTGATTGAATTTCTGAAGATTTTTAAAATGCCTGTATATCAAACATTTAAATTCGATTTCTATTAATATTGCATCACCGTAGCCCCACTAATGGCCTGACCAACCAGCCAAGTGGTCTACAGATTCTTCTCTCTTTTAGTGTCTGTGTATAAGCGCCTATCTATGCATGCATGTGTGTGTATGTGCGTGTCTCTGTCTCCGAGCGCACCAGGTCACATCTGGGATGCTACAACCTTGGAAAGTTACGTTAAGATCAGGCACCATCTAAAATGGCTTTTGGGGGGTTTTGTTTTTGTTTTGTTTTTTCGAAAAAGTGATTGGTGGGGTGTCTATGGTCATTTCGATGTCAACAATGTCCAAATCTTGCGCTGGTATTCCTCTAGATAATTTTAAATAATAGATTCATTTTTAAAGATATTTTCTGATGTAAAAATCTGATTTCTTTTTGATATTTTTGGATAATTTTTTAGATAACTAGTTTTGGTACAATAGTGAATCACTCATATGAGGCATACACACACACACACACACACATATACATATATATATATAAATACATATATATGTATATATATATATATATATATACATACATATATATACATACATATATACATATATATACATATATATATACATACATATATATACATACAAATATATACATAATTATATATATACATATATATATATATATACGTGTGTGTGTATAAATAAACATACATGTATCATTTTTATTATTATTATTATTTTTATTATTATTATTATCATTATTATTGTTTCTTGTTGTTGTTGTTATCATCATTATTACTACTATCATTATCATCATCATTATTATTATTATTATTATTATTATTATTATTTGAGTTTAATTAGTTAACAAACTGAAAAAAACGTTTTAAGCGCAAATACATCTGTTTCCTTAAATTGGGGTATTGATTATTTCCCCTTTTTTCTAATGATATAAAGAGACTTTTTCAACCTCTTGGAGTCACTGCTCCTTTTCATATGGGAATTCATTCTGTCACCCCCCCCCATGCTTAGTAGATATTCTAAAGTATACCAAGATATTATAGCCAAGAAAAAAAAATGAACAATTTTTGCTGTTTCTTTAATGAAAGTAATAACATCAAATGTTATGCACACACCTAGTGATCTGTGTGTCCCGTGAGATGCCGCTAATGCTGACACATGACAGCTGTTTGGTCGACTGATAACAGAAAATAATGTCGACTCATTTCTATTGTCATTTATAGACATCAAAACTCAAAATCTCATACCGCCTGCCAGAATTTTGAAACGCCCACTTTTTTTCTGCACAGTTGCTTACCGCCCATGCAAGAGTTGAAATCGCCCACAGGTAGTGTGAGATCACCTAGGTTCAGAAACCCGAGTTTAAAATCCACGGGAATGAAATTAACTGGACCGGGAGACGAGGAGTGAGAGTTAACTATTGCAAGATAAAAGCCTTGACTGAGAGATAGATGCAGGTTGCCACCAATCACGATAAATGAGAAATTTCGCACGATATATCCAAAAGTACTTGATGAATTTCATGAAATTTGTTGAAGAGTGGAGTGTGGTTATAGATGAAGTGATAATATTTTAAGCAGACCCAAGCTACGTGTCCTCACCTTATCACACAATATTTCCAAAAGTTCTCCAAGAATTTCAATGAAATTTTGCTGCAGGTCGGGGAAAAGCCATGGAAGAAGTGATTACAATTTTAAACAGACCGATTGATGCTTCCTAACCATCTTAGTTATGTGTCACACAATACTTCTCAAAGAATTTCCATAACAGGGTAGACAATGGCAATCGAATGAGTGCTTACATTTATGGATGGGCATATGTAAAGTTAACCCCACCCACCCAAGCATCGTAGCTATATGTCCACACCACCCAATATCTCTGAAAGATCTTAAAGAATTCCAATGACAATTTATGGAAGGCAGGGTAGTGAAATACAGAAAAAAGTAATTTAGGATCGGATATGATAATTATTTAAGGGGGTTGCATCGTAACCTTTTTTTTATCTAACTTTCATTCGGTTCTAGTGATAATGGAGATGGCTGTGATATGCACTCTCTAACTACTTCCTTGTATTTAATACAATTGTATTGGATTTTTGCGCACGTTTGTGAATGTAATTGGGTCTATGAAAATACCAAGAATTCAATGAAAGAATATAAAATGTAAAAGAGAAAATGGAATTGTCTTGAAGATCATTACTGCTGAGTAGTGATTACGATCCACATTAGGGGATTCATACCTGTGACCCTCTTCCAGACAAGGCCCTGCTTTAGTTAACAGTTTTCTTATTCTATGCAACTCCTGATGGGTCGTATTGAACTGTAAGACCATCACTCTCTTAGATACTGAGTTAGAGATGGTTATTATATGAATGATTCTAAACTCTTCATCATAAATTGCTGACTTTCATCCTGGAAGAACAAATTGAAGTACAAAGGAAAAGCGTATCAAGTGTTTTCCACCAGCAATGTTGAACAAACAGAGCCACCAAAGGTGGCAAAGGTTCTTGTCCTTTAAATTGAGAACCATGCAACGTGCGCATGAAATAATTATGCTGGGCCTCACATGGAGAGACCACAAGACAGCACAGTACATCTAGAAGATGACAGGAGTCAGGGACATTAAAGAACGCATTAAAAATCACAAATGGCAGTGGGCCGGCCATGTTGCAAGAATGGCGGACAACCGATAGACATTGCAACTCACGACATGGATTCCCAGAGATCACATGCGCAACCGAGGCCGATAGAGTATTAGATGGCGAGACCAGCTTGATTAATTTAGAAAGTACTGGCTTTGCGACGCCCACGAGTTTGGTGAATCCTGAGTAAGGTCTATGTCCAACGACAGACGTTATAAGACAGATGATGATGATGATGATGATATGTTTATGAGTTTACTAATGTCTTTGCGTGTTCCAGCACTCTTGGTAATACAGTTTTGTCTACAAACTCATTTGACTTTTTCGGGGCCTTATTTTAACGATTTTTTTTTTTACTCTGTATTAGATGTTTTCTTATGGAAAACGCTTGTGGTGTATTAAAAAGATTTTTTCCTGACCATGCGTGTACTTTGAGAGAATTTTTTTTAACATGACTAAATTTTGACGCTATGGTTCTTCAATTATTGACTGTGATGACGAGGGTTTTTTTTAATAGCCTTTTATCTTCGTTTTTAGTTGCTTTTTATCACTTTTATGGCAACTTTACTCAAGCATATTCACGCCACGGACTTAACTGCTCAGATTGGAAATGAAAGATGAGCTCTTAGTGAGACTCAACTCACATCCCCTCTGCTTCAGGGAAGGCTGGTCAGGATCAGCACCCTTCTGGATCAGGGACAGTTACTTTATATACAATTTAGACCACATTCCTAGTTGATCTTATAATTAAATAAATGAATATCAAATTCAACACTGATTACCAAAAAAAGCGCGCTTACTGCCGGGCAACAGTTTGTAACTAACAGTATTCTAAAGTTGAAAGAGTTCAGCATGCTGATTTGTGGGACAAACAGATTCTCCTCACTCGGGAATTTGACCGGACACATTCTTACTACCTTAACACATATAAGGCACTACCCAAAATAATATTTTTCCTTCATGTCAGCTGAGTCTGGCACAAGAGCATAAACAGAGTGCTCTAAACGACCGTTAGACTCACATGCAATAACCAAATAATCACAGATGCTTCAGACAATAATCGTGGCAGGTAAGTCAATATATATGAAGATTGGGATTCGCCTGGCACAGGGCAACTGCAGTTGAGCACCTATGACTTACAGACTTGTTCATAATGGCCTAGATGTTTTTGTGCTAACTGTTACTGTTTAGGGCTTGACCCAAAATAAAGTAGGTATTTGCCAGGGGGCCGGACACAGCGTCAGATAAAGCTTAATAAGGGCAGTGAACATAGGTCAACTTAGGGCCCACTTACCCTAAGGTAGAGAAAGAAAACACCCAACATGTGTTTTATGATAGATCCACTTTTAAAGCGTGGTGAATGATATTCGGCAATAATCTGATACTGTTTAGACGCAGTATCTAATAAATTGAATAAAGTATTATATAGATATGTATAATGATAATTAAATAATTGAGTCATCCAAAAGCAGCTGTTTAGTTGCATTACAACTCTTCAATGTGGCTATAGACTATTCATTATCCCATACAGTACCACGAGGTTGGATCGAAAACTTCGCTTCAGACCCAGCTGGCATTTTACCTCTCTCCTACGCAGCAGAACTGGTCCGTAAGGTTGAATTAAGCGATATATTTGTTTACACATACTTCCCCATCCACCAGAGTGCTCTATTCCTAAGTTTGAAGAGCATTGCATAAGCTTATAATGAACGAGTTACCTCACTTAAAGAGTGCTCAAACCTGAATAAGAGAGCGTTATTTATATATATATATATATATATATATATATATATATATATATATATGTAAGATTACAGGGAGAAAACACCCGACATGTGTTTTATGGTAGATCTTTTTTAAGATTGGTGAATGATATTTGGCAATAATCTAATTATGTTCGGACACAGTATTTGATAAAATCAATAAAGTATTATATATATATATATATATATATATATATATATATATATATATATATAGAGAGAGAGAGAGAGAGAGAGAGAGAGAGAGAAACTAAGAATGAAAAAAAAGAACTGAATTGTTTGTTACTATTTTCCGATATTTGAAAAGAGCAGATTCAGATAATTTGATACACCCGTTGAATTTTTTTCATGGCCCTGGGGTACTGCCAGTTTACACGCCGATTAGCAAGGAGACTCATATCGGGTTAAGCCGACTACCGAAGCCAAAGGGTTATTGTTTAAGATTTTTTTTCCCGGGCATGGCCAACTTTGGACCCTTCAAGTTCGCTCTGGGCTCTTAAGAATCTAGGAGCCTCGATTTCTCATTGTCAATATAGCACTTGTCAAGCCACAATGTAGGTAGAATCAGTGAGGATTGAACTCTCATCAATGGGCAATATCTAGTTTCTTTAACCTTAATCAACGAGAGGTCACTCAAATGACTCAAGACTATATTTTATTTCATTTGTGATGATCCATGGTTGGGGTTCGTTTTTACATTACAGAAGGTGCACCTGTCGTTGAATACTCAGCTAAATCTAGTCCTGCAGTCAACACATTGCATCCCTGAGTGAATCAAACTAAAAAGCTAGCCTAGGGGTTAAAGGAAGAAGTCATCCCTCGGCAAATAAAGCCGCAGATGATTCAGCGTCTCATTGTCTGGCACGAGGCAAAGATAACAGAAGATCAAATTCAATGTACTTATTCTGATATTCTTAGAGACTACTAGACCCAATATCACCCTTTGAGGCCCGTTTTTTAGGTTGACATGAGTTTAGGGCGATGAGCATTATTCAGCTAGGTTAGAAGAGACAGTGACAAGGCTCGAAATTGCTTAACTTTGATGATCGGAGAAGAAACAGTGAAACCAGCACGTTATGACCATAAGATGTCATTACCAATTTTTGAAAGTGTTATGATGTTGTATCGCACTCAGAGGGTATAATGGTTCGTATATCTGCATCACACACAGATGGTTCCGGGTTCGATTCTCAGAATGAGCGAAGTGCGTAGAAAACTCTTCATTAGGACAAATGTTCTTACTTAAACTAAAGATCAAATTCTTGATTTGAACTTTCAATCTAATTGAGAAAAATATTCGGGTACATATATATATATATATATATATATATATATATATATATATATATAGAGAGAGAGAGAGAGAGAGGGGGGGGCTGTAATTGAATTAGAAAATCAAATTCAGATTTGATTAAACATATCCATTTTTACATGGTGCTTTTTTGAACAACGCCCATCTAATTACTTTGTGCACTCAGCAACTAATTGAGTACATGCTAAGCTGTGTGATTAGCTTTGTGGTATAAATAGAGATAGGAATAGCACCCTCTTGAAAAATTAGTAGCAAATAGATGAGGAGCCTTTCAGTTGACTCCGACCACTATGAAGCATTCATCTTTAACCGCACGAAATATCGGATTTCGACATAGTAGAGTAAAACATTCATAGAGGCATACTCCACATTTTTAAAGTAAACGATGCCACAGGTCAGATTTTACGAAAAAATGTCGAAATACGAAAGTGGTGTTTAACATTTTATTCATTTATCTGTTTATTTTGGGCGAGCCGTTATTGATGCAGTGTGCACCCATCTCCTCTGCTACCAAGTCTTCTGCATCTCCCATTACCCAATCCTCGGAAACCCAACATTTTACACTATCGTCAGCATTTTTGAATCTGGAAATGCTCATATATATATATATATATATATATATATATATATATATATAGATAGATAGATAGATAGAGAGAGAGAGAGAGAGAGAGATAGAGAGGGAGAGAGAGAAAGAGAGATAGATAGATAGATAGATAGATTTTTGTGTGTCTGTGTCTGTGCCTACTGATAATTCATATGAGACATCGGATGTTTTATATATATATATATATATATATATATATATATATATATAGATAGATAGATAGATAGATAGATATAGATATACACACACAAACACACACATATATATATATTCCTCTCTTTATTGCTATCAATCTCTCCACATCACCCGCGCCTTGGCTCACATTTATAAACTTGCATATATACACATATATACAAAATCACCCACACATATACACAAACTCACACATATATACCTGTTTGAATATATATATATATATATATATATATATATATATATATATATATATATATATATATATATATATATATATGTATAAAGAGAGAGGGAGACACACATACACACTCACATTATCAGTAGGAGAGAATAATACACTTTTACTCTACCCCTCTCTACGTCTCACATATTTTCTCTCTCTCTCTCTATTTCTCTTCGCCTCTCATATATATATATATATATATATATATTGGGAGAGAGAGAGAGTGAGAAAGACAATGGAGAATGATACTCTTTCATTCTCTCTTTCTCTCTTTCTTTCTTTCTTTGTGTTCCACCTGCGTTTTTTATTTACCTCGCTCTTTCTTTCTCACACACAAATAACCTTTATCACTCTCTGTTTCTCTACCTACTTATGTCTTTCTACCTCTCTCACTTCCCTTTTCCCATCTCTCTCCTCTCTGTCTCTCTCTCCCCCTCTCTCTCTTCATCATTCTACGCCTCTCTCACTTCCTTCTCTCTCGAGGTCTTTCTCTCCGAACAGTTTTAATTTCGAAGTAGAGTATCTTTGCCTGAAGACAAATAGGACCGATTGAGATCTAATGTTATCTGATCTGTCTGCGGTCTTCCTAATTCGCTTCTGATTGACCGGTTGTGTACCGGCAGCGACCGCAGTAAGCAGTCCAGACGATCGATGATGATACCACGGGGTGGGAAGGAAGGAAGGGAGGGAGGGAACGGGAAAGGCAGCGGGAGGGCCGGGTGGAATTAAGGCCGGGGTCAGAGAAAGATGGGCACAGAAAGGTGGAAAAAAATAATAACAACACAAAGATAGAAAAATTAACAGATAACAAAAGAACATAGACGACCATGAATATAGGTTAATACTTTCTAATCTGATTTAGGCGCCTGCCGCTGAGCGATAGCCAGTAAACTTATCTCTCCTGATATATCCCTGTGTACTAGGTTCGATCCTTTCTGATTGCCCCACGTATCCGTGTGGTAGAGCAATTAACAGCACAGGTACTGGAATTGACGAGCTGAGTTCAATATCCGGCCGAGGCGGTTTACGATCAATTAATTACTGTGGTTGGCGCATCTAACGCAAATGCTGAACTCAGAAACCGTTTAAAAATAATTAGCAGAACCAAAGATAACCTATATCTGTTTACTTTGATTTCATTTGTTTATTTAAATACTTATATACACTTTAAACATCATCTGATCAGCTTACGATATATTTCAAGAGCTGAATGTCTAAGGTACAACACATAAAAATCTCTCTCAAAATTTTTTTTTCTATGGAAGACACCCTCTCCAAAAAGAAACTAACTGAAGCCAAATTCATAGAAAAAAGATAGCGGTTATCTTTACTCCTGCTAAATTCTTTTCATTTTATTAGTTTGACGTTTTCGTTATTTGCACCCATCGCTATTTATCCCAAATTGATAAAGATGAGAATCTTACTCTTCTCCTATATTCCAAACGGGATGATAGACTAGCAAGGTGCACTGGATTCTCTTGCCTCAGGAGATAACCAGTCTAGGAGAAAGTTAACTGTGAATTCAAAACCAGCAAATAAGAAAATTTTACCCCATTCAGATTCAGGCCAGTTCTGTGTAAACTGGAGAATGATTCCCCCTAAGTTGGATGAAATTATTTTGGGTCTGGATGGGACAAAACGATTGAATGAAGAGCGTATGATACAAGAAGGTCAAATGATTCATTTTACTCAGATGTTCAAATTTTTCTACTTATATATGAAAAATTTATACATTTGTAAATGGAGGTGTGATTGGCGTAACGGCAAAGACGCAGATATTATGAATCGGCATGTTCAAACTCTAGTCGAGGCTGTTTATATTCACTTTGCTCTGATGCCCTTTGGAATGGAATGAATCCATCTGTTCTGCTCCAAGTTATGCGTAAGATGATTGGGCAGATTGGACTCTGTAGTCTTAGGAAGGCTACCTGTCTAGGAGAAGGATGGCTATGATCACAAACCTGGGAGTAGGGCCTTCCCAAGGCGCCATCTCGACAGCTCCTGATCAAAGCTGGAGCTGTTTTCCCCTAGAATGCCAAGAGGAGTGTTCTGCGACTAGATATCCCAGGATCTCCATACGCTTTGCCAAGGTATGCAGCCTGGTGGGAACGTTTCATTGTCGGTACACCAATTAAAAAGCAATCAGAATCCAACCAATGATTTTAATGGCAATGGTTTTTTCAAATGTAATGACTATTTTTAATGGGTGTGAAGTTGGAAATGTTATTTTTCTCTGTGCATACGATATTTGAATTTCAAAAGAGCTGGAAATTTTCCAGATTTACTTTTTAAAGAAAACCAGACGAGCAAGTGATATGAATTGAATTATGTATAAACTTTATACGCAAGGGACAGTTTGACGTAATTGATTAAAACATAAGCTAACTCGCCATCAAAGTCAATAACTGAACAACCGTAGTGACAAAATTTGAAGCCATGCAAAATAAAAATCAATCGAATGATAAATATAATCAACATAAATTCGATTAATGATATCACTGGCGTTTTTGAACGAAAACATCTAGAAATAGAGTGAAAAAAAACATTTAGAAATACCTAAGTTCTGAAGATTCTAGATGTCATCAATAAACCAGTCAAAATAAAGCCTCAAAAGAGGTCAAAAAAGTTTTTTTATTCACAAAAAATAAAACAATTTTTCAGAAACGGGGTTGAGGAGTATTGATGTTAATTTCAAGTCTGTAGAGAAAAGTATGGCCAAGAGCGTTGGAACACACGAAAAAGCACACAAACAAACACACGAACTGTTTCCTCCCACGTTAAGCCCGACCTTGTGTCAGATATTGCTGCTGTGGGACAGTGATTAAATACATACAAAAAAAGGATAGAACCCTTTGCCATCTTTGATGGCTACGGATATTCGGTTCAGACTAAGATGAATTAAATACTGTGATGAAGACTCAAGGGTGAATTACGCTGAAATTGCTTAAGAAGTGATGCTTGAGGCTTACTAAGCTAAGCTTAGTAATCTCAAATACAGGTTTAAAGTTTTTAATCTGATTTTTGCAATTACAGCAGTGCGTGACTCAGCAATGTTCACCCACCAAACGTAATTGTCAAACTCCAATCCAAGCTAGAGTTGACTTTATCCCCCCACACACCCATGACAAAAACAATCTTCACCTAATTTGAGGGAGTCACTGTCTGACCCATTCATTATTCAATAGATATATACAACCAGGAATCACGACGATGTGATTGCTAATGGGTGCTCTTACCAACAAAGCCAAACTTAGAATGTATCTATAACATGATTGGCTGCTGCAGGGACAAACTGCAGTCCAATTTCTATTCCGATTGAAGATGATCAAACAAACGTTTGTAATCTATATATAATATATTTTTAAAAAATCATGAAAAGAAATATTTTCTTGAAAAAATGTATTCATTTATTAGAATGAAATAGACCCTTGTGTAGCTGTGACATAACTTTGCATTAATGTCTGAGACATGTCAATTCAACCCAGTCTGTGAGATAGCCTGCTGTGAGTTCGTATCAGGATAAGGGAAGGCAAGTTTCACGGACCGTTTTACGCCCTCCATTCCGGTGAGGATTGTTCTTGTTGTCCTTATTGTTACGTCAGGAAAAGAAGGCCAACTCCAGATTTTTTTACTGGGATTTGCCAATATATACAATACAAAAGAAATCATCTTCATTTGGAATAGAAGTAGGAGTGGAGTTTGACCTTGTAGCAACTAGGCTTGTTGTGAATTCTTTTGATCACCCTAGAGCACTTTATTTTTTTGCTTCGTGTCTGATTAATGTAAGTTGAATATATACCTTAGTTATCAGCCTTGTGGCTCAGATCCTTCCATACATCCAAACAGTGACAGAGGTCAGTGTCTGAAGTAAAACTGGATATGTCACATACTGATTTTAAAGGCAGGTTCTCATTACCCAGGAGATTGACACGATACTATCTTTTAGCCCAACTTCTCTCCCATTTGACTTTGTAGGATGCTAATCAAAGATTAGTAATACGATAAAGTATTTCGCCATTTGGAATATATCAAGAATTGATTGTATGGCTTTCATGTAATTGAGAGGACCTTACTTGGAATGCAAAAAACAGACACTCCCCCGTGAGGTCACTCAGTTGTTGTGAGATGTCACGGTGTACTGTGTGATAGCTGCATTCCTCACATCTTATACACAGTTTTTGTTTGGTGTCACATCGCACAGGCCTATCAGCCAACTCTACAATTCAGTGATGAGCAACTTCTTTCTGTGATTTTTAGTTTTATCATATCTTAGGGGTAAGAGATTTGACCATGATGCCTATAAAATGTTGTCGAAATTTCGTGAAATACGCCCATAGCGAACAAATAATACAATACAATGCTTGTATGAGCAAAAATTCCACAAGCAGTACCATAAAAGATTGTCTAAAATCGATCAACTGTTCAATAGCCTACAAATGCATAAAATTTCGACATCTCTTTGAAAAGCACCCGACGTCCATAGAGAATACCTCCATGGTCAACTTGTGAGCCGTGGCCGACCTGTTGCCTACCATGGTTAAGTTATTTTTCCGGTTGATATCAAATGGCTGAACCATGGATAAGATTAAGGTGAATGCGACGGTGCAGCTGGTAGAAAAAATTAGAATCCTCAGGTTTGGATTTGAAAAAATGTTTTGTGCAATACAAGCCTGAATAAAGCTGAACAAACGCTCAATTGAAAAAAAAAAAAAATTAGAAAAGGCAATGAGATTTCTTAATGCACAGAAAAAATAGATATTTAGAACACTGACTGGCAGGCTATGTATGTATCACGTCCACAGACTGCACGAATGGAGCTTGAGGGCTGAAAAAATTTTGCATTTACTCCTTATCATGAGTAAAAAAAAAAAAAAATTTTTAAACACCCCAAATAGTTTTTCGGGGGTGGGGCGGGTCGGTGGGTTTAATTTGCATTGTAAGTTTGCTATCTTTTTGATCACTTTATTCGTGCCTGCCGATTTTTGAAAATTCAGATTTCAGTAATCACTGCCGAACAAAAGGTGAATGAGTTTGGTCATTCATTGATCACCCCCTTTCCCAATTTTTTTTTTAATTGATCTCCCCAATCGCAGCATGCTGTGAAAAGACGATAGTTACATGACGGTTTCTACTGAGAGGCTAACCAGACCATATTTTTTTCCATCAAAGCCTTAGAGTCTATTTTCAATGTCACATCAATGTTCCCACTGATTCTTACCCGTCAGTGTCAAAAAGAAACGCGTGTTGTGCAATCATTTTCCTGCGAAAAAGTACCTACGTACCGAATGCTTATTCAAATGTAAACTTGAAATCGCTTCAAGATAATTTTTGGCACTACCTATCTCTCATGACGAATAAAATTATATTGGCATGTTTTAATTTTGTAAAAGGCTGAGTGCATTACTTGAGATTTTGTTCTATACTTTGAACTATATCGTTCAGGTTGTTCAAAAATCTCATGCAGTGCCAATTTCTCTCCTATGTCAACACCTGTGTGATCAGATGATTGGGCATAGCTTTTACTTTTCAAATTAGCCAATCAAGGCTAAGCACTGGATGAACGATATTCCTTTTAATCTTTAGTTGTAGGTAGGTGCAAATATCTTATGCTGTGCAAATTATTTTTCCTGTCAAAAGTATGTACACACTGAATGTTTGTGCAAACGTAAACTTGAAATGGTTTCAACGTAATTCTAATACAGCCTGTTTCTCATGGCTATTAAAACTGTATTGGCAGGTTTTGACTTAGTACAAGTATGATTGCATTCTACAAAGTAGTATATTAAGATTGAAATTTTCTTGTGTACTTCCAACAGCTTTCAGGTTGTTTTTCCATTAGATAAAAGATCATTGAGTGTTTTTTTAGAAGTGTCCCAACATCTCTATTAGACATCACTAAGTCAGTCCGTCTAAGTTACGTTAAACAAATAGGAAGGAAGAGGTGTGATCTCATTGAAAGGTGTAATGACATTGAAAGTTATGACGTCATTAAAAGAAATCCTTTCAATCATTTTTTACCAGCTGTTAATGATATCAAAATATAATGTCTTGGCTCCACATTTTTGTATTTACAAAAATGTTCAAAGCTCGCCAAAAATTGCCTATCAAGATTCTTATCGGAAACGATATTTACAGAATAATTCCATATCACATTTTTCCACAATACGAGGATCAATTGACTCGAAGAAAGACACCTCCTGATACTACCACAATGGATGGTGGACACATCATTGAACTTATGGTTCTTTTTTTACTTTCATGTGGAACAAGGTTGAAATACATCCATAACAATATTTGATAAATCGACTGAATAGTTTACCAGAAAAAAATTACCGAGAGGTTATTTCCAGCTGGTATAATTATGACTATGCTAATGATTATAAGTATAATTATTAATTGCATTATTATTTAAGGTAACTAATCTTTTGCGTGCATTTTTATCTTCTTTGTGCAAAATGTCTATGCGCATGCACAGAGCTTAGCACTGAGGAAACAATGGAATCCAGCCGGCCGAACTTTTTCCACAGCATGGCAACGTGAAATAAAATTCCACTATCAGAAAATAAATTTCATCAATGTCCGGTGATTGTCTTAGGGTGGAACCTTGGAGTAATAAGAGATGGAAATGTTGAGGGTAGGGTTTTTTTCGGAAAAAAAAGGCTATTCGAAGCCTTGTTGTTTTGTTAAGCGGGTTATTATTTTCTCGAAATCGGGAGATGAATATCGTATGCGCTTGCATATAAATAGACTTTTTAAGCATCAAGTGTTTCCCTAATGGATCATATCGGTCCGCTCAGACCAGGAGATCTTTGTAAGGTCACAAATCCATAGTGTGTCAGCCATTATGTCCCCATACCCCTCCCATCCGAATATCAATATGTCTTGGTACTTTCACAAATCCCAACTTTTGAAAAAATCAGATTGCATTAGAAGCGCCAGTATAATAAAAAGGGTAATGTAATGATAGGAATATCAACTTCACCCAACAACAGAAGATTACTTACAACATACTCTTATTCATAACGTTTGCATCGCGCAAACTTCCACAACAGACTAAAAAAAAGATTTTCTTCGTGTTTCTATCTACCTGTGCCCTGTGGTAAGATGGTTACAACCACCGGTTAAAGCTATAGCGATGATTTTTCAATTTTTTACCATCGCACCTCATACTTCCAGAATTTGCCTTCTATATCCAACCCCCCCCCCAAGCGGGTAGGATACCCCAGGTTAAAAACCCTGGTTGAGGCTCCATGGGCTTGAGACTCTGATGGTTACAATGCTGCCTTCTGTTGGAGAGTCGACGTATCCTTTGTTTCGAGGGTAGACTCATGCGGCAACATATCCAGTATAACTTGATATCTTTTCTTTTTCATTTTGGCTGTAAACAGATCTTGATAAATGCAAATAATGTCTAGATAGCCACTCGATAGAAACTATCATGCAACCAATGTCTTTTGATTTGTACTTTGTTATATATATATATATATATATATATATATATATATATATATATATATATATATATATACATATATATATATATATATATATATATATATATATATATATATATTCTGGTAGTATTTCCTATAAAAACAACCAACTTTAAATAAAAAGAAAAGATAAAAGAAAACCATATTTTAAAACACTTTTTATTACCCGGTCACGATATCTTTATGCCCATTAAAAACTGAAACAGCTGCCAACCTTAATTTCCCAAATCGATGTTGTTTTTTTTTTCAAATCACACACGTTACGAACCGTCAACAAAAACTGTCAACATATATTCGTTCAATTTTCGAATTACGACATTTGGCTGCAAGCCATGTTGTGGTGATCAATTAAAACATCGAACAAAGGGGTTATCAGTAATTGAAATTTAGCAATCGCTAATATATGTTAATTTTCAAAAATCAACTGTGAATGTTGCCGTGCACAAAATAAGGACTAATTTCGCATAAACTCACATTGCAAATCAAACCTACCCATTGCAAGTCTAATGAAAAGTATATGTTCAAATTTTCAGCCTCTAGCTCCCTTTGTATGGCTCGCACGCATGATATACACGTATACATATATAGCCTGACAGAAAGACAGACCAACTTAAATATTAAAGAAAGATATGTTGACAATTTTAGCTGACAGTTCCTAACATGTGTGATTTGAAAGAAAAACATCTACTCAGGAAATTAAGGTTGGCAAGGCTTCCAGATTTTAGTGGGCATAAAGATGTCGTGACCAGGTAATAAAAAATGTTTAAAAATACTATTTGTTTTTAGTTTGTTTTTTTACAAAATGAGTTCTTTTTATTGGAGCCCCTGCCAGAAAAAAAATTCGGAAATGCTAAAACAGTATATATCTGTCTAGGTATCTATTGAATGAGCAATGCTTTATGCATATATATATATATATATATATATATATATATATATATATATATATCAAGGTCGCAGATACTTTGGGACTATGTATAAAATCGAAAACAAAAGGTTTTTCTTTTTCAGCATTCCTTCATGAAAAGTTTACATGACTATATATATGTCCACATAGATAAAAATGACAATATTTGAAGGTGAAGAAAAAAATCAAGGGATGAGTGTTACACCTCAGAATCTTTTATTTATCCCTGGGTATAGTTCAAAGGGGGCAGCCATCTTTGTTAGAGAAAAAATATTTCCTGTGGTTCACAGAGAAAAATATGTTTGATGCTGCAGAAGAGAATTTGAACATTTCTGTGTTCGGTTATTTAGAAGGAGAGGGAAAGATGTGTTTGTATCTGCGTCAATGACGGTACCATTTGATTCGGAAAGAGATCGGTCCATGAGAGGCAGGTTCAGGGGTGTATGTTTCCTGTCTCTGAGGGTGTTTGGCTTGTCTGATAAAAGAAGCAGTGATGAGCTAGAATGGTCATTTTTCAGGGAAAGGTGGATTTTGATAGATTATTATAGAATGGAGTGGTGGTTTCCAGTATCTGAAGGATAGGGGTAAGTATACGTGGGCAAGTTGGAAGAAGGTATGTTTTTATTTAATCTCTTTAGTTGATGGTGAGTCAGACTTCTTTCACTTTCTTCAAACGGGTTGTATGTGTGTACTTGTACCGTTTTCCGAATTGACTGTTGGTGGTTTACCAATACGTTGTGTGTTGGTGTTGTAGCGTATTGTGTTTATGTGATTCTATTATAAAATCAGAGTATTTTGCAGACTGAAAGTGACCCTACCTTAAGGGCTGCTTCGATGCATCTGCATGTCGAAGAGTCATGAATTTTCTCGATGAGATTGGCATGGTGAAAGTTGAAATTGTTGTAATGTATGTTCCTGTGTTCGTCCACAGCATTTGTGTTCTCATCCAGTCTGAAGGCTTTCTTATGTTCGTATAATCTTTTCTTGAGAGATCTCGATGTTTATCCGATGTAAAATTTGTCGCAGTCACTACAAGGAATTACGTAGATGCCGGCTTTGGATGATGGGTGTTTTTGCAATGGTTTGTTCACTAAATCATTGATGGTCCTTGAGGTGTTGGTGGCAATGTGTATTTCCATCTTGCTTAGGCAATGACTGGAGATCATTTCAAATAAGAATTTGTGTATGATTTAACGCAATTTATAATAATTCTATCGGATCATATATATCCTTCAGAAAGTATTCATATACATTGAAACCAAAGATCCGTTCACTTGTACGAAAACAACTAAAAATAATTTTTAAAATGCCCTCTAGTTCGTTAATTTTAATGCATTAAAAATGTTCTACATATATATTTAAAGCTTCTCAAAGTATAAAGACTACCAATGATTAAAAAAAAAAGTTTGAAATGAATGCGTCAGATTAGGTCAGACATCTTATTCTACGTAATTATTCCGTCAGAATACATTAGGCTTTTCTATCGACTGGCTAACCAATATTTATTTTTTGTCTTTTGGAAAATCAATTTTGTAGATATAAACGGTCATTTTGTAACCTCCTATCAGCCTGGTTCAGTACGCCATAATAGTCACATCACACAACATAGGTCATTCAGAGCGTAAAATTAGAGTAGAATATAGTGCCAGTAAGACTGCAATCTATAATGCAATTATCAATTTTAAAATTCACTGGACTTGTAGCGACAGGAAGAGAAGTGATCGTCCTAGGAAAGCTAGCATCAGAGATGATCATTTGATTGAAAGAATTGTTGTGCTTTATTCAACAAATTCAATTAAAAAAAGGATTGCTTTGTTGACAAAGGGTACAAACGAGTATAGAGTTACTGTTTGCGTCAATAGCCATGAATTTGATCTGGAATCATTCAAAGCCGCCCGTAAACCGAAATTGAAAAGCCAAGCTGTTAGCATTTGCTGAGAGACATCAGCATTTGACTGCTGGAGATTGGAGTAAAGTGTTGATCACCAAAGAGTCAACACTGCAGCAGTCTGTTGTACGAAAACGAAACGTACGGAGATCGCCAGGAAAGTGATACGACGAAAAAGGATTTCAACACTTAAACACCCACCGAGCCAGATGATCTGAGGTGCGATGTCAGCCGTCATACTGCTCGGCTATAGTTTCTGCCTTCTGGCTATACCATGAATGGTCAAAAGTATGTTGAACTCCATAAGGACAAACTAGAAAGGAATGCATCTTGCAAGATTGCGTGATGCTCTACAGATCAAAGATTGTGATGACCTTTCTGAAGAAACAGAAAGTGCCAAATCCTACAAAGGCCTGGAAACAGCCCCGACCTCCACCCGATTGGGAATTCGTGGACCATTGTGAACGATAAAATGAGAGAAAAGTAGCAGATTATATATATATATATATATATATATATATATATATATATATTCACATGGATAGACATTCAATAGAAATGACATGCAAAGCGAAGCATGTCTGTTGTCATACTTACTGATTCCTCAGCGTTGAAAACGTTTTTAGGGTAACCTACGTAAGTTAGCACCGTTTTTAAAAAAATACATATGTAGTATAAAGTAGTATCGATAAACAATACAGATAAAAATCTAAATGACAAACTATATGTATGATATGAACTATATAATAAGAAAGGAGTATTTGATCAACACTACTGGGGTGCCATGTTAACATATCAGTTTTGTTTTTAAATTTGCCAAATTTGTATATTCACACAAACACACACATTCGTGCACAGATATATATGTAAATAAATAAATTATTGAAGAGTTCGTTTTCTCAATTGGATACTATCTTATGATATCGTACCACGTGAGTGAAAACGCTTCTAAAGTTGTTTAAATTACGAAGAAACCGCGAACCTAATCTCACACGATAACTCACAATTTAATTGCACAAGAAAATGGACCTAAAAATTATCCATAATCTTTTCTCAAACCTTCTCCTATTTAAAGAATGCATGGATTCATTTTTCGCTTTATTGTTTCTTGTATTGTAATTTTAAATACTTAGCGTTTGCGCTCACGCAGTATGATATTACGAAGTATTGTTCATTCGAAGAAAAAAAAACAGAGTTTTCGATATTGTTCCATTTAGAATTATTACCTTGACAAAGCCGAACGGTGAAACATGTAAGTATTATAAATTTGATTAAATACAATTATTTTCTTAATTGTCAACTTGATAATATTGTTGGATAACGTATCCATATACACATCAAACACAACAATGTATCACAGTATTGCTAACGAGAAGCTGTAGATACAATGGTGTGTGCTTTTACCAGGGTTGATAGCCCTACTTCAGAATTGTGGTCCCACACCAACTCGTATGCCTGGATCCTCTCAGTTCTGGCTTAATGGTGATCAATTACAATTCCTTTTCAAGCAGGAGTTAAAGAACAAGTTGGGTGCCTCCTGTTCCGCGCTGTAGCTGTTGCTTGTTGCTCTGCCTGTTGGTCTGAGTTGGTTGAATAGTCAAGAGATTAGTGTGTCCCTGGTTGCTGGGTGATCTGGGGCTAAGGATTATTGGTAGGATGGCCGCAAGGTATTCAGAGTGAAAAGTCGTTTATGACATCACTGCTGTGATCTCTGGCTCACGGGAAAGTATGACGTCATTGAACTTAATCTGTCTGCAGGCGATTTGGATACATCGAGAGAAAAGGAAGATGGATAGAAAGATGGAAAGAGAGAAAGAGATGAACTAATATGAATAGACGTAAGGATAAAAAAAAGAAATATTGAAAAGTTTAGAGTGGGTACAAATGTATAAATCAGTGCATTGAGCTGATATATATATATATGTATATCAAAAGTACTACTTCATAAAAATATTTTGATATACAAACTCGAGCAGTCGGATCTTTAAATTCAATGATTTACATAAGAGTAAAATTGAAAATGCTCAATATATCAATGATCTGATATAGAGCATTATACTAAAGAGTGTTTTCTCTCCTAAATTTTTAGTTATATATATATATATATTGTGAGAGAGAAAGAGAGAGAGACAGACAGGCAGACAAACAGACAAACAGACTGACAGACAGGCTGACAGACAGACAGACAAACCGACAGAGATGGATATATCACCTTCTTTGTTCATATGAATAAGTGTATAGTATCTTTATAATTTTCCCAACATGTCAGGATATAATATATATTTCGATATAGATACGTTCGTGTGTATGTGAGTGTGTGTGTGTGTGTGTGTGTGTGTGTGTGTGTGTGTGTTTGTGTGTGTGTGTGTGTGTGTTTGTGTGTGTGTATGTGTGTGTGTGTGTGTGTGTGTGTGTGTTTGTGTGTGTGTGTGTGTGTGTTTGTGTGTGTGTGTGTGTATGTGTGTGTGTGTGTGTGTGTTTGTGTGTGTGTGTGTGTGTGTTTGTGTGTGTGTGTGTGTGTGTGTGTGTGTGTGTGTGTTTGTGTGTTTATTTTACATTAATTTGTACTTGTATCATGTTTCTATCTCCAAATACTTCGGGATAAAGGTTAAAATAATTTCATCATTCTATACCGAATGCTGATTAGATAGCTAAATATTTTCGCTTATGCAATCATTATTTACAGCTCAAAAGATTATAACTTTTATATACTACATAGAGATATATACATATAAATATAAGTATGTGCCTGTGTGTACGTATGCATACACACAACCATACATATATATGTATAAAAACATACATGTATATACGTGTGCATGTTTAAGTGTTTTTCTGTGTTTGCATCTCTGTGTGTTGTGAGGGATTTCCACAACTAGGATATATATATATATATATATATATATATATATATATATATATATATATATATATATATATATATATATATATATAAGAAAGACAGTTTTAGGAACTAAATTTTGCTTGAACCGAATTAATTACTGTAGTGAGCGATACAACAGTGATAGAGGAATAAGCTCAAGCTGTAGCAAATTCAATTTTTTCACACACAGACACACATATATATATATATACATATATATATATATATATATATATATATATATATATATATATATATATATATATAAAGAGAGAGACAGAGAGAGAGAGAGGGTGGGGAGAGAATGATCCACGGGTTTCGAAAGCTATCAGAGAAAATGGTGTAAAACCAAGGAACAATCATCATTATTTTATCCGTGGAGAAAAAATTTGAGCGTTCCAAGAGCCCCTAAATAACCTTACGTTAGATTTCTGCAATGATTGACAATGCTGAAATGATTGTATGCAGACGGTTTTGATTTAAGTATTGAAAGGGTGGGTAGGTTTAGGATAGGTTTTTCCCAATATTTCCCGGAATGTATCTTAGAAATACGTGCGGTTTTTAAGCAGTCAAATGTTACAAACTTGCTGCAGCAGTCACAGGTGATGACTGAACTCGGCATTCGACAGGAGGGGGGTGCAGGCTGACAGAGAGGACCTATTGGATCTGGGATCGCTCAAAATTTTTAAAATATGAAATAACGGTAATTGTTTCTCCACTTTTACGCCGTTTCCGATTGCATGAAAAACTAGAATCAATGCAAGTATATCGTTTCATGAATGTATCCTTCCTCCTGGTACTGGGAGGGATGTTTGATAGTCTATAGCCACACTGAAGAGTTGTAATACAACGAAACAGCTGTCTGTGGATGACACAGTTATTAATTATGATTATAATTAATGCTCTTTTATCTATTACCGCCATAAGTCAAAGCTCTTTTAACTCTGGAATGGAGCACTCTGGTAGATAGGGAACTATGCGTCTGTGAATATATCGCTAAATTCGGTCCCACTGACCATCCAGTTTTGCATAGGGCTAGGGCAGAATATCTGAAGCAAAGGTTTCAATCCTACCTCATGGTACTGGAAAGGATGTTGGCTAGCCATACTGAAGGGTTTTAATACAACGGAACAGCTGTCTGTGGATGACACGATTATTAATTACATATATATACATGGAGAGAGACAGAGAGAAAGAGAGGGATGATAGGTAGATAGATAGAGAGAGATAACTGATTATGTATGGTTATATAAGTCTTTCAGAGCCTACAAAAAGTAGAAAATATGAGTATATACATATGTATATATAACTTTGAATTCCTGTATGGGTCTTTCGCAACGGATTACGCAAATCTTTTGCCTGAGGGAAGATTTAGTCGTTTTCTGACGTGACTTGGCGGAGAAGAAATGAGAAAAAAAATTTGCCAAAAATGTTATGGGCCTGACACCGAATTCTCCCCAACCCCGCCGGCATATACCCGCCTTTGCACTGATTTTATCCCCAGCCCCAGTGGCGGTCAGGTGTCTTCTCCTCTACCTCGTGTCTTATGAACAATAATCGGATGTTGGGATAATAACGTTAATTCCTCGACTGCGAACAGCTGAGACTCAACTTTCTATTTAGTCTCTAATACACTTTCACCAACAATCATACGCTCACATACATACATACACTCACACACTCATACCTTGAATATATATAAATATATACATGAATACATATATATATGTGTGTGTGTGTATATATATATACTTATTCATACATATATATATATATATGTATGCATATATATATATATATGTATGTATATATATACATATATATATATATACATACACACACACACACACACACACACACATATATATATATATATATATATATATATATTCACTCTTATGTTATATATATACTTGCTGAGATCACATCCCATGTACATGGTATTTGGCTAGTATCACACACGCACACACACGTATATATATATATATATATATGTATATATATATATATATATATATATACTGAGAATTGTCAGGTAGATATATTCTTTTAAATATTGAACCACTTGAAAATTGAATCAGTCAAGGTAATTTGTTTTGATACCCATTAGTATATCAGTGTATATATATATTAGTATAACACACATACGCACTCACACAGAGACACACACACACATATATATATATATACATATGTGTTTGTGTATGTGTGTGTGTGTGTGTTATACTTATACATACCATACTATTTACTATTACAATTGCGGGTATATAGATAAAAGAAAAATATAGTGTTTATTTCCTGAACGAATTCATTTTGTACCTTATTGGACTGTGCAAACTGATCATGGTTTCTTTCGCAACGTCTCATTCGTTTGAAATTTGGAAAATTTCCGCTTTGTTCATTCCTTTTTTCACACCATAAACAGCACAAGCTCATCATCATCTCGCGTGATAGAAGCACTAACTGTTTGCAACGTGAAAAGAAAAACAGATAATGGAGGGTAATTTTTCAAAAATTTTAAAAGAACAAAACACTTCAATACAAACAATATAAATGGTCTGCCCAGTTGATAAGTGCAACAAAGTACAAAACAAATCATTTTTGAGGAATAGATCTAACATATACGTATGTATTAAAGGGAAAAGAAGGGTTCATTTATTTCGTTCTGTGCCTGAATTGAGAGCCCTTAATTGTTCTTAAGACGGAACATGAACAGATTTGGGTTCTGCTGCAGAGCATTGATAACTATCCATCATGGCCGGATATTTTCCTGGGTTTACCACCCCCATTCTTGGTCTCATATCTTTGTGAATCATACAAAAGATTTTCCCTGCTATCTGACTTCAGTTCATCCGATCAGCTATTGCTCGTTGTCAGGTTTGAACTCACTCAAACACTGGGTACACTTGAAATCATTTTCAACAATTTCAGAAACCGATGAATTGAACTTTGGACCAATTAGATCATAGAAATCTTCGGTGACTTTTAATTTCAGTAATTATGAAATTTTACTAATGATTAAAAACTCCGTTAAAACTATTCAACTTATGATTACTGTACAACTATTCATTATTGGACTGATTCTATTGTTATTCTTCTTGTTCTGTTCGATTGCATCTTTGTAGAAAATACTATCTTCTCCTTCATAAAAATATATATATACATGATTATAAATTGTGTGACATTATATTAAAACTCTATTTCAAACGATCTCTTGTTATTACATAACGAATGCATCATTTGGCCAAGACAACGTACACCTAATAAACAATTTAAAAAAATGGGACTGCTGGAGGAATGCAATCTGCAATCAAGATGCTATTTGAACTTCAAATTCGTAGTCGCAGGCTTAATTCCTGCAGCAGCCATGTTTTCTTTAATTGATTTTTTTTCTTTTTACTTTGTTTAAGCTAAATGATGCAACCATTAAATAAAATTTCAGTACAATACAACATGATTTATGACCATTTTTGTTGGATCCTATATCTATTCCTATATATATATATACATATATATATATATATATATATATATATATATATATATATATATGTGTGTGTGTGTGTGTGTGTGTGTGTGTGTGGATGATGTTATTATTATCAACACTCCCCCATTTTAGTGTTGGGCACTCTCAGGTAGGGCACCCGTCTGCAAATATACAACGCTCTTCTTACCGTTGAATAGAGCACTCTTGTAGATGGCAAATTATGCGTAAAAAAAAGAAATCGTCGAGTTCTTTCTTATCGACCTCAGTTTTCTGTGGGGTAGGGGTTGAACACTGGACTCAAGGTCCGGTGCGAACAGTCCAATCCCGCCTAGCGATACTCGATGGTTATCGAATCTATATCCTCACCAAAGAGCCATAATGCGACAAAACAGCTGTTAGTGGATGACATTGATTATTTTTATTCATATGTATGTTTCTTTCTATTTTTATATGTATATATATGTCTGTAAGATGTACAGTATTTGGGATTCAAACTCAACTCTTTATTTATCGACAGAGTATATAAATACACACATCTATACAATTATATATACTTGATGGATTATCCAATAACTTACGCCGCTACGGCTTCTCTCGCTTTCTGAATGTGTTTTCTCATTTTCTACCTTATTTATTTCAATCGTTGTTGCCCGTCCAAGTTTTTATCTGAATGTTATAAAAACATCGATTGGTTTTGTCTTCCTGAAAAGAATTCGGGATGTACAAATATTTTCTACTGAATCTTCTTTCTTTTGCATTATTTCACGATAGGGTCTCCGAAATATAAGTAAAACATAGATGCAGTGGAATGTTCGCAATAAAAAGCCACAAAATAATCCTCCATATCTAACACCTACATTACACTGACCAACCCCAAAAATTGAACCTGGAGATATTCTTGAGACATTTTGCATCGCGTTCTGAACAAGTAAAGACATTGCTCTGTATTCCTGAACAAATTCATGCTACAACCAACATTTGGCGGGAAAACAAACGCAGTGAAATAGCTTTAAATTGCAAGTGCAGAAAGCGAAAGGACCAAGAGGTATTTTATGGATAAGAGAGCGACCAATCTGTGGAACAAATTCAGTTAATCCACCGATACATCAAAGACCAAAACTCTTTCAAATTTGACCATGAGAAATTTATGAGTTTTCTTTTCTTGAGCTAGAAGAGAAAGAATTACATTCAGATTAAATTTTGCAGATGGTCATAAAAAGTTCTTCTACTGGAATGCCTACTTGGACAAGATTGCAAAACAATTTGATATATAAAAGATCGTATAAGAATTGCAATTTTCACGCCTTTCAAACCGTAACTGCCTTCCAATCTTTCGCCCATTGTCTCTTGATATAAACCTAACAAGTCTATAACTCTGTGTCTTTCTATCTTCTGCACCCATCTCTTTAAATGAATATCGAAACACCGTATCCCTAAAAATGGCCGACTAAACAGCCAGATTTTTCTCTCCTTGAGTGTATATGCCTATGTGTGTGGGTGTGTATAAAAACGTTTTTTTGAGGTGGGGGGAGGATATTATTATCATTTTCGAGCCAACTATGCCCAAATCTAACGCTGGTGTTTTTTTAAAGATAATTTTAGATAGAAGATCAATTTTTCTAAAGATGATTTCACCTGAAAGATCTATTTCCTTGCACCGTGATTTATTTATGCGATATACGTTTATATATATATATATATATATATATATATATATATATATATATATATATATATATATATATATATATATATATATATATATATATATATATAAAGTCACTTCTGAAATGTAATGGATTTATTTCATATAGTGCTCGATACAATCAACTTTATACTATGGGAGTTAAGTTCTTTTAGAGTTACGTGAGTTTCTCAGCAAGAAAGCCCAACTGATTCCAGCTAAAAAAGGTTTGGCTGATACTACAATCATACTTGATAGAAAACCTTACCAGTCATAACGAACAGAAATAAGTATTAAAGTATTTACAGAGGAATCGAGTCATAATTATATATGACTATATACCTATATTTTATCAAGTACATAGAGGTTACCATGCATATTGATGTTCGTGCATAGATATGAATTAATATACAAGTCTGAATGTCAAACTATCGAAAGGTATGAACGAATTTATCTACAATGGTATTATCAATTTGTTTATTCAGTCTTTTTATACTTAACTGTGCTCATTCGCGCACACACATACACACACATACACACACTAGCACACACACATATATATATATATGCATAAACACACACACAAGGACATATATATACATTTATGCTTGAACACAAATATGTATACACATACAGATATGCACATACATATGTACGTATGCACATATACATATATATTCATATGTGCATATATATAGACACATATACATATATATATACACACACACATATATATATGTATATACACACACTCATGTACACTTATATATATATGTATATATATATACATATATATGTGTGTGCATACATATATATGTTTATATATATATATATATATATATATATTCACATATACATATATATATATATATATATATATATATATATATATATATATATATATATATATCCACATAAACACACACTCTCTCTCACTCTCTCCATATATATATATATATATATATAGAGAGAGAGAGAGAGGGGGGGAAGAGAGAGAAAAGAGAGAGAGATAAAACACCCTTCCTCTCCATCTTTAACTTTTCCCTTGACTGTTTATCTATCTATTATTTTATTATTACTGCCGGGCATCTTTACTCTTTTATTAAAAATTCAGCCTCAAGGATTTCGTGAAAAAGAACAATGTAAATGAAATTCAAATGACAGTTGGGGTAAGAAAAAATAACCCAACGCGAACAAAACGAAAAAGCAAAAGTCAGATCCATACGTATATAACACAGGGAAAAGCCCAGTAGCAAAGGGTCAAATATAATACCTTATTGTGTTTTCATATAAAAAAAAATTCGTAAAAGAAACGAAAAATAAAAATCCAAATATAACGTAACATTGAAGACAAATGAAAAGACGTGTTTGCAACGTCTTCGTGTCATTCCTTCATAAAGAGAGGTCGTGTTAAGTTATTTTTAAACTCTTCTGTTCCTTTCCAATCAAAAAAAAAATTAAGTCGGAGGAAAGTTTGTCATATAGTCATTTTTTATTCGTTTTATAACTATCTGATTGTTTCAATATAGCTAAATGCTGCTAGAGACAGTTGAATCGTCATCTACATGAACCGATCTGCCTGATTTGATTGGATCATTTTTGAGACCTGTCAATTTTTTATGTTAAGAATGAGTGGGAATCGTGTGAAGCCCACCCAACCCTCAACAAATTTTCTGAGACAGAGGTGAAAGATTTCGGGGGAAATTCCTAGCAGAGTCTAGGGGCATGGTACCCCAGAAAATATTGAAAATTATATATCCAAAATTTGCTGAAATTCAGAACATATCAGCTATTGATTGTCTAGAGTACTGTTTCTCAAAGGATTGAATGGTTCATCAGATGGACAAAATTATTTCTGGGATGAACAAAACCAGAGGAGAACAGAATCCCTCATTGCAAGTTGGTGGAAGAAATAGAACCTTAGTTTGAGAAGCTTATCACAGAGATACAGGAATATTCTCGTGTACTAACGATGATTAAAAATTAAATAAAACATTTTTTATTTTACGTAAGCTGGAAAATATCAATGGTTTTTCATTTTTCTTTTTTTACTATTGATTTCCTGAACATATTTTCATGATGTTCAAAAGGTTGAACAAGATGATTACTTAAGAAATGCACTTGTGACAAATTGAATCATATTGAGATTTATGAATCAAATAGTCTCCGTACTAAGAGCACACACCAAAAGATTATTTAGTAACCCTTCAGCCCTTGTTTTATATCGGCTTGATCGGGAATGAAGGATATTTCGTAAGAAAAACTCAAGAATGAAGTCTATTTATACCAAGTTTCATCTAAGATAAGATATTTTTTTATCAGAAATCAAAGCCAATTTTATAAATCTAAATAAATCTTATGCTTTTCATAGAATGCGTGAGAAATTTCTCTTGCATGTGTAATCATGAGAATGTATCAAAAGTCTTGCAAATAATGCACAAAACTTGGGTGGTATGCACTTCTATCTACGTGGCAGTGCCGTTGGCAAAGCGGTCAGCAACACGGAAAATAAAATCGGCGCGCCGGTTTCAAGATCTAGCTCAGACAATCTGTGTTCAAGAGCATTTTCTCCTCCCAGCGATGGGTAAAATAGCAAAACAGAGGCTGATTTTATCCGTTTAAATTTGACCCTTTACGACTGATATTTGACGCGTGTAGATGTTTACACTTGAGACCTAAATGTCTTTTGATACAACGAATCAAAGCAGGTCTACAAATAGTCCGACCAACCTCCCGATAATCTTTGAATGTCGTTTTCTATGTGAGTGTCTACGTATGTGCGTGTCTTGGTGTACCAGGTCATATTTTAGGGTCTACAGCCTTGGAAATTGTATACCACTTGAAGACATCATAAAATCCATTAAAAAACTCAAATGGCTGGGTGTGTTGGAATAATGGCGGACAACCGATGGACATCGTGACTCACGACATGGATCCCCCGAGATCACATGCGCAATCAAGGCTGGCAGATTATTAGACGGATGGACGAGCTAGACAAATTCAAAAAGTACTGGCTCTGCGACGCCCATGATAGAGAATTGTGGCGAATCCTGGGGAAGGTCTATGTCCAACAAAGGACGTTGAAAGACTGAGGAGGATGAGGATCAGGATCAGGATGATGATGATGATGATGATGACGACGATGATGACGATGACACCATCTAAAAACGTTTTCTACTCAGTTCATTTTTTAAAAGTCTTTCCAGGTGTATGTAGTCATTCAGGACCAACAACCCTCAAATCTTGTGATCGTATTTTTTCTGGATAATTTTAGATAAAAGATCTTTTTATTTTTGTTTCAAATAATTATAGATATTTCTTTTACATAATTAAAGTTCTGGTACATGCACGGGCTATGGGGATTCATTTGTGGAAGGTACTGATATTTAATTTATTTTTAGTTCCAATTCATTCTCATTACAGGATGAAATATTGGACTCTTGCTGAATTTAAATGAAAATTACTTGCGGTTATCAGACCTGTAAAGAAGTCTAAGCACAGTGTTGATAACACGACAGGTATTACGAAGCTAACAAGCTTCGAGTTAATTTCAGTCAACCTAATGATTCCGGCACCGTTTTGATTGCTCAAGATCTATTTGTATCTGTGGTACGGGAAATGAAAGATAATGAGCAATTCTCCCGTTCTGCTCTCAACTGGACTCAATGCATACGGATCTTTCCAGTCAGTTTTGCAGATGTACCTAGGTTAGATATAACAAGTACGGATTTAGAACAACGGGGGTAGCTCTCGCGCAGAAAGTCAGATTTAAATGTATGGGCAAATAGAATGATCATTGAGGCAACAATATCTTTTATTGAACGATCCAAAAGGTTTTGTTAGCAACTATTTTCAAGTAATCACGGAACAGGCTTTTCTCCCTTTTCTCTTATCTTTTCTTTATTGATTTTCCTTTTTGTTGAACAACCGTAGCCACCAAATCTGGCAGAAGTTTTATCCTTTTTTTATGTGCATTCGTGTGTGTGTTCCAGCGCTTTTGGCTATACCAGCTGGTCTACAGAGTGGTAAATCAGCCTCAGTACTCAACTAGGACCTTTCTAAATTTTCTTTTTAGTAGAAAAAACAGCTTTTTTTTTTAAACACTTTTAGGTCTTATTTGGACGGATTTATTATTATTGGGCGTATTGATTCTGAAAAATCTAGATGTTTCTACATGTTTTCACGCTATTTTTGATGTTTTTTTCAGTACAAATAACATCTACATTCTTGAAAATTTAGATGTTTCTGGATTTGTTTTACTCTATTTGGGATACTATTCAGTAAAAAACTCTAGTGATGTTATAAATATATCTTATTCTTACCACATCTTTTTTTCGAAAGAATTTCTTTTAAATGACTTCAAATATTAACGCTACGGTTGTTCAGTTATTGACTGTGATGGCAAGTTGTGTTTGTTTTTGGAAATTCAGTGGTTCAATTTGTTATCTGCTGTGGAAACCGAGTGACTATGTGTCCTTTCCCGCTGCGGGTGACATCGGCTGTGAGTATTGTATATTTACTTTTTTAAAAATTATTAAAATTCAAGATAAATAAACCAAACACTATTGGGTCTCAAATGTAAGCATCAGCAAACATCGAATACCGGTCATGACGGGTCAAGTTTAAAGGTGTAAATAAGCTTTTGTCTAACAATGGAGCTCCATGGCCAATTGTTTAAAGGTAGCTAGGCGTATACCAGTCTTCCTCTGGTTAGAGGTTGTGATTTTGATTGGGCTCTTTTTCCTGATAACAATGCTTAATTGTAAGACAACGGTTTGAGTAATAAAAAGAAACTCTAGGTGAAACCGTATCGAAAATAATTCTAAAAAATACAGTACTTCATCCAATAATGAATTTGATATCAGCGTAATTCATCTATTCTTTATACGATAAAAAAAGGTTTGAACGTTCTAAGTACCCCAACGGTGATGACAGTATTTTAGTCTGAGTTGTTGGAGATACAGTAGACTGGAGTGCTGATGAGAGTAGCAGACGGTGTGCGATGTCTTGCCCTGATGTTTGCTTCAAAACAAACACACACACACACACACACACACACACATATATATATATATATATATATATATATATATATATATATATATATATATATACAAGATGAGGTACCAAGAGTTGCCTGTGAAAATAAAATAAAAAAACTCTAAATCTGACAACTCCAGGGTGCATATGATATCTTAAGGAAATTTCTTTAAAAAAAAAACAACTCAAAGCAGGCAAATTAATGATTAATTTTTCTGAAAACTGAGAATTTGATCAGTTTTTGCATATCAAACTGGATCATCGGGATTAAATTGTGCCCATGTTTTATTGGTACCTTTGGGTTTAGATCAGATCTAGAGGTAGGGTCAGTTTTTTCCGCTGTGAGAAAAATGTTTTATTGCCAGTTTAGGGTTAGATTCCTGAAAAGATTCTGTCAAACCGAGATAGACACTGAGAGAAAGAGAATTCCACGTCCATGATCTCATACGGCGAATGAAAAGTATGGATGCTGATTAGCTTCAGAGCTGCATTGAAAATAGCAACCTCTCTTATGAAACCCTTAAATGTTTCCTTTCTGAAAACCGACAGATTTCAGAAAGATTTGAAGGTCTTACAAACTGAAAGCACATGAAGTTGAAAAAATTTTTTTCTCCACCGGGTTTTGAACTCAATCAGCTTATTGTATTTACTGCCCTACTAAACCCTTGTGTTTTGTCACTCTCCTTGATTTCTCCGGTGTTAAAATGAGTTTTTTTAATGCCAGTGTGAACAAAGACCAACGAAGTAATCGACGATTTAATTTTCGTAAAATTCTAATTTAAAATGTGTGTTATAGGTAAATTGTGTCCTGCTGAATCCGGACATTACTTTGTTTTTTCCTCTGTGATCGCTCACCGGTTGAGCCAGCGCATATTCCAAAACAGGCCCACGCAGGTCAGGGCGTAACCACGAACAAACTGACATAAGCACCAAAAGGAAGCATGCACAGTCATCTATGTCTACTGGAAATCAAGGCTGTAGTTTAAAATTATAGCTACATCGTAATAGAATCTGGTCTTATAAAACCTTAGAATATTTCTCTTAAACTTGACAAATTTCCAAATGGTTTAAAGGTTGAATAAATTGAAAGCACAAGAAATTGTAAGGAAAAAAAAGGAAGAAAATATAGTACTTCATATAATATACACAGCAGATATTTTGATCGGCACTGGAAGAAAAAGAAATCACTTCTGCAGTTTCCCAATGGCGGATGTAAAGTGTGAGTTCAGTTTATTATTATAACTACATTGTAAATACAAGCCCCCTCTAAAACCTGAAAACCTTTTTGTCAAGATTGACAGATTTCCATGGGAAAGTATATAAAATTAAAGGGAAAAATCTTTTCTGTCAGAGTTTGAACTTGGTCTACTGATTCTAATCTCTGAGGCTTTAAACACACGGTGATTGACCGCCATAACTTGACAAGACGAATTACTGCCCCAAAATGATAATTTTTATTAGCATAAATTCCCTCATATATGAGTAAGCTCAAGTAAAGGATAGAAAAACCTTCCCAAATTGATGCTGATTGAAAACATGCATTTAGTTTGATTTCGTGAATCTAACTCAAAGAGCTTTTGAGAAAATTGTACATGAAAGGAGCAAAAACAAAAAAAAAAATTACCAAGGGACTTTTTCTCTGAAAGCGCAGATGCAGACCCCATAGAAATCGACAAACTTTTTGTAAAATTCAACCTTTAAATGTGTGCTGTGCGCAAATAGTGACCTGCTGAAATTTCGGATATGCCTAAAGTGAGGGTCCATTTTAGCGTTGTTTTATCAAAAATCATGAAGAAAAAAAAAACATCCCAAGATGATGCTGATTCAAATATACATTTACTTTCATTTTATGCATCTTACTCAAATAGTTTCTGAGAAAATCATTTGCAAAAAAACACAAAGAAAATATTTTTTGACCGACGCAGACCCGATAAAATGGGACCTAAAGCCGTGTGCTATAGGAAATTTGAAACCTACTGATTTTGGACATACCTTTGTTTCTGTTCTATGATGCGCAGTTCTCTCTTAGAGTATAACACACACACAAACACACACACATACTCACATACACACACACACACACACACACACATATATATATATATATATATATATATATATATATACCTTAGTACTTCATAATATAGATACACACACACTAACTAACGCTAATACAAATCCACTTAACTGGTCTCTTCATCAATCCAACCTGCACAACCCCCACCCTTTATCCTTTCCCCTCTTCCTTCTCTTCCTCCCCCGTTCAAACATTTATCCTTTGTCATGCAATCTAATATTTTGCTGACACAGTTATCTCAGCATATGATCTTTGGGCATCAACGTTTTGAGCCATGATGTCCAGCGGTTGTCTGACATTCTTGCAAATGACCAGCCTATTGTTGTTTGAGTTTTCTAACGGCTTTCATGATATCTCTGACCCCTACAACCTGTTTGTACTCTAATGTACTGTGCTGTCCCGTGATCTCCTCCGTTGATGTCGAAAATGATTCAAAAATAACTCCTTGTAAAATTATGCATGGGACATAGAGAGACATCCTGTATATGTCGAGATTTCTATGACTGCTGGGACCAGGGTTGAGCACTCTTTAAGTAAGGTAACTCGTTCATTATAAGCTTATGAAATGCTCTTCGGAATGGAACACTCTGGTGGATGGGGAATTATGCGTAAATAAATATACTGCTTAATCTCAACCTTACGTCCAATTCTGCGTAGAGCAGAGGTGATATAACAGCCTCTGGGTCTAAAGCGAGGGTTTCGATCCTGGTATTGGATGGGATTATGGATAGTCTATAGCCACAGTAAAGAGTTGTAATACAACGAAACAGCTGTCCGTTGATAACTCAATTATTTAATCATATAGATATCAGAGGTGTATAGAGTGATTTTAATTCAGGAGGTTAGCACCTTATTTGAAGGGTCTAATTTATATCTTCCCGCGCTTTTCTCGTTCCAATACATGAATCAAACTTGCAAAGCTTTGATTGGTCAATCATATGTTTATATCGGAACGATTGGTCAGAATTTTTGAACGAGAAAAGCAGTGGTGGGGGCAGCCAACGAAAACGCTAAACTGGTAACATTTATTATACGAATTTAGCTGCGGTAATTCAGCTAATTTAGCCAAGTAACAATGGCAGAAAGAGCATTGAAATGGTAAGAAAGGCTTCGGTGACGGTCTCTTTAGAGGTATCAAAAAAAGGAGAAAGAAAGTGAGATACATGATCAAAAGGAAAAGATAGTGAAAAAAAGATTGAAGTAAATAGATAATTAAATGATCATAACTTGATATCTAACATATACTATATTTGAATCTCTATTTCTAAGCTACAATATATTAGAATTTTTGCTCTTTAGGTCTATTTTTAAGGATTCTGGAGCAAAAAAAATGAACATCCAGTTTATATAAAGCTTTATGTCTGACGTACAGTGTATGAAAGTTTCAGCTCTCTTGATCTGTTTTAAAGGGTTTGAGCACAAAAAAACTAATCGAATCTAAATTCATATTATAAGAGTTAGCGCTTATCTTTACTTCCGCTAATTTTTTAGCGGTTTAGCTGTGCCCACCATCGGAGGAGACTAGCTTTGCATTTGCGTATCCCATAACTTACTGATTATTATTATCATTAGTAATCCAAACCTCCATTCTTGTTCCTCGTTATTAATTAAGGATGTACAACTACTAAGGATGACTTATCATCATCGTTTTTTAAAGTCTTGGAATTAGGCGAGGGCCTCCCAGAGTCCATTTATTTTGGTCATCAGAAAATTAAATACGGCCTTATTTTGAATGAATTGAATTTTGAATGTTAGAGTTGTATAGTCGACAATGATCTATGATTTTTCGTATTTCATAAGCCTTGATGATATTTTCTTACATCTGTTTTAAACAGCAATTGTTTTTGCAATGAAGAATTTCCGATTCTTACGTGCAAGATGCTTTTTTTTTCTGATGTTGAGACATGCAGAAATTGGAGATAGACGCAGTTTTGGTGATTCGCCGTAAATTTCCATTGTATATAAAACTCCAGTCCTCAGGCCCCGTAATGATAAAATCTTTGGTTTCCTCGAAGCTTTCTTACGTTTTCTCAGGAATCCAGGCCATATTGATTCAATTTTAGTCTGTTGTTTTGTTGTCAGTGGACATGCTTAAATGTTCAACAGTCTACTGCGAATACAAGCCTCTGAATGTTTTACTCTTTGGCTCATTTTAATGCAACGATCTGTCACGATATCTTCTAGTTCAGCCCACTTTTAAAATGCCATGAAATGCAGTAAGATAAAAATAAGAAAAAGACGCTGAGTTTTCTCGCTTATGGGTGATTTTACGAGTTTGACACAAGGCCACACGAGTGAGACTTACAATTTGTTTAGTAATCATTCATGTAATAAATTGGACTACATACGAGATGGACTTGTTGATCCTAGTATTACTATAGCTGCCTAATCAATTCTTGCGTATGCATATCATAAGTGATTTCAATGTCCTACAAGAATCTTGTTTTGCGATTTTACGAAAGGAGATTTATTCCTGAAAGGCCTTGTGTGTGTGTGTGTTACTCAGATGAATTTGAAGGGGAAGAGAAAGGAATACGTGAAAGAAAAAAAAAAGATGGTTTTGTGAAGAATTGCAACGATCTGTAGAAAGAAAGACGAACAGAAGATAGAAGTTAAGAAAAAAAAGGGGGGAAATAAAAAAAATCAGAGAAAAGAAATATATTATGACAGGGAGGGGAAAGATAAAGTAAAAGAAAGCAAGCAAGAAAGAGAGAGAGAGAAACGAACAACATCAAAAAGAAAAACATTATTATTATTATTATCATCATCATCATCATCATCATCATTATTATTATTATTATTATTATTATTATTATTATTATTATTATTATTATTATTATTATTATTATTATTATTTATGAGAAGTAATTTAGAGAGAAAAAACATAAAAGGGAGTATAAGCAAAGGAATCCAAAAAAGGAGGAAAGAAAGAATGAAACGAATTGAAGATGATGGAAATTAACAAAAAAAAGGAAGAAAGAAACGATGGGAAGGAAGGAAGGAATTTTGAAGAAGAAAGGAGAGGAGAAATTACGAAAGAATTAGTTGAATGAAATAGAGAGGAAATAAAAAAAATCTCAGAGAGGAAGAAAGAAAAAAACAAAAAAATCAAAGAAAGAAAGAAAAAGAAAGAAAGAAATTTAAAAAAGAATGGAAAGAAGGAAAATTGAGAAAGAAAGAAAGAAGTTGAGAGAGACAGAAAGGAAGAAATAAAAAAACAACGAAAGGGGAAACCAAGAGAAAAATAAAGAAGAAAGAAAAAAATAAAAAAGAAATAGGTTTAAAAGGATGGAAAAGAAGGAAAATTGAGGAAGAAAGGAAGAAAATAAATGATTAAAAAAAGAAATTAAGAAAAAAGAAAGGAAGAGTGAAAGAAGGAAGGAAATAAATAAATAAAGATATGTAAATATATGGAAACGAAAAACTGCAAAAAAAATGAATCAAGATCAGAGAACCGTGTAATTTTCAATGACAAAAAAAGGTTTTTTTTTTCACTTTAGTTCTGATTCGACCTCTACTCCTCCTTTAGCTTCAGACGTAAGTGAACATTGGAAAAAGCTAGTCACTCAGCATGGCCATGTCTACCGGCAGAGCAGGTGGAAAGTTCCGCTTTTATGGAATTACCAGCTGCGAATGAAAGGTAACCTTTCTTTTTTCTTTATCCCCCTTTTTTTTTTACTCTTCTTTGTAAGCGGACAATATGCGTGCCTCAAACTTAACGGCCCGCGGTCCTTGGCCACTAAGAGTTCCATCCGCGCAAAATGCCCTCAGAGTTAGCAAGAACCCTCTTTTTTTCCCCAACAAGGAACCTTTATCTAGAACCCACGCCTGTAATGACGCCTAGTGGCCATGTCGGTATCTCTTCAGCTATCTCTTTCCATATTTCTCTCTCTCTCTCTCTCTCTCTCTCTCTCTCTCTCTCTCTCTCTCTCTCTCTCTCTCTCTTTCTCTTTTGTTGTTTTTATCCATGGAATCAAAGATTTTTCTCAAAACGTGGATGGCCGTTGGGATAAGAGATATTTCATTCGGGTCTTTCTTGTATTATTACGACCTTCACGTATCCATGGTCAAGGGCATGGGTTTATCATGAGATATTTCGTTCGAGTCTTTCTTATATCATTACAATCTTCACGTATCCATGGTCAAAGGTAAAAAATTATGATACTATGATGCGTAGCGCTTGCCTTAGTGCATTGAGTCAAAAGTGTGAGTGGCCTAACAGTTGGTGAAATGGAGACTTGAATTGGCAAGTCGACTCCAAACTTCAGCTGAGATTGCTAATACTTTTCAGAATGCAGTAAATTTTATTTTCCCAAATCATGATGAATAACAGCGCAGATGGGCCTCTATAACTATGTTTGGCAACCAATCTAGGAGATGAGCAATTCTGATTCCAAATCAGAGAGCAGGCCCCCCTCAGCGCATTCGATGCGTTTTGGGGTGCGTTTTGGGGTGCATTTTGGGGTGCATTTAACTCAGCATCTCGACCTGTCTCAGGCTGCTTTGACGATGTCTTGATGCAAGATTCAGGCTGGCAGAGGTGAGAGACTGAGGTTGACGGCGTGCAACTCTCCCTCACTATATTCCGAGTGCAAGTCGTGACTTCATACCCGGCACTGTATTGCAGCTTTTTTTACAATGAAGCAGTAAAGCCATGGTCATATTTGATCACAAAGAATGATGTTATGACTGATTACAACTGCAATTGGATTAAGTATAAATTATTCCAATTCATGCATCAGTTGAGATGGGTCCTGATTATACAATCGTAGATATAAGGCATCGTATATATTACCATGAGTAAGTAAGTTTAGAATTACGCATAAAATCTCGGAAAATAAGCAATTGAAGATGATAAACTTATTTTGCCATAACGTCGTCATGAGAGATTTCCTCTTATGAATATAAAGATGGTAAAAGTGAAATAATCATTAGTGATGGTAAATATACCTGAAAAGAGGGATTCAAAATGGTTAGTACACTGAACGTGACGTATTTTATCTACATAGCATTCCATACAAAACAATGGTAATCAATTGAATTAAAACAACGCGCATCATCGTTCGCTAATGCGAATCGTGTCAATCGACGCTGTATTCATAGAGCAAAGGTATCTGTCATTTTTGTCTGACTTGAGTTTGTGTCAAATTGCTCATTTTCGACCATTTTCGTCAAATAAAACCTCGTTTTATATTCAAGAAGAGTCAGTAGATGTTTTTCATTATTTTCACCTTTCTGTTAAGAGAAAAAATATGTATACCAACAAAAATTTCGTCTTTCAAAGCACCTTCAGAGTTAGGAACACGACTTCTACAACAAGGATCATTTGCCAGTTGAGAATGCAGACCTAGAATGATGAACAGTGGACATACTGGTATCTTCTTATCTTCATGCGACCATGACCGAGACACACCAGACACTATGCACTCTAGAGTTTAAGATATAAACGTAGATTCTCTCAACTTTTGTTTGGTAGAAGATCACTAATAAGTCTGAATTATCAAAAAAAGAAGTGGGGCACAAACCAAATAGTCAATTATGCACAAACGTACATTGTACATTGTATCCCCCTCTAAAAGCATATAAGTATAAAACACGCGTCTCCGTGTAACTCCTTATCTTCTTGACAAAGCTTGCTATGAGCAAAACGTTGGAATAAATAATCATGTGTTTTGAAATGTCTTCCTCTGCGATGAGATAGCGCATTCAACTATCATTATGTTAAATTGATCGCTATTTATATATTTATTGAGCTGAGTCCAAGTTATTTGTATATGTCAGTTGAGCTCAGTCCTGATTATTTGCATGTGTCAGTTGAGTTTGGTCCTGGTTATTTCTATGCGTCAGTTGAGGTACTTCCTAATCATTTGTATACGTCAGTTGAGTTTATTCCTGGTTATTTCTATGTGTCAGTTGGGCTTGGTTCTTATTATATCTATGTGTCAGTTGAGTTTGATCTTGATTATTTCTATGTGTCAGTTGAGCTTGGTCCTGATTACGTGTCAGTTGAGCTTGTCATGAATTTGTCATGCGTACAAGCCACACCAATGGAGCTTCAAGACATTAATCATTCATACATACACATAACGAGACAGCCAACTAGAAAACTGAAGAAAATTACACGTACTGTTTTGGTAGAAGGTTTTTAATTCCAAGTTCACAGACTGGATAGATCCACTTTTCAAATTTAACATTTTACGTAAAATTAAGTGCAAGAAAATGACTGTTTAAATCTAACCAGACTATTATTTTCCGTGCCTCATATCCAGCGATTAGATTAATAATCTGCAACAGACTTCATTGTTTATTTTATCATCATAGCCCCTCAAGTGGCCCGATCAACCAGCCAAGTTGGCTACAGTGTCTTCTAAAATCTATCTATCAATTTATATATCTTGATTTCTCCACATCTGAATTTCTTTGTTTCCACTGTTCTGTCCATAACTAATTATCGCAGTATGTTTGAATGTATCTATGATGAAGAGGAGAGAAAAGTTGTAAAAGAAAGAGAATAAGAAGAAGAAGAGGAAGGAGAAATAAGAAGAAAAATAAAATGAAGAAGAAAATAAAGAAAAAGAAGAAAAAATAATGATGATAAGAAAAAGAAAAAAATAAGAAGAAAAAAGAATAATGATGAGAAGAAAACGAAGAAAAAGATGATGAAAAAAAGAAAAAGGAGAAGAATAATGATGATAATAAAAATAATAGTAATAATACAACTACAGCAACTACTACTAATGATAATAATAATGATAATGATAATGATAATAATGATAATAGTAAGAAGAAGAAAAAGAAGAAGAACAATGAGAAAAACAGAGAAAGATTGAAGGGAGTTAAAGAAAGAGTAGACAAATGAGAAATGAAGCAACAAATGGAGAGATGAAGGCAAGGAGAAAAAGTGAGAAAAAAAGAAAGGAAAAAAGAAAGAGCTCAAATGTTACAAATGAAGGAAAATAAGGACGATGGTAAATGAAGGAGAACTACAAATAAAGTGGAAAAGTGGAAAAAAAAAAGACAGGTCCGGTTAGTCACTCAAAAGAAACCCACCAACGTTTTTTGGCAGCATACCGTGTTGTGGTAATGAATTAAAAATAGGAAAAAAATTATATAAAAAAATAAGTAACTTTTCCCGACCTTGGTTGGGTGGTGATCACGAAAAAGTCTCAATTTTGAAACAAATATGCGGTCGGGCACAAACTCAGGATTCAATTTAGCAAATGCTTACATTGCAGATTTAACCTCACTGAAGACGTATTGAGGGAGGATTTTTTTAAATTTTTGGACATAAAAGGGGGGAAATGTTCAAATCTTCAGCCTTCTAGCTCAGTTGGTTAGGCCTATACGATCTTTGCCAATCGATATGAATATGGCAGTTCCTCAGAGAGTTCACTGTCATGTGCCTTCTACGGGGCTGCGTGCGAGTGAGAAAGGGACTGGATGTACAGTGTGGTTCTTGTTTGGAAAGATGTTTTGTTGACCGGCGACAGAGCATAGGCTTGTTGCATGCAGCGCCTGTGATTCCCAGACGGTCATCTATCTATCTATCTATCTATCTATGTAATGACCCGGCTCGACGCTGCTTAACTTGATCTTATCCAATGCAAGTTGACTGTATCCGCAGGCTGAGCGTGTGTTACATACATACATAACCAGAAAGCCAGAGTAACTTGAAAACTAAAGAAAGCTATGTTGGTAGTTTTGGTAACTGTATTGGCTGATAGTTTCTGATGTAGAAGAAGAAGAAGAAGAAGAAGAAGAAGAAGAAGAAGAAGAAGAAGAAGAAGAAGAAGAAGAAGAAGAAGAAGGGGAAAAGGTAAGAAAAAAAAGGAATGAAAAGAAGATACAGATTGAAATAAGAGGAGAGGAAGAAGAAGCAGAAGAAAATGAGTAAGAAAAAGAGAAACAGAAGATGAAAGAGAAAAAGAAGATGAAAGAGAAAAAAAAGATGAAAGAAAAAAGAAGGAAAGATGAACAACAAATGAAGAAAAAAATGAAGAAAATAGGAACAAACAAAGAGATAGGGAAGATGAAGAAAAAAAGCTAGAAGAGAGGGAGACAAAAAGGATAAGAAGAAGAAAAATGACAAAATTGAGAAAATGAGAGAGAAAAAAAGAAGAGGATAACGAAGAAGAAGAAGAAGAAGAAGAAGGGGGAGAGGAAAGGTAAGAAAAGAAAAGGAATGAAAAGAAGAAACAGATTAAAATAAGAGGAGAGGGAGAAGAAGCAGAAGAAAACGAGTAAGAAAAAGAGAAACAGAAGATGAAAGAGAAAAAAAAGATGAAAGAGAAAAAGAAGGAAAGATGAACAACAAATGATGAAAAAATGAAGAAAATAGGAACAAAGAGATAAGGAAGATGATGAAAAAAAGCCAGAAGAGAGGGAGACAAAAAGGATAAGAAGAAGAAAAATAACAAAATTGAGAAGAAGAAGAAGAAGAAGAAGAAGAAGAAGAAGAAGAAGAAGAAGAAGAAGAAGAAGAAGAAGAAGAAGAAGAAGAAGAAAGGCATAAAACTATAATAAAAGAGAGTCAAAAAGGAGCACATTATAAGAAGAAGCCTTTGAGAGCAAGAAATGGATGAGGAGAAAGGTGTCCGAGTATAAATATTTGGCACGGATCTTTCACTGCCTCAGACTGTAATTCTCTCTCTCCCATTCTCTCTCTCTCTCTCGCTCTGTCTCTGTCTCCCTGTCTTCGCAAAACGTCAACTCCTCATCGAACGACTTAGCAAAGACGCATTGCTCGACATTGCCAAATACGGCGCCACAGAAAAGGAGCTACCGTTGCATCTCAGGCACCCTATTTAAACTATTGATTACAGTCGTACACTGCCACGATTCTTCGCTGATGGGTTTTCCCCCTGTCAAAGGGAACATTTGAAGGTCTTCTAATTATTTCGTCGTAAGGGGGATAATCAAAAAGGGGAAATGTTTGGGAAATTCCGTGAGAAACTTTGCTGGTGGTCAAATAACGTTACCTCCTCAGCATTTTGGGTGGGTGTGCGGAGCTTGTGGTCGGGATAGAAGTTTGGATAAGGTGTGGGTTGAAGCTTAACTGAACGGGGTTAAGGGTGCGAAATAGAGCATCCAATTCTTGCCCCTTCTTTATCTCAATCACAGGGTTTCAACGCTACATAACGATCTTCATGCTATCAAAGTCACTCTTACAAAATAACCGCTTCGAGCTTATCTTTCGATTCTCTCGTCTTTTTGTTCTATTAGGAACCATAAATCAAATCTGCCGCCCAAACTGTCAACATAAGTTTCTTCAGTTTTTAAGTTGGTCGGGCTGGTTGACTGGTAATGCACCTGTCACGCGTATAGGTCATACCGACGGGGCTAGCAGGCATCACATTTGAACATTTATTTCTTTGTTTAGGAAAAAACTGTTTCTTTGGAAAATTACGTCCCTCGGTAGGTTTTTAAGGGGAGTCCGATTCGAATTTGAAATTAATCTTTCGATTTATGTCCGGTAGCATTCACGCTTGCTTCTTGTTATTTCTTTTTGTGAGTTCAGATTTTTTCAGTTGACTGTATCCAATAAAAAACAAAAAAAATCAACATTCATCGATCACTTTTTTTTCTCCATTTTTTTCTCTATTGATCACCCTAAACAGGGCATGCTGTCAAAAGATGTTTGTCATGTGATTGTTTCTATTGAGTGACTAACCAGACTCGTCTTTTTTTTTCATTTCTCTGTTGTTTTTTTTTTTGTTTTATATACTTATTCATTTGGCTCCTTAGTCCTTGCCATTTCCAGCATGAAGGCTAAGGTTGCTATCAAAGTAAATACATCTAATAGCCTTAAATCTAATAGCCTACTAGTTTCTTCATGATAATACTTTTATTTAGTTTTCAATCTCACAGGTTTTTATTCGGTAAAGGAGAGAAGGTGTTGGCTAGAAGTTCTATCAGGTGTCATTAAACAAGTTTCTTTTTATATCTTGAGGCGAGAGCAGACGAAATAGATAAATCTGGTTGGTGACAAAAGAGACACCGTCATATGACCAACGCCTTTTGGTAGCATACCGTATCGGGGGTGATCAATAAAAAAAAAATTGGATAAAAGACGTCGGAAAAAAGTTACTTCTCTCGCCTTTGGTTGAGCGGTTTTCCGATTTCCTGATTTCCAAAAATCGAGCATGAATGGAGTTGGACACAAAATGATAAATTTAGCACATATTTACATAGTAAAATGAACTCCCCAAACCCCTGGATACTTATTTTTGGGGGTGGAGAGCAGTTGAAAAAAAGAAGTTTATTTTTCTAGACGTAACAAAATTTTGGTGAGGTCTGTACACGCAATACATGCATAGTCAGCTGGACCAACTTAAGAACTGAAGAAATCTATGTTGACAGTTTTTTGTGACAGTATAGAGTTGACGGTTTCTTACATTTTTCAAACGTCTATAAGAACATTTTATGTACAAGGTCTTTCCGGAAGTACCCAGCCATTTTGTATATTTCGAGAATATGCAGAAAAATAAGGGGCGAATCACTCAGCTCTATTGAATGGAGCATTGGAACAGAAAGGTCAACCAATGATATTGCTCCATGACAATGCGCAGCCTCGTCTTACAGATTCAACGCAGCAAATGCAGCTGCTCCTACATGCAGTACATTCTATACAATCATACGATAAGGTTTTGTTACCTACTATACAGCGATAAAATAAGTTTTTAGACCCTCACGAGACATCGATACAATACATTCCGGTTGTTCATCATCAGCAGCAGCAGAAGCCTTTTAGCGTCCGTCTTTGGACACAGACCTTTCTCAAGATTCGAAAGACCTCTCTATCGTTGATGTTGCGGAGCCATTACTCCCTAAATTTGTTTAGCTCGTCAAACCATCTTAATTTCTGTCTGCCGGGATTGCATGTGATCCCTGGGAATCCATGTTGTGGGTCGTGATGTGCAGCGGTTGCCTGGCATTCCAGCAAAATGTTCAGCCCGTTGCCATTTGAGTTTTATAATGGATTCTACGATATCTTTGTCTCCTGTCTTTTCTCTAATCTACAGTTTTGTCTAATGATCACTCTATGTGAGGTTAAGCGTGATTCTCTCTTGTGCGCGTTGCATGGTTCTCACCTCGAGGGGGCAATCTTTTAGTTAGCTTCCCTGTTTCATAGGTGTCTATCGAGAGTATGCTTTGGATGTGCACCTTTCTTTTTATGACCAATGGGATTTTTCTGTTCTTGAAAATCAAGCTTGCTCTATCGAAAGTTCACCAACCTAGTGTGATCTCTCGCTTGATTTTCTTTTTTGTAAGGATTTCATGGTAGATGTTGTGGTCCACTTCAGGTCTGCGCTTTCGATTTTAATTGCTGTGTCTTTCTCCTCAGCATGTTTGCAGAACCTGATATTTGTTTTAATGAAGTTCATATGAAGACCAACTTTCTTGCCTCCTTCATTCAGTTCGTGTAGCATTATTTGGAGATCATGAAGGTTCTTAGCAAAGAGAACGATGTTGCCAGAAAATCTGAGGTAACTTACGTATTCACAGTCTATTCCGAATCCTGTAGGTTCCAAGTCTAGGTTTCGAAAGGTCATCTCAAAGTAGGCTGTGAAGAGTTTGGGTGAGCTTGTATCACCTTTCCTCACTGCTTTATTCTAGTGGAAAGGACTAAGAGTCTTAATGGAGCCTAATGGAGGAACTGCTGTGTTTGAAGACAGCCATGAAATAAGTGTTGTCCTTTGCTACACCATACGTTTCTAGCTCATTAATGCTACTCTACTACTCAGTTAACCAAAGTTTGGTGTCCTCTTTTCATAGACAAGGCTTCTCTTCTCTATTGCTTTGTATTTTATTGAATTAACTGATAGCAGAACTGAATGATCATCCACTCTTTTCTCTTCTATTTTCCTCCTGCTTTCTTTCGTTTCTCAAGAAACTAAACATACAGTCTATGTTTCTTACTTCAACTGTTAAAATCCTTACATATTGTCACTTTTATCATCAGAATATTTGATTTAGTTTGACAAGGAAGGAAATTATGTTCTGTAAAATAAATGTTTGTCCCTCATTAGGTTGTGAACTTTTTGATGTAAATACGTATATATATATATTAAGAAATAGATATATAATCCGACAGAAATAACTATAAATAAGTTATATTGCTTTGTCTAACTCTATTTGAAGTCAATGTACGTTGAATGTGTCATTTGGCGTTGACTGCGTTAATAGAATGAGCAATTAAAGAGGAATGGGCTGCTGCAGGAATCGAACCTGTGATCAATAGGTAACTACTTTAACGGTGTCAGTCGAAGGTTTGATTCCTGCAGGGGCCTATTTTCTTTAATTGTTTATTCTTTATACAGTATCTCGGCCAAATGATACATTCCTGTGTATTAACTTGGGGGTAATGCATATATATATATATATATATATATATATATATATATATATATATATATATATATGTGTGTGTGTGTGTGTGCGTGTGTGTGTGTGTGTGTGCATGTATGAATATATATATATATATTACCATCTGCTTTTTAGCGTCGTTAAAATCTTTATACACCGTGCCTTTTTATCAACCCATTCTCGTTTTCTTCCTCTTAATGTCTTTATAATTAAGTGGCCGCAGTCGGCTATCTATCTGCAAAAGTTCCAAGCGAGCACGCTTCATCATGTCGATTTATCTGCTTAGGATGTTTTTACCGCCCTGTTAATGTCTGGAAAGGGTTACAGTGTTATTCATTTTATCATTGACCAAGTATGTAAGTATAGTTCACACATACCCTCGCAAAAAGTAACATTAAGAAAAAATGCCATTTGAAAATGAAATAAAATATCTAAAGATTAGAAGAAATATTCAATTAAAGAGTCTTTATCAGCCCTCATTTTGTAACAATACAGAAATTAAATGGAAGTCAGAATAGAATTTTGATAAAGAATATTCATGAGGCATATCACTTCAAGCGTCAAGATGTTCCGTCTCCAAATACAAAAGTTTCAAAAGGGTTCAAAACATCCATACCTATTTAGTTAGGATTATTTTTAGAAAATTATTTTTTCAACGACTGAAGTATATAGAAAAGGGGAATATAATTAATCTAAGTTCGGAAAAATGTTTATTTCTTTTCAATTTCACAGATCCTTGCTCTTTCGATAACAGTCTGCAAAACATTCTAGAGGTATCAGCAATCTGCTCTTCTTCAGACGTACATGATTATCAGCTTCTTAGATTAAATATGGTATCCCTGTTCGTGGGTAATGACTAACAGAAAACAATTCTTGAAAACGCACAAGCAAACAACGAATCATGGACTCAAATGTTTGTGTCCGCACGTTCAAATGATGTTAATTTACTCCCTACACTAAAAGTTTTCAGAGTAAAATTCTACAATTTTAGGTCGCTTTTCAGTTGTATACTTTTCCATGGTGAATTCCAGAAGGATCCTTTATATATCCGAGTAGAGGAAAATCAGAAAATATTAAAACAGAAAAAGTTACGATTATTTCAAATCCACCTTGTACAACTATCAATTTGTCATTGATCAAAGAATTTTCAGTTTTTACTCTCTTTGAAGACTGTGAAAAATTGCAAAAGATAAGAATTCGATTTTTGATCCTCTGAAACCAATTGTATGTACCCCGAATAACACAATCCATCTTGCAATGAAAAGGCTACATCAAAGCATTACTCTAGGTTGGTCGCTTAGCCAAAACAATAGAAATTATAACATATAGAAAAATATAACATCTACAAACATCTACAAATATAACAAAGAAACATACTGAAATATACAGAGGCGTATAGAAAAATAAATACAAATATTAAAAAGCATATAAAATAAAAGCATATAATACATATAAAATGTAACATAGAAACACTTCTAAATATAACAGGAAAACATATAGAAACATATAAAACATGCAAAAACATATAGAACGATATATCATACAGAAAAAAATATAGAAATATCCGTGCCTTGCATTAATGAATCATCGTAGATGTGTGTATATAAGAACTAATCATCTTAGAAAAACATCTAAAATCATCAAATGAAAAGATGGACAGTTTATCTAAAATCATCTAAAAAGAAAAGGTATTTTCTATCTAAGATCATCTAAAAAACATACCAGCTCAAGATTTGGGAATTGTTTGTCCAAAATGACCTCAGAGACCAGGAAGACCTCTAGAAAATGTACTCTTTAGACACATGCGCGAGGTTGTAGCCCCCAAAATGTGACTAGGGGTGCCCGGAGAAACACACATATACATATAGATCAGCACATAGATACGGTCACTCAAAGAGAGAGAAATCTGAAGTTCACTTGGTTGGGCCATCTGTGCGGCTACGGTGATTCGACATCGTACAGAGGCAAACAATTTAGAGCTTAAAACTGAGGTTGTAGGAAGGAATATTTTGACTAGTGTGAGAGAGAACAAGAAATTGTTTCCAATTGATTACGATTCTAGAAATCGACAATTTCATTTTTGATCAAAATGAAAGAAAGAAGTAGGTGCATTTGGGATAAAGAAAGAAAGAAAGAAAGAAAGAAAGAAAGAATGAAAAAAGAAAGAAAGAAAGAAACGATCAAGCTTCCCTTTCCGCCATCGACCCCCACCCCAGCCTCACAGAATGCAATATTCTTTCATCTACAAAAGATGCAAAGTACATACCTGTCTTATCAGCATCGGTAGAGAATCATGTCCAGGGAAGGAGGGGATGAATGAGATGGACGGAAGGAGTATGGGCGGTTTCCCTACGCTAATTGCTCAGTCCTTAATCACGGAGAAAGTCCCCTAATTCGGACGATGGCGTCAATTGGTCGTGGCTCAGGTAGGGGTTTTTCTCATAGAAAATCGGGGGAAGATTGGCTCAATCAGTGTCCTAACGTTCCAATGCTTACCTTTGTGCTATGTTATGGTCAACGAGCTTCATCTCTCCCCCCCTTTTTTTTCCTCTTTCTTTTTCGAAATATCTCGTGCGTGTGTGTGTGTGTAATCAAGCAACGATATAGGTTGATATCAAAGAGAAGACAAAAAAATCGTCAGTGACAAGAAAGTGGTAAAGGCGCGGGAGCGGAAATGCTCTGAGCACTAATGGTAAAAACTGTCAGAAATAGTTCTGAAGGGAAGCCTGGTTCTGTGGAGAGTGTATTTGATCAGACAGACTGCCTGGCCGCATATTAAACTATCACCGTAAGTTTTAACACTTTCTCTGCCATACAGCGCACCACGGTTAGACGGGGTGAAAATCAATAGTCATATTGCCACCTTTTCCTTGCCAGATCTCCAAGCCATATTTTTTTCTGTCGTCAAAACTTAGTAATAGTTTTAAATGCTGTATACTACCACTGAAGTATTCTAAGTTTAACATTAGTTACTTGCTCAAAAGTTAGACTCCAACTCATGTTTTAGTCGGTTACGGCGTAACTCTCATCATTCTGTGGTCACTTCCTACATTGACTTGATTTAGAACCTGGATATCTTTGACAGTGTTGATCTTATCTACTAGGGTGACATCGATTTTGTTTTTGGTTCAGTTATTGGGGCTCTTGTATTTTGTATTGGCCTTCTTCTTCTTGAAGATGGTGTTCATGATTTTGAACCTGTTATGCTTTTTCTGAACTCGACTCTCCCTAACTGTTTACGCACATGCTCAAATATTCGGCATACTCTTGTTAGTTCTCGTTGTTCTCCCGATCCGGGACTGCTGAGAGGATTAAAAAGAGCCGCTGTAGAATTGATTGGGAGTCCCTTCACCATAGACCCCTGCAACCCTTTCCCCAGACCCACAACCACACAATCACAATTGTCACATGCTTGGAATCAATATCAAATACATTTTCGGTGAAATCTCAATTTGTACGTTAGGACAGAAAAAATCCCTTCCGAATATTCATCCCGCTGACACCCAGAACAGTTTCTGTGCTGAAGATAATTCTGTTATATTCCTTAAATTCTCTTTCCTTGTTTAGTTTTTATAAAACGAACAATATCACGCATCTCAGTCAATAACTGAACAACCGAAGCGGCAAAATTTGGAGCAATGTAAAAAAAAAAAACTATCCTATGAATATGGTCAGAATAAATTCTAATTATGACATCACTGGTTTTTTCCATGGGAAAACATCTAAAATAGAGTGAAAACAAAATGTAAACATATGTAAATTCTGGAGAGTTTCGGTGTTATTAGTAAAACCGTCAAAACAGAGCGAAAAAGAAGTTCACAAAAGCCTTTATCCTGAAAATAAAGAAGACATTTTAGTAGGAGTCTAGTAGAATACTGATACTAATCTTCAAATTTGTAGACAAAACAGTACGACCAAGAACGCTGGAACAAACGCAAACATAAAAAGATAAAACCTTTCCTGTGATGTTTACGGTCGCTCAACTTACATTGGAAACACAAACAAATTTCATAATAGATTAAACAAAGTAATTTTTTTTTAAACCTGAGAAATAGATAGGGATTCCCCAATAGTAGCAGTTTGAGTAATACAACACAACTTATTTGGATTGAAACTTTTGGTCTTTGACTTTCCATGATGAATTCTTGAATTGAGTATTTTTACTTTTTATCATATCCCCGTCTTTCCTTTATCATATTGTCAATTTCTGTCACAAATTTCGACGTTGGATACTCTTTGATCGTTGAATAAAATAGCGTAAAATCGGAACAAAAAAGTAGTATCTGACAGGTTTGGAATCTGTATCCAACAACATAGGTGATGGTCTTTTGTTTGACACCTGGATTCCCTGATGAAGCGAGTCATAGTCATACAGTCCTCTTTCTCCGGGTCTGGCCCTAGGTTCTTTGTGCTCTGGGAACGCTGAACTTCGGCACCTTTCAGTGTATAGTATTGAAAATTCTATTAGTCTTAAAAAGAGGCGTCTACAACAAATGAATCTTCCCGATAGTCACCTATGGAGCTGAAACATGGAGCCCAACCAAAAAACCATGCAACATGCTCATGAAATAATCATGCTGAACATCACATTTGGATACCACAAAACAGTGCCGTGTATTAGAGAAAAACATGAGTCAAGGACATCATAGAATCTATCAGAAAAAAATAAATGGGAGATGGGCGGGTCATATTGCAAGAATGCCTGACAACTGACTCACAATATGGATCCCTAAGAGATCATGCTGATGATAATAATGATGATGATCTAATGATATTCCACAATAGGAAAATAGATGTATAAGTACTTTGCTAAACTGACTGATCATAAACATCGGTTATTCTAATTCCAAATAATGATTAATTCACTTTGCTTTTGAAAAAAGTGTATTCAACTGTCAGATATTCCTGACAAATCTGACATCACACCAGGGAAAATACACCATTTTTATTTAACTTTTTTTTTCTTTGTTTTTGTTTTATTTTTCTTTCGAAATTTCTTCTTGGATGAAGTATTGCAATATTATTTTCAATTTAGCTTTTTACATTCATCCTAACTTTTAGTTGCTATTAATCGTAACTTTGAGTCCCTGCTGATGAAAGGTCAAAAGCGACCAGGCGTATAATGGACCCCCTATCAGAATGTCAGTTGAATTTTTACCCTAGGCTTACTCTTCAGTTACTGATCACGTTGTTTAATCGTTGCCTCGGGAATCTGGTCTGATTCAATGTTGCGATAAAAAGCAACTGGAAGTGAAAATAAAGGTAACAACGAGTAAAAATTGATGATAATATTTTTATTCTGCTTAACTTATTCATTTTTGCAGTATGTCTTTTTTATACTAGGAAAATGCTGTTGCCTCAGGTACACGGTAGGGTCCTCATCCACTATTGGTGATTGCCTGTGTAGCTAGTACGTGGGGCTAATCGTTTTATACTACTAATATTCGCCATGTTGTTTGTTTTTGCCACCAAGTTATACTTTTAAATAATTTCAATGCTAAACGGAAATATTTTCAATATACATTTTAACAGTCAATGTGTATTTGAGGAAGTTATAAAAAGCAACGATCATATAAGAAAAAGACTTATTATCTCTTAAAAGTTATCTCTGAATGTACTTATAAACGTTCTTTGCATATATCCACATTGAGGGTATTGCCGGGTTGGATACACACAGGCATTTCTTAGTACAACCCATTTCTGGTTTGCCAGGCCTTTTGAAGCTTTAGTCTACTTCTGCATGTAGTATTCTCCGATGGTCATGCATTTAGGTACTGACTATGCTGGACGGTGCTTAACTTCGGTATCTGACCAAAACAGGTGTGTCCAACGTAATTTGGCCATCTTTAGCTTGAGGAGAGGTTTTCTCAGTTCTATTCTTTATACTGAATACTTATCAGAGAGGCATTGAGTACAATTTTAAAGTCTTTGGTACGGCAATAGATGGAAGCATGACGTACTGTACTGGTGTCAAGCTCTCTACCAGTGGGCCACCTTCAAAGTGAAAATACTTTTGATCGAACCAATTTCCCTCCGGCAGTGAGTAAATAATAGCGATGATCGGAAAATGAATGATATGCTTTAGTACTCGAGCCCACATCCTCAACGGAAGCACTGTTTAGACCTACCTGCTTGAATATTTTAGCTACCAAGACTCAACCAGAAGAAAGTCCAGATAAGACCTTTGAGCATATCACCCACTTCAATCGACAGCCGTTCTTGTGCACATTAGTTTTTTCTAATACATTTTCCATTCTTTTGATGAAGCATTATAAATCATTATTATCTTTTTAATTTCATGACTAATTTAATTATTACCTTCATATTGATTCATTGGTTGCATTTCACGATTCGAAATAGAAAACTAGAGACCACGCTCTTTAAATATCAGCGCTCTAACCATTGAACTATGTCCGTAAGTGATGCAAGGTTAATTGTTATTTTTAAAAAATCCTAGTTGTCAACAGCTGTTTCTGGTTGTATTAAAAACAATTTTGATGGTTTTATTTACAAGTATTAGAATATTTTTTTTTTTATCAGTAGCTTCAATCCTCCCTTAACCGCCCCCCCACTCTGCAGACTCCAGGGAATGCGTTCAATGAAATCTGAAGTATAAACTAAAATTAGAAACAAATCCAAGAGAAAAAAAAAAAAAACGAAATTTAAATTAGATGTAAAGAAAAGATGAAATATCAAAATTATTTTTTCAAGAACGAAAATAAATTTTGCGGAGTATTTTAGAAAAATAGATAAACTATACAAATATTAAAGAAATTGCTGTCAAAATAAATTTTTAAAAAGTCAAAAAACGATCGCATTTTCTCGGAAGCTGTGATAAGTGGCGAGGGGAATATTTACAGATGATGGCTATACCTCAGAATTTTGCATTTTAAATATTTTTTATTATTATTGAACGTTTCATCTTTAGTTTTGTTTGTCGCTTTCAGATTTTTTATTCCCTCTATTTTGTTGTTGCATCGTTAATATTTCAGTCGAGTCATTTGCAGTTTTGTCTCTGCGCATGTGCAGGAGTCTTGGGTTGGAGAGTTACACCTTTCAAGAGTTAAAATTTATACTGCCAATTCGGGGAAGTGCAGAGTGGCCGAGCGGTTAATCACCCTGGAAATGGACTCGGCGACTTAATTTGAAACTCTCCACTCTTGGTATAGGTAGAGCAACACATGGCGATGTGAGTGAAGCCAATTCGGGTGCTTGTCGATTGTATTCCGCATATCTTAAACTGGAACCAAGGGAGAGAGAACTTGTGGTATTTGGAGCCCCGGCAGGGACCACTGAATCTATTAAACAAACTACGTATCAAACTATATAACCATCAATATGTCTTCCTAAGTTTCTTTTGGAATTAGTCAGTCTCAACACATTCATCATCTCACACCTCAGAGTGGCGTAATGATCACTGGCACAGAAAACAGAGTTCTTTCTGAATTCGAGTTTCGTTCGAGGCAATCTTCCTTTCCTCTGTTAACCCTCCTTCTTATGTGTTATTTTCTTCCTTCCATTTTTTCTTTTGTTGAGTTTTTACTTTTTCCCAATGTAACAACAATGATAGATGACAATGACCTAACCAAAAACAAGAGATGTCTTGCACGGATAACTGTGATAGTGACCTACGCTAAAACAGATGGCTTAATCATGTCCACTTCTAAAGCCCAACTGAGGACGATTAGTCTCGCTAGAGTTTGCAAATCCCATTTACAGAGAATGCAAATAAAGGAAATGAAATGCGACTCATGGTTTTTGAATATCGTTTTATAGAGGAATGGCTTCTGTTTTGTTTACTTTTTAGATTCAATGAAGCAAAGGAGTTTGACCATAGCCCAACTAAGCTTGTCCCTTTCTTTGTTTTTCCTCTTCCTCTTTCTTCCTTTCCAGCTTTAAGTGTTATTCCATCCCATCTCTAACACTCTTTTCTTCTTTTTTCCATTAGCTTTATTCTCTTTTGCTCTCCTTCATTCCTTTCATTCCTTTCATTCCTTTCTTTTTCTTTAGTCATTGAACATCTTTTTCTTTTATTTCTTTCATTCATTCTTTTTTTTTCTTTCATTTGTCATTTTACATTTTTTTCTTCCTTTGGTATTTCAACATATTTCTTTTTTTTTCTTTCATTCTTTCCTTTTCATCTTCCTTCTTTAGTCTTTCAACATATTTTCTCTTTCTTTGATTCATATTTTTTCCATCTTCATTCTTCTGTCATTCAACATATTTTATTCTTTTCTTTCTTTCGTTCATTCTTTTTTTTTTTCATTCTTTAGTCATTCAGCATATTTTTCTTTCATTGATTCATATTTTTCATCTTCCTTCTTAACATATTTTTCTCTCTTTTATTCATTCTTTTCATCGTTTTTGATTATTCAGCATAATCCTCAATTCTTCCTTCCAATCATTCCTTCTTCCTCTCTTCTTTCTTTAGTCATTCAACATATTTTTTCTTTCTTTCATTCATCCTTTTTCTTTCATGCATAGTATCCATTTTCTCCTTATCCTTCATTCAATGCCTTTTTTTCATTCTTCCTCAACCCCATTTTTATTCTTGTTTTCATCTCCAATTCTTTCTTCTCTTTTTTCACATCTTTCAGTTTCTCTTTCATCTTCTCTACTGAAACCACTTTCGATCGGTTTTTACTTTCACTTGTATCCATTTTTCAAAAGGTATACTTCTTCCTTTTTAATTTTAAGAAAATCCCCTGAGACTCATGAGACACCTATACCCAGAGATTGCTGCGATATAGATGTCATTCAGATCACTTTTTAGAAGTCTACTGGGGACGTATGTGTCACAGAAGTCAAGTAAATGAGATTTCCCCTGCTTTTACAGACACAGACAATGACGTCATCATAGTATTAACCCAAGCAGAATGTACAAACGGGAGAGATGAATTGGTTGAGTGATTTGCGAATTCCGTGTTTATCATCTGCCCTGGGACAAATGTCTGATGAAACACAATCAACATGCTACAAGTTTTAAGCGTTGTCTTGTTGTCAAAAGTCTGTGGCTAACCTGGCAGCGACGCCAGAATCGACTGCCTTGCGATTCAGACTAAAAATACAGAATTCTATACTTTCGAAATAAATAGACTTGTTTCCTAGTGTAGATTCTGAATGTTCTTATTTCGATTAATAACTCTTAATAACATTCTTCGGCGTATACAGGTGTAAAATTCAAGAAGAGACGTAAACTTGTTTTTCTCTATACGATGAATCTCGGAAAAAAGTTTGGGAGTTGATGATTTTTTTCAAAGTTGTAGACAAAAATCTGAGTTTTCTTCAAACCGTGTTACTTAACCTGAATTCACGTCCGCCATTTATTTATTTTTTTCAAATTCGAAATAAAAGCCATAGTTATGTATAACCCAATTTGATGTCTACAGAACCTGATGTATAATTGCGTTGCCTAAATCAAGTATTTCCTTACTGACCCGGCTTTGAATATTTGCTCTAAAAGCATTTACAAAATCAGCGACTGTTAACTGTCCCAGTTTCATGGACATTAAGATAGTTTTGAAGGCTCATTAGAGTCCTTCATTAGCAAAAACATGGCGGCACGCTGTGAAAGACAACAGTTCAAGAGAAGGGAGGTAACTCATTTGGGCTGTGTAATTAACATTCTGATTACGAATTTCCTTTTTCATTGTAGTTTAATTTTCCCCATTGTTGATTTGAACAGAGCTTAATTTCCAGAGTATCTATCTATCTATACTATCTCAGTCTCTTTATTCTTATCTATTTATCTATTCGGTCTTTTCATCAGATCCATATATTTATCTATCTTTGACCATATATATATCTATCTGCTGGCAGATATATTGACTTACACTAATTAAAAAAGGTGTATACGAAGTGCTACCCGAATGTTCGGAGGAATAGAATAATGCAGACGAACCGAATGTGCTACAGATTTTTGCTGCCACCGTTTGTGAGCAGCACTCTTTGTGAGGTCGCTGTGTACATTCCTAAAAAATATTACGTCGATATATATATATATATATATATATATATATATATATATATATATATATATATATATATATATATATATATATATATATATTAGGAAACTTTACAGCTTGATACACTTAACAAATTTTGAAATTTCGAAAAATTGTATCATTTACGTCAATTATTTCCCAACATCTATTGAAAAATTTTCCAAGAATTTTTATTTTCAGAGTGAATCTTTCTTGTTAGGATCATCAGTTGTTTAACGTGTAAGTGTTTAGAAGATTTAAAAGCAAATCAGTTACATCAACATGACTCTACGGTAGGGCTGATCAAATCAACTTCCCCTTGAGCAATGATTTTAACATATAGCTTCATTTTATCATTTTAGAACTCTGATATATATATATATATATATATATATATATATATATATATATATATATATATACAAATATATATGTATGTATGTATATATATATATATATATATATATATATATATATATATATATATATATGTATATATGTGTGTGTGTGCGTGTCTGTGTGTATGTGTGTGTGTATAGATAGATAGATAGATAGATCTTTACTTGAATGATATAACATTTCCATCAGTCACCAGCGCTTGGAATTCGTAAATGAATTCTTTCCATCAGCTGCAAAAACTTGGATTCCGTAAATAATCATATTCCCATCCGTCGCCAGAACATGAAATTCATAAAAAAACAAACTTCCATCTTGTGTCAGAGTTTGGAATTTGTGAGTAATATCATACTTCAATTTGTAGCGAGGGTGTAGAATTTGTGAATAATGTCTGATTTTCATCTGTTGCCAGAGCTTGAAAATTGCCAATGATGTCATATTCCCATCTGTTGCCAGAGCTTGGAAACTGCGAATGATGTCATACTCCCATCTGTTGTCAGGGCAAGGAACTCGTATCCAAGTTAATAGTAAGAATATTGTATGCTGATTTTCAAGAAACATGTTTTCTCCACTAGGAAGATTCGCTCAACACAGCTGTTTTACTTTTTCAATAACTTTCCAATGAAAGTAAGTCCTGAAAAATCTGCATTCCACAAATTGGTTAACAATCAAAGGCTTGGAAAAAGTTCACGAACGCTAGTAGACAAACTGCACAGAAAACTACAGCTGTAAAGCAGTCATAGTGACAAATATTCCTCACTGGGCACTTGAAAATTTCAATCCTATATCAGACTAAGCTAGGCTAGGTAAATATTACTGCGCGTCACCTTGGCCGAATTGTTAGCAAGTCAGTTTTACATGCCATTACTACTGGGATGATACTGATCTTCACCTAGGGTTCCATAATTGTGGTCTTATGCCAGACCAAGCCACGCTTCGTGAATATTAGTACGCCTCGTCTTGATGGAATTGTTTATAGGTTATTTCTACTATATTACGGCCAAATTGCGTTGGATATACTGGTTCTTGTCCGATCGAAGTTAAACAAGTCGAGCCCAATCTCCACGCAGATGGATGACCGTCTGGAAATACCGGGTGCCATTAACAGCAACAAAATTCTTCTACGGTCCTCTAAGCCCATGCTCTGCCACCGATTAACAGCTATGGTAAGATTTTGCATCTGGTCATCTTTCATGTAAACGCTGCTTCATGGAGGACACATACCAAGGTGCTGTACTAAGAGCCACCATACTCGTATGATCGAATCGTAGCAATCATATGTAGATCATTATACGCTACTACAGTGAGATCGATCATCATAGGGAACCCCATAAGTCAAGTTTGGTCCTAGACAAGGCTATGTTCCATAGAGAGGTACACACTCACATACTTCTATTAATATACGAGAAACTGTCGAAATGACATCGAAGCAAGTGGTTGCTCGTAAAATTGCAGATCCTCCAGAATTATGTCCTTATTCCAAACTCAGCCAAGCTTCCTACAAGGGCGCAGAAATAACTCAACTCGCAAAAGAATCGCGTTTCGACATTCATACATCGTAAAGTTATGGTTTGGTCATTAGCTTCGGAGCGAGAACTCTTAATGAATTCGTTTTTAAGATTTGGTAAAAATTTGTGCATTTTTTAATATTGATCTTCTAACAATCGGAATGGTAAAGAATAAGCAATTTTGGGGGTATACTATGCTTTTTTGTTCAAGGCAGGTAAAAAATGACTGAAACATAAACACGTATTTGAACAGTTTACACAGATTCGTGGGAAGTTTCTAACGCATCCAGAAAATGAATTATTATTTTTTGAACGTGAAAAGTGGTCATAAAAGTTTTAAAATAATGCTTTATAATAATTTATCAAAGAATGAATTTTAAAAAATGTATTAAAAAATAAAACCATCAGACTGAAAAAAAAAGAAAAAAGAATATGGCTTCCGTGAGGGATGAAAGATGTTTAAGTGCGTTATTTTGTTTTCTGCCCTCTGGTTGCGTCTTAGTAGCTCAATTGGTAGAGCAGGTGGACGTTGACTGTACTTCCTTAAATCCACGATATGACTCATTCGTTATTTATGATCAAAGTTGTTTACTCGCCACTGTGGCAGAGTGATCAGCATGAGTAAAAGATTACGATAAAAAAAGTGATAAGTACATCAAGATGAAAATAAAGAAAGAGTAGTACTAATAATCAAGAATGACTAATAAGACTCTAATCAAGTATACGTGCAGTTCGACAACTGCATATCTAATGCGTCACTCAGCTAGCTCACGAAATAGTTCATAACAGATTCTCTTCTGTAGCATTTGATACAACTCCCTCACTGATTGCATTGAAGAGAGGACTGTTGGAGTCGTCCTTCAACAAGTATTTCCTTAGGTAGCCAATGACCTGCTAATACCAAAACTTGACCATATTCGTGTGAAACTAAAACTTGAGCAGTTTGTTTCAATCTTCACAGCACAAAATCTTTTTTTCCGGGGTACAGCAAACTGACAGATTTCTGTTTGCTCTGACCATCATCAGCAAAACATGATTTGCTAAACTTTAAAGATCTATTATTAATTTGGTATTGTCTGTTAAGTGAGAAAAATATATTCTATCCTATCCTATTTGATCATCTGTGGTGATAATTTTAAAATGACTAGCTCGTTTAATTTTTTCAAAAAATCAAACGTGCACTTTTAATGATTTTAACTTTTTTTTTAACAAAATAGTGGGGCTATAATATCCATTTGATTTTGTTCGATTAGCATGAACATTTTTGCAATTCTTATTTCCTTTTTAGATATCGGTGTGAACTGCGTATCAACTTATAACGGGCACCATTTCGTTACTGTAATCAATTGGCCTACATCAGTACCAGAACTTTGCTTCGTTTCACTCGCTCGCTTGGATGATATTCATCATCATCATCAGTCTTTAAACGTCCCTTGTTGGACATAGACCTTCCCCAAGATTCGCCACACTTCTTTATCATGGGTGTCGCGGAGCCAGTACTCCCTGAATTTGTCTAGCTGGTCTCTCCATCTAATCCTCTGCCGACCACTTTTGCACATGTGATCTCTGGGGATCCTTGTCGTGAGTCTCGATGTCCATCGGTTGTCTGCCATTTTTACAATATGGCCAACCCACTGCCATTTGAGATCTTTAATGGATTCTATGATGTCCCTGACTCTTGTCTTCTTCTAGATGTACTATGCTGTTTTGCAGTCTCTTCGTGAGAGGTTGAGCGTATTTTTTTCATGTGCACATTGCATGGTTCTCAATTTGCAGATCTGTCTCTTGGTTAGGTTCCATGTTTCAGCTCCTTAAGTTACTATTGGGTGGATGCATTGGTTGTATACCCTCCTCTTTAGGATTAATGGGATCTTCTTATTTTTTTGGAGGTTGGGCTCTAAAAACAAGAAAATCCCATTATTCCAAAAAAGAAAATCAAGACGTGACTTGACCGAGCATTAACAATCCGTTATTGAAACAAATTTGTGACGAGCAATGAAATGCACAACCTAACAATATGGAGTGTATGAAATCATAGTATGAGCCAACAAACAACATTAAATGTACCAATTACCAGCTTTTAACCAAAGAAGGTGATTCTGCGTATATGCTTGAGATGGAAGTAAATATTCAACAATAAGCTCCTTCCATGGAAGCAAACGGTTGATTCAAGTAAGCATTGGTCACAATTCGATCAGTTCAAGACCTTAGTCGATAAAAAGCTTCCGTCTGGATTCATTCAACTGAACAGTGTAAAGTCAGGATTAATTTAGTCCGTTTTATTAATTTGGTGACCAAGCTAAATTGTTACAGCTTGGTAGGGAATTATTCACAGCTCTGCCATTTTTACAGATTATTATCTGCTCAAGTTTTTATATATTTCTTTTGATAAAAGAAATAGCCTTTAAAGACTGCAAAAGGAACCGAGAGCAGATTTTGCTGAAAATTCCCTGAAGGATGTAATTAAGAAATTGTCGGAATAATGACCGGAGATCGGGGGACAACAAATAAATATATCTTTCAATAAAGGTAATGTCGAAAATAAATTTCTCTTTTATTTATACATAATAGACAGAGGAAATTTTTCGATCAATACTTCAACTTTTTATGTGTACCAATTGAGGTAAGATATGGTAAAGTGTCTAGTCTTTTGATAGACACCCCGCGATAGATCATGACAGCCGGTGTGTCAGCTTAGAGATACTTGCAAGTCTCAGGTCTGGTCGAGACAAGGACTCTATACCTATAACTTTGATGCCCATCCCCCATCAGGATGTAAGTTCACTGAAAGGATACTCAAGATCGAATCTCACAGCTTAGAATGTACTCAATTAGTTACTGAGTGCAAATAAAGAATTGTCCAAATGAAAAATTTCCCACAATCTTCGCTTATATCAGGAATCGAACCTGAGACTGTTTGCAGGCGCACGTGCTAACCATTACGCTACCTGAGCGGACACTGGGATAAGAGAGTGATGTTTGTAGATTACGATATGAAGTATGTCTTACTATTTCTGACAAAATTCTTTTCATATATATATATATATATATATGTGTGTGTGTGTGTGTGTATAAATATATCAATGAATGTATGATTATATATATGCGTATATGCGCATGTATATACACTCGAGTATATATGTAAATGTATGTCTATCCATAACTGCATACAACATACACACACAAATACACTCTCTCTTTCTCCCTCTCTCATTCATATATATATATATATATATATACTTAATCGGAAAAAAATAAATTTAGTCAATTTTCTCCTCAAATCAAACTTTGTTGGGAATATCAATCCACATTCTTCCTTTCTTCTTTCCTTCCTTCCTTTCTCTCACTCTCTCTGTCTCTCTGTCTCTGTCTCTATCTATCTATCTATCTATCTATCTATCTATCCATCTATCTATCTCGTCATCTATCTATCCATATGTATATATAGATAGATATATATTGAGAGAGAGACAGAGAGAGAGAGAAACAGAGAAGCTTTTCTGTTGAATAAGTAACAAGTTAGCCCTTGGCGCCTCAAGCTATCTGGATGAAGCCTGAGGTAACGAGCGGCGACTAAAAGACTTTGGTGCCATGGAAAGGGCAAAGCCGTTCTTTGTCTGAGCATCTGGTACTATCAACTAAAATACTTAGATTTTGTCTGAACTGGTGTCATAAAAACCTAGAGTTCTCCTGCTCGAGGCGGTGTCTGGAGTTGTTGCTTGAGGCGGGGATTCACCCAGGAGTCGAAAACAGTGAAGTGTGATTGAAGACGTCGATAGAGAAAGATTGACAGGAAACGGGGGAGGAAATAGAAAAAGAAAAAAAAAGAAAGATAGAAAGAAAGAAAAGGTGTTGGTTTGGGAGTGATAGGGAGAGAGTTGGGTTTTTTTTAATGAAGTGAAGAAGGTAAATATTGATGTTGAGACAAAAGAGCAAAGAAGAGTGAAAAAGTAGGAAGATATGAAGAAAATGAAAGATATTGATAACGATAAAGGAAGAAGTGTAGGTGAAAATCAGATTGAAAGAAAAAAGAGTGTGTCAGAGCAAGTAAGAGAGAAAGGGGAAAAGAAACAAAGAGAGGAATGAAGAACTAAACAGTGAACAAGAAGTGAGAGAGAGAGAGAGAGAAAGAACAGAAGATAGAGAAAAGGTAAGAAAGAAAGAAGGGGAAAAAGAGAAAAATAAATGTTTGGAATAAAAAGAAAGAATGAAGATAAAACATGAACAGAATAGAGAAAAAGGAGAGAAGAGAAGAAAGAGATGGATGTGTCAAATGGCAAAGAAAGAAGGAAAGAAAGAGAGAGAGAAGAAATGAAGAAAATAAAAAGAAAGGAATGAGTGTGTCAGGGACAAAGAAAAAAAAGAAAGATTGAAAGAAGGAAATATAGACAGTAAGAAAAGGATACGTCATAAGACAAAGAAAGACATGAAGAAAGATAAGAAGAAAAAACAAATATAGAAGAAAGAAAGAAAGAAAGAAAGGGAGGAAGGAAAAAAGAAAGAAAGAAAAAAGCAAAAAGAATGTTCTACACTTCTCTTTCAATCCCCCATCCGCAGGGGTTTTATCTAATGTGGCTGCGATACCAATTATATCTTACTGTGATTATAGATAGGTTTCCTCTTCTCTTATAACGCACAAAAGATCATAATGTTGCCATTTAAAAATTGAATTTAAAGAAACAACAACGAAGATCTATCATTTCAGTTTTTGTCCTCAACTGACGTGGTCTTCGATCTTGATAATGGCTACGCGGATAGCCGAAAGTTTCCATATACACTAACCGCTAACCCTATATAATGCTTTGTTAAATCAATTTGATTATCATTAAAAGCTAAGGTCGAACTATATAGGATATATCACAGAAATCAATCATTTTCCTGGCTCAAATCCAAAGCTCAACGTGTAAACGAGATTGACTTGTATACGAGTAGATACGAAACTTCACAAGGCGGTTACCTGAAAGGAAGGAATAAATTAGGCGGGGAAATCACTATCAACCGCAGCCATTTAAGATCCTTTGTTGGACATTGGACCATCGAATGTCAACCAACACTGTCACCAAAACTGTCAACATAGGTTTCTTCAGTTTTCAGGTTGGTCTCTCTGTCTGCCTATCTATGTATGAATTACGCTTACAGCACGCATCAATAAATCTTGAGGTATGGCAATTAAAACATTTACATCTTGATAAGTCGAAACGTCTTTGTAACCTCGATCCAAATAGACTTTTAGCGGAAGGTTCAAATTACAATCTAAATGAATGATAAATAGGTTGTTAGTTTGCGCCCGCAAATCTTTTGAAAATTCGAACTTTTCAGTGATCGTTTCCGAACAAGAGACAAAAAAAATATCTTATTTATTAATCATCCCTATTTTCGTTTTTTCAATTGATCACCCTAACAAGGTTTGCTGCCACAGATAGTTGGTCACGTTGGGGTTCCTATCAAGTGACTCGCCAGACCTTTTTCCTAAATTAAAAATCAAACTGAATGAAAATTTTCCATTTTTGGATCTCAAAAGCAACATTTATTTATACATCAAAGAGGTTTGGCTGACCACTCAATAGAAATTGTCACGTGACTGACGTTTTTAGGCAGTATGATGTGTCCAGGTGGGTCATTCAAGAAATCAGAAAAAGAAAGGTGATAAATGAGTGAATTATTTCTGTTGCTTTTTTTGGACAGTGATCACGAAGAAAATTCAAGAAAAAAAAGAAAAGGTAGGAATGTTACCCAGCACAACCTAAGGAAAAGATTCAGCATAAACATACTTTGTGAATTGAACTCTCCACAAAAAAAGAAACTATTTTGAGGGCAAATTTTCAAAATAACAAAGAAAAAGATAAGAAGTAAATGTTTGATCACCCCTTTTTTCAATTTTTTTTTTATTGATCCCACCCCACCAAAGAATGCTGCAAAAAAGATGTTAGTCACGTGTCTGTTCCTCCTAAGAGACAAACTAGTCCTGTTTTTGTTTTTGTTTTTGCTTTTTGTTTTTTTGTTTTGTTTTTTGTTTTTTAACGTTTTCGAGTGTCACAGTGTAAAAACGTTATAATTTCTTTCAGGTCATCACTTGATCTTGCTTTTTTTGCAACAGTTTTGCCCAAAGAAAGATCACAAAACAGCTCGGTATATCCGAGACAGAACAGGTCTCACATACATCATGGAAATCATTACCTAATATAAATGGCTGCGAATAAGCCTTCATGAACGGGTGTCAGACGAACGTTCGTCACTGCAGCTCACAGCATGAAACATTGCACTGGGATTCCAAAAATATTTCTGTCATCCATTTCTCACTGTGTGACAAATACTTAAGCCACACTAAGCTAAGCCTTGGAAAAACCGTATATCATTAAGGTGGAGCAGTAGCGAGCAAAAATCCCCAAATTACCATGGGGACCTCCAAAACGCACTTTTTTGCAAAATCAAAAAAGCGTTTTCCGAAAGTGCTTAGTTGCGAATTCAATGCTATGGCCCCAGATATGTGACAAAGAGCAGCCGAACACACGCATGCAAACACATGCTCTCACACACACACACACACACATACAAGCAATGAGAGAAGAATCTGTAGCCCCCTTGGCTTGTTGATCGGGTGGATTATTTGTGGGGTTACGGTGATTCAATAGTTGATTATATTCAACTATGGTAGATACCATGTTCGTGACGCGTTTTTGAAGGCTTGAACTTGCATTTTTTTTTAGTTTTTTACGATGCGACCATTGAGTAAATCTAGGACCTTAAAAAAAGAAATATTGAAATAAGAATTAAACCTAGGAACAACAACAACAACAACAACAACGACGACGACGACGACGACTACAACATAAAAAGGAAATCTGTGAAAAGATGTAAAATCTGTGATAGAGTTGGGGTTTTGGGGTGTTTTGGTTGGGTTAGGTTAGCTTGCTCTTATCTTAATGGCCGTCAGCACAATTTCGGGAAGAGCTTGGAGTAGGGCCAACTTAGAAGAGTCAGCAACTGTCGAAAGAAGTTTGGTTTGGGTGGTGGGGAGTGATTGGAAGAGGGGAGGAGAGGAGGAAGAGGTATAGAAGGAGGGAAGGGAGAAAGGAAGGAGTAAAAAGAGAGATTTGGAAAAAGGAAGAGGGGTAGAAAAGAGAAAGGGAAGAGGAATGAAGAGAGACATAAGGTAACGTAAGGGGGTAATGAGTAGAAAGAGAAGGAGGGAATAGGAGAGAAATGAAGCAGAAGATGTAGGAAGGAAGGAGAGGTGAAAAAAAGAGAGGGTTATAGGAAGAGGAGTGAAGGCAGAAAGGGTGTAAAGAAGGAGGGGTTCAAAAGGAAAGAGAGAGATGAAAAGAGGAGTGGAAAATAGATGGTGTAAGGAAGGGATGATAAAAAGGAAAGGAAGAGTGGTGAGAGGAACGAAGTGGGAGATGAGGAGAGGAAAGAGTTGTAGAAAAGAGACGGGCAAGAAGAGGAATAAAGAGTGAGATGGATTGAGGGAGGGGGCTGAAAAGAAAAAGAAAGGGAGAGAGAGGAAGAACAGGATGAGGTAAGGAAGGAGAAGTGAGAAAAAAGAAAGCAAGAAATCAGGAGTCGAATGATGAAGGAGATGAGGTACGGAAGAGGTAAGAAAAAGAAAAAAAGAAAAGGAGGCATGAGAACAGGAGAGGAGGAAGCAATGAGGTGAAGAAAGAGGGGTAAAAAAATAACAAAAGTGACATTAGAGAGGGCAAAGGAGAATCCGGAGAAGGCAAAAGTTTTCGTATTTGTTTCTCTTGAGATTCTTTCCCAGGCAAAGTTAACAAATACAGGAATCCTGGACCTTACGACACGGCACACTAACCGCCGGGGATATGTACCAATTTGAATAGATATGACCTAATGCTCTGATTCTCAAAATGTGAGCCACAGCAGAAAAGTGTGCCGCAACTATCGGTCATATGTGTCTCGGAATTCTCTCATAATACGCAAAGATATAGAGCTATATCTTCAATAGGGTTCTTAATTTGTTCCAAAATTTGTCAACACTGTTCAAAAACGCACAAGGTCTTATTATAACTTACTGGTCCAAGCGAAATGAAACTGGCTATTTGAATAGATTCTAGTCAATTTTTTCAAGTCTTCTATATTCTTTGCATTGGTCTCTGATTAACATTTTTATGACGTCATAAAAAGAACATAGTTTCCAATTGTAGCCGTGACGTTTTTCCGAATTCATCAGCCGCACAGCAATTGTTTTTTATGACATCATAAAAAAAGTTTACAGTTTTCAATCGACTGCCAATCGGAATCATATATATATATATATATATATATATATATATATATATTGTCAGCTTATACTTTTATTTATTCATCCATCAATACTACAACTATTCTTCATCAAAACCCGCACAAATCAAACCATTGTTTGTTGCAAAAATATTGAATTGCTGTAGTGGTTCACTGCGACCCTAAAAATCAAGTTTTTTCTTAACTGTTCTTTAAAGGGGTTTGCCAGAATTAGGGGGTTATAGAATTAATTAGGGTTTTAGGGTTAAAAGTTTGAGAACCGATGGTCAAGTGTATGAAATTGCCGGCTTCTATAAAATACAAGAGATAAATGGAATATAATCTTTAAAGGTTTTTTGTTGAAGCTTGTGGGGGTTAATCGAGCAATTTCATATTCCAACGGCTCTTTTGCTACCCTGTTTCAATTGGATATTCCCGTGGATGGCAGGTTCGATTCCTGCAGCAGTCCCATTTTCTTCACTTATCTATTCTATTTACGTTGTCTGATAATTGGTATTATGCCTAATCATATTTTTCTTGTTATGATAAATCCATATTTTTTCTTTCCAAGTTCATTTTAAGGCTAGAAATAACTTTTTAACATCTTTCTGTTAAAATTACTATTGCTACAGATGTCATTCAGTCTCTGTACAAACACGTATACTCTGATAAATCGATAGTCAAGAATACTTTAGGCTGCGCTAAACATTTTACATACATATGATACACTCGATGCACCCCTCAAATATCATTGTTATATTTGAAGGTTTTTTCCCGGTCAACACTGGGTATCCCAACCAGTGTGTATGTGTGGATATATAAATCATTACATATTTGCTAAACTGTTTGGCGCAACGATGGAGCTCCCAAAGAGGATTGAGATCATTGCTCAATCGAATTTCTCCTCGACACTCTTGCTAACAATCGCATCGTGTATTTTGGATACCTGCTGCAGTACAATCGTTAGCAAGTCTGTTTTGAGGAGGAATTCTTTTATATAATGATTTCGATCCTCATTCATCGTGATTTTGTACACAAACAGTTGAGTAAATATTTTACATATCAAGATACATACTAGCATGTGTACGCATACACACGCACATACGTACACACATGTATATATGTATATGTGTGTGTGTGTGTGTGTGTTATTAAGAAATGGATATATGATGACAGAATGATTTTGAACTGTGTTATATTATATTGCAACTACTTTTGAAACAATATCCAGTTAATACACGGTGAACGTATCATTTGGCCAAGACAACAAAAATAGAATAAACAAATAAAGGAATTATCATTTGAAAATGATATAACACAAATTATAATCACAGACGCACACACACACACACACACACACACACACACACACACACACACATATATATATATATATATATATATATATATATATATATATATATATATATATATATATATATATATATATATATATGTATATATATTGCTTTGGTTAAGATACAAATATAACAACATAGATTTCCTGACAGATAGATAGAGAGATAGATAGATTGATAGTGTATAGATAGATGGATGGATGGATGGATGGATAGATGGATTAGAAATAAAGAAAAACATAAATCGGTCTAGGCTAATTGATGTTTGCAGGCAAATAGACTGATAGAATATCGAAGTGGGACAGAAAAATCCAATAATAATCGGGAATGGAGACTTGAATGAATTAGAAATCAAATTGAGCAGAAAAGGTGGCAACACATATTCGATCAAGGAACAGTTGATTAGTGCCCTTACACTGGCTTCAACCTCATCTGTCCGTGCTTGAGTTCCACACACCACAGTATTACTAACTTAGCCCGTTGGACATATTTGGATTATAATTGAATTTGACGAGCACCCGAAGCGGTATGACTCACTTTATCCTGCGGTGTTTTACCCAGAGCTGGGGGAGAGATGGATTCATGCTTTTTCAAGTGTAATTAATGCGATGTGAACATACAAAAGAAGACCCTATATCTACCTAGGATAACAAATATCCATGGAATCCAGAGAATAAGCAGTAGAATGATAAGCTTTTGGACGAACTAGCTCAATCTCCGAGAACAAAAAAAAAAAAAATGCATTAGTCCTGAAAAAAAAAAGGAAGAGGGATATACAGCCAATGCATCCTTCTGATAGTCACATATGGAGCTAAAACATGGAACTTAACCCAGAAGTTCACCCTCAAACTGAGAGCTATGCAACGCACACATGAGAGAATCATGTTTAACCTCGCGTAGAGAGATCATAAAATGGTACAGTATACAAGAGAAAAGATAGGAGTCCGAGATATCATAGAATTAGAAAACTCAAATGGCAATGGGCTGGTTATATCACAAAAATAGCAAACAACCGATTGACTTCACGACTCACAACGTGATCACATGCAAAATTTTGACCAGCAGAATGTAAGATGGAGAGACAAACTAGACAAGTCCACAAAATATTGGCTCGGTGACCCTCACGATAGAGAGATGTGGTGAATCCTGGGGAAGGTCTCTGATTATATTCAATGACGGACGATAAAATAATGATAATGATGAACACACACTGTTTCTGCTGTAGTTTGAACTCCGCTCATCGAGTCTATTCCTCGTGCCCTTAGCTGTTTGACCATCGTGCACACCCTGGAGAACAATTAAAGACACCCATATTAATTCTTGATTTTATTCCTTAGCGTTTAAGTTTCACAAAGAGGTGTTTCCTTTCTTTTTGTCAGGAGAAATTATCCACCCTCTTATTCGATGAAAGGTCGTTATACAGACGACTTAATCGACAGTGGACAAGGGTGTGGTTTCCGCCCGGGACCCTGGGAGGGTCATCCAAAGAGTGATTAGAGATGGGTGTGGCAGTAAGCGACCGCGGAAATAAAATGGAGGGAGAGGAAAGGAAAGAAAAGGAATGATAAACAGTGCTTTGAAAAAAATATCAAGGAAAGAAGCAGAAAGAGAGCAGGAAAAAAATCAGAAGAAGGAAAAGGAAGGGAGAAGGAAAAGGAAGGGAGAAGGAAAAGGAAGGGAGAAGAAGAAGAAGAAGAAGAAGAAGAAGAAGAAGAAGAAGAAGAAGATGTGATGGCAAAACATCAGGTGGAAAATGAGGGGAAAACAAAACGGAAAATTATAGATGATGACAATGATGACGAGGAAGAAAAAAGAAAGAATTAATGTGAGAGAAAATATAGCACATAAACAGAGAGAAAGGAGTGGGATAAAACACAAAGTTACCAGAAAAAGAAGAAAGAAGAAAACGCCGTAAAGAAACAGATAGAATGCAGAAAGAAAGAATAAATAAATAGGGAATACAGAGAGAAGAAGATGGTAGAGAAAAAAAGAGAGATAGATAGAGAGAAGACGTCAAGAAGAAACAAAATAAGGACAGGAAAATTTGAATGAAAAACGTCTGAAAAATAGAGGAATGATGTTGAAAAAAATCGATAAACGTCGAGAAGAACCGAGGAGAATAGGAGGAAGAGGAGGAAAAATCATTCGGGAAAAACAGCACAAATTGAAATAATTTGAGAATAAGAGAACGACGAAAAAAGAAAAAAGGAAAGACAGTAAAAGAAGAAAAAAGATGAAAAGGCTGAAAGAAAAAGAAATAATCAAAAGAAAGGAATGAACATGGAAAAGTGAGCATTAAAAAGAAGAAGAAAGAAAAAGGAAAGAAAGAAAAAAGAAGAAAAAGAAAGAAAAAAGTAACAAATGTTGAAAATAAAGAAATAAACAATGAAAAGAAAGAAAGGAACGTGGAAAGAGCATGGATCGAAAATAGAAGAAAGGGAGAAAAAATTGAAAGAAATATTGAGAACTGAAGAAACCTAAATGACAGTTCCAGTTGACGGTTTTTACAGATGGGGGAGTGGTTGAAGAAAGGTAAGGAATTAGAAAAAAGGAAAGACGTGGTATAATAAAGCAAGTATGAAAGAAATAAAAGAAGAAGAAAGAAAAGTAAGAAAGAAAATAATTAAGTACGGAAAAAAAGAAAAAGAAATAGTGGAAAGAAAAATAGAAAGAAAAAGAAGAAAAGAAAGAAAAATAGAAAGAAAGACAGAAGGAAAGATATGTGGGAAAGAAAGAAAGAAAGAAAGAAAGAAAGAAAGAAAGAAAGAAAGAAAGAAAGACATGTGCAGAAGAAAGAAATGTTTAAAAGGAATAAAGAGAATCGAAAGAAAAATAGGGAGAAAAAAAATGGAAAGCAAAGGAAAGTGAAGAAAAGTAGAGAGAAAGAAAGAAAGAAAGAGAGAAAAAGATGGAAAGGAAAGGAAATAGAAGGCGAAAGAAGAAATGAAATAAAGGAAGACGTAAGAGAATGAAAAAAGGAGAACGATGAAGAATGAAAAAAAATTGGATAAGGAAAGAACAAGAGATGAAGGAGAAAGAGCAAAAAAAGAATATAAGAAAGAAAGAAAGAAAGAAAGAAAGACAAGTGAAACAAACAAATAAAATAAAAAAAAAGGGAAAAAAAGCAGAAGTATAAAATTTAGGAAAGAAAATAAGTCCATGACAAAGGGTGGTTCAATTTAACTTTATATTTCTCTAAATGTAATTTCAGATTACTCGAGCCTTTTTTTTTTTTTCTTCAATTTTCTTTTTTTTTTTCGCGCTTTTCAATTTTGGTTTTTTGAATCATCTTGACTAATACACAACCAATTTCTTTTTTTAAAAAAAAAAAAGAAAAATTAAAAGGAATATATAAAACAGAAAAAAATGTTCTCATCCAGCAATATTTTCGTTCAACGATAAACTGTTCCCTAACCCATACCCAAGACACCCGTCTCTCTCTGTCTCCGTCTCTGTCTCTCTCTCTATCTCTCTCTCTTTCCCCTTTTCAATGTTCACTTTACCCTCTAGCCCAAAAGTGCATCCCTTCAAATAAGCTACGCCATTTTCTCTCGATTTATACTGACCTTTATCCGCTGGCTTTTATTTCTGACTACTTCAGGGGTTTGGGGCGGGTATCTATTCCCGTCATGAAAAAGGCTTCAGGGGGAACGTAACTGAAAAGCGCCCGCACAAGAAAGGGTCCGCTTCGGGGCCCTATTTTTTCCATGTTCCAAGTTTGTCTTCATTTCGCTCCGGGTTGGCCTTTAAGGTATATATAGACTGTGCTTAAAATCTGCCGACGGGTCTTAGACAACCGGACATCTTTATTACTAAGACCCACACCCTGGGCAGCAATCAACCACCTGGTTAATGTTTCCCGGGGTGGAGTCAGTCGCGGTTGGGGTGTAGGGGTGGCGGTACGACACGAACTTCTCTCACTGTGGAATCGGTTTGTTTTGGCCGGGGGTCTTAAAACAGACCGTTCGAAAGTCACTTGAGGGTCGAATTGAGACGAGAGCAGGGTGACAAAAAGTCTAAAACAATACCCCCCTTCAACACCACAAAAAGAAAAAGGAATTTTCATAAATAAATAAAATGGTGGTGGCGATAACGACAAGTGCCCCGGGATAGGTAACGGTGAGAGTTTGGGCCCAACCTTGCTGCAGGCATACGGGAAAAAAGACAATAGAAATTAGAAAGAATACGTGTAGGGATTCTGCCGTTGGTCTCACGCTGTAAATAAGGGTTCAATCCAAGGTAAAGGCCGTGCACTTTATGATATATTGACTCGTGCCAACAAATATATTGGTTTGACATTTTTAATTCGCAATTTTCAAACAAAACTACATCGTACAATTAACTATATTGCAGCTTGTACAAATTGTACATTTATACGCACACACACGCACACACACACACACACATATATATATATATATATATATATATATAGAGAGAGAGAGAGAGAGAGAGAGATAGACCGACAGACAGACAGAGACAGAGAGAGAGATGTATAAACTTTACATTTATACATATATCCAAAACTCGACAAAAGTAGACCATTATATCTACCTTGAATAACAAATCTCTATGATACCCACAAAAGAAGGAATCAAGCGAAGCATCACCCTTGGATGGCAAGCCTTTAACCGAGCAAGCTTCAAAAACAAGACGATCACAATAATCCTCAAAAGGAAAGTATACAACCAATGCATCCTCCCGATAGTCACTTATGGAGCTGAAACATGGAACATTACCAAGAGACAGACCTGCAAATTGAGAAGCATGCAGCTTGCAAATCAGAGAATCTTGCTCAACCTGTCATGGAGAAATCACAAGACAGCACAGTATATCAGGGAGAAAACGGGTGTCCTGAGACATCAAAGAATCTATTTTAAAAAACTCAAATGGCAATGGGCAGGTCATGTTGCAAGAATGGTAGACGACCGATGGAGATCAATACTCACAACATGGATCCCTAGGGATCACATGCACAACTGAGGCCGGCATAATACAAGATGGAGAGACGAACGAGACAAACTCCGAGAGTTTTGATTCCGCGACGCTCACAATAGGGAGATGTGGTGAATCCCGGGGAAGGTCTGCGTCAAAAAACGGGGAAAAAGACAATAGAAATTAGAAAGAATACGTGTAGGGATTCTGCCATTGGTCTCACGATGTAAATAAGGGTTCAATCCAAGGTAAAGGCCGTGCACTTTATGATATATTAACTCGTGCCAGCAAATATATTGGTTTGACATTTTCTAATTTACAATTTTCAAACAAAATCTACATCATACAATTAAGGACGATGATATATATATATATATATATATATATATATATATATATGTGTGTGTGTGTGTGTGTGTGTGTATGTATGTATGTATGTATGTATGTATGTATGTATATACATATTTGTGTGTATTTTATGATAGTTGAATTATTATCAGGCAAGATTTGAATAAATGACAAATTATTTTGTCGTCTGATTTATTTATTTAGCGCATTCTGATAAGCTTTTCACTTTCCTTAGATTCATTTAAAATTTTTTGACAATGTTTCACGTTATCATGTGGTGAAGCAACGCCGTTTCCTTAATGGCTTCGTTTCGTGACATTAAATGATGTCATCTTTGTTGAATCCTTCCTCGTGTTCCTACTTACGTTGTTCTTTATTTCTATGCTACTTAGCTCAAGTCAAAGTTTTTATACAGATCCCTTTAAGGAATTAGCCCATCACACATCATATATTGATTATCCAATGATATCACGAATAGGATTTACTTCACTGATCATTTTCATTCATTGAAAAAAAATACAATATATACTGGTATGTCTTGATTGCCACAGTTAATTCGTTCCAAAATTTCTCATATTCTTCATAACCGCACTGTTCAAGGTCTTATCATAATTCAATATCTCTCTTTTCAGTTTATACTAGGTTATTCTAATTTGTACTGGATACCTCAACCGTATTAGATGAAAACATGCACTAATCGAAACTGCACTATTCAAAGCATTTCTGTATGGTGAATAACAGGAAACGTTTGTATATTAACGCCGTATTTGAACTCGGTTCGAAAGGTTTCGATTTCTCCTACCACGGCTCACTGACTTTGCTGCTACTCGACCAGGTACCTTTACTCCATGTTCGGATTATCTAGTTTTTTTTCTCGGTGGGAAAAGATCATTAAGCTACGAATCTTGTACATTCATGCCTGATCTTTTGATTAAAACTATCTGATAATGAATTAAAATTATCCGAAATCATCTAGAAATCATGTGAAATTATCTTAAGATTAACTTGAAATTATCTTTAAAAAATTATTTCTTTTAATCTAAAATTATCTTGAAAAATTGATCTTTTATTTAAAACTCTTTTACCTGAAATTATCCTTAGAAAATATTATCTAAAATAATCTTAAAGAATAGATTTCACATCTAAAGTCATCTTTAAAAAAATTGATCTTTTCATCTAAAATCATCCTAAAATGAATAAATCTTTTATCTAAAATCATCTTTATTAAAGAATAATAAATAGATCTTTGATATAAAGTTACCTAAAAGAAAATCACCTGCACAAGATCTAAGCACTGTTGATCCAAAATAACCATAGAAAACCCAACGAGAATTCTTTTGAAAAGAAAAGAAGTTTTTAGATAGTGCGTAGTGATGTTCTAGTCCCAAAAATACGATTTAGGGGCCGGAGACCCACATACACAACCGAATTTTTTTTAAATTTAGAAAAAAAAAACAGCACATTTTTGTAGAAAAAAAGTTTTTACTATAGACATCAAGCCATAAAAAACTAAACAAAAGCAAAAAACATATGTAATTTTATTTGTGTCTTTATTCTTCTATTTGTTTGTTTGTGCTCAAATTAAAAGAATTTGAGATGAATTAAGATTTTCAAAGAAATCAAAATTGGGATTTTTGAATTACTAAGAATTATTTACCTTATAAATAGCTTTAAGCGCTAACTGATTATCAATTCATTAATAACCCCTTTCACGCCAGAGTGTATATTCTAGTAATTAGATAAATAGGGATTATCTAATTTATAGTGTAGGAATTTTGCACCGAACGTGTCGAGCCAGAAAAATCCCTGAATTCGTAATTCTACCAACAGCATTTTATATGATCATACGTTTACATCTTTTTTCCTCAATGACATCATGACGGGTTTGATTTTGCATTAAACAACATTGATGGGGTTGGAGAATAGAGCATATATATTTCATATGTATAGGTGTGTATGCGTGTGTGTGAGAGAGAGAAAAACGCGCGTGTGTGTGTGTGTGTATGTTTGCATATGGGTTTTACACAAGTTTGGTATTTTGTAATATTGATATGTTGTAAGGGGAATGATTTGATCAATGACAGTTTTATCAATACATCTCAGTCAGTTCACATCTATCTATCTATTTAATATAATATTATAGATTGATTGATTGATAAATAGATAGATAAAGATATATATATATAGAGAGAGAGAGAAAGAAAATTATAGATAGATACGAAAGAATTCGGATTGTTCTCTATCTATCATTCTATCTATCCATATACATATATATATACACACATTATAATCTGATAGATTCAAAAGGATAGAGATTGTTTTCTATCCATCTATCTATCTATCTATCTATCTATCTATCTATCTATCTATCCATATGATCAGACCAAGATTGATAGATAGATAAATTGGTATATATATATATATATATGTATATATATATATATATATATATATATATATATATATATATATATATATATATATATATATATTCACACCCAAAAGGTCTACCTATCTATCTATCTATCTATCTAGACACATACATACATACATACATACATACATTGATAGGGAAATTGACAAGATACATTGATATATGGTGGCAGGGACGAGTAAAAATGTAAACACAGTGTAATGTAATCGTCTTCTTTTCGAAAATCTGCTGAATCCGTCTTGATGTAACATTGCATATATGTATATATATATATACAAGTTTCAATCTTGAACTGTTAGCATTATGGTTTTTGTACCAAGGAAAATTAAGCAACTGAAATGTGATGATAATCTTGTATATAACCGCCTCTCTCCTCAATGTTTTAATTGGCCACCCCAGCACAGCACGCTGCTATTGAGTGACTCTATAATATATATATATATATATATATATATATATATATATATATATATATATATATATATATATATATATAGTGACTGTATCATTTGGACTAGACAACGTAGAAATAATAAACAATTAAAGAAAATGAGGCTGCTGCCCGAATACTACTTATGACCGATAGGGTAGGTACTTCAACGTAGCGTTGCACTTACCATTGAACAGTCACCAGTAATGCAAAGGCCTGGATAACTGTTTTAACTTCAAATTCTCATTTTGCTCAAACACTGTCTATAGACACTCTATTTATTTCTTAAAGGTTTTTTGCTTCGCTAACGAGAACGAGGTAGGCTGTCTAATGCAGGTCCATTGATGGACTGCGAGACTTACACAGGACATGCAAATTATTCTTCAGTGTTTCCAGGGGGGTTCTTACTAACAGAATCAGAGCTCCACCAGTTCTGTTTTTATCTTTGCCAGTGGTCAGAGTGGAACAATTTGCCTATGCCATATAA
>OY735238.1:31842784-31847784 GCA_963457665.1 Thysanoteuthis rhombus | reverse complement strand
TTTCATTATTGTGAGTTCATTTTTTCACACGTTATTCTCTTCCCTGACACACTCTCACTACGGCAATTCTGGAAGGTGAATTACGGTGCATCTTCTTCCTTCTGAAAGTATGTTGAGAATAAAAACGGACAAATATCACAAGATAAAAAAAAAAGACCACAACGAAATATGGAATCGGGAGAGAACCAAAAAAACGAAAATAATAAGACCAAATTACACCCTCCCTTCTGGATACGAAAAAAAAAAGGAAGGGAAGGAAACAAACTTGGACTAAGTTTTTTTTTCTCTCTTCTTTTTCTGTGGGGATAGGTAAATGATGCAAAAAATGTGGCTGTGGCAATCAATCAGTTGTTTTCTAACACTAGTCAAAGAACAAACCCGTTGTCAACACGAAGAAAGAAGAAGAAAAAAATCTGTTTGGTGGAAATGTGGAGAGAGAAAAAAAAACTGTGTTTGATACAAGAAAAGAAATCGAAGACGTTTGTGTTGAATGTTTTTAAGGGCCCAAACGGAAAGAAAAAATATAAAGATATAAAAATACTTAGTAAATTCTACTCTGTATTGACTATGTATAGTTCGAGCTGTTTCTACATGTACAAACAAAAGCAGAAATAGAACCGGATACCGGTATATCTCACTTTCCGAAAGTTTTACGAAAGGAGGCGAAAATCGAACATAGGTTCTGGCCAGTTTTGTGACAAACATTTGTTTTGCTGTAAATCATTATTGCATACTCTCAAGTCACCGATACCCATCACCACCGAAACCTTCGACGACTGAGCCTAACATACCGTCATCGCAATTCTGAAAATGACACTTTATTGATTCCTGGCCCAGTCTCCTTGATTTTTAATACAGTTCTGCAGTAAACCACTTAAAATACATTTGTATATTGTTTTCATTGTTAATACGACGTTATGTAAATAATTAATTAGCCTAATGGAGAAAGATAAATGTATTCTACACAACAAATATCTATTTATCAACACAATCTCTTTCTTTAGGGGTACCCTTAATTCGATGGTGAATATTAATCATATAGATTGAACATTAATCAGTGTAACAAACCAGATCAGAATACATCCCAGATCTTTGTCAGACTACAGACCTAATGATGCAGCCTTATTACCATACTAAGTATCCAAGCAGCTTAGCGGAGAGTCATGGCCTAGATTCCCAATAACCACGAACACCAGTTCCTAAGAATACCCACCCCTTTGACCAAAACGACCGATGAAATACCCATAAATGATGCTACTTCTTCCAACAAAATATCCAACCAAATCACCATGTATCGATTCACACACAGTCCGGACACACCTCTATGGCCTCCCATGGATCTTTTATTTTTTATTCCTTTCTTGCTTTCAGAGCAAAACATTTGATGTTGAATTCGTTTTCTATGGAAACTTGACCTGTTGACAACTAAAATGCATACATATGCTCAGAAGATGGGAACCTTTCCCAAAACATGTATAGCATACAAATTAATTATTTGTCAATTAATTAACTAACAGAAACTCCATATACTTTTACTCCAGAGTTTGCTTCATTCCCATTTGTTTATGTATATGTTATAAAATTCAAACTTATCAATTTATCGCGAAATTTTCGAAATAAACATAACATAAGATAGTAGTGAAATTTGTTTCATTTACTTGAAGTGCTCAATTTGTTATTTCGTAAAAAAATCGGTAGATTATTATGAGAACAACGGAAAAAGATAGAGAAAACGTAACCCAGTGTTTTGGGCAATCATGCACTCTTCAGAAGTGATTGGATAAGCTCAAATTATAGAAGTTTTCAGGAAAATATCATTTTTTGATGTTATTTCAATCAACATTCAAAAATTGACCAATCAGATTCATCAAAAAACGAACTTTTTCTGACATGTTCCATATTTCATGGTCATTAGATCACTCAAAATTGCATCGTAGTGCAAAACACTGCGTTAAGTTTTTTCTTTTATCATAGTACATTCAGGGCACATAGTTATCACGAACATGATACTTTGTCTATCCCCAAAAGTTTCTTGCCATTTAATTCATTTGATTAAAGACGAGGCAGCTGATGTCTATTCTGGACCAGAATTTTTTAGAATCGAACAGACACTTGGATAAGTGTGTGTGGCCTTACGGAGAGTTTTTAGAAAGGACTAAGACATCATAGGTTTTGGTGAGCGATATTTTTTTTTGTGGCTAGATGCTTTCAGACGGACAGGGTGCATAAATGTTCATCCTGTTTTACTTATTACTGGCAAAGTTCCTGAATAGGCATAGGAAAATGTGTTGGGTCAATCTTCCAAGTGGGTTGAGTCTGCTTCCAATAAAAATCAAAAATTTGAAATTCCGTCTTTTTTTCATGTATTTGAACAACAGGTGACGTTGGAAGATTCATAACAATCTCCCAAAAGAAATAGGACACTTCGGTGTGCACGAGAATTATCTCCCTATTTGACTAAATGGCCTGCACAAGGCCCTGATCTCACGCCCTGTAGCTTTTTCTGGTCAGGGTAAGCAAAGGGGGAGGTGTACCACACCAAATTACGAACTCTTGGTCAACTGGAGGTGAGCATTCGACACGTTATCATCAACATACCACCGGACTTCCCACAAAAGTCAATCGAGGACATGGCAGAAATCTAATACAACCAGGAAATTCTAACATTGAATGTTTCAAAGTAAAGCTAGTTTGACTATAATCGACCAATGAATGATATAAGTTATAACCAATTACCAATCGAGAGTTGTCTTTTTTTTCCATCCACACTATTTGTAGTTATTTACTAATTGTTGCTCAGTTTTGTATGTATTGCTACTGCATTGTGATGGGGAATCTTAGTGTAAAAGACAGAGCAAGGTTCCTTGGGATCTATCTCTCAGCGGCACCAACCTATTCTGCGAACAAGGTGAGACATGTCCATGCACTGAAAGCCTGTGGAAAGGGGGGGGGTGCTACTACGTACACTCACGTATACTGGACCAATTATCAAACCGACCAATTCCTATTTGTTCTTGGGGGCAAATAAATGCTATAAAATCACAATACTGGAATAGCCATTGCTGATCGAACTCACTATACAAGAAAAACATGCAATTGAGCCTTTCGAGACTCCTAGGACAGATAGATACCGTCGTTTCTATGTATGCCGATCAGTTCTGCGCGTGTGTGTGTGTGTGTGTGTGTCGTCGATCACTTTTTAGGACATTTTTTAAGAAAGTAAATGTGATTTTCCCTGCTTCCACAACCAGAGACAATGATATCATCACGATATAAAAACTTGAAAAAACTAGTTTGCATATTATTGCTGAACGGGAAAGACATGAAGATGAAATTATCTACTGATTCCATATTTTCTTTCCGGATAATTGTCTACTGGAACAAATATATCCCATTGTTGTTTTGGGCTTTCGCTTCAACACTGAAATGAAAATTAAATCATTCTTGTTTTTTTATAACCTCCTAATTAATTATCTAAATAGGTAAGTTTTTAAAAAGTTAAAATAACGATTGTGGAAGATATTTATTTAGATAGAATAACTCTGAGAAAAAAGCTACGACAGTGGGTGATCCAGTCCACTCGGATAGTGTAACAGTTAACGCATCTGCCTGACACACACAATATACATACATATATATATATATATATATATATATATATATATATATATATATATATATATATATATATATATATATGTATATATATATATATGTATATATATATATATATATATATATATATATAGAGAGAGAGAGAGAGAGAGAGAGAGAGAGAGAGAGAAGGGTCTAGCACGTGTACGCTGAATGCACAAATGTAAGGGTATACATTTACCTATACACTCATTTTGAGGTAATAGGCACATCATGCACACAATTATGTACTCATATATATATATATATATATATATATATATATATATATATATATATATATATATATATATATATATATACATATATATATATATATATCAATGAGTGCATAATGATATATACATCAATGAGAGCATAAATATATGTATGCACGTGTATATACACTTGAAAATGGGTATATATGTAAATGTATACCATTATATACGTGCATACAACACACCCACACATATGTATATGTATGTATAAACGTATATAATGAAACTGTTCATTTCTAAATTCAAATAGCATTCGTCTCTTACCTCCGTTTGGATAGTGCGTTGGTTAGCATGTCTGCCAACAGACAGTTTCAGGTTCGATTCCTGCGAATAGTGTGGAGGATTCTCCATTTAGGACAAATCTGTACACCAAGTAGATTTTTTACGAATAGCTAGCGAGACTCTCTTGCTTATCGTAATATCTTTTCTCTCTGTATAAAACAAAGGGGAACAATATTGTTATATTTGCAGTTAGTTGCTGGACAGAGACCTACCCAAAATAAGAGTAATACATAGAGCATTGACAGAAGGGGGGATGGATGCATGCCTGTCCAAAGGGCAGAGCGGCGAAGTGAACACAAACTGTTTAAGCAAGAGTTTAAAACTCAGCTCGACGACGGGGTAGCCAGATGTCTTTTGCCTCACTAAACCGAATTCGGGACTGAGTTAAGCAGCTTCGATACAAAAAAAAATAATCAAATAACATAAAATTCATCATTGTACCAAATGGGTATGGTCTTACGACCAAATTAAGTAGCCTCAATACTAAAATAATCAGAAAACTTAGTCATTACCGAATCAAATGTGTATGGTCCTCCGATCAAATTAAGTACCCTCGATACAAAAAATAATCCACTATCAGATAGAACGTGTATGGTCTTCCAATCAATTTAAGTTGTTTCAAAACTTAAATAACCAAATGATCTAAAATCCATCGTCAGACAAAGCTTGCGGGAAAATGGATTGAATTATATAACCTTTTTTCATCTATTGCTTTTGTACACGAATGACATATCAAAGTATACATGTATCGATTGTTCAAATATTTCTCAGCATTTAATGTTCGTTGACAAAACCCAAAAGGCTTTG
>OY735238.1:31817784-31840284 GCA_963457665.1 Thysanoteuthis rhombus | reverse complement strand
CCATATTTTTTCTCATCAAGCGTTTATTTAGTTTCATTTGGTAATCATTTTTTTATTTGTTCCTCCATCTTTTTTTTCAGCTTATTTTCCTTTAAAAATTAAGCCTACTCTTTCTTTGTCCCTTTCTCGTAGCGAAAAGATAACAAATTTGAAGGGAAGACCTTTGTCTGAGGCAAACGTTTTCCTTGACGAATCTAATTGGCCTTCGAAGACAAAAAAACATTTCCCCCAAAAAAGAGGACTTAAATATACGCTAAATACCTATGTTCGAGATTCACAGCCTTTGATCTTAAATACAGCCGAGCGGAAACAAAATTATTCTTTTGGTCTGATACATGGTTTAATAGATTCCTTTTTTTTTCTTCTAATTTCTTTTTATTATTCTATATTTGCTGGTTGTAATTTTGTTTTCAAAGATTTGGTCAACAAATCTACAAAATCGGAAAGGGGCCTATTATAAACTTAACCGTTCGCTTTATCCAAAAACTAACTTAGAGCCAGTGTTGCTTTCTTTAGAGGAAAAGTTTGTTTTTTTAATCATCACTGGAAGACGCATAAGAAGTTTTCATGTAATAAGGAAGCTCTTAAAAGATATTGATGATGTTGAAGAGCTTCCGATCGCAGTACACAAACATTAACAAATAGACACACTCTCTTTCTCAAACACTCACGCACACATATTCACACATCTAAACACATGTCCATACCTTACTATAGCCTGCGCCTGTGCCAAAACTAATAATCCAAAGAAAATATGAAAAAAACTATATAAAAAACATCTTTTATCTAAAACTATCTTGAAAAATAGATCTAATCAAAATTATATTAAGAAATACATCTATTATCTAAAATTATCTTGAAAAATAGATCGTTTGTCGGAAGTTTTCTCATGAAAAGTTCAAGATTTTGGAATTGTTGGTCCCCAAATAATCAAAGAGACCCAGAATAGTACCTTAAGAAGAAACAAAAAAAACTAAAAAAGTTTGTACGTAGTGCCTACGTGCGCATTCATGCTAATCTTTAAGGTTGTGGCCCTAATAAGGTGAGTAAGAACTCAAAGGGATACACAAGATGAGCAAAGAGATAAAATCGTGTACCCCATTTGGCTGGTGGATCGAGCTGGCCATTACTGAGGCCACGGTGATTACATATAAGTTGCTTATGTAAAATGAAGTAATACATCTAGTATTTATTAAATAAATATTAAATAAAAAATCATATATTGTAATACAGACTATACTAAGTAAAACATTTGTGTTTTATAACTTCAGGCCAAACATTTACGTTAGTATCTCTCTTAAATATAGGTGTGTTAATCAGTACGATTTCAGTTCAGTTTTATTTTTTTAGTTAGTTTTGGAAATTCCAGAAATGCTTGTAAAATCGGTAAGTCCTTTTGGCAATTTTGAGATGGGGTTTTGAATCAGTTTTAATTGATCTTTTCGATAAAAAAAAAGCAAATAACAGAAGATTACGTATGACTATTGGTCATCGGTAGACATAAAACCTGCGAAAAGCAACCTAGGGAGCTGAAATGGGAATACGTAATGACTTTGACATAAAGCTTTAAATAAATTGTATATTGAATGTGAACTAATGTTTAATTTCATTTGTTCATTTGAATTTCACTCAAACCACGATCACCATGCTAAACCTTTTGCAGAGCTGTGTGTCTAAGCTACAATAAATCTAAATTTCAGCTCACTACGTCTTTTTTTTGGGGGGGGGGAGCAGTAAAAACGAACCAAAGCTGAATTCATATAATTGAAGCTAGCGGTTATCTTCGTTTCAGCTAAATTTTTAGCGGTTTATCAGTTAAACTTTTTTCTTGGCTATGCTCACCATTATGAGTGATATAGTGTTGTGATGAGAAAAAAGCAGCCATAATGAGATGAAGTAAAACTAGAAATACTGAAAATGCTTTATCTAAAGTAAAAAATGAAATTCGGGTGTTCGTTACGTTGTACTTCTAGAGCATTTTGTCATAGTGTAATGAGAGATTATTCACTACTCTAGCGTGATCAAACCTGATTGAATGCTCAACACTTTTGGTCTTACTCTCTACTTATATAGCTCAAAGTCGGCAAACCTTTAGAGCAACGGCCAAAAAAAAAATGTTTTAATATCTTGCGGACCAAGGTGAATGAAAAAAATATAAAACAAGGCCATAGAAACTTGTCTTTGAAATTTTTTTTAGTTAAACTCCCAAAGTTGACTTTGTTATTGCAATTAATCAGGTATATTGAGAGGGAAGGGGTGAAGAAAGATGTCACGTGGCGTCAACTCCTTACCAAGGAGAGAGAAAGGGAAATAGTTTTTACGACATAATCCGAGGAAATAGTTCGAACTGATCATACGTTCTCTCAGAATATTATGCTCTGACAAAGCATTTGCTGCAACGTATTTTTTTTTTACCTGACCTCATATTCATACTTAAGCTTCAGTCAGAGCGGGATTTGTCTCTGAAGCAATTTTTTTTTTGACATAAGAGTATATACCTACGTAAACTTCCAAGTACTACCAATCCATGAGAACAATGTTTCGTTTTTTTTTTTGTTTTTTTTTCGAGATGTTGTTAATTTCGGTCTGGATTTTTTAGATGAGGGAATATCATTACATGAAGTTGTGTGCAGACATTTGTCCCCATCTTGGTTCATTTCTTGAACACAGCATTTCCGTCGTTTTAACCTACAGCCATCCACAGGTGCTGAATTAGTGTATTTTTGATCGTGACTTTTACAGGGTTAATTCCCAAGTCACTAATTTTCTCGTAGTATTGACACGAGAGACCTTTCCCTGCTTTTGCACGTCACAGATGATCGACCAGACGGGACCTCTCCGTCTCGATGGTCGAAAATACAATTACTCATCACCTGAAGACGGCCTTAGGGTACAACGGCCGAAACGTTCGGTTCAAGAAACGAACCAAGATGAGCACAAAAGTCCAAACAAAGCTTTACACAGAAATATTGTCAAATTGTGGTTCAAATCTTGTTTACTACAGCAAGGAGACGCATGATTTGAAATTTTAAAACATTGATTCGTTTGAAACAATCGCTCCATTTTCAAATACTGAACTTTATTGTTGTCTAACAGAACACAGATTTAGTACCTGGGCTTACTAAATGAGGCTGCACACCGGGTGTAGAGTTCCGACCCTGGTATAGCTTATTGAAGATCAATTAATATTACTTCATTAGCGAGAGTTATTTAATAAACAAATAAATTGAAACTTTTGATTATGATAATTTTCCCTTACATCTGAACTATCGTGAGTCAACATAATTTGAAATGTGCGAAAACATTGGCTTGCTGAGTAAATATCGTTTTTTTCTTTTATGTTCATGGACACAACAAAATTCTCCGAAAGCCTAATAGAAATATCATTCGATATTATATATTTGTATCATTCAATATTAAATATTTGTATCATTAAATATTTGTATCATTCAATATCATATATTAACCTTCAATACTGAATATTTGCATCATTCAATATTAGATATTTGCATTATTCAGTACCAAATATTTGTATTATTCAATACTACATATTTGCATCATTCAATACTGGATATTTGTATCACTGAATATTGAATATTTTTATCACTGAATATTTAATATTTGTATCATTCAATATTGAATATTTGTATCATTAGATATTAAATATTTATATCATTCAATATTAAATATTTGTATCATTCAATATCAAATATTTGTTACCTTCAATATTGAATATTAGCATTATTCAATATTAGATATTTGCATTATTCAATATTAGATATTAGTATCATTCAATATTGAATATTTGCATCATTCAATATTATACATTGGTATCATTCAATACTACGTATTTGCCTCCTTCAATATTTGATATTTGTATCACTGAATATTACATTTTCGTATCATTCAGGATTAAATATTTGTATCATCCAGTATTAGATATTTGTATCATTCAATATTAAATATTTTCATTATTCAATATTAGAGATTCATATCATTCAATACTGGATAATTGCATCATTCAATACTAAATATTTTCATCTTTCAATATTGGATATTTGTATCATTCAATATTACATATTCGTATCATCTAATATTAAATATTTGTATCATTCAATATTATATATTTTTATAATTGAATACTACGTATTTGTATCATTCAGTATTAAATATTTGTATCATTCAATATTACATATTTGCATCGTTCAATATTAGAGATTCGTATCATTTAATACTAGACATTTGCATCATTTAGTATTGGATATTTGCATCATTCAATATTAGATATTTGTATCATTCAATATTGAATATTTTAATTATTCAATATTAGAGATTCGTTTCATTCAATATTAGATATTTGCATCATTCAATATTGCATATTTGCATTGTTCAATATTAGATATTTGTACCATTCAGTATTAAATATTCGTATCATTCAATATTAAATATTTTCATCATTCAATATCATTGATTCGTATCATTCAATATTAGAGATTCGTATCATTCGATACTAGACATTTGCATCATTCAATATTAGATATTTGTACCATTCAATACTAGATAATTGTATCATTCAGTATTAGATATTCGTATCATTCAATATTAAATATTTTCATCATTCAATATCAGATATTTGTATCATTAAATACTAGACATTTGCATCATTCAATATTGGATATTTGCATCATTCAATATTAGATATTTGTACCATTCAATACTAGATAATAGTATCATTCAGTATTAGATATTTGTATCATTCAATATTAAATATTTTCATCATTCAATATTAGATATTTGTATCATTAAATACTAGACATTTGCATCATTTAGTATTGGATATTTGCATCATTCAATATTAGATATTTGTACCATTCAAAACTTGATATTTGTACAATTCAATATTGGAGATTTGTATGCAGTGAGATTTGGCCCTAACCCACGAATGTTAGGAACATCATGGACAAAGCATATTATAAGTTATGAGCCTTTAAAAAGATTCAAAACTACAAAGGAGTCTTCTGCTAACAACCAGAAAGAGACAGCTGGGAATTTTGTGACACATAATGAAAAAAGAAATGTTACGAGAACCTGATGCTCACTGGGTGCATCGAACGCAAGAGAAATAGAGGTAAGAGGAAAGCGACCTACAAGAATGGTCTGAGCAATTGGATGTCAGAACAAGTACCAGAAAGAAAAAGAATGAGAAAAACGAACAAGAATAACTGAAAGCCACAAAAGAGAGAAAAACTTTGGGCAGCCATGATCCCCACACCCTGAATGGACCTTGCTCATAGAGAGAGCCTTGACAAAATCATGGGTCAGATTCATGAACCAAATACGACTTAACATCTGGCCCAATATTTATTGGAGAAGTGTGTTTAGCGCTCTGTCCTCAATATGAGTAAATTAAGTTCCCACTAAAGTTGATGACTTTCATGTCGTAATAACTTTTGAAAAACTCTACCAATTTTAACAAAATCTAGGTCATCTTGTAAAAAACTTCATTGAAAATATTATTTAGGATACACTGAATCACGAAAATTGCTCCGAAAACTACAGCATACACATTTTTATTTCGAATTTGATACAATGCACACCAAAACCGTTGAACTGAATCGCACCAAACATTCTACCAAATATTCTACCAAACATTCTGCCAAATATTCTACCAAATATTCTACCAAACATTCTACCAAACATTCTACCAAATATTCTACCAAACATTCTACCGAACATTCTACCAAACATTCTATATAATCAGAAAAAAGCATATTTTCTTCTAAAGAACCCAAAGATTAATCAATTTGAAAACGTATATAAAGAGTTTTAGCGATGGAAATGAAAGAGATCGAAAATCCGGTAAAGAATTTAAAGATAATTCATTTCTCTTAAATTTGTTACAGCTCTGCAGTCGGTTAGTCTGGCCATTTTGTAATCAAGGCATTTGTGGTTCGAATCCACCCGAGAACTACCCATTCTAAACAAAAGTAGTTATAGTTGAGGACATTTTGCGTACGTACTTATACTGGAGAAATTTTAAGAAAATACGTACCCGAACAATGAGTTAATATAACTCTAAAATCTTGAAAAATACTAAACAAGAAAGTTTCAAAATAAAATAAAAGAAATATTGATGTAGTGGAAAAACTGAACATTCTTATCTTACGACGTTTAGTAAAATGCAGATGCATGCAACTAAAAAATATCTCTTCTTTGCCACAGCTTTAATATCTTTTCGTCTATTTTATGTCAAAATATTCTTGTAAATTCTTATAGTTATGTTGGCATATTGTGCACTAAACATTTTTCTTACTGGAGTAGGGTCATGGTATTGTGTGCAAACTTAGTATAAGTTCGTAAACGTCATTAAATCATCATTAAGACCTTAAACATTTGGGTTTTGAACAGTACTGGAGATTTTGGAGGGTATCAATCACACTAACCAAGTTGTGCCTGTATTTCCCTTCAACAGTCCCCTCAAAATCACTTTTCAAGTTTTAAGATCGCCCATAGCCTTCATTTTCCATCAGCTTGAAATTTTATTTTCCAAATTCGTAAATCATTCCTGATACACATTTATATCTACGACTCCATAAAACTAAATTATAGTAGTTTAATGCTTATGTTCGCTGTATTTTGCCAAATTAAACATGAACAATGAATAATGTCCAGTATACGATGTATATATTTAATCATGATTTCCGGAAAAAAATAAGTACAATCACCATCATCATCATCATTATCATCATCATCAGTCTTTTGACGTCCGTCGTTGGACAAAGACCTTCCCCAGGATTCGCCACACTTCTCTATCGTGAGTGTCGCAGGGCCATTTTTTTTCGAAATTTGTCAACTTCATCTCTCAATCTTGTATCCTGTCGGCCTCGGTTTCACATGTGATATCTGGGGATCCATGTTGTGTATCGTGATGTCCAGCGGTTGTCTGCCATTCTTTCAACAGGGCGTGCCCATTGCCATTCAAGTTTTTAAAAAGTTTCTATGATGTCACAGACTCATGTTTTCTTCTTTATATACTGTGCTGTCTTGTGATCTCTCCATGTGAGGTTGAGCATGATTCTCTATGGTGCATGTTGCATGCTTCTCAGTTTGGGGGCCTGTCTCTTGGTTAGGTTCCATGTTTCAGCTCCATATTTGACTATTGGGAGGATGCATTGGTTGCATACTCTTCTTTTTAAGATTATTGGGATCACCTATTTTTTTTTTACATGGTCAATTTATTCTCAAAAAGTACGCATATTAAAAAAATTAATTACCCACAAACGGTCCGTCTATGATTTCCCTAACATTATGTAAGAGATGGATCTGAGAACATTCACCACAACGAAATATATATATCATCATGAGAGTGATACAATGCTATGTATGTAAGTACGTGTGCGTATTGATTGTTATTCATACTTTTGCATTGGTTGACTCAATCGAGAGAGAGATGCCATCGAAGAAATGTGTACTGAATCGTCGTCACATCAACAATGCCTGAGCGAGCCATTCTTTACATCTGGTGCAGGGATTTTGGAGAAAGTATCATATCACCAAAACTTGTGAGTCCCTCGATAGCCCAGAATCGGTTCCCGGTGATTTCTGGTTGTCCCAAAAGAGATATCAGACCGTTTAGGAGTTTCGTCGAGTAATTCAGTCCACTGACTCGTTGGTGTTTGCGGTGAAGGATAAGTCAAAAACATCCATTGAACATTGTAGAAGTGCTCACATGTCATAGTTGGTAGTGGTCAAGGCTGGACAAGGAATTCTCTACTTATAGTTCTTTTCTTTTCAACATGGTTAATGCGCACGCACCCTCCCTCCCCCCTCTCTCTCTCTCTCTCTCTCTCTCTCTCTCTCTCTCTCTCTCTCTCTCTCTCACTCACACTTCCAATTTCTCTCCTCCTCTCCTTCTCTGGAGAGAGGACTTTACAGAGTGCTTTGCAAAAATGAAAGAGACATTAGAATAAATGCGCAAAATGCCCACTAAGTAAGAGAGATTCAGCGAGTGAAATAGGATGCCTGACAAAGAAAGGGATTAAATAGTTGAAAGACGGTGGGACAAAGAAAGAAAGAAAGAAAGAAAGAAAGAAAGAAAGAAAGAAAGAAAGAGAATGTGTCAGAGAAAGAAAAATGTCAAAGAGTGAAAGAAAGGGTCAGAAAGAGGAAGGTTGTCAGAGAAAGAAAGATTGGAGAAAGAGAAAGACAGAAACTCAGAGAGACAAGAAAGGGAAACAGGAAGAGTTTAAGAAAGATGGAGTCAAAGAGAGAAAGAGATAGTTCAAAGAGACCCAGAGTCAAAGAGAAAAAGAAGAGGGGAAAGAGCGAGAGAAAGGGAGAGAATCGAAAGAAGAAAAATAGAGAGGAAGACAACGAGAGAGCCAAAGCTTCAGAGGAAGACTGAGAGTGGAAGAGTGAGACAAGGACTGACAGACAGACGGACAGACAGACAGACATTTTCGATGAATTGTGGGGAATAGGGAGAAAGAAGATCGTATACCACCAATTTTCAGACGTTACCTGGAAACATCAACTTCTGACACTATATCAACTACTACTCAGGCCAATGATATTTGATTGTAACTGTTAATAACCAGGTGAGGCACAAGGCTAAATGGGTGGGAGAGAGGTTGTGTATGGGAAGATTGTGTTGCCCGAATCTCTAGGATATTAGAAATCCTCGCTTTGGGGGGGATTTGAACACCGAACACTTGCAGTGCTTGGGAATAAAGCAGTCATCTCAGCCCTATACAAGACTGGGATAGATAGATAGATAGATAGATAGATAGATAGATAGATAGATAGATAGGAACTGGTTAAGGTGGATAGATAGATATGAAAGAGGGTCAGATACATAGATAGATAGATAGATTGATAGATAGATAGATAGATAGACAGATAGACAGATAGAAATGGACAGATTGAGGTAAATAAATAGATCGATACAAGCAGACTGAGATAGATAGATAGATAGATAGATAGATAGATAGATAGATAGATAGATAGATATGAACAGACTGAAATATATTGATAGATAGATAGATAGATAGATAGATAGATAGATAGATAGATAGATAGATAGATAGATGGATTGATAGATAGATAGGAACTGTTTGAGGTGGATAGATAGATAGATATGAAAGAGGGACAGATACATAGATAGATAGATAGAAATTGACAGACTGAGGTAAATAAATAGATTGATACAAGCAGACTAAGATAGATAAATAGGTTGATATGAATAGACTGAGATGGATAGATTCATTGATAGATAAATAGATATATAGATAGATATGAACAGACTGAGATAGATAGATAGATAGATAGATAGATAGATAGATAGATAGATAGATAGATAGATATAGATGAATAAATAGATAGATAGATAGATAGATATGAACAGACTGAGATAGATGGATTCTTACACATGAAAGAAAACACTCCGACTGATAGATCCTCCTCTGTTGACCTATATATTCCTTCCATTTAATGTTAAACTGCATTAAACCGTGGAAAATATATCTCATCTTTCCTAATCCACAACTGCTAACAAGGAAACTTTGTATTGGAAACTGTACGAAATAAAACCCAACACTAAATAGCGCTAGTACAAAGAAGAAAAATGGAAGTTTTGAAAAACTAACCGTTCCCTGAAAACAGCAACTGTGATCATCGACTTTGCGGTCAGCACCATAACATATCTTGAAAACGCCACCACCAATTGTAAAATTGAAAAACACAGTCGGTCATCTTTTTACTCACAAGGAAGCCATTTTGTTCTGGATTCTATGACAATTACGATTCAAGCTATAGGCATTATTTCCTTCTTTCGCCCACTCTAACTTTTTCTTTCTTTTGATTTTATTTTAAAGTCTCTTTCTTCGTTTTTGTTCTTTTTTCTTTTCCGTTTCATTCTCTCTATCTTTGCATTTTCAAAAGTTCATCATACAAGTCTCTTGAGCTATAGGCAGTCTTTCTTCTCCTGTCCATTCTTACATTATCTTTTTTTTTTATTTCTTTGATATTTTAAAATCATTCATTATTTCTTCCTTTTCCTTATTCAATATTTTTTAATTTCATTCATTCTCTATATTTTTATTTTCATAGATTGCCGTTGACCACATCAGTCCCTTGAGTTATCTTTCCTTCTGTTCATTCTTACATTGTTTTCTTTCTTTGGCTTTATCTTAAAGTCCTTTTTCTCATTCTTTTCTTCTTTCGTTTTCTCTTTCTTTTTCCTTCTCTCTTATTCCCATAAGTTCACCCATCAGTCACTCACACTGGACATTCTTTCATTCTCTCACCAATCCTTCATATTTGTCTCCTTCTCTCTCTGGCTTTATTCCAAGTCCTTTTTTTTCTCTTCCTCTTCCCTCTAGCTTTTCCTTCTCTTTTTTCCTTCCCTCTCTTTCTTCCTTTTCATTCTATCTCTATTTTTCATTTTCATACATTGACGTTCACCACATCAGTCGCCCGTGGGGCATTTGATGAGGATAGAGAGTATTACACGCTTGGTCAACTTTCTTTGGCAGCAGCCATGAAAACCAGTACGGGCCGCGGGTAAAAACTTCAATAACTAATATGCCCATGGGCACTCTCTATTCATTTTTACTCACTTATTCCTTTGATTTTCTCCCTCTTCCTTTCTTTCCCTCCTTTCTTTCATTTTTTTTCTTCTATATTTGAAAAGCCAGTTTCGCTTTGAGCGACTCGACAGTCCAAGCTGCACGCTCGGGCAATTTCCTTTTTATGCAGACGAAGCCATTTTGTACAGGAACGAAAGACAGTTATCAGGATGGCTATAGGGTTATCCTTATATGACCATGCCGTGTGTAGGCTAGCAACTAACGTTTTTGTCTGTAGGCGACACACCAAGAGATGATGATGATAATTTAGTAATAATAATAGTAATTATTATTATTATTATTATTATTATTATTATTATTATTATTATTATTATTATTATTGTCTTTCTTTGCCGTCTTCTTCTCGTCCTCTTCTCCAACGTCTTTTTCTCTTCAATATTATTGTCGCTGTTGTTGTTTTTGACGACAATATTGTCGGATATCTCCGCCATGTTTCTTGTCTAGGCACTCTTTAAGCTCTGCATATCTTTCTCGTTTTATATCCTCTTTGTCCCCCTTCCTTTCTTTTCTTTTCTTTTCTTTTTTTTTTTTTGTCTTTACTAGTAGCAATAATGGCAATTGTATGGGCGATTTTTGCATTTTCTGAACAAGAAGCCATTTTCTATCGGACAGAAGGACGCTTACTGCAGAATAACTGAAGGCGTTTTCCAAGTTTTCATTTGGCGACATAGGAGTCGCTCAGAGCCCAGAAGGTAACTATCAGTCATGGAAACAAATGATCGGTATCTTTGTAATGATTGTAGCATATGAAAGAAAAAAAGGAATCTAACGGCGAAAAGAAAGAAAGAGAGGGGGGAAGAAAGTGAAGAAAACGAAAGAAATGCTTTGTTCAGAGAGATAGTGGTGGATTCGAGAGATGTAAAATTGCTGTACCGTTTTGACTCTATGGCAAGAAAAAGGAACAGACCCAGTTCAAAACCCGCGACGTTGTCTATACAATTTTGGACAACATTTGGCTTTATTTATCAACCTTTGTTTCTGTTATAAGAATATTGTTGAAAAAAATCGATGGATTTTCGAAGTTGATCCATGTTAAAACGTCCGAAACAAAAATAGATAATCGTAGCATCAAAAATGAAAATAAATATAACCTCCAAAATGCAATATGATTCATTATCAGAGGAAAAAAATACATGTACCCCTATTCAGGGTTGAGCACTCTTCAAGTGAGGAAACTCGTTCATTGTAAGCTTATGCAATGCTCTTCCATAGGAATAGAGTACTCTGGCGGATCGGTAATATAAAGTAAATAAATACATCGCTTAAATTTAGCCTTACTGACCGTCCTGTTCCGTGGAGTGGAGGCAAGTTACCGGCCCCGGGTCTGAAGCAAAGGTTTTAATCCTGTCTCATGGTACTGCATGGTTCTGGATAGAAGGAGAGATAGTCTATTGCCACATTGAAGAGTTGTAATACAACAAAACAGCTGTCTGGGGATGACGCAATTATTTATCATATATATATATATATATATATATATATATATATGGAGTATATAAGTTCGTTATAAACAACGTGGAGTCTGCTTTCTTTTTTTTTTCTATCTTTCTGTCCCGTGTTTTGTTTTTTTTTTCATCTCGATAGTTGATTTTTAAAAAAAGAATATGACGTTGTGTGCCGTAAAACAAGATAATTTCCTTCCCTTTCTCTCTCTTATCATCGCACCCTCTTATTAAGATAACAGCTTCCTTTCTTCGTTACGAACGCTGCACATTTCTCTTTTACCACTCTTTGTTCGGTCATTTAATTCCTCACAAACTACGTCAACCGATTCAAATTTGGGTGTAACCACAAATTCGCCCTTCCTTTGAACTGTCGCACTTGGGTCAAGGTCAGATATAAGGAATTATGGAACCACATGGAAATGACCAGAGACGAGGAAAATGGGGTGAAATAAATCAGAAATTGTATGGTTTGTTCAAGCATGGAGAAAGTTAAAAAAAAACGGATGTTCTTCCTCGATTTGAATTCCAGAGTAGAAAAACAGAAGTACAAAGCTGAACGAAAAGAAAAGAAAGAGAGAAGACAGAGTTAGCCCAAAAGGAGATGATGGAGAGGGAGTGTAAGGGATATGGGAACAGGCATGACCGGATCGGTAGGATGATCAACTGGGAAGTATCAAAGCAACAGCATTTCGATCATTCAAACAATGATATCTTGATGAAATGACAATTGGAATGTGAAGAGGACTTTGAGATTGGTGTTGCATCTCAATTCTTTTTGCATTATCACACAAGCATGCCCTGTTGCATTTCGATGGTTGCCAGCTAGCATTTTCAAAGATCTTGCAAGAGTCATAAAGAAAACTGCATCCTGTTTACGTGTTTAAGATTTGAGTTACGAAACGGGGATGTTTTGTGCTGTTGGCTGTTTAGAAGAAGTAGATGTGGTATTGTTTGTAACTGCACTTGTGAGAGCCAGGTTGGTGTCAAATAATGAGGGTCTGTAAGAGGAGAGCTCAGGGGGTGTTTGTATCTGTCCGTGAGTATCAAGGTCAGTGAGGGGAAGATTTAGGATGAAAATGGTCAGTTTTCAGGAGAGTTTGTTTATGTTATTTTTAGAATGGGGAAATGGTGTCTAGCTCTCAATGGATAGGTGCTGATATACGTGAGCTAGGATGGAAGTGAAGTGTGTTTTTTTTATCTTTTCTGTTGATGGTGGCCGAGACTCTTCGTTTTATTTCATTAGAGGGTTGGTATGTTATTTCAAATTATCTTTTGTGTATTAGCTGCTTTTGTGTATCAAAAAACAATACATACGGACCAGAATCTGTCCTAAAGAACAAATGTAGAATCCTCTGGGATTTTGAGACTCAAATGGACCACCTAAAACAGGCCAGAAAACTAGATCCAGATGTAATAAACCAGACAGAAAAAAGCGTCAGATCCTGGATTTCACCGCCGTAGCTTTGCATAGGGTGAAAAAGAAGGGAAGTGTAAAACTGGATAACTTTGCCAGAGAGCCGAAGAAGGAATGCAATCTGAACGTTACAGCAGCGCCAATAGTGGCTGGAACCCTAGGAATGGACCTGCATAACCTGGCAAAGAACTTGGAATCAATGGAAGAATCAGAACTGCCAAGAAGACAGCATTGCTAAAAAAACAGTTGAAATACTGAGGAGGGTCCTAGAGTATAGTGAAGACTTGCTAATAATCTTGGGTGGAAGCCATTAGTCAGAGAGAATGGAGGAGCTAAGAATCTACAGACAAAACGAAACCACCCAGAAGTTGACATAGCTGGTAACAGCTAAAATACTGAGGAGAATCCTGGAATATTGCAGAGAGTTGCTGTCACTTAATCTTGGATGAAACCCATTGGTCAAAGACGCTTGAGAAACTGGAAAACCATGGAAGAAACGAAATCATAAAGAAGACAGCATAGCCAAAAACAGCAAAAATATCAAGAAGAGTCCTTGGGTATTGCAGGTACTTGCTTTCGCTTGATCTTGAGTAAAAACCACCAGTCACTCCGGGTATGAAAACTCAATGAGTACGAGAATGATAATATCAACAAACAGTTTTTGCTATTGGTCCAACTGTTTGATCCTGTCATCGACTCTAGTCGTAACAAGATACTAAAAGTCCACCTGGTGAACAGAAACGAAGGTTCATGTCGAGTGCAAGAGAAATAATAGATGCCTGGAAAGTTAAAGTAAATAGGAAAGTATTAAAACAAAAAAACAAAAAAAGGAAAAAAAATATTCGATAATAATATCACAAACGTATTGCCGCCGGACAAAAGTATAGACGCACAAAATTGAAAATCATAAAGAATTATTATTTTTTTTTTTACCCCAAACACAAAAGTGACAAAGGAAAAAGTAAAGAGAGATGAAGAAGATTAAAGGAAAAATTTGAATGTAAACAAGAAGGCAATAACAATAATAACAATAATAATAATAATAATAATATCAATAATGATAATAATAATAATGATACTAATAATAATGATGATGATAATAATAATAATGATAGTAATGATGATAATAATGATGATAATAATAATGATGATAATAATAATGACAATAATGATAATGATAGTACAAATGATAATAATAATGATAATGATAATAATGACGATAATAATAATGATAATGATAATAATGACGATAATAATAATGATAATAATGTTAATGATAATAATGACGATAATAATAATGATGATAATAATGATAGTTATAATGATGATAATAATGATAATAATAATGATGATAATAATCATGATTATAATGATAGTAATACCAATAATGATAATGATCACTCACCATTACAGTCAATAATTGAGCTATTGCGGCGTCAAATTTTGAAGTTATGGAAAAGAAAAATCTGATCGATGAATAAATATGCTCAGAATGAATTTCAGTTATGACGGTGTTTGTTTCTGGATGATCAAAACGACGATGCCCAGTCTCAACTGAAGTTGGCCCCAGTGCCACCCCCCACGACCCCAATAACTGTTGGTGTTGCGAGTGAAGCATGATGACACGAAAATCATGTTTATTCATCTTTGTTTCGGTACTTTATACAAAAACAAAAACAAACAAAACTACAGAAAAAAAGTTGAAGAACTGCCGAAAGAGAGAACACAGAGCTATGAAATCTTATCACTGATTCACGCATAAGCAGAATGGAAAAAACCTAAAAAATTGTTTGCTCTAAATAAACGGAATATATATATATATATATATATATATATATATATATATATATATATATATATATATATATATATATATGTGTGTGTTTGTGTGTGTGTGTATCGGAAACATAGCCGTAAGCCAACTTTCAACATTTCGCCTGCTTTTTTCATCCAAAACATTACCTTGGGCACCGTTTTTCAACATTACACCCCTTTTTCAACATTATGCCCCCTTTTAAACACTAACCTGGCCCTTTCAACATTACCTCTCAACTTTTTTTTTTTTAGATGAACCCCATTTTTATATTACCCCCGCTTTTCTTTTTTTGGACAGCAATATAGGTCTATCTAGTCTAGTAATGATAATGATGGGAAAAAGTGATCTAGAAAGAGAAAACAAGCTTTGGCAAGATGGAGAGGGCGAAGAAAGAGGATAATGATGATAACATCAGTTTGGAATGGAGTAAATGGCTGTTTTGAACTACGAAGTCAGAAACTTCATAACTTGGCTTAAACACAACTTTATTTGTCATAGTAATTCCCTTTAGAATCGACACAATGTTACCCACGATCCTGCAGAGAAATTTATTTCATCGCAATAAAATCTGATGTCACTGGAGTCGATAAACTGCTGGAAGGCTTGGTCTGCATAGGTGTACACCTGCAGGCGCATATATACATCTAAAGACTGACAGAAGTAGCAATCGGTATGAGACAGGGGCATGTGAAAACAGAAGGTGGGGAAAGTCCTCGATGCCTACCAGCCTCGGGTTTTTTCCCAGGCGCTTTGAGATATACATGGTCTTGAGTTATCCCGTGGCATAAGTAAGGTCGTTTATGTCGACTAGTGTTTGCCAACATGTGATCAACTTTTATGCCTCAGTTTCAAATCATGACAATAGGACTTTGTCTTGGTGGTCTGAACAGACTACAAAAGGATTTAGTCAATTACTCTAATATGGTTGATTATCTCCAAACGGTCGGAAGGGTTATTTTGGGGTTAGGGTTTGGTTTGGAGAAGGTTAAGTGGGGAGCCAGTTTATCGAGCCAACGGAAATTACCTTTTCAATTATCACATGGAAATCAGTTTTGTCGTAAAGGACAAAAAAAAGTCATCTTTGAAATGAAGAAACAAATTATATTAAGTGTCAAACTGTGCAAGATGCTAGCAAGAAAAATGGCTTTACCAAGTTCTGAATTTTTTTCTACCATGCCAATTTTCGCTCCATGTCTTTTGACGCTTGTTGAGGCTGACCCAAAACTTCACCAGCAACGCTATGGGTTTTGTTTCTGGAAGAGCCTATATGGTTACCCACCATTCTTCATGGTCGAGTGATGACTTGCCAACAGAACTACGCTCATGCTAACGATTAAGATCCATAGAAGCGATTTTTTAACTAACGATGTGAGATTGATCCAATCCCCCTTAAAGAACTGATCTTGCTAGTAACTTCGACAGTACAATAGCCGAATTAGTACTCACGAAGCATAATGGCACGAAAATCATATTTTTTCATTTTTGTTTCGATCCCCAACGTATAAAAAGCAAGAAAAAAGTACAATAATTGAAAAAAAATCCAATCAGGAGACTAAGAGGAGAAACAGAGCTGTAAAAATCATATGTCATAAATATTCGCACGAAGAGGTAGGAACGAAGCGAAAACATCGATACCACTAATTAAACGGTGAAACAGACATTCATTTCGTTAAAAAATGATGATGAAGATGATGACAACAACTACAACAGCAACTCGCCATTACAGTCAATAATCTGACAATTGTAGCATCAAGTTTTGAAGTCAAATAAAAAAGATCAATCGAAGAATTAATTTGGTCAGAATAAGTCCTAGTTATGACATCACTGGCGTTCTCCACTGGAAAACATCCCAAACAGAATTAGAAGCATCAATGAACATCTTGATTCTAGAAAATCTAGATGTTAATTATAAACTTGTCAAAATAAGGTTCTGAAAAAAACTTAAGATAATTTTTACAATGGATCTACAGAAGAAGTAATGCAAATTTTCAAGTCTGTACACGGAACGGTATATGAAGTCGTCCATTGCAAAATACATTCCTGACAAATGAATTGTGCAACGGGAATATATATATATATATATTTATTAAATTGTGTTTTGTAATTATAATAATAATTCGCCATTAAAGTCAATAATTGAACAGCCATAGCGACAATAAATATTGTCAGAATAAATTCTATTTATAACATCACGGACGTTTTTAACGGAAAAACGTCTAAAATGGAGTAAAAAAATCGAGAAACCTTTTCGGGATAATATATAAGCTATTTTTAAACCCATCAAAATAAGGCTTTGGGTGGGGGTTGTTTTTGTAAAAACAAATATTAGGAGGGGGCTAGTGGAGTACTGATGCCAATTTTCAAGTGTTTAGACAAGAAGAAGAAGAACAAAGAAGAAGAGGAAAAAGGAGAGGAAGGTGAAAAAGAAAAACAAGATGAAAGAATGATAAAGAAAAAAAAGAACAACAACAACATCAACAAAGAAGAAGAAGAAGAAGAAGAAGAAGAAGAAGAAGAAGAAGAAGAAGAAGAAGAAGAAGAAGAAGAAGAAGAAGAAGAAGAAGAAATGGCCTTGGGTTGAATAGCAAGAAAGAAAGTAGCTCTATCCCCTTGTGTTGGCACTATTGGCTCATATACATTTACGTCTCTTGTTTTCGTTTCATCTTTTTTGAAGCAGCCGTCATAGACAGCCCGAAGTGAAATACGAAGCTCACAGCTCAATTTGAGAAACTCAAGCTAAAAGGCCGCTACCAGGTATCTATACAGACATTCTTCTGCTAGACATTAGATTCCGAAGAGAAAGGACTCTCCTTTCGCCTGATCTCAATTTTAGCTTCAAAGTTTGTTTGTTTGTTTTTCTTCTCTTTTCATTCTTTGTTTTCTCTCTTTTCCATTATTTTGACATTCATATTGGGCGCTTTGCCTTGAGGCAATGGTTAGCGCCTTTGTCTTGCAGCACATTACCAAAGTGTGGAGAGTTCAGTAAATAGTTGCACGACGAGACACCTTTTGCCATATGAAGCTAAGCTTGATAGATATCTCATTGATGCACGTAGAATATCCGTTTTTTATACCATAACAAATATGGCCAAAAATCCAAGATATATTAATATAAATGCATTTTTTTGTAGATTCAGTGTAAATATAGATCTGATACATTATTATCGGAAGCTTTTTTTTAACACTAATGACGCGTACCAAAAATGTTAAGCTGATTAATTTTATTCAAATTAAAGCATTAACGTCAACAGAGGATTTTGAGAGAACATTTGAGACCCTCATAAGGGGAGGAAATCAAGCGAAGAATCAATCTGGGATGGCAAGCCTTCAGCAGAGCATGCTCAACTTTCAAGAACCAGATGATCCCAATAATCCTTTAAAAAAAGAGTATACAACCAATGCATTCTCCCGATAGTCACTTAGGGAGCTGAAACATAGACAAAAGACAGATCTACAAACTGAGAAGTATGCAACGTGCGCATGAGAGAATCATGCTCCACCTCACATGGAGAGATCACAACACAATACAGTATATAAGGAAGAAAATGGGTGTCTGTGACATTATAGAAACTATTTAAAAAGACTCAAATGGAAATGGGCAGGCAATGCTGCAAGAATGAAAGAGAACTGATGGACATCACATTTCACAACATGGATCCCCAGAGATCACATAAGAAACCGAGGCCAACAGAACACAAGATGGAGAGATGAACTGGACAGATTCAGAAAATACTGGCTCTGCGTCGCCCATGATAGAGAATTGTGGCGAATCCTGGGGAAGGTCTATGTCCAACGACGTTAAGAGACTGATGATGATGATGATGATGACTAGGTTGAACTGTTCAGCATTGATTCAATTGGTTTTGGTTGGGTAATATTGATGTCAATAAGAGAACTCGGGGACGACCCAAAACTGATCCTAATGATGGGGAATTATCAACTTCAGTTGCCAACGACCTTTAAGCAACTGTTCAAAAACTTACCTGTGTATCACTGGACATTTCTTACATCTATAGTCATCATACCATTAAGGAAGAAACATATTTCTTATCATGATTCTCTTTAATCAGGAAACCATTTGGTGGCATACTGATTTCAATGCAGATTATACATATATATATATATATATATATATATATATACATATATATATATATATATATATATATATATATATATATATATATATATATTGATAGATAAGTGCACACACACACACATATACATATATATTGGTAATATATACGTATACACACGTATTGATAATATACATATATAAATACATAAATATATATATATATATATATATATATATATATATATATATATATATACTGATATATATATATATTGATATTGTCAGATATATGTATTGAGAAGTATGTATAAAAATATTGATTGATATATGTATATATATTTGTGTATATATATGTATGTATATTCGTCAACCAATCAATCAACATGTCTTTCAGGATATTGTTTTTATCTCCTTCTGCAAATCATATATATATATATATATATATATATATATATATATATATATATATATATATATATTGACATTTGATTATATGTATATTGATAAATAAATGCATACACGTATGATAAATATACACTCATATTGATGAATATATACAAATATCGATAAATATATGTATTGCTGAATATATCTATTCGTTGATAAAGATCTATATATATATATACATGTATTGATGCATATTTATATATTGATAAATATATAAATATATATCGATAGATATAATTGACAGGAAAAAAAATATATATATATTCATAAGCCAATCATTCAGCATATCTTTTCTCATCTCCTTGCTCTGATCCTCGGTTTCTCAAAAATCACCCAGCTCAAAAGTCAAAACAACCCCAGGTGCAAAATGAAACTCGAATCTGATTAATCTTCGAGATTTTTGCTGTCCTACCTTTACACCCCCTCCAGCTCGCACTCCTCGCTATTTCCCGCCAAATCCAACACTACGCGCCTTTCATCACTTTATTCAAAACTTCGCCCACCTCTTTGCAACCCCGACGGCTTTACTATCTGGTAGCTTAGCACACACGCTTAGTTAACTTTCAATAACGATAGACTAACATGGCCGACGGCCGACAACGAACATTCACCAAGGCGAAAAGCCATCAAAAGAAACAAATAAGATCAATATCGCACAAGATAAGAGTTTATTTCAGAGTATACATATATATATATATATATATATATATATATATATATATATATATATACATATATATATATATATATATATATATATATATATATGCATATATATATATAATATATATATATATATATATATATATATATATATGTATTTATGCATATGTATGTATTTATTACATATATATGCCTGTACATATATACGTATATATATATATATATATATATGTGTGTGTGTGTGTGTGTGTGTGTGTCAGTGTGTGTATGAGGGAGTATACAGATATTTGTATTTATATGTGTATGTATACATATGCATTTATATTTATATGGTAATTTTTTATATTATGGATTTTTACTTTTCACAGTAGCCCGTTTCATACATTTTGTAATTTTCAAGTGAGCTGTGTTTGATCTTTTCCAATATATATATATATATATATATATATATATATATATATATATATATATATATACGTGTGTGTGTGTGTGTGTGTGTTTGCTGTTTTGATGTACAAATTATAAAAAATTACAGCCGCCAGACACATCAGATTTTATCGATAATCAGCAGTAAAGGTCGGCTTTGTTTATATCTATACACCTCTAAATTTAAAACGAATATCTTCTTTTATTTTTCTAGTGTATAGATATATATGCGTGTCTGTGTGTATGGGTAGAAATTCTAATATATTCAGTGTGTGTGTGTGTGTGCGCTCGTTCGTCTATTCTTGATTTCATGAAAAATTCGCTTGATCTGTATTCTCATAATAGCCATGTTTGTCTGGACAAAAGTGGTTGCAAATTAAATTCCTTAGATACATGCAAATAAAGTACTAATATATACGTATGCAGAATTCTTATTAATACAGACGAGCGTATTTTGGGGTATGTGTATAAATGTACGCAGATTCGTTTTATCCTCAGACTTTTCCTTGTATATATAAGGGTTGGTATATGTTTATGTAAGTTTTCTCCCTCTGTACTTTATATCTAAAACAAATATATAATGGACGAAGTAGAAATTGTTCTTGAAATATTGTTTCACTCGGGATCAAGAAGTTATGATTCGTGTGTTGAAATCTTTTGAAGACGTCTGATGTTTTAGAGTTTATTCTGATGAACGTTTCTATCACAGAAACATGCTTCTGTACCGACCAACGGTCTGTGCTGATTAAAATTCCAACAACATACAGTTGAATCATGAAAAAGAAACATCAGTGAACTCAACCTGTAATGAAAGAAACATCATTTCAAAGTATCATCAGAATCTGCTCTAAACTATATGTACGTATGTGTTGAATTTTTAAAAAAACAACAACTTCATGATTGCAGAATTATCAACAAATTTAAACAGGAACCTTTTCATTTTATTTTCAAAACTTACAATAAAGAATGAGGAAACATTTGGCCAGACAGAAAGATTGTGTTGATTCAGTACTCCATGTGAAGGACATCATTCCTACTATAAAACCCAGTATTTGAAATCCTTGATTTTCACCTAGGGTCAAACGTACACTTCAGGGCAATGGTTGGAAATATGTTCTCATCTTAGCCACCATGCTGAGCATATGATACGTCTTATACTTAGCTTAGTGCGGCGTAGATCCAAATGGGGCAAATACTGCCTATAAAAATCTACATTATAAATACTGGTTCTTTTCCTGAGCTTCAAAACCAAACTTTGGAATGAATCTCATTGGACCCTGTGTAAAATTAGTAAAGGGACCATTTGACTAACGAACGGACACATACTCCCATGCACACACACACACGAAAACACAGACACACATACACATAAAGAAACAACACATTTATAATCATATGTATAATGAAGAAATGGGTATATAATATTACCGAAATGATTATAAATGCGCTATATTACATTGAAACACTGTTTGAAAGGACTTCCCGTTATCTTACAGTGAAGATATCATTTGGCCTGGGTAGCTTGAGTAGAATAAACAATCAAGGAAAATAGACCGCCACAGGGA
>OY735238.1:31782784-31812784 GCA_963457665.1 Thysanoteuthis rhombus | reverse complement strand
GAGACAGCTTCTCTCCACTTTTAATCCCTTAAAAGACGAAGAAGAGTTCACAATCAGTTTTGACCACCAAAAGAAGGGGGGAAAGATTACTTTCACTTTCGAATCTTCAAGTCGGAATTCTCTTATTAAAGGGAGGAAAAGTGTCCGTTCAAGTTTAATATGGCATTAAAGGAAACATTTTTAATGTTTAATGTTGTAAAGTTGTTTTTTTTGAATTAATACAGTTTATATATCGTACATAGATTATATTTGCATTTGTGAAATATACCGTCATCTACTGACAGCTGTTTCGTCGTATTACGGTGATAGGCTTGATTTCCAACCCGGCGCCGCCAGGAATGAAAACCTGCACTTTAAAAAAGGAGTCCGGGAAAGAAACCTGTACTCTAAATAAGGAGTCCGTTATTTTACCTATCCTCCACGCAATCACGGACAGTAAGACCGAATTGAGTAATATATAAGTGATCGAAAAAGCAAATTCTGGTTGTATAGTGATAAAATATCAACAATAACCATTCGTACGTCTTCGTGCTGACTGCATTTATATCCAATGTACATAGGTTTCGAATTTCTCCGATAACAGACCACTGACTTTACCACTACTCCAACCTTTGTCTACCAAGATTCAATGTTTTCTGCAAAAACAATCGAAATATTTATGTAGTAGAGAAAGGTTCGGCTTATCGAACACCATAACTTGGCGAAATTCATCCAATGGATTTTCTCTCCACCCCCTCTCTCTCTCTCCCTCTCTCACACACACACACACACACTGTGTACTAATAACTGAAAACGTCGGAGTGACACACTATGTCTATAACAATGGACTCTTTCGTTTGAAGTTAAGAATATTGCTGATAAAGGTATTTCTTAAATACAATTAAAAAAAAACGGACTTCTCCATTCAGAGTCTTCAGTTATTCTTCAATAAAATCTTAGGTGGAATCGATTATTTGTAAATATTTCAATGGTATATAATTCTACCAAACTGTATTCATTACCATTTTTTTCTTATTCCTTCCCAGTCGTACCACAAAAAAGCAAAAAAACAAAATAAAACCCTAGACAAATAGGAACGGCTTTTGGAACTTCTTTGAGAACAATGTGTGATATTCACAACAGAAGTAGAGCATGACATCTATCTACTTCAATCGCTTCCAGAAAGATTGTTATCGATATTGCTGCCATCAATGGGGTCAGATTTTCAGATTGAGGCAGCCCGAAAGAATACAAAGCTGGCTACGTGCTTAACTGGTTGAGTAAGTCAAGACCAGTGCGATGATTATCTGGCGCAAGCATTATTGTGGGAGACAGCATCGCCTGGAAGCTCGCCAACGTACCAATTGGCCTCTAAGACCGCGATACAACAAGCAACACGCTAGAACCCTCAGCACAGACAAGACGTAAGATTTAGATTCTACTCTAACATACATCGCCTCAGAATGAAATTCCCTGCAACAGACTAAGTCAACATCCTCAGTAGGCCAGGACTGCAACATGTTATAAGGCGTTCTTGGAGTGAGTAATATGAACGACAACGAACAGTTCCTCCACGGATATGTATATATACCCACACACACTCCATATAGATTTTTCCATACACACCCATGGATATATACACCCCCTATATATATATATATATATATATATATATACAACACAGATATATATACTCATACACACCACACACATATATACATGTAAATATATATATATATATATAAACACACCATATATATGTATATATGCATATATACACACTACACACACATATATATATATATATATATATATATATATATATATATATATATATATATATAAAACACCTGCCCGCACCACAAATATATATTAATACATATACATACACAAACTTATATATATACATATGTATATATATATATATATATATATATATATATATATATATATATGTATATATATATATATATATATATATATATATATATATATATATATATTCTTCATTCGATTAAGAATGAAGATTCCCTGCGTTCAACATTATACCAGAGACAGCGTGATCGAAACAGTGATAGACAGATAGATAGATATGAATAGACTTTTATATATATATATATATATATATATATATATATATATATATATATATATATATATATATATATATATATATGTATATATATATATATATATATATATATATAGAGAGAGAGAGAGAGAGAGAAAGAGAGAGACGGAGAGAGGGGGAGAGAGAAAGAGAGAGAGAAAGAGAAATGAAGAGAGAGTTACAAACTCGTATTGATATATGCAAACAGAAGCATATGTATCAGAAAAAGTTAGTCATATACTTCAGTACATACTCAGATAGAAAGAGATGTTTGGATGTACATAAATAATTATGAGCTTAAGTAGAACGAATACACACATATATATATATATATATATATATATATATATATATATATATATATATATATATATATATATATATATATATATAAGGTAAAATTCGGTTTGCTCCTCGCGGTAATATTAATTAAGAAAGATGGTGCAGATAACTGGGAAGATTTTCAGCTTCTTTGCAAATAAAGAAAAATTTCTGCTAACGAAAATCGAAAAAGGTGAAGAGAAAGAAAAAAAAATGGGAAAAGAAAAAGAATCACCGAAACTTTTAAAGACTTAAAAGTGCATTTTTTTTCTGCCCTTTCAGGTGTTCTTGAGAAAGAAGTTTTCAAAAATTGGTTTAAAGCTTAAACAGTAAGTAAGGGAAGTGATGCACGAGACGAGAGTTCCAACTTCCGGCAGCAGAGAGCTCCCGGGGAAACCTCCTACAGTTTCAACGAAGACATTCCACAGGCTGAGCCTCGTTTTCAAAAGATTTTCTATAAGAAAACACGCTTACAGCGGGGTAGGAAGAAATGGTTAAAAAAGAATGATAAGTGAATTCAAAAAAGAACTATGACAACATCATCATCAACAACAGCATAAGAGTTGAAAGAACAAAGAGCAGAAAATAAATATTTTATCTGCTTTCGTTCATATTATCATATTACGTGTTCTTTGACGTATTACCATCGTTCAACTTTCTTTGCTTCTTTTTAGCTATTGTTTCTCTGTTGCCTCGTTCTGAATTTCCATTTCTTTTTTTTTTCAAAGGTATTTTTAAAGATCCATTTTGATTCAGGCTTAATAGTTATTCGTCACACATTGTTGTACTTTTATTATGAAGCGAAAAGCTTGGTAATTTTTTTTCTTTATTTCAAGCAAAGAAATCTAACTCTCATAGTACCCGTTAAAATGACGGAAATATCGAAGTATAGATCAGCACTTCTGTACATATCAGAGTATATCTGCCCTTGATAAGAATCAAAGTGTCACTCCTTAGTGTCAGCGTGATGAACCATATGCCCATCGAAAAATGTTACACATAGAAAATAAATAGGAAACGTTGTATATATATATATATATATATATATATATATATATATATATATATATATATATATATATATTTACACTATCCCTAACATACCCAAAAAATCTAACTCCACATCACTTCCCTCCTACCCTGACACACTCTGCCCCTCCAAGACCAACTGCTGCTGCTTAACCAAAGACTTGATACCTAACTGGACTTTCTCTCACTCAGCAGGAGGCCTCCAGCAGCCCTTAAAACATATTTTACCCGCAAGGCATAGCTCCTGATAGTGGACTCAGGCTCCACAAGGGAATTTTAAACATATACTCACACAGCACACACCACTGAAGATGGGAAAAATCCTGAAACATGTCTGGACCATTTACTAATCTAATCTAAGGATTGATAAACCTTACCTGTAAACACTTTACTTCCGAGTCAGTCTCACTCTTTACAGTACACATTACATATATATATATATATATATATATATATATATATATATATATAAATATATATATAAACGGAATGGCATTTCCTACAACATATGAATCATATGATTTGACGAATAGGAAAAACTAATTATTTTCATATATTCACTATTTAAATCAATTCGATGACATTGCAAGTCAACGAAACGCATGATCGGAAATGAACATATCAAAATGATAATATTCATGATGCATGTAACACTTATTTATGAGTGCATGGATACTGTACACTTATCCTAGACAGAAGTCATATGTGAAAGTACTTTGATCCTCTGCTGGACGCACAGATATTACACTCTGATTTTAAGCAAAGGCCACAGAAGTCACACTTTGACCTTTAGCTGAAGGCAGTGATGCAATGCAAAAATGTGCCAATCTACAAGTAAATAATCACATTTTATGGGTACCATGCTTATATATGGATACACGTTGTATTACACACAAACACACACACATATGTATACCGAAATACAAATCAGTAATTAATATCCGATGCGTAATGACTTTATTCTATAAAATGCTCTATACAGAGACATTTAGTGGAACATATTTAAGTGAAGCATATACATACAAAAATATGTTCACACTTAAATATATATATACACACACACATACACATACACACACACACATACACACACACACACACACACACACATATATATATATATATATATATATATATACGATCAGACATTTTTTCATCGCATACTTAGTTGCATTCATTTGTATAGTAATACCATATCCCAACTACATCGAAAACCACACGAATTCAAGGTATTTCCAAATATACACGCACACAAACACACACAGAGGGACACGTACATTTATATATATATGTATATATATATATATATATATTGTTTTTTTTTGTGTCTTAGTTTCCCATAACTTTTGTCACATTTTATCGTTAGCTTTTTCTTACTTACAGCAAATTTTAATCTAGATAACGCACTCAAAATGTTTGGCTGTTTGCTCTGCCAATTTTCTCAAGACAATTTACAACGTCACCCCCTTGTATTAAGAACAGATTCTGTTTTACTCAAATCAAAATTTCACAAACAAATTTGAATCCTCTTAGAGGGAAGTACAGCGTATTCAAGATTGGATTAGTGACATTGTGCAACACGATTTTTATCCTCGGATCATGATTGTTATTTTTTAATTGGTTGAAAGAAGAAAGTATCGAAAATGGCTATTATCCCTACAAGTTTTGTGATTAGGCCAGAGATATTAATATCTGGTTGCTTTTTCTTACTTTATGCGATTGAAATATAAAAATTCATCTGTTGTCCCATTAGGAAAGAATAGATTTCAAATCGTTACAGTCCTGGCCACAGAATTTTGGAAGGAATATTTGACAATTTCTAAAGTTTCAATACATAATTAATCGGAAAAAATAGTCACCTATTGATCTGAAGCATTGAACCTAACCGAATCATGCTTACAATCACATGGAGAGTTCACAAAACAGCAAAATATATTAGAGAAGAGAAAGAGGTTGTAAGTATAAAATACATTAGAAAAGCCAAATGGTACTGGGCTGGACATCTCACAAAAATATCAGACAACTGCAGGACTCCTCGACAAACAACGCTGATCCGCACAGATTGCATACAGAAAATGAGATGGTATGACGAAATAAAGTTCAGAAAATACTGGTTTTGAGACGCCCATGATAGAGAGGTCCGGAAATTCATACCATGACAAAGGGTTTTGGGCAGTTATACCAAGATATATTGAGCCCATGGTCTTCGATATAGAGCTTAGTCATAAAACCTGTAGTTAAGAGATGATTCAATGCTTTAACAGATAAATAGCAAATTAAATTGATTTTTAAGAAAAGATATCAATTGAGATTTAGTTTAACTTATTTTTGTATCGGCTTAGTCTTTAATGACGGATATTCTAATATTTGAATAGCAAATTAGCAATTTCATTTGTTTTACGAAGGGAAATAGCAGTTTGGCAACATATATCGCAGTTTTCCCAGAAAAAAAAACACACTTATTAATTAACCTTGTACAAAATATCATCTGAACGCAAAAAATACATTTGAACCCCTATGGAAATAAATGCTGTGAATGCAAGAAAAAATAATTTTTTCAACTTCAATATATTTGTTATGAAAAGAAACTTATATCTTAACGATTTTAAGCCGTTTTAAGCATCTGTAATTTTAATTCTTGAATCTCACTTTTGTTAAGTTGTTAAAATGCATTTTTGATTCAAAATTCAAAGATATTTTAAATTATAGCCTATAATCCCCCAAAGTGAAATATCTGAAGCCTTTAACCGCTGTTTTGGAGGTAAAAACGTATTTGCCAAGGTGAGGTATCATGACAGTGAGGTTGAACATTTTTCTTTATCTCATATCAGATGCTCTACATTCGGATAACGGGGGAATTTGTTTATTGAATTTGAATTGATCAATTCTACAATGTTTTGGAGGCATCAATGAAAATGGAACAATATTTTCGTGACAACCTATTGATAAAACATTAATATTTACCCATGTCAGAAGTTGATTAAAATTTCCCCCGTCTTTCCCTGGAAGGGAAAGAAAAATAAAACCTTAATTTTTGAATTGAATCAAAAACTATCGAGGCTTTCTCTACTGGCGCCCGGGTAAATATCGGCGCCCAGGATTTTAGATGGAAACAACCGTGTAAATAAGGGATGTTTGTCTGTTTTGAAAGATTATAAACATATTCGATAAATCTTGCTGCAAGGCCTGAAGAATATTCTCTTTCTATTGGTCATGCAAGAATAGATCATAAACTGTTTGGGCGAAATTCTGCAAACCATAATATGAGCCAATATTCATGTTTATCTATATATGAATATATATGTGCGCATGTGTTTTGTTTATATATAAATATATATGTGTGTGTGTGTGTGTATATATGTGTATATATATATATATATATATATATATATATATATATATATATATATATATATATATATATATATATGTATGTATGTATATATATTGGAAAATAGAAGTATTTAAATCAAGTTAATCACACTAACACGTTTTGCCGCTCAGCTTTGTCAAAGCAATAATTTTAAATGAAACAATATTGGAAAGTTTTTTTCTTGAGTAAATAATGTCACGCAATATCATACTGCGCAAGCACAAAGTATTTTAAATAATAAACTTGATTTAAGTACTAATATTTTCCGTATATATATATATATAGTGAAAAAAAAAGCCAAGCATATATATATATATATATATATATATACATATATATATATATACATATATATATATATATAGTGAAAAAAGAAAGCCAAGCATATATATATATATATATATATATATATATATATATATATATATATGCATGAGAAATTCATTTATTGTTATCACTTTAGCAAGAGGTTTTTAATAAAACACTAGTTTGCTCATAATAAATGACCACTCTATATATTTAGGATGTGCCACAAAGATTTCAATAATATCTCGTAAACCTAACATTAGGTACTTTCTGAATTCCTGTAGTTCGTCACACTATCTCACTTTCTGTCCGCCGCAATTTTGCAAATGATCTCTGGATATCCATGTTGTGAGTCGTGATGCCCAACAGTTGTATAGCATTCATGCAACATTGCCAGCCCATTGCCATTTGGGTTTTATAATGGATTTCACGATATATCAGACTCTTATCTTTTCTCTGATACACTGTGCTTTCTTATGATCTCTCTATGGGAGGTAGGGCATGATTATTTTCTGTGCGCGTTGCATGGTTTCCATTTTGAGGAGGACATTTTCGGTTAGTACCTATGTTTTAGCTCCATAGGTGACTATCGGGACGATGCGTTGGTTGTATATCCTTCTTTTTAGGACTAATGGGATTTTTTTTTGTTCCTTGAAAGTTGAACTTGCTCAACTGAAAACTTGTGAACCTATTCCAAACAGGTACTAAACATGGTGCCATATTGTATGCGACCACATCCCCACATTGATAAAAGCTGGACTAAAAGCAATCGAGTGACGAAAGAGATCAATGTTCAACGAAGGGTCATTTATAATGTCATGAAACTTTTTTTTACTGGGATCAGCTGATCTTTAAGGAATCCTGAGCATTACAGAAATCGCTTGATCCACCCCAGACGGATGGTCAAATTTGCAGAGAAGCGAGTGAGAAGAAATCTTCGAAAGAGCAGGAGGAGAACTACATAAGGGCTGAGAAAGTCAGGGGAAATCACTGACAAGGATTGTAACGGAGGATTTTATGTTGAAGGAATATAAAACGAAACGTCAACATTTGATTTCAGCAGCCTCAATACAAAATCGACTAGACAGTGAAAGGAAAACGTTACCGGGAAACTCAGAGAGCAGCTTACAGATCTGATGATAATATTTCTATTGTATCATCATCATCATTATCATCCTTTTAACGTCCGTCGTTGGACATAGACCTTCCCCAGGATTTGCCCCTCTTAACTATCATGGATGTCGCGGAGCCAGTACTTCCTGAACTTGTCTAGCTCGTCTCTCCATCTAATATTCTGCCGGCCTCGGTTGTGCATGTGATCTCGGGGGATCCATGTCGTAAGTCGTGATGTCCATCGGTTGTCTACCATTCGTGCAACATGGCCAGCCCACCGCCATTTGATAGGGTTTGAGCCGGTGATGCTGGGGACCCTCTTAAAGGTAGCAAAATCCATGTTTCTTCGCTGCAAGCTCGCTCAGGGATTATATGGGTTGCAATTGCATCATATCGGACAAAATCTCCGTTGTCCTTCACAGAAGAGGGTGTGAAGGTGAATAGCCAAGGTTATCTTCAAACACCAAAGTAAAGGTGGTACCTTAGGTGACTTAATCTTTTGATGAGTTTTACATTTATATCAAGATGGTGTATCAGTTCATGCACCGGTAACCACCCAGGCGCGATGCAAAGAGCATTTCAGTGGACCCTGTGGAAAAAAAAAACTGTGAATAAAAGATCAAAAATCGCAAAACATATATATTTTCCCAGGAACATCAAATAATGATAATAAACAGAGCCTCAAGCGGTCTCTACTTATCCATTTCACTCAGAATAGACACGGAATTCTCAAAGTGAAAAAAAAACAACTCTGAACTGGAATTTTGAAGATGAATATATAATAATCGGAAAAACAACTCAAAAAGTCAATTTATTTATTTTAATTCTCACATTTTATTTTGGCTTTTCTTTTTAACAGTATTTCATTTCTACCTCAACCCTATCTCCATATATATCTGAGGAGACCTGCTGTCACTCAACCGCCAACAGTAACTACCAGGTAACCGGTGTGAAATTGCTGCTAATAATAAAAATAATAATAATAATAATAATAATAATAATAATAATAATAATAATAATAATACACCCTAGAGATGATACAGATAGACTATACGTTAAGAGAAAAGAAGGTGGTAGGGGGCTCATCAGCATAGAAGATTGTGTCCAGAGAGCTAAAGTAGTTCTAGAAAGATTTGTGCAAACAAATAGTGAAGAAATCATAAAGAGCGTGAGAGATAGTGCAACAAGCAATAAAGTAGAAAACAATGGAACAGTATAGCAAACAAGAAAAGAAAGATGAGAAGGAAAAAAATTATACGGCGAGTTTAAAAGACAGATACAAGATATAGCAGACGAGAAATCATGGACGTGGTTACGAAAAGGGAACCTTAAGAGAGAAACAGAATCGCTCATCATGGCAGCCCAAAACAAAAGCATAAGGACAAACTACATAAAAACAAAAATCGACAGAACACAAACAAACAGCAAATGCCGCATGTGCGGTGAAAGAGATGAGACAGTAAACCACATAACTAGTGAATGTAGTCAACTCGCCCGGAAGGAGTATAAGCATAGACACGATAGAGTAGCAACGATGATACACTGGGAACTAAGTAAACAAATGGGATTCAACCATGGGGAAAAGTGGTATCAGCACAAGCCAGAGGCAGTTTTGGAGAATGACAAACACAAACTACTCTGGGACTTTGACATCCAAGTTGACCACCTCATCCAGGCAAGAAGGCCGGACTTAGTAATAGTAGACAAAAAAAGGAAGGCCTGCCAAATAATAGACGTTGCTGTACCTGCAGACCATAGAGTAAAAAAGAAGGAGGGTGAAAAAAGGGAAAAATACCAGGACCTAGCAAGGGAGTTAAGGAAAATGTGGAACATGAAAACCAGGGTAGTACTGGTCATAGTGGGCGCACTAGGAACTGTCCCCAAAACGCTGAAAGTGAGACTGGAGGAGATCGGGATTAGGGGAAGGATTCAGGGCGTACAGACCACAGCACTACTGGGAACTGCACGGATACTGAGGAAAGTGCTAGAGATATAAGGACTGCAACGAATTGTAGCCCTGACATGATAGGTGAAAGATAGAGGAGACGTTAGCTGAGGACCTGAGGAGACTTATTGTCACTCAGCCCTCAGCAATAACCACTGGGCAACCGGTGTGAAACTGTAAATCCCAGAATTACTGCGACCTATGAGTATTGGGAGAGGAGGGCTGGAGACACAGGGCGCAGATACTGAGGAAAGTGCTAGAAATATAAAGACTGCAACACTAATTGTTAACAGTGACCTAACAGAGTAAGGGAAATGAAAGCGGAAACGTAAACCACAACACTGGCATGATAGGCGAAAGAGAGAAGAGATGTTAGCTGAAGACCTTATTGTCACCCAGCCTTCAGCAATGACCACTGGGCAACCGGTGTGAAACCGGAAACTGCAGTATTACTGCAGCCTATGAATACTATGAGAGAACGGCTGGAGACTTGAGGAGACTTGCTGTCACTCAAACTCCAGCGGTTACCACCAGGCAACTTATGTGATATTGCAAATAATAATAATTGAAAAGAATTATCAAAATGTATTTTTTTTGTTTTGTGTTATCAAACATTTATTTCAGTATTAATCTTAAAGTTCTGAAATCTTTAGAACTTTATAAAAAATTAGACTCAAGGTAACGTAGGTCCGTTCCGGGTATGGTTTTTATCAATGGATGCCTTCGATGTTCACAAGTATAGCTATTCGGGCCATTTTCATAATCCCTATCGGTATACAATCGATCTTCAGTAAGCATTTTTAGATCTGGGCAAATCTTTACACATTAGATATATTAATCTTAAAAAAAAAAATCCCATTAATCCTAAAGAGAAGGGTGTATAACCAATGAATCCTCCCAATAGTCACTTATGGAGCTGAAACATGGAACTTAACCAAGAGACAGACCCGTAAGCTGAGAACCATGCAACGTGCACATGAAAGAATAATGCTGGGCCTCACATGGAGAGACCACAAAACAGCCCAGTACACCTGGGAAAAGACAAGAGTTAGAGACATCATAGAATCCATAAAAAATCTCAAATGGCAGTGGGGTGGCCATGTTGCAAGAATGGCAGACAATCGATGGACATCACGACTCACAACATGGATTCCTCGAGACCACATGCGCAACCGAGGCCGGCAAAATGTTAGATGGAGAGACGAGCTAGACAAGTTCAGGAAGTACTGGCTCCGTGACGCCCATGATAGAGAAGTGTGGCAAATCCTGGGGAAGGTCTATGTCCAACGACGGACGCTAAAAGACTGATGATGATGATGATGATGATGATGATGATGATGATGATGATGATGATGATGATGATGATGATGATGATGATGATGATGATGACGTTTATGTGAGAGGATAAGAATAATAATGTTTAATCAAAGGATGTGAATTCATCGAAAAAAATATCAGCAAAAACTTGGCGAAATTCCCATGGCCGTTTTATGTGCCATACATATTTCAGAGTTCGATTTCCAAATATAGAACTATAATAATGTTTTATTTTTTTCTTTCACACGAAACTGGAAGATTGCCAAAGAAATATACTCTTTTGAGATGTATTAAGTCTCAAATTTACACCTAAATACGGTTATTTCAAAGGTTTTGAAATGTCACTTCAGAGCCAAATCATAAGCTCCCAATTTAGTATTAGATTTTCAATCATAAACTGAAAAATTCCCAAAGTAATGAAGATCAGATTTTTTTCCGGACGGACATGTTTACAATCTATATTTGTGTAACGTTAAAAACTTTTCGGATTACCTCCCTTGTATTTAGCGACTAAATCATAATCTTTTCCTTAAAGATCATTTTTACACTTCTTTCATTCTAAATTAACTTCATGATATTATAAGTATTTTACTTGTTATAAGGATTATTCGAAACTATTTGCTTTAAAACTAATTATAGCTGCCAAGAATCAAAATTATGTCAGTCAAGTGTCTGCCATTTTGATTTTCGCAAAAGTAATTCGTATATATGTATATATATACATATATATATATATATATATGTATGTATGTATATATATATATATATATATATATATATATATATACATATATATATATATATATACATACTTTTATATATATATATATATATATATATAAAAGTATGTATATATATATATATATATGCAACAAAAATGGGGATGAGCAGAGCACGTAGCTAAGAGGAAGTAGTGAATGCAGATGGAGATAAAAATCCAATCGATTGGTGCCCGTGGGACAGAAAACTAAGACTGAAAAGACCGGATATAAAATAGAGGGACTACATACAAAGGTTTGCTGATAAGATATGGCAGACATTACCACAATCAAGCCCGTCATGGAAAGAGATGGGAGAAGCCTTTGTCCAGCAGTAGACATAATGAATGTAGTGCTGCTATATCTATCTATCTATCTATCTATCTATCTATCTATTATATATATATATATATATATATATATATATATATATATATATATATATATATCATTATTATTATTATTATTATCATTATTATTATTATCATTATTATTAGAAAGAGACGTATGTAAGATGACAAGAAAAGACACTTAACATTTAAAATGTAGCCCATTCATTCATCATAGGGGAAACGTGGAATTCTAGCCCCATGAAAAATTGAACAACAAAATATTTGATGAATCAATCATGATTAAAATAAAAACAGAAAATAGTAACCAACTTCTTGGATTTATTTGTTGAAGGATTTCCCCAAACGTATCAAATAGAAAAAAGTAAATTCATTGCAAGAACTAATTAAAACGACTTTTACCGTCAACGATGATTATAAAATCGTATTGAGGGACTTTAACCCCCTAATCACTGACTGGAGAAACATAAGAGGATCCAGAAGTGAAAACCCAATATCAAACAAGTTTATTTACAACATAAAAGATAACCACTTCAAGCAGCGTATTTAAGAACCAACAATAATAAAAGAGGGCAATTAACCCTGCACGCTTGTAATAATCCTTTAAAAAAATATGATAACATAAACAATATAAAGACCCATTAGAAGAAAGGCCATGCAATTTATTTGAATGCAACTTGAAACATAAACTTCATAATCTATCAAAACAACTATAAATACTTCAAGTGCAACCAAGAAAACACGAAGGCAACATTTGATATTGAATGGATCACTTCTGTTCAAAAATGACAAAATAGATCCGAGACCTATACAATAAAAACATACAAATATACGCTCTAAAGACAAACCACGGTACAAACAAGAAATATATCGAACCATCTTGGTTCAACAAAGAAGATAGAAAAAATGGTCATAAAGAAAAGAGATGTACTTTGAGAAGGTATCTGAAAAAACAAAGCCAGACTTGATTTTATACTATACAACTTAAAAAGAGATAAAATAGCCTAACTAATCAGAGAAATCAAATGCAATTACGAGAAAGTTCTTGTACACGAAATGAAATCTAACGAAAAAGTGTTATACAAATGTGCGAACTAAAAGAAGAACATCAGAAAATCCATGAGTAAAAGTGAAAAAAAAAACTCCCAGGGAATGGAAAACAAATAAAGAATTTGCAGATGAAATGAATAAGTATTTTACTGCACTGTTTAAAAAAGATGGATAACTCTTTGTATTAAATGAATCCTTACTTAAACTATATGGAAAAGGACTTCAAATTTAATCTGATCGATCCAGAATGGACACCAAGACATCAACAAAATGTACATTAATGAAGAAGTACATAAAGAATTAATAAACATTATCAAATGTAAAACAATAGGACCAATCAATATTCATACTAAAATACTACTAATAACAGCTGATGACTTATCCAAACCAATCACAATAATGTTCAACTAATCTTTATCTAAAGAGAAAATTATCTCAGGACAGGGAAAATGCTATCGTTGCACCAGTGCTTAAAAAAGAAGACAAGAAATTAGCTTCTAACTATAGGTCAATCTCGCTTACATCAAAAATACTAAAGATATTAGGAACATTAATAAAGAAAAAATATGAATTACAAAACGCATCGAGCACAACAACACTTCAGATACCCAGACGAAGTTAACCCAATTGATATGATATATCTTGTCTTTAGTAAAGCCATCGACTCAGTACCTCACAGAAAGCTACAAACACCAACTAAAATCCTACAACATCAAAGGAAATATCTTAACATAGCTAGAAGCCATTTTAACAGGAAGGAAACAATGCATAACGGTTAACGATGCAGAGTCGGAATGGTATGTTATAAACAGAAGTGTGTGGCAAAGCTTGATATTTAGCCCAACACTCTTTATATTATACATTAACGATTTACCCCAAACACCGCAATCTAGATGTTGCACACTTGCTGACGACACCTATTTACTCGCACGCTCACGGGGGTGAGATGTGACAGAAGTTCGAGTTTTATTGGGGATAGAGCATCTTCAAAGATAGCACCAGCCAGCGCAACCGAGGTCACTAAGGCGTCAGGACTCGCTCGACCCGACCCGCCCTTCTTAGTGCAACGTTACAGCGCAAGTAATGATAGGAGAACCCAAGGACGAGTCCAAAGGTTCCCAATGCGTTTAGCAATGCGCAGCCTCAATTTCCACTCATTGGTTAACGCATTGCACCTGCGCATTTGGTCTTTTGCGCTCACCATTACACCATCTCTGGCTCATTCGGCTGGTAAGCGTCACTACTGATTCCCTCAGCTAAGCTGTGGAACAGATACTACACTTTGATCCAAACCAAAAAAATCAGAAAAGTTTGTTTTTTTCAGTTGTGCTCCCACAGGGGTGAGACGTGACTCAAGGTTAGGTTTAATGCAGAAAAATGAAGCACCCCATGGAAAATAATTCCAGCCGACGCAACTTGGGTTGCAAAAGCGTCTGGACTCGCCCAACCTGTCCTTTTAAGTGCAATGGGATAGCACCACCCAAAGGTGAACTGATTCCCCGCAGTAGGGCTGAGTTCAAGGGAGAGAACCTGAAGACGAGTCCAAAGGTTCTCAATGCGTTTAGCAATGCGCAGCCTCAATGTCCCCTCATTGACTTGTGCATTGCACCTGTGCACTCAGTCTTGATGCTCACCTGTAACACAATCTCTGGCCCATTCAGCGGGAAAGCGTCAGCACCGGCGCCTTCGGCAATGCCGTGGAACAGATACTATACTTTAATCCAAATCAAAAAGGTCAGAAAAATGGGGGGCGTAGAATTAGCTGATGAGACGAAAATTTGTGACACAGTAGAAGACCAGTACAATAGAACAAGAATAGATACGGACAAAGAGGAATCAGAACACTTGAAAATTTAAAAAGATATAAAAAGATTAAAACCAGAAACACAAGAAGAATTAAAATAATAAGGGACATTTTACACGCATTTGGAATGACAAAAGGCATCGATAACATCTCAGCCAAAAAATTCTTTAAAATAAATAAAAGAAAAAAATATATAAGCAAAGAACATTACAGAAAATATCCAAATAAGGGGATTCTTCTTACACATACTTGCATACATACAATTTTACTCGAGTTGTATCGGAATAAATAGGATATTTCAAAAATGTATTTGTGATGGAAGAATCGGAGTAAGATGTCTTCCAAGGAGGGAAATAAATTTTCATTTTAAATTTGAATCAAAAACTATCTGTTCTTCTTCTCCTACTGGCCAAATAAATATCGACGCTTGCGTTTTTAGATAGAACTAGCCATGCAAATAAGCAATATTTGTCCATGCCAAAACTTTATAAACAAATATTTCGTCTAAATCTTGCTGGAAGGCTGGAGAAATGTTAAAACGGTATTGACAGTGCAAGGATTGATCAGAGGCAGTTGAAATGGTTGACATTCTGCAAACAATAGTAGTTTACACGAGCCAAAAGTTTACCCTGAAAAGACGGCTTCTTTCTCAAAAAAGCATATGACAAAAACCAAGTTTGATCGAGAGAAAAATAAATTGTAGCTCATAAAGATATACCTTGATTAGTGCGATAATTCGGTCCAAAAAAAATCGTACAGTTCAAAACTGCACTGTTCATTATTATGATTCAATGTTTCTCTTTTCAGTTTATACTGAGTTACATTATTATTATTATACGGTAATAGATTGACTATGCTCTATCAAAACCAACACCAATCATAACGGCTTTATTCAAGGCATTGCAATATTCAAACACATTTCTATCCAGGCAGCAATAGCAAACATAGCTGCTACCTCCATAGACAGTCTTGGCAGAGGTCAAACTGCTCAGGTCTCTCCCACTCTCTGAAAGTAGAACACTTCTATAAAAATGTTTTGTAAGGTAAAACGTCGTAAGGATATATAGGCAATTGGAGCGTAGGAAACGTGGCACAGGGGTACACGCTGTCTCTATGACGGTTTGTTGCGAAGTTAAGATTGGACTCTGTTTGGGTCTTTCACCTCTTTTCCATAAAATTGAGAAAGTAGAGTAAAGGAAATATTCCAAAGCTACGTGGGTATATCAATAAGAACGGAGCTGAATGGTGAGAAAAGCATTTATCTTGGACAACAAATATTCATTTTTCATTTTACACAGAAAGTATCATATGAAAAATTCAACTAATAACTGTACTAAGCTTTCCAAGTAATAAACTATTACTACGTGAAATAATACTCTTCAAGACCAATAGAGGAAGGATTGGAAAAGGAATCCCCCTTCAGATCCACACTAAGTTGAGAGATAACTGGTTTAAGTGCGCTCTTTCGAACTCTCCAGAGGCGCTATGAGCTCATTCCACGGAGCAGCATCGCATTTTTTGTTGGTTTTTTTTTTTTTGTTGTTGTTTAGTTTTTTGTGGACGAGGGTTCGAATCCCACATGGAGGTCATTTTCTTTGTTCATTTACATCGTCAGCTGTTCGTTCGCAACTCAGTTAATTCTAATGCCGCACAGAATATGTTTTCAAATGAATTGTCTGTACAATTATCACACACTGACACAAGCATAGACCTCCTTCCACCATATGTATATACATGAACAGTAGGAAATGAGACTCAAGGGTAAAAGTATATTAAGATTTTATTTATTAATTGATTTTTTGTAATAAATTAATTATTCAGTATGCTACATATGTTTCAGGAAGGGCTTCCTATCTCTAGTAGCATGTGTGTACCTTCTCATGATTAAAAGGCTCCTGTAGAAAAAAACAATGTAGGATGCAAAAATCGAAATCAAAAAAGAATATTCCTCATGGATCATAATGATTGTATTCTGTCTGAGGTAAAAATCTGTGAAAGTATGGTTGGATATTCTTTTTGAAGTAGAAGCAGCAATCATGGGTATTTTATTGGTTGTGCTATTCAAAAGAGGTGAGCATTCTTACGCGATAGGTGTCATAGATACAGGGGAGCTGGATAGTAGTTTAGTATAAGACTGTTTGAGTGCTTGGAAAGTTTGGGATGAGGCTATCTCTGGTATTACTCCGAATGTCAGGGTAATAAGTTCCTTGTTATGTATAGTCGAATATCTTTTGTGAAATGTATGATCAGATTCTCCAATGGTCATTGTGGATGTTCTGAAGAGTCTGATGGCATTCAGTTGGACAAATGGAATACCATACATAAGTTTTAATAGGTAGGGGTCTGTGAGAAGTTCCCTACGTTGCATATCCATGAAGAGGGATTGGATGTGCATGTGGGGTCGTGGTAATATATGTAATATAAACATACATCTATATTTGCTATATATATATATATATATATATATATATATAGTAGATTGTGGATTCGCTAGACAAACTAACTCATGTTTCTACCCTCTTCGGGCCTAATCAGGCGAATACACATATATATATATATATATATATATATATATATATATATATATATATATATATATATATATATATATATACATATATGTATATATATATTGTAGATATATATATATATATATATATATATTGTAGATATACATATATATATATAAATATATGTGTGTGTGTGTGTGTGTGTGTGTGTGTGTGTGTTTATATTCATGACCAGAAAAAAAGGGTGCCAGTGCAAGCACACACACATGTACACATCTAGTCAATTTTTCATATATTATGGAATATCATAGGCGCACACATAGAAACAAAAGAGATAGGGAATTTGATGCTTATTTATGTTTGTATATATGTGACTGTTTATGTGCTCATGTGTGTGTGTGTGTATGTTGTGTGTATATGTGTGGGTGTGTGAATGTTGTGTGTATGTGTGTGTGTGTGTAAGAATCTGCAATTTTATGAGAAGTCTAAAATGTTGAACTTTATTTAGTCTTAAAGCCAAAATTAGTCTGGAGAAGTAATATCAAGGGAGGTAATTCTTACTTGCAGTCGTTTTTAAATTCACATAGAGCAAGCCTCTATTCTGTTTTTGTTTTGTTTTGTTGTTTTTTTTTGTTTCTGTTTGTTTTTTGTTTTTTTGTTTTTTTCGTCAGATAAGCCGCAGGCCAGTTCCCCGTAAAATGCGTTCTTCGAGACGGAAACAGTGACTAAGCGTGGCTCTTCATTCTTCAGTGGATTAAGAATGAGGATTTCTCAAGGGCAACATTATACCAAAAACAGCATGATCCGAACAGAGATAGATACATATGAGTATATATATATATATATATATATACATATATATATATATATATATATATATATATACAGAGAGAGAGAGAGGGAGAGAGAGAGGGTGTAAGAGGGAGAGAGTGAGGGAGAGAGAGACAGACAGACAGATAGACAGAGATGAATAGATGGATATGAGCAGATAGATAGGAACAAATAGATGGATATAAACAGATATGAGTAGATATAGATATGAAAACACACACACACACACACATATATATAAGTATATATATATATATATATATATATATATATAGAGAGAGAGAGAGAGAGAGAGAGAGAGAAAGAGAGAAAGAGAGAGAGAGTGATGAGCAGGCAGATATGAGCAGATAGATAGGAAAAAACCGATAGATATGAGCAGGTAGATAAATATGAACAGATATGGATAGACATAGATATGAAAACATATATATATACATATATATATATATATATATATATATATATATATATATATATATATATATATATATATATATACAGAGAGAGAGAGAAAGACATAGGAGATAGATAAACAAATGTGAAAATACATACAGATATATGATAGATAGAGAGATAGAGAGATAGATGGATATGAAGAGACAGCGAGATAGATTGATTGATATGAATAAACTACGATAACAAGATGCCAACACATTCAAACATATCAGCCCCGTCTCCTCATCAACCTCGGCTCAGAGGTAGATATATAATGAAACGAATAGAGATCACGTATTGGAGGATATAAATATGTTTAGGGGATTCGACATTTCTAGAAGTCACCGAATTAGTCTTCTGGACAATGTATACAGCTATATTACAAAGGGTACTGCTCACAAAAGATAGCGGCAAAAATCCTCATTACAGATCTTCAAGATTTTTCGATCTTTTCATATAAAAATGTTGGTGACTTTTTTTGATAAAACCAACACATTACTCACAGATGATGATTGCGCCATTGGAATGAAACTCATAGTCATTGCGAATAATCTTTTATGTATCTATTTCCATATGCTCTGTCCTCAATATTGAGTACTCTCCATGCATATATGTTCCAACCCTAAGAAATATATATATAGAGAGAGAAAGACAGACGGACAGACAGATAGATAGAGAGAGGCAGACGGAAAGACGGACAGACAGACAGAGACGGGGACGGACAGAGACGGAGACAGACAGGCAGAGAGAGCGTTATCTCACCTTATAGCCCCAATTATCATTATTATTATTATTATTATTATTATTATTATTATTATTATTATTATTATTATTATTATTATTATTATTATTTACGTTTTCACTCTAGTTGCCTGGTGTTCACTACTAAAATGACAGCAAGTCTCCAGCCTTCCTCTTCACACTCTCGAAGTCCACAGCAATGCAGTGGATTACAGTTTTGTGCAAGTTCCCTTGTGGTTATTGCTGGAAGCTGAATAAAGATGAGTCTCCTATGTTTATACTCCTTCTGTTCCGTCGGTTTTTGTTTCGATATATTCTGTTCTGATGCTTTGTTTTGTGCTGCCATGATGAGCAATTCAGTTTCTCTTTTCAGGTTTCCTTTTCGTAGCCATGTCCATGATCTTTCGTCAGCACATTTCGTATTTGTTTTTCTTAATTTTCTTCTGTTCCCATTTTCCTTTCTTTGTTTGCTGTGCTGCTCCTCCGTTCACCACTTTTCCTGTTCTTCGTGGCTCTGCTCTGGGCGCTCTTTATAATGCCTTCACAACTTGATAACACATAATTTCCATCACCATCATCGTCATCATCATTTTCAAACTCTTATTTTCCACTTGTGAAAAAATTTATAAGTGCTACACAAATTATCACATTCGACGAAAAGAGTACATTGTTGTACATGACACTTGCATGGAGTTAATTATAAAAACGATAATGCTCGAATCATGAAGGTATAATACATATTTTTACAAAAATTATGAAATTAGAATTAAAGTATTGCTTTTGAATTATCACATAAAAAAGGTTTCGAATTATTAAACTTCATGATATATATATGTATATTACAAATATTTATTTCTTATTTGAAATGTTAACTTGATTAATTCTGTTAAAATGCATTTAGCACTATATACTATACAACACACATTCAGTATATAAAGACGAAATAAGAATAATGTAGACAGTGTTTTATGAAGCGGTGCCTGAGAGAATCATTTTCCGTATTTCATAGATGTTTGGGTTTTCTGGTATTCTATCTAAATATTTGTCAACACCTTTTTCAATGACCCTGGGGGCTTCAATAACAACAGGTATTGTTTGAGTTTTGAGTTGTCACATTTTTTTGTGATTTCAATTCCCAGACCTTTGTACTTAGATATTTTTTCAATTTTTTTCACAGATGTGATCTTTTCTGATTAAACGATCATATCTGTTGAGAGGTCATTGTTTTATTTCTGTTTTTGATTATTCCGTCTGAACGTTTAACCTTGATTGTATACTGGAGACTCTTGAAATATTGTTATATCTTACGTTTCAGTTACTGGTTCTGGTTGGTGTTCATACCAAAGTGTAGTATGTGGTGTTTACAAACTATCCAATGAGTATCCTGCTATATTCTATTCTGTTTTAGCTTATATTCATTCGGGGTTTGAGCGGGGAATCCAGATATGAAGTGGTCAATAGCCATCATAGAACCTACTGTTGGGGTCAGCAGAGTTTTTAAGAAATATGCTTGATAATATCGGGTTAGAAGAGCTCGGTTTTGAGCAACAAAGATAAACCCTCTGTTGCAGCTTTTAATCTGGAACTCTATGACCACTGTTGGGTTTTAACCAGGTTTACATTAGGACATGGGACGCTGAGTGAGTATTGGTCATGTAAAGGTTTCTCTCGCCAGTTTTATTTTGATATCGTTATTGTTGTTAATTGGGCCTAGTTTTAATAGGTTTTTTTTTGGACGTGAAATTGTTTATCTGTTTCACTTATGTTTGATTCTCAGAGCAATGCTTTGGATTCGTTCACAAATGAGTGAAGGTTTTTAGTTGCTGCATGGTGTTTCACTTTATTCAGAGTACGGTTGTACCTTGCCTTAAGGTAAGCATGAAGGCCAACAGTCTAATTATGCCATTCTCCAGCCAAGATGTAGTCGATCCACGCCTGCTTTTGCTGAGGGTAAGGAGCTTTTTTTTGTTTTAACATCTATTCAACGTATGTCAGGTATATCCCAACTTATGTTGAAACTGTACCACGCCAAAGGTATTGCCAAAGTGTTGATGGCTCCAAAGTGGTCCTTGGAGGTGGTTCGAGTTTTGAGAAGATGTTGAACCTTTCTTTGATACTTTTCTTTTCTCTCTCAAGAATGCATGTTGTATTCCCTTGCCTCTAATCCGAGGTATCCTTCCATTAATTCCATGAGCCCTGTCGTTGAGTTATTTAATAGCTACGTTTAAATATAATTAGATATCTGTTGTTGTTGTTGCCTGGTTTCCTCGCCCGAAGGTTGCCTTTGCACTTTTATTGAGGTCAAATTCCATTCCAATATAATCACTGAATTTCTTGATTGTTTGCAACAACTCTTTCAACCACAAATTATTTTTTTTAATTTCAGTTCAAGATCACCAATGTAGAGCAGATGGTATATTACCTCAATATTGATCCCGTATCTATATGTCGCGTTACTGGGTTCTCTTGAGAGAAAGATGAGAGCTGAACAGAGAAGGACGATCAAAAAGGGGTGTCGTTGGACAGGGTTTTTGTTGAGTTCATGTGGGAAAGTTTGACATTATATAGCAAGAAATTAGGGTGTTTTATCAATTCCTGGCGATTTCCATTCGGGTGCCTTTCATACAGCACCGATAATTTATTCCATCGTTATTTCCAACCATGCTTGTAAGGTTTTATCATTCATCCTTCATCATTATCATCATTATTATTGATAGTAGTAGTAGTAGTAGTAGTAGTAGTAGTAGTAGTAGTAGTAGTAGTAGTATATTTTGGACTGGATCCATGCACATTCATCTCTTATACGTCATGGTTATATGTCACAGCCATATTACTACTGCCACTGCAACTATCATAACAACTAATAATTATAATAATAATAATAATAATAATAATAAGAAGAAGAAGAAGAAGAAGAAGAAGAAGAAGAAGAAGAAGAAGAAGAAGAAGAAGAAGAAAAGGAAGAAGAAGAAGAAGAAGAAGACGGAGGAGGAGGAGACGGAGATGGCAAAAAATGAGAAGAAGAAGAAGAAGAAGAAGAAGATAATATGTTATTTTGTCATATAACTACGATGTTAGGGAGGTAATTATGCATAGAATTACATCAAGATATTATCAGTTCCTGCTTAATCTATTGTTACTTGTTCCACGGAATCCATCAATAATATCTTGCGGAGAGGAAAAGAAATCGGCGATATTATATGGCAATATTATATAGTTCGGATATAAAACAACGATGTATGGGAGATAATTGTGCATTCCGTTATCTATGGTCCATCCCTCCTCTGAATATCATAGAAATTCATTGGTGGCTTTTTAGGAACTGTGCGAACTATCACGAGCTTATGTATAAATGTAATTGAAACAAAAACGGGGAAAAAACGACAAAATCTCTCAATCCGAATAAATATTCCAGGGTGCATCCACACATTTCTCACCCTTTTCCTACCCCGATTCTCACACTTCTGCAAAATTTCATTAAAATTCATTGAGCACTTTTAGAGATATCTGGTAAAAAGACGAACAAACTGACGACCGGCTTCGTTGACGGGGGTATATTATAAAAGTTTCAAAACAATTGTTATCAGTTTTAGTTGTCGAATGATTTACTACTTATCCTGATATCTGTAATTACAATTCTTTGCAAAATAATCATCGTTTCTTTTTTCAGTATCATGGTGGCTGCCATCTTATTCCCACCCGTTTACCTTTTTTCTGTTCTCCAGTTCTCGTCTGCATTCGGCAAATATTTTTTTTGTTTTTCCATTTCATATCTATTGGAACCATTCCATTACCTCTATCGCTGGAAGGTGGCCATCAACTTGGATACTTTAAAAGGTGTCGTCTGTCTCCAGGAAAAGAGATAGCTCCCTCTTTTTTCGCCTCACACAATTTTCCTGTCTTTTCCTGTTCAATATCGGATATATATATATATTTCTCTCCCATTTTATGTTAGTTTGACTTACGTCATTATAGGATTAACATATATATGATGTATAAATCATGTGTATCTTTGGGGTGCTCATCTACAATGGCCTTGTACTAGACTAATCGTAATCAGACACTTTTTGCCATTATTATGTGTGCGGATTTTCCAGGGCGTTCTTTTATCGTTGACACTTGTCAGCTTAATCCAAATTTATTCCATACCTGAAAGATACTTCTAAAATTAATACATGTGCGAACCATGGTTGTTTTCAGGACGCTCCTCCATTGTGGTCTTTTGTCAGACTAATTTCAATTTATTCGCTGCAAAAGAGATAACTTAATGTATTATAAGTGTATGAATCAGGTGAATCTGTGGAAAACCCTCTACAGTGGCCTTTTTATCCGACTAATCCAAACTTATTCAATACCTAGTATATGCAAGTAGAATTGGATGTGATTTCTTTGATGAAGTATTATCAATTCTTATTATTTCTAATAGTCTTCCAAGTAACTGATTTGTTTTATCACACTTCTAAGATTGTTATCCTACAACCTTTAGATACTGACAAGTGTGCAATGTGTCATCCAAAAATTTCGAAGATTTTTACATCAAATACTACTGGTGCAAATAATAAACGAACTGCATAATAGCAATGCACTGATAGGGAAATTAAGGAATTTACTAATATGGCTTATTTGAGAGATGTTTAGCGCTAAAATCGTCTCTGCCATAGCCGTGACAGCGCTGGCAAAAATATGGAATGATTGTTCAAATCTTGCTGGGGGAAAGGTCTTTTTTCCAATCCTTTTTTTCATTAATTTTCAATTTTTACCCCTGATGACGTATTCTATAACATCGTTCTGAAGTTTATCTTTTCTTTTTCTCGTAAGTTTGAAGGTAAGATTGCACAAATATCTTTGAAACATTGTCATAATTATCTAGTAGTATAATCCCTGTCGTGTTGCTTACGTTATCCATACGGATAGGAATCTAAAGCGCCATTGTAAAAGGGAAGTAACTCATGGGAGTTGCACCCCGACGATAAACAAGTACAGAAAATGGATCTGTTGAGCTCAATGGTAAGATCATTCCTATGTTGGAGCGAGTATCCTACTGGTGGTAGGTTCGATTCCAATAGCAACACAATTTTTCCAAATTATTTGTTTCATTTACGTTGCCTGAATTAAGTTATATGTTAACCATGTAATGACGAGAGAACATTTGAAATAAGTTTTTGTATGATATAACGTAATTCATAATCAATTTTCATATACCAAATATGACAATTCATACATATATATACATATATATATATACATAATATACATATGTGTGTGTGTGTGTATATATATATACATATGAAACGTCCGTTCATATATATATATATATATATATATATATATATATATATATATATATATATACATATATATATATATATATATATATATATATATATATAGTTGTCATAATACTTGTTATTCGGGGATAATTTTACTTATACATATATCTAATAAACTATTTTATGTACACGCACGCACATTCTTTCTAAAGCACATATATGATACATATGTATATATATATATATATATATATATATGTGTGTGTGTGTGTGTGTGTGTGTGTGTGTGTGTGTGTGTGTTCTGTCATAGAGTCAAAATAAAACCAGAGGCAGCCGGTTACATAAGCATGTATCTAAATATATCTACGTATAGCCGCTCGATTTGCAACGGAATAACTTCAGAGTCGAGCAAAATATAGTTCTTTCATAGATGTAGCTATAATTATCATATATATACATATATATATATATATACATATATATATATATATATATATATATATATATATATATATATGTATATATATATATATATATGCACGCGTGTGTATATATGCAGTAATGTAAGATTCCCTTTTATTTACTAACCAAATATGTCTGGAGAGACTCAAGGCAGCATATTATAGAAAGTATTCCTCATATACCATTAAGACATTTTTTCATATCTCAAACCAACCCATTTGACTGCTATCACCGAGAAAATGACGAAGTGAGAAAACGCTTCAAGACTTACATAGACACACACATTGCACGCTTATTTATTGCCTGAAAAAATATTTATATACCTAAAGAAGCATGACTGAATATATACATATATATATATATATATATATATATATATATATATATACATTGATCTATCTCGTTATGCACTTATGAATACATAGAAATAGGTATATCTTGTAATTCATTTAAATATCTATATGTCGATAGATAGATAGTGATCTTGTTATATATCTATACCAATATTCAACATACATGCATATATAGAGCTGTATATCAAGATATATATATATATATATATATATATATATATGTATATATATATATATATATATATATATACATGTATATATGATAAGTTTTGTTAAATTGCTTCAGTTGCACAACAAATATGTTCCAACAAAAACTTATATATATATATGTGTGAGTGCATCTCAAAAAATTAGAATGGCAGTTATTTTAGAAAGTGAAAATTGTATACATTCTAGACTCATTACACGTAAACTAGAATGTCTGACAACAATTTTTTAAAGTTTAATTTTGATAAGTACGGCCTACAGGTCCAAAGAAAAGAATAAATGCAATTCAAAATTTTAGAATATTCCATTTTGAGCTTGGGTAAATCGCTATTCATGCACTATGAATATCATGAATCCGTCAGCCTGGTTCAGTACACATAACCTCTATCATTGGGAAAGACTGCTGAGTTGACAGTTGTCCAGAAGACACTCATTGACACCCTCCACAAGGAGTGCAAGCCACAGAAGGTCATTGCTGAAAGGGTTGGCTGTTCAAAGAGTGCTATGTCATAGCAGATTCTTGGAAAGCTGACTGGAAAGGAAAAAGGGTGTGGTGAGAAAATATGCACAAGCAAGAGAGATGACCGCAGCCTTGAGGATCGGCGAGCAAAGTTGATTCAAGAACATAGGGAGCTTCACAAGGAGAAGACTGGGGTTGGAGTCGATACATCGAAGGCCAGCGCACATGAATGTGACCAGGAAATGGACTCGAGTCAAGCCACTCCAGAATCAGAGAAACAGCAGATGTGAACCGTGGCTCAGTGATTTCAATTCCCTTTTTTCATTTGCATACAAAGTTCCCAAAGTCCGGAAGAGTCGGCAGAGTTAAAAGTCATAGAATCTAAGTTGTTTGAAGAGTGAGGTTTCCATTGTCAGTGATAATTTCGGGTCGTATTCCATCTTCTGATGCCGGTCCACTTATTAATCAAGTCCAAAGTCGACGTAGCCGTCTATCAGGATATTTTAGGGCACTTCATGCTTCTGCATGCTGACAAATATTATGGAGATGCTGATTTCCTCTTCGAACACTGCTTGTTATCTAACTAAAGTGCCAAAAGTACTAATTACTAGTTTGATGACCATGGTATTAATGTGATTGATTGGTCAGCCAACTCGTCTGACTTTAAAATCTATGGGGAATTATCAAGTGAAAGATGAGAGATACCAGACGCAACATTATAGACAAACTGAATGCCGCTATCAAAACAATCTGGGCTTCCATAACACTTTAACAGTGCCAAAGGCTGATTGCCTCCATGCCTCACCGTATTGGTGCAGTTATTCTGATGGAAGGCGCTCCGACCAAGTTTTGAGTGCGTAAATGAACCTACTTTTCAGAGATCGGAGAGTTTTGTATTATAAATTTTTTTTTATTGATCTTATGAAATATTCTGATGTTTATTTTCAATTTTATGAGCTGATGGCTGCAACGATTGAAATTAAAACAAAAAAAGTCCACCATTTTTAGAATATATGAAATTTTCTTTTTATGAAATGAAATACAGAAAAATTAAATTTACCACGATACTCTGATTTTTTTAAACGCTCACACACACACGGACACATTAATATATATATATATATATATATATATATATATATATATATATATATATATATATATATATATATATATATATATATATATATATAATGCTATTCCTATGGAAGAGCACTCTGGTGGATGGGGAATTATAAGCTAAATAAAAAATATACCACTTAAAATTCAGCCTTACTGACCGTCCAGTTCCATGGAGTAGAGGCAGGATACCGGCCTCCGAGTCTGAAGCGAAGGTTTTAATCTTGACTTGTGGTACTGGATGGGTGAATGAATAGTCTATAGCTACACTGACGACTAGCAATACAACGAAACAGCAGTCTGTGGATGAGACAATAATATATATATATATGTGTATATATATATATATATATATATATATATATATATATATATATATATGTGTGTGTGTGTGTGTGTGTGCATGCACAAACTGGAGGATTACAGAACATAACATGTCATGAGCTCCCTATGAAGTTTGTTCCATAGGCCGATCAAATTCAGAAGCATGTTTGCAAAGAGATTATTTACAATCAGCCTACCCTATGGAGAGCATCATAGGCCAACTAGGATAAACTGCTACTTTTTGTTGGGTTGGATGTATTTCAAAATTTTTCAAAAAAGAAAACGAATTGACATGTAATCACGTGTGCCTTAGATGAGTATGGTTGAATTTTCTGAATTTATTTATTCATTTCCTCATTGTTTGTGATATTTTCCACCATATTCTCCAATGGCATGCCCATTCATCCTACTCTGTATTACCTGATTGTAACATCCCCTGCCCCCAAAACTTAAGTCAAAGAATAGCTCAAAAGAACCCTTTTGATGCTCATGTTTTATCATTTTTTTCTCTTCATCATCATCATCATCATCAGTTTCTTAAGGTCCATAGATGGACATAGACCTTCCCCATGATCTGCAACAATTTTCTATTATGGGCGTTGCAGAGCTAGTATTTTCTGAATTTGTCTAGTTCATCTCTCCATCCTGCATTCTATCAACCTCAGTTTTGTATGTGATCTCTGGGGATCTATGTTGTGAGTCGCAATGTCCATTGCTTGTCTGCCATTCGTGGAACATTGTCTGCCTGTTGCCATTTAAGTTTCCTGATAGATTCTAAGATATCTCAGACTCACATTTCCTTCCTTATGTACAGTGCTGTTTCAGTGATCTCTGTATGTGAGGCTGAGCATGTATCTCACATGTGTGCATTGCATGCTTCTCAATTGGTGAGTCTGTCTCTTGGTTAGGTTCCATGTTTCAGCTCCATAAGCGACTATCGGGAGGATACATTGGTTGTATACTCTTCTCTTTAGGATTATTGGGATCGTCTTGCTTTCAAAGGTTGAGCTTGCTCTGCCAAAAACTAGCCATCTTAGGGTGATTTTTCGCTTGATTTCTTTTTCCTTTCTGGATTTCATAGAGATTCGTTGTCCTAGGTAGATGTAGTGGTTTACTTTCCTCAGTTTTGCATCTTTGATTTTGACGGTTATGTCCTCATTCTTAATGTGATTGTTGCGCATGATTTTCATTTTACAGAAGTTCATATAAAGGCCAACTTTTTTGTTTTCTTCACTTAGTTCATTTAGGTTCTCTGCAAAAAGTACGATGTCGTCTGCAAATCTTAGGTTGTTTTGATGTTCGTTGTCTATTTTGATTCCTCCGAGTCAACGTTACGGAAGATCATCTCGAGGCGGGCTGTAAAGACTTTGGGTGAGCCGGTATCACCTTGTCTTACTCCTTTTTGAAGTTGGCAGGGTTCAGAGTCTTTATGTGGCCTGATAAAGGAGTTACTGTGATCGTATATATGTTGCAGTACTTTGACGTATACAGGGTCTACAGCTTGTACAGTGATGGCCTTCATGACCATGGGAATTTCTACAGAGTCGGATGCCTTCTTGAAGTCTATAAATGCTATAGTGAATGGCATTTTATATTCTGCTGCTTTCTCTTTCAGCTGATTTATTGAATGGAAGTGGTCCATGGTCCAGTAACTTCTTCTCAATCCAGCCTGTTCCTGTGGTTGGTTTTCATCTAGTGTTTTAATGATCCTGCTAGTGATGGTTTGTGGAAAGTTCAAAGATACAGGCCTGTACTTGTTGAGGTCTTTGGGGTTTCATTTTTTATGTAGAAGCATAATGATTGCTGTGTTCCAGTTCTGGGGGATTTTACTGT
>OY735238.1:31747784-31777784 GCA_963457665.1 Thysanoteuthis rhombus | reverse complement strand
ATATATATGTTTGTGTTTTTTCCACCAGATCTATCGAAATTCTAAATGATCAAGGCTTTAGATTCGAGATTTCAACTGTTTGAAATATTGTATTTGTGCTTATATCTGCTGAGTAATCCCAGATATGGATAGCAACGGAATATATATATATATATATATATATATATATATATATATATATATATATATATTCAGATATATAAATCGATTTATGACGAAGAAATATGTATACACAAAGTCACATAATTGTAGATATTTATACATACCTATGATTGACAATACATATATATATATATATATATATATATATATATATATATGCATAGCCTCATGTACATCCGTTGACAATTGGAGAAAGCTATCAACACGCAGTGCCGCTTCTCCTCTTTTCCACAGTGGTGTTCTTGGGAAATGAGGTTTACGTGGCAGACTTTGAGTCACTATGTCTCATTGTTGGCAACTGCATTTTTCAATTTTATTGAACAAGAATCCATCTCTGTTCTCTCAAAATAACCCAATGCCATCCATGTAAATATGGTGGTTGACTTCTCCCTTTGTATTGTAGAATTGGTATCTATCGCCATTTTTCAGTGTTCTGTTCAATGGTATCATGATATAGGAATGGGAATAAAGAGTGCCCCTGAGAATTACCCTTTTATACTTCTTTTTGATAGGTAATCTCCTGCATCTGTCAAGTTTTTTTTTTCCAGCTTTCCATAGAGTTGGCTATAAATCCAGCCGCTACTTCACTGATTCTCGATATTCTGAGGTATTTGTGAAATCAATATGTGGGATCAAGTTGTGTGCATTCTATGATCGATCCATATTTTTTTCTTATTTTAATGATTTATTCTATAATCGTTTGGTCAATGTTGAGTAAATTTCACCCCTTTGGATCCTTTCCGGTGTCATTTCTGTTCTTCGATTCATAGTCCTTTTCTTTCCAAGGATATATATATATTCTCCCAATTATTTGTCCAGCCAGAATATCTCGCATTGGTGGTAGGCATGTGATTGGTTCATAGTCACTTCTCTGATTTCCCTTTTCCAGTGTCCTGTCGGATGAGGGTTTTTCTGTCTTAGCTGATCCAGTCTGGACTCACACCTTCATCAAGGCAACTTTGGAGTTTGTGGATCAGTCTATCACGTAGTGTAATGGATTCATTTGGTTCACTATCAATGGATCACATCAGGTCCTGGTGCTTTCCAGTTGGTTGTGTTTTGGAAAGTGTTTTCAGGGTAGTACTGTTTGATACATTTTCCTCCCTTATCTATGTCTTGGAGTTCTTTATAATATTTTTTTAACCATTCTTGATTTTGGTCACATCAGCCATCCCTATTAGTTGTGGCCTTTGTGGCTTCGGGTTTTATGTTCTGTTTTGGTAACAGTTTCTTCTGTTGTTTCAAGAAATGCTGTTCTGTCAGGCAATTAAGCACTACTTTGTCTACATATCTTCAGTCTCACTTCTTTGAATTGTCTACTTGGGTGTATTTCTTCTACAGCCATGGGAATCCCTTTTTAGTCTTATCTTCTATGTGTCCCATACTCTTGCTCGTGGTTAGCATGTGTGCATTGTGTGGGAAGATGTCTGATACCATTTAGCACCCGTGTAGATAAAGTGATTTCGATCAATTATGTTCTTAGTATCAACATCTAGTAAAAAGCCATTGGCATACCCAGTTGAATCTTATACTTTTTCCAATCCATTCTCAAGTGGGATTGCAATCGGGTTTTCCTTCTCTTCTCACATTCATCCTTTTAGGGTCTGCTTCAAGTCCTTATCTTCTTCAGTTGGGCTGTCAACATCTCATTTTCATGATTGACTTTTATTTCGGTTAAGGTTATTGTTTATATCTGTTTTTATTTCGTCCTTTATCATGTTAGTTACGTCAGGGTATCCCTCCGAGATTTAGACATGTTTGCGTGTTAAATATCATGGCAGATTTCCGGCAGTTCTATCTTTGATGGCCATTTATTTTTCAGGATTTGTTTCACTGGCATGGTTTTCTTCAGCTTCTTCTTCTTCTTCTTCTTCTTCTTATTATTATTATTATTATTATTATTATTATTATTATTATTATTATTATTATTATTATTATTATTGAACAAACGTATCCACAAAAGGTGGTGAAGGACTCTATCTTTTACTATGTGATCGTGTGTTTGTGTGTTTGTGTGTTCGTGTGTTCCAGTGCCCCTGGCCATACCGTTTTGTTTACTGACTTGGAAAGTGACATCATCGCTCCACTAGAACCCTTCAAAAGATGTTATTGGCGGGGCTTGGAGCATTTTTTACCTGTGAAAGGGCTATTTCGATGGGTTCATCAATAACTGAACGTTTTTACTCAATTTGAGATATCATCCGATGAAAAACACCTTGATGTCACAAAGAGAATTCGTTCTGACCATATTTATTCTTCGATGGCTTCAAATTTTGACGCTATGGTTGTTCAATCATTGACTGTGATTGCAAGTTATTATTATTATTATTATTATTATTATTATTATTATTATTATTATTATTATTATTACTACTATTATTAATTTTCACACCAGTTGCCCGGTGGTCACTGCTGAAGGCTGAGTGACAGCAAGTCTTTTAGGTCTCCAGCGCTCTTCTTCACACTCTCACAGTCCACAGTGGTTTACAGTTTCACATCAGTTGTGCAATGGTTATCGCTGAAGGCCGAGTGACAATAAATCTCCTCTGGTCTCCAGCCACCCTTTCATCTCTCAATCGCCTATCACAGCAGTGCTGTGGTTTGTACGTCCACCACTATGTATGTTTGTTTATTATTATCATTGTTAACAGTAGTAGTTGTAATAGCAGCAGCAGCAGCAGTAGTAGTAGTAGTAGTAGTAGTAGTAGTAGTAGTTGGTGTTGTAGGAGTAGGAGTAGTAAATGCTTGTTACTTTGCCAACGGGAGTTGTGTAATTTGAGAATTCAGTGCAAGGTATATTTGATTGAATTCCTGTATTCTTTTCTGGTAAAAATTTAATGCATCAGCAACAATAAAAGCTGTACTGACAATGGTTGTTGTTATGTTATCAGCAACCATCGAACAAACACACTTACACACACCAAGAAGAACAGCCAATTTTGTGTTCGCATTACCCACATCCCATTTTCCTGTTTGTCAACGACAGATTGACATGTGGCAAATTATAACAATATTTATTATTGTTGCCCTGCTATTAATATTAATCGATCTTAATAGTTTTATATCGTTGTCCATTTAGTTAGTTATTACAGCACAGCTCTAATAGTGTTATAAGTCTTTTATACATGTGCTACCAGAATTGGCCACCAAAATTCAAGTGACTGCTGCTCCTGTAAGCTGATTGAAGACTTGTCAAAGAAACAAGGTAACTTATCGGAGCTATACATTCTTTCTTTACATTTATCTCCATGAAAGGTTTCAGTGACTGAAGCAACATTTAAATCTTCTCATATGATGATCAATGTTAAGCAATGTTAAGTCAGGTTAATATCTTGATGGGTGATCACTAGGAAAAACCAGGTGCCGTGAGCGTGTTTTGGGGGAGTCCATACAAATACAGCCACTGCCATAGTCTGCGTAAGGGCACTATCTAGCTGTATTTTAATCGACTGGTCGAAACGAAGTGAAACGGGCTTTAAAAAACAACTTGAATCTGTATAATTCATTTACGGGAGCTGATGCTAAGAAGTGTATAGATTTCAATCGTCGTTGCATCATTTCTATTCTTATTCAGACTATCCTCATCTTGGTTGTTTTTCATCCAACATTTCGGCCGTTGTACTTTACGGCCTTCATCAGGCATCATCTGGTAGAAAGTGACGAACCGAACCCTTTATTTAACCGACGGGGGTATATAGACTACACTACCCTCTTAGCAGTAGTAATATTACCGAATTATTATTGTCTCACACTGGGATTGAACCTGGAATCATTAGTTTACTTTGCAGTAATTCTGTCTGATTCTCTAACCACTACGCTATGTGTCCATGTGTGAGACAAAAATAGTTCGAAAATACTACTACTGCAAAGAGGGGAGTGTGGTCTATAAATAAAGGGTACGGTTCATTACTTCCCCACACCTGCCAGATGATATCTGATGAAGGCTGTAGAGTACAACAGCCGAAACGTTGTATGAAAAACAACCAAGATGAGGATAGTCCGAATAATTATAGAAATAATAATAATACTTCATCTCAAAAATTCAGAGAAACACGTAGTTGCACTGTTGTAGATGGAAGGCGTTTTTCGTGCTCATCAGTCACGAAATCGATCATAGACCCGAGTTATCTTTCAGAAAACTCATATATTCTCTCTGCCACGCGGAGATAGGTGCCAGTCAATCTTAGAATTGGATAACAAAATGTGCCCCCGAGTGAACAAATAATCGGACTACAAACCTGAGGGCGACCTTTTTACAGATACTTAATATTGCGACCGAAGTTAAACTCATATCATCAGGATTAATGAGAAAAGTCAGATCGACTTTCTCCTTGGCACCCTCGCTGCGCCTAGAGGACAGTGGAGGACAGTCTGGCGCTATTCGGTCTTTTCGAGTGTTCAACTGTCTCATGGCAAGAGGATCAAGAGACACTAAACCAACTTACCTGTCGGTTATGCACTCACTTGACCTCAAAACACGCCAGTACTAGGGAATGAGATATGAACATATAAAGATAGACGGATGAATAAATATCCGTACCTCGCCTAAATGAATCACCATAGCTGACCTGAGCACCAGCACTGATTTTATATATATATATATATATATATATATATATATATATATATATAAATATATATATATATATATAAAATATCTAGAAAATGCCAATGCAAGATCTGTGCATGGTTGGTCCGAAATGACCGTGAGAACCCCTAAGAAACTTTTTCGGAAAAAAAACTCAGATAAACGTCTCTTACTTGATGCCAAGTGATGCAAATTCTCTAGGTTGTAGCCAATAAAATGTTACCTGCAGCGCCCGGACACACACACACAGATAGACACAGACCATGAAAGACAGAAGAATCTGTTGTCCACTTGGGTAGGCCTTATATATATATGTTTGTGTGTGTGTGTGTGTGTAAAGGGAAATATATTTACTGTCGACATAAGAACAATGATATATACGTAGAAATGTGTGTGTATCTGCAGTTCTGAGACAACAGAACACATAAATAAAACTGCCCAGCGATCAGAGAAGAGAAAGAATTAGTTATTTCGACCTGTGTCTACCGTCAGAGTCCCGGTGACTCAATCTCTTAGTGTAGACCCGGGCTATATACATGCAATTATGGATTGTAAATAATTTGCTTCAAGCAAAATTTAGTTCCTACAACTCTTCCCTTATTCACGTTGTCGGATACTAATATCAATTACTTATATATATATATATATATATATATATATATATATATATATATATATATATATATATATGTATATGTGTGTGTGTGTGTAGGTGTGTCTTAGTGTGTATGTGTGTGTGTGTGTGTGTCTATGTGTCCGTTTGTGTGTTTGCGTGTTATTAGCTGAACTTTGATCAAAAACCATCGTTGAAAATTAGATGTTCAATCGACATTTAAACAAAAAACATAAGTATATCGGCCCACGCATGCGTATCATTCATTTGAACTTATTAGTATGTTCACGTATGTGAAAGATCTTTATACGTTATAACTGATAATTATAAAGCTATTTCTATAAGAATTTTTTTGTATGGTATCGATTTTGCTTGGTAGACATGAGACCTAACCAAAAAATTCACTCTTGAAGTGCCATATAACGCACATATGGGAGAATTATACTGAACATCACATGGAGTGATCACAAGACAGCACAGTAGACAAGTCAAATAGCAATGGACTGGCCACGTTATTATAAAATGGTGTGAGGAACTTGAGTGATTAAGCAAGTAATGGCTTCGCAACGCTCATGATCGCGAGGTCTGGCGAATCTTGAGGAAGGTATACGTTCATTAAAGGATTATGATGACGAGTTCTACGTACGGTTAATTGCGAATATCCAGGACATAAGACATTGGGGATGCTAGCCACGGTATGAGAGATTAGTCCCTTACAGCACCTGGTATTCCGAGATGGTCACCTATCTAGATACTGACCAGGCCCAACTTTGTTTAACCTCGTAATTTTACAAGAACAGGTTAGTCCATTGCCTGCGAGGGTCTCCGTATGCACGAGAGGTCGGGATTCTATTGGTTTAGTCATGAACTATTCTGCATCATTCCACAAAAGTAAAAGTTGACTTTTGGTGTGATTACAATAACCCCAGTAATGAAATCATAATCCACACCCTCCACTGCCGGGAGAGTACCAAAATTTGGGAGTAAGGAAAACAGAAAATTTGATATTTTGAGGGATATACATCAGAGAACCACAAATGATACCCTACTGCACATTGATAAGCTGATTAGGTCAAGCAACGCCGGGTATTGAATTGAATTATATTGAAAAAGACAAACCGGTTGGAATGGACAAGTTTTGGGCCTCAAGGATTAACAAACTGAAACTGCGGCTGATTCTTAATGCACAACTCTTAAGGCAGGAAAGAATAAATCTCTACAGTTCAAATCATTGCAAGTTGCTTTTCTGGTACGTGCACAATGATTTCTTGTCATTCCGTCAAAGATGGTTTTAAAACAAAAAATCCATATCTCTGTCCTGATGTTGAAGAAGCTGATGCTTGCATTATTCCTTATGCAATGAATTCAGTGAAAAGTTGAATACAATGCATTGTCGTACTGTCCTCTGATACTGATACATTTATACAATAAATGAACTACTGAGACATCTCCTATTCCAATGGTCTTTTTGGAACTTTGGTTAATCGCTGGTGCTGGCCATTCTACAAGATCCATGTTGATACGTACGTTAGAATCTCGAGTTAGATACAATCTCTGCTGTGTTATAATTGGTTTTTATACACTGACAGGATGTGATTGAACCGGCAAGTTTGGGAGCTGGGCACTCTACAAGATTCATTTCGATACGTACGTTCGGATCTCGAGTTGGATTCAACCTCTGCTGTGTTATAATTGCTTTTTATACACGGACAGGATGCGATTGAACCGGCAAGTTTGGGAGCTGGGCACTCTACAAGATTCATTTCGATACGTACGTTCGGATCTCGAGTTAGATTCAACCTCTGCTGTGTTATAATTACTTTTCATACACTGAAAGGATGCGATTGAACCGGCAAGCTTGTGACAAAACATGCGACCATAAAGGCAAATCCGGTTAAATACTTAGGGAACTGCATGTGGTCTAGACAACATCCTGTTGGCGAACAAAAAGATCTACTACAAGTACTAAAGAACGACGACAAATACACAACAATGGACCAACTACAAACTCCCATGTATCATCACAACAAAGCAATATCAACTATAAACTTCCTCCCACAAGCCATGCTGCGAAGGAACACATCTTCAGAGCATATTTTATCACACAGCAGATAGTATCTTAATCGAACTCTCACTCCATGATGCTGAATACGACTGTTCATGGATCCAATAAAACAGAATAAGTACAAATGCATGAGCTGTAAGGTCAACCCTCAAAGAGTTCACAATCCTGTACAATTGCTCAAAGTGTAATGGCATGTCTTCCATGAGCATGGAGTTCCTTGCCTAAAGTTTTGTTGATGTCAAAGTCGGCAGGATGAAGAACATGGGTTACAATGCAAGAATCCCCTGTTTCTATTGAGTAAGTGTCAAAGTAATAGATAGATATACAGGTATGGATTCAATGGTTGTTTTTTTTTGGGGGGGGGGTTGTAGATCTATGTATATGATTTTACTTTATGAATAGATAAAAGTACTATTTTCATATTTCATCAAATTGTTCATGCTGAATTTTAGGCAGAACAATATTTAAATCAATATAGATATCTTCCGTTTGGTTTCCATCTGAATATTCCATGCATCAGTAATATAAAAAATTTCATTTCCAAACATTGAGTGGATTTTTCACGGGGTGAAATTTTCAGTTTTAACGGAGGAACTGCAAACTGAGAGCCCTGCGACGTATACATGAGAGAATCATGCTCAACCTTACATGGACAGATCACTAGACAACACAGTATAACAGTAAGAAAACAGGAGCCCAAGGAACAATAGAATGTATTAGAAAGCTTAAATGGTAATGAGTAGGTCATGTCGCAAGAATGGCAGAGATCACATGCGAAACCGAGGCTGGCAGAATGCAAGATGGAGGGATGAACTAGACAAATTTAGATTTATTAAATACTGGCTCTGTGACGCCCATGACAGAGAAATGTGGCAGATCCTGGAGAAGGTTTATGTCCAACGACAGACGATAAAAGACTGATGATGATGATGATGATGATGATGATCGTTTGGAATCTGGTGACCAAATTAGCATATCAATTTGCATAAGACATTGTATTTATAAAGTTCTTTTTGATGCAAACATTTTGAAGTGTTATCTGTTGTTCTGTGTCATATACTACTCAGAATATTGAATTTTGTGACACTCTCCCGGCAGTGGTGAGTTTGAATTATGATCTCATTACTGGGATCAGTACAATGGTATCGAAAGTCTACTGTCACATGTTTTTACATGCTGCATGGACTAATTCATTAATATACAAAGACTCCGGACCTCTCTTATGCACAGGGAGACCCCCCTCAGCAAATGTCTTAGGTGTATCAAACGTGATTTGACCGTTATATCAGTCTGTTGCGCTATCTCACAATTTGCTCATCTGTGTTCTGTCTAGCCAAGAATCGGTAAATTTCCACTTCCATCGCCAGCGATCGATTTAATTTACTATGGCTATATCCGTCTGTTTATGAGTCTCTCGAACAATTAACCAATCAATCAATGAAGCAATCACTATATCGATCTAGTCCATCATATTTGTTCACCTGACTATCGATTTGTTTGCTCGGCTAACTTGTAATCAGTAATTATATGTATTGATTTTACTATCCCTCAACGCATCTATCGATCTAGCCTGTTCCCTGTGACTTTATCACCCTGTCTTTTTAATGAATTCTTCTTTCAAAACTCATATATATTTTGACATATATATATATATGCATGTGTGTGTGTGTGTTAGCATGTGTGTGTGTGTTTGTGTGAGTATGCGTGTGTGTATGTTTATAAAATCACTGTAGCCCCACCAATGGCCCGTCCAACTAGCCAAATGGGCTACAAATTCGTCTTTCTTCGAGTGTCTGCGTGTATGTACCTATCTATGTGCCTACTAATCAATCTTCGTGTGCGTCCAAGCACTCCTTGTTGAATTTGGGGGTTATTACCTTGAGTACTCTTCTTGGCACCATGTAAAATTCCTTTTTGCTTTGGCGTTTATTCGAGTGCCTTTCGAAATTTCTATGGTCATTTTGTGATCCATGATACTTTTGCCGTTTTTAAAGATATTTTTAGATAAATGATCCATTTTTCAAAGGTAATTTTGAACGAAAGATATACTTTGAGATTATCTAAGATAATTTTTTTGATAATTAGTTCTGATATACACGCGAGCTATGGTGATTGACTCATGCATGATATTTATATACATATGTGTGTGTTTGTATATATATATATATATATATATATATATATATATATATATATATATATATATATATGAATATATAAATATATATAGTGCTAAAATTACAAAGAAACCCAAAGTACATTTATTAAATAGAAAAAAGCGAAATAACACTAAGGCATCGTTCAAGATTCTAATTAACATATAAAACATAGAATTGCAATCCATACATTAGTAAGGTTATGTAAACAGTCTATTCATTCACTCATCATTCTATAAACTTCTAATCCAAATTCTATTCAATATTTTCTTCTTCCTTACATGTCCAAGTAAATTAAGAATAATACAATTCACTGGAGCAACAAAGGATACCAACATAGGCAATAAACCTAACACCAAGTATCAAGGTCAAGATAAAAACATCCCTCAGAAAACAACCAAGCATCCATTCATCGATAACTCCTATACCTAGCTCACACCTTTTGACACGTAACTTACAACCACCAACAAAAACATTCACACTAATAAAAACAATAGAATAAAATGAATAACTCCTTCTACCCATAGTGACACCCACAAGACACTCACCTGATTCCCCAAATTAGAATCTAAAAACACATATAATCATTCGCCTGATGAGGCCCAGAGAGGCCTGAAACATAAATTTGTTCGTGTAGCGAATCCAATTCATACATATATATATATATATATATATATATATATATATATATATATATATATATATTTGAGCAGCAGTTTTCCATTCAAACACGTTCGTTGGAAACGACTGACGAGCTTTTCTACTTTATTTTTGAATAAATTATTCTTTCCGGCAAATGAACTGCCGTACTGGGTGATCAATCTATCTGAATGATCCACCAACCCTCTCCCTCTCTCTCTCTCTCTCCCTCTTTCTCTCTCCCTCTATTATCTATCTATCTATCTATCTATCTATTTATCTATCCCCAGCCCCACAGCCTCTGGCAGCACTGAATCTGCGTTCCTCTTATGTGCTTCTGAGATACAATGAACTCAACCAACTCGTTTTCCCTTCAGCGTTTGAAATGTCACCAGATTTATTGAGTGCGTAGGAGAGACGAACTTCTCGATCGAACTCCACTAGAAAGGACTTGGCACGAAGATCGTCTTTTGTCGTGAGACAATGATGACGTTTTAAAACTGAAAATTTATAATTAGTATCTCTTGTATTTTTACTTACAAATTTAATTATCATTCTTATTTCTCATGACGCTTCCGTTATTTGCAACGGTTCTAATTAACTTACAGCAGGAAATGATTATTGACGAGGTTTGTCCGGAAAGTATACAGCCACTTTGAATATCGCAAGAACTGGGTGCACCGACTTTTTTGTATCTCAGAAGCCAAGCAGAGAGGATCCTATTGAGTATGCGCGAACTGACTTTCTCCCGTAGACTTACTCAGTCGGCAATGAGACTGCATTGAACTTGTTCATTGTATGACTGTCAAATTCAGAATTCTCGTCTCATGCAGGTTTTTCTTGTGACTTCTGGCTTTTCACAAAGAGATTTTAGACCATGTACAATTTTTTCAGGTCCCTGGCAAGGTCCGGCAAAGTTCGTAATCAACTTTTCATGCTACCTCATCCTATGATGTGTTGGTAAGGTGAAATCTAATTTCTGGTATGCTTTCTTCTTTTTGTTGACTGCCACATGATTACCATTATTATTTGCAATTTCACACCAGCTGCCTGGTGGTTACTGCTAGATATAGAGTGACAGCAAGCCTTCTCAAGTCGCAAGCCTTCCTCTCCACACTCTCATAGTCCACAGCAATTCTGGGATTTATAGTTTCATACCAGATGGCCAGCAGTCATCGCTGAAGGCTGAGTGATAGTAAGTCTCCTCAGGTCTCCAGCCAACATCTCATCTCTCCTTCATTTATCAAACCAGTGCTGTGGTTTTCACCTATGCTACCATTTGGGTGTTTATTATTATTATTATTATTATTATTATTATTATTATTATTATTATTATTATTATTATTATTATTATTTGCAATCTCACACCAGTTGCCTGGTGGTAACCGCTGGAGTTTGAGTGACAGCAAGTCTCCTCAAGTCTCCTCAAGTCTCCAACCCTTCTCTCCTAGTTCTCATAGGCCACAGTAATATTATTATTTTTTCATTTGCATTTGCATGTGCATGCCTTGTCGTCAACACTGGAGACTGAGCGACAGCAAGTCTTCCCAAGTCTCCATCCCTCCTCTTCACACTCTTATGGCCCACGGCATCTCTGCAGATAACGGTTTTGCACCACTTACCTGGTGGTTATCGTTGGTGTGACAATAAGTCTTGTCAGGTCACCAGCCCTCCTCTGATATCGTCCTCACCTATCACAGCAGCACAATGGTTTGTCCCACCTCCATCGTGCCTATTTCTTGGCTGTTTGGCCATGAATACAAACTGGGGGTCGTAGATCTCATATTTCCAGCACTCTCCTCAGTATCCATGCAGTCCCCAGTTGTGCTGTGGTCTATATAGTCTCAATCCATCTTTTTATCCCAAAATCTTTCGATCTCGTTTCCGGTGTCTTTGGTAGGGTTCTAAGTGTACCTGATTCCACTGACATTAATGTTCCACACCTTGTTTCTCTAGTTTTTCACCCTCTTTTATTTTTACTCTGCTATCTGCTGGCACAACCACGTCTATTATTCATCAGGTTTTCTTTCCCTTGTCTATGATTACCAGGTCAGGTTTCCTGGTTTGGACGGGGCGTTGAGTGTGAATATCTAGGTCCCAGAGCAATTTAAAGCTTCCAATTTCCAGGGCTGTCCCCACTTTGTGTTCATACTACTTTTCTGTATTGTTGGATCCCATAGTTTGCTCAGTTCCCACTGCATCTTTGTTGCTATCGTATCGTGTCAGTTTTTATGCCGTCTCTATGATTATATTCACTGATTATGCGATTAACGATCTCACACCTTTCTCAACATAAGCAGTATATTTTCTTCTACTTTTTTTCAGTGTTTTATCGATTTTTGCCTTGATATAGTTTGTCCTGATGCATTAATTTTGTGCTGCCATGATGAACGATTCCGTTTCTCTCTTCAGGTTTCCTTTTCGTAACCATGTCCATGATATCTCGTCCGTCACATCCTGTTTCTGTTCCTTGAATTATCCGTATATTTTTTCTGTTTCCATTTTTCTCCCCTTGTTTGTTTCGCTGCTCAATTGTTTCCTTTTTTTCTGGTGTTCGTTTTGATGCTTTGGGAACTCGTGTGGGGGCAGTGTTCTTATCTTCCTGCTGTCTAGAAGTTCGATTCTTTCTGCTGCTGCTGCAAGCCTTCCTTTCTGCATTACTAGTATTGCATATTTTCTATTCCAAACTCCATCCCAATGTTATCATTGTATTCTTTCACTTTGTTAAACAGTATCTTGAGTTTTTCCCCTGTCCTTTGCAAATAATTTTACATCGTCAATGCGCATTAGGTGGTTGATTTTTCCTATGTTTTTGGAGAATTGCTATCCTTTGCTGTTTTTCAGGATTCCGTTGGGTGGTATCATGGCTAGAACAAATAGTAATGGGGACAAAGAGTTTCTCTAGAAGATTTCCCTTTTTTTTCTTACCTTTGCTAAATTTTCTCCTGAGGCTGTCAAGTCTACTTTCCAGTTTTTCTTAGTGTTGTCGATGAGTCTCATCACTGGTTCACAGATCTTGAACATTCTGAGGTATACGATTTTCCAGCTATGTGGAATCATGTCGTATGTTTTTTTATATTTTATACATCCAATTTCAATGTTCCTCATTTTTCTTACTTCTATCAAGATCATCTTGTCAATGTAAAGCAAGTCATTTGTATCATTGGTTCCTCTTCTGCATCCTTTCTGTTCTTCTGGTAATAGTTCCCTTCTTCCCATCGATATAAACATTCTCTCCACTATTTGTCCGGTCAGGATTTTTCACATGAGTGGCAACCATGTGATTGGCCTATAATTGCTTGCCATGTTCTTTATATCAGGGTCTTCTAGGATGAGGGTAGTGCTGCCTCTGGTCATCCATTCTTGATCTTTGCCTGCACTTTAGCAAGTTTGGAGTAGGTGAATGAGCCTGTCGTGTAGTGTGGTGAATTTCTTAAATCAATATCTCTGGATCCTGTCAGGTCCTGACGACCTCCATTTGGCTATTTTTCTGAAAGCGTGTTCCAATGTGGTTTCGTTTATTAGAATTGATTGTCATTTTTCTATGTCTTTGAGTCGTCTTTTCATGTTCTCCAACTATTCTAAGGTTTCGTTGAGTCTTTTCGGATGCTCCTATATGCTGTTCCAGTAATACTTCGTCTGTGGGGCGTCCGGCTTTGTGTTTTATCTTCTTTCTCTGTTCAGATCTTGCTAAAACTTTCTATCCTTGTTTAAGAAGATGTGGTTCTGTGTATACTGGGCAGTTCTTTGTCTGTGTCTCTTCAACCTTGCCTCATTGGCTAATCTCCTCTGATGTATCTCTTCCACTGCCACAGGGATACTTTTTTGTCTCATCTTTTATTTATCCGATAGTCTTAAACGTGGTCTGTTTATATGTAGGACATTTGTCCGTAGTACTTCATCTCAATGGAGTTGTGAGATCCGTCTTCTTAAAATTGTTTCCCAGTTGGGGTTTTCTTTCCGATTATCACTTGGGGTTCTTTCCAGTGAAAAGTTCCATTACCATTTTCGCCCCAGCATAGTTTAGGTTGTTGAGCTCCGATAGGCTGTTGGTCTCAATATGCTTCAAGAGGCTGTTGACATGTTTGGACACTCTTCTTAGTTTTTTTCTGTCCTGTCCCTAAAATTTGGGAGTGTTTGTTTGTTTTTTTTTTTCTCGCATGATTTCTTTCAAAGTTAGTATCTGAGCTTTCTCTTCCACCATTGAGATGTCCCTCTCTCTCTCTCTCTCTCTCTCTCTCTCTCTCTCTCTCTCTCTCTCTCTGGTGTAAACCTTTCTTAGGGGATTTTCTTTTTGTTTGGGTCTCTTCCAATTTTCTATGTTGGTCGTGTCGAGAGGTTCCTTTTCGGGTAAGTAGCCTTCTCCCTTTTCTGTTTTATTGCGGATCTCTCGTGATTCAGTCTCTTAATACGTCACTTCCTTTTCTCTCTTTATTCCGTATCCATTGTAATGGTCGTCAAACTTTTCGAAATTCCATTATTATTATTATTATTATTATTATTATTATTATTATTATTATTATTATTATTATTATTATCATCATCATCATTTGCAAACTCATTCGTCCTTTTGATTAAGTCAACGTCAATTTGAAGCTGATATCCCGCCAGCCATCTTCAACCGATATTCGGCCATTGTGTGTTCTCCCTGGAGCAAAGCATTGATATACAAGTCCTAATCTAATAGATCCTACAGTGCCAAGTTGAAAGTATTTGACCCAAAAGGGGTCATTAGTTCCCGGGCCAAAATCTAACCCTCTTCACTCTCCCTTTGGCAGCGGAGAGGACAAGGAATTCAACGAGAAAAGAGACCTTAGGTGAGATTTTTCTTCTGAGGACGTGAGTTATTTTATATATTGTAAACGTGAAATGTTTTCACTGGCTTTCGTAGAGTGGATGTATGTCTTTTCTGCAGGGTACGTATTTCGAGCGGTCGTACTTTTACGTTTATCCAGTTTATGATGATCTACCAGTTGTTGGAAATCGAACGAAGAATCACTCTAGGAGTGCAATTTTTCGGCAAAGACTGCTCATCCTTTAAGACCAAGAAAATCCCATTAGTTTTGAAAAGAAGGGTCTATCACTAATGCATCCTCCCCATTGTCACTTATGGAGCTGAATCATGGAAACTGACCAAGAGACTGTCCTGTAAACTGAGAACCGTGCAACGCACACATGAAAGAAATATGCTCAACATCACACACACAGATCGCAAAGCAGTACAATATATTTGGTGAAAATAAATGAAAAACAGGAGTCCGAGACATCATAAAATTCATTTGAAAATTTATAGGTCAATGTGCTGGTCATGTTGCGAGAATATCAGACAACCGCTCGATATCACAATTCATATTATGGATCCTGAGAGATAATTTGGAAAATTGTGGCTGTCAAAATATAAGATGGCATGACAAACTTAGCAAGTACAGAAGTATTGGCTCCGCTACATCAGCGATAGAGAGGTCTGGCAGATCTTGGGGAAGGTTTATGTTCGACAACGGACAATGGAAGGATGATGATGATGATGATGATGATGATGATGATGATGATGATGATGATGATGATGATGATGATGATGATATACGCCAGATACTCCTGGTAGTACCAGATACACCAATTTTAAAGGAAAGATTTCGATAAAAAAAAAAGAAATTCTCAAGTACTTTACGTGCTTTAGATGAATATCACGTTTATTTTATCGGAAAGATTTTTTCTTTTTTTTTTTTTTTGAAAGGAAATCAACCTTCAGAGGCTCATTTCCATGGTTAGGTTCTATCACCAGTATAAATCATAATGCTATGCTGGATGCTTATTTTGTTGGTCTGATCAGCTAAAAACTTCTTTTTTTTGCATCTCTAGTTTTGAGATATTGAAATGAGTCGTAGAATTCAAGTGTGACTGAAAGAAATTTCATTGATGATATCCATTGCATAATAACTGCAGTGTTTAACATGATTTTCTTTTCCACCTGAACAAGCACACGTGTATTTATATGTATGTGTTCTGATTGGGTGAGTGCGCGCACACACACACTCACACACACACACATATACATATATATATGAATACACATACACACACACACACATATATATATATATATATATATATATATATATATATATATATATATATATATATATATATATATATATATATATATATGATTATAAATAAGTTATATTACTTTTGAAGTCTTTTCAGAATGATGTCATATTATTACACATCTGGCCTTCATAGCGTAAATAAAATAAACATCAATAGAAAATGGGGCTGCTGCAATAGTGAGCCAAGAAGCTGCCGTTTTTGTTGGGTTATGTATCCATTTCTTAATATATATATATATATATATATATATATATATAGTGTCATCCACAGACAGCTGTTCCGTTGTATTACAACTCTTCAGTGTAGGCTATCCATTATCCCATCCGGTACTTACCGAGGTAAGATCGAAACTTTCGCTTCAGACCCAGAGGCTGGCATCTTACCTTTGCCCCATGGAACTGGTCAGTAAGGTTGAATTTCAGCAATATATTTACTCATGCACATATTCGCCATCCACCAGAGTACCCTACTCCTATGTTGGAAGAGTACATATATAGAGAGAAAGGGGGGTGGAGAAAGGAAGGAAAGGGAGACTCTAAAAAGCTTTTTACAGCTTTAAACATCAAATATTAAAAACCAACCCAAAGTTTTTCTTGCGTCATTTCAATCAATTATATACCCAAAAATGTCAATGCAATTTATGTAATTTTTTGCCAGTGTTTACTTCCCTGACTCACATATACTTTGTTATTATGATACAATGTGTGTATTTTCTCTAGTTAAAATCACCAGTTGTTTACCGCGGAACCATTTCGGGGATTTTAAAAGCAAAATACTTATATTAACATACATACATATATACACATAAATATACATATATTTATAATTATGTTTGTACACAGATAAATAGATAAAATGAGGTTTAAACTTGTGTAAATGCAAGGACTTTATAGAATGCATATCTTATCGATGTAAAGGCATGGAAATTAATACAAAAGCAAAAATAGAATAATTTGGCTTACTTATATGTGTGCCACGGCTAAGACAGCCAGATATTCATTCCTTTTATTCTTTCTTTTCTCTTCCCTTCTTTTCAGTCATTTTTTTTTTTGTTTTTTCGTTGATCTTCTTCTCAACGTTCCTTCCTTCCGTCTTTCATTTCCTTCTTTTTACAATTTACTAATTTCCTCCTTCTTTCTCAGATCAATCCATTCATTTTCCTTTCTTTCTTTCTTTCTTTATTCATATATTTATTCATCCACCGTTTCTTTGTCCTCTCATTCCGTTACTTTTTCTTTCTTTTTCTTCTTCTTCTCTATCCTTTTTTTCATTCAATTTCACCTTTTGCTTTTATCATTCCGCTCTGTTTTCATTCCTTCTTTCTTTTTATCTTCTTTTTTTTTCATTCTTCTCAGCTTCTTTCTTTTAACCTTCCATTATTTAACCTTCCATTATTTCTTTCTTTCTTCTCCTTTTCATCAATTTTCACCATTTTTTGCCCTCCCACTCATATTCATTCTTGCTTTTTTTTCTTTTTTTATTCATTCATACCATTTTCCTTTTACCTTTCCACTCTTTTTTCATTCTTTCTTTTTTTTTCTATTTTTCGTCTTCATTCTATCTTAACTCTTTCCTTCCACCCTTGAACATTTTTTCTTTTTTTTCTTTTCATTTCTTTTTTTATCCATTCATTTCTCGTTCTTTTTATTCTACCAGTCCTTCATCTTTTTCAATTTCTGTCTTTCTCCAAATTCTTCATTGCCAGCGGCCCACGACAAGTGTTCCATACGTAATCTCGCTGATAGCATTAATTTACTTCGTGTTCTCATCTCGTTTTTGACGAGAGTTTGCTTGTCAAATTCCGAGCGATATTTTTTTTTCACCATATATCTTCAATGTTAATTCTTTTACGCATACGTACTCATCTCTACACCAACATACTTATATGCGCGTCCGTAATTTAAGCACGTAAATTGTTAGGCATGTGTTTTTCCTGTTAGCGCAAAGAAGATTCGTTTTTACCAATGCGCAAGTTTCACATTGAGTCAATATCAGATACCCTGTTTTCGTACGTTAAATTTTTCCGGCGTTCTGGATAGGGATTTTTTTTAGAACATTATGTATTACGTTCCCAGTTCTGGATTTGAATTTCTTTTTCAGTTTATGTATCACGCTCTAGGTTCAGGATATGAATTTTTTTAAGGTTATGTAATACGCTCTGGGTTCAGGATTTGAATTTTTTATTTATGTTATACGTTCTTGGTACTTGATTTGAATTTTTTTCAAGATTCTGTATCACGTTCTGGATCCTGGATTTGAACGTGTTTTTTTTTTTCTTTTTTAAATCATATGTTACGGTTATTAGAATATTATCTGGTGGTTAAACAAAGGATTTATATATATATATATATATATATATACATATGTTTGTGTGTATGAGTGTTTACTTATATGAGAATATATGTATGCATATGTGTGTGTGTGTATATATATATATATATATATATATTCTGGATTTGAATGCATTTTTTTTTTCAAATTACATGCTACAGTTATTAGAATATTATCTGATGGTTAAACAAAGGATATACACACACATATATGTATATACATGTGTATGTGTATTTACATATATGAGTGCATATATATACATATGTAAGTATATATATATATATATATATATATATATATATTGTGTTATATTACGTGAAGACTTACTTGAAAGATTTTCCGTCTTCTCGCGGTTAGTGTATTACCTGTCCTAGATTAAAAAGAATGAATAATTAAATAAAATGGGATCGATGCAGGGAATGGACCTTTGATAGATAGGATAGCCGTTTTAACGTAACAATGCTCTTACCATTGAGCTAAACAACTGCCTGTGATGCAAAAGCCCAAATAACTGTTTTCACTCCAAATTTTCATCTTTTTTATTAATTGCCCACTTGTCTTTTTCAACGTGACTGTCATGTATTATGAAATTGATATATATAATGAGACAGAATGATTATGAAATGTGTTATTTTATATACAAACTTATTTGAGACGATCTCTCGTCCTTACTCAGTTTATGTATCACTCGCCCAACACAACTTGGATAGAATAAACAATTAGAGGAGAATGTGGCACTTTGCATTACCAATGGCTCTTTAGCTCAATGGTAAGAGCGCGGCTATGCTGAAGCAACTACCGTAGCAGTTTCAGGTTCGATTCTGCAGCAGCCCCATATTCTGCAATTGTTTGTTTTATTCACACTATCTAGGACGAGTGATACAATAACTGTTTAATGACTGGAGATCATTTCAAGTCAGTTCTTATGTAATATGATTCAATTTATAATCATTATGTGGGACTACAAATATTCATTTCTTAATTCATACATATATATATATATATATATATATATATATATATATATATATATATATATATATATATATAGAGAGAGAGAGAGAGAGAGAGAGAGAGAGAGAGAGAGAGAGAGAAAGAAAGATAGACTAGAAAGCTTTACAGCTTTAAAAACTACATGAATTTTAAGAATGCCATTCCAGTCAATTTTTCCCTGATATCCGTTAGAGTGATTTATGTCATATTTTCGGTGTTTTTTTTTTGTTTGTTTGTTTTTTCTTTTCACAAAATTAGCTATTCGGTTCTTAGTGTAAATATTTCTCTCTTTCATCATCAGTTTCAACTGTATATATATATATATATATATATATATATATACACACAGAGAGAAAGAGCTCGATTGACGGATAGATAGATAGATAGATAGATAGATAGATAGATAGACAGATAGATAGATAGATAGATAGATAGATTGATAGGTGAATTGAGGTTTAATTTTTATAACACAAGGACTTTATAGACCAATAGACTCGATATTTTTGGATTTGCATTAAGAGATAATGATTTTTTTTAAATCTGGCTATTCGAAGAAATCTTTCCAGTAAAATGACTAACCGAACACGGATATACCACTGATTTCCGGCAACTTATGATCCAATACCCCTTTCAATCCGGAAAAAATTACGGTCAGACATTTACATTTCTCAGGACTAACAAAGGTCAGTGCATATGAAACGGTTTTCGCCTCGAAGAAGATGATTACCAAGAATAATGATTTCCAAAGCTGTTGTCCAGCATCTAAGAATACTTAAACTTCAAGTGGTCATTATTAATAGGGGGAGATCATACAGTATTGATCCAATCTATTGGGACTTCGATCAGATCGACTGTGATGTTTTTGATCGATTATTTCACGCCGTTACTGGTCTTAGATTGTTGATGGGTATCCATGGTTTTTCACAGGATTCATGAAGACGGTATTCATGCACAAACTTGCAAACATGAAATAAAGTCTCAGACGCATTTTTCCATCAATAATTGTTGTTCTCCAGTGATATCAAATCACAAGCATATTTCTTTCGAAACAAGGTGTGCCCAACAATCGACAAGGTGTATTAATGAACTGGTGCGAATTTATCCCTTGCAATTATATCTACCAATTTCTTGCCTACTTTTTGTTCCTTTCACTAGTGGCTCAATTTCTTCGGATCAACTCAATATTTTCAGTTTCTCTCTCTCTTTCTTTTCCCCTCTAAATCCTGTGGTGTCTGTTCACTGTCTCCTATCATTTTCCTTCTTTCAGTTAAATACCAGTTAGGTATGACTGACTAACCAACTCCAATGAAACGAACACATCTTCAGTCAGACCAAAATTCACTTCCATGTTAAGTAACAGTATCTACGTGTTTAATGCACGATTGATTACAACGGTTTCATTAAACAAGAGCTATTTTTCACGGCCCTTGTGGCACCTATGCTTCCTCCTCTCTGAAAGCATGTCTATTCTCTTGGAATTTTATACTCACTAAAGACCATCTTTATACGAGATTTTGGTGGACACAGTTAACAAAAACGCTAAACCGATAAACAGCGGAAAATTTAGCAGAAGCTATGATAACTGCTAACTTTTATTATGAGAATTTAGCTTAGGTTCGGTTTTTGTCCTTAATTAAACAGACCTAGAAAGCTTTTAATATGTTGTAGTTTTGATATAAAGGTTTCCAAAAGGATGTAGCATGACAATATCAAATAATGATCAAAATGTACATAAATAAATAAATAAATGAATGAATAGATAAAAGAATGAAATTAAACATTAGTTTATATGCAAAGTTTTATGTCTAAGTTGCAATATTATAACATTTTATCTCTCTAGGTCTGTTTTGAAGAGTTTCACAGTCAAAAAAACAACCCAGAAGTAAATTCATATCATAAAAGTTACCTGGTCGCATTTATCTTTCTTTCTGGTAATCAGGGACAAATCAATTTCCTAGATCATTGAGAAGCGAGAATTTTTTTTGGTTTGTTTTGATGTTTTTTTAAATCTTTATCCACTGTTTTAGAACGTACCGTATATACTCGTGTAATGGCCGACTGTTAAAGACCATTCTTTTCCTTATAATCAAAGGGTCGAACATGAGACATGCTTTTAGAACAATAAAAGAATTTGGGCCAACGCTAGGCTTTCAGACCCGTTGGCCTACGCTTTGATTCCATATTACGCAGCAGAAGTTGACAAATGATCCCGTTTTCTATTAATAAAGATATGTTATAACAATAGTCATTTTATTTGCTGTATCCCATCATTTGATAACTTGCGTTTATTATTCAATTATCCTAATATTATACAATTATTAAGCTGGTCTAATTTGAAACAGTGGCAACCATTTGCATTGCATACTATATATTAATACAATACACCTTTCATTAGATGTCAAGTCTTCTCCAATTTAAATGAACTGTGCTGAATCTACTATCGGTAACTTTAAAATCCAGGCTCAAGAATTACACAAAATAAATGATAGACTTATGATTTATTCGGTCATAGATGGGGATCGAACATAACCGGGAGTTGAACATTACAAGAGTATATGCTGTATCTTATCTTAATTCGTATCTTTCCTTATTCTGTTTTTCTCTTCTTGACATTATAAATCTGTACTTATGTGTTTTATATTGCCAGGTAAATACCTTTTAGGAATATAGGGGTGTGTCATCTATATTGTTTTCCTCGAGACGGTTTATGGTGATTATTTCTCGCTTGATTTTTCTTTTGGGTCACAATCAGCAGTAAGGAGAATGTGGGCTGCCTAACTCAACTATATCAGTGACCAATGCTCATTTCTCATCATCTTGAGCCGATCGAGTTAGGACGATGCTGAATTCTGGACTGAGCAAGTGGCCATCTTCCCAAGTGTCTTGTTCAATTTTATTTGTTACATGAAACGAATAAAGATGGCGAGCTAGGCTGCGCTATGCCTAAACTGCCTTGCTTCATTAAAAACTAAAAGATAAACAAAACAGAATACATTTTTCAAAACAATATTATTCCATTTAATCTCCTTTATTATGAGTTTAATTTTTTTTGTTGTCTAAGAATATTTCTCTTTTTCGACATTGGCAATCGGTACGAAAGAAAATGATGAAATACCCGGTATTCCAGAATTAATAATAAATTCATGTTATCTCAAAAGCATTTTCGTTACGCCACGATGTCGCCCCTTGAACACCCCAAGTCTATGATGCAGCTGTCAATTGAGTAACACCAAGTGATTCTGATAGTCCTCCCCCTTCAGACCTTTCTGATTGATTGAGTTAAAGAAGAATCGTACAATCTCTCAAATTGGTATTCATAGTACTTTGTAATTCTTTGTACATTACATTAGTATGTGCTTATCCGTGAACGTTTACCTTTTTCATTTATATTGATACAGAGTAAAGTTCAAGCTAATTTATTGGTTTTATCTAATTAATTCAAATTCAACATTAGTTTAATTGAAAGTCCCGACGATTTAATGGTATGAAATGTGCGTAATTAGAGGGTCAGATGTGTATTATTGATTTATGATTGCGTGCAAGTCGGGTAAAACACATTCACAAATCTCCACACACACACACACACACACACACACACACACACATATATATATATATATATATATAATGAATTAAAGATTCACTACACAAACCCATTCATGTTTTTGCCCTGTTTACGTTTCTTCATTTGCCCGAAAAAGACCAAATCGGACAGAAACAGAAACACATTGGCATAGTACATCCATACCTCATCATATTTTTAAGCTCTACTCTAAATTAAATTTATATTCAGTGTTTAATGTATCGAGCATTTTATGGAATAAACCCATCACGCATCAGATACTGTATGATATCATATTGTATTACTGATTTGCATATACATATATATGCAATGCATTTCCAACAGGGAATAGGGCAATCTGGTGGATGTTGAATATATACAATAAACAAATATATCGCTTGAATTCAATCTTACTGACCGTCCAGTTCCGTGGAGTAGAGATAGGATACCAGCTTCCGGGTCTGAAGCTACAGTTTCGATCCTGCCTCATAGTACTGGATGGGATAATGGATAGTGTATAGCCACACTGAAGAGTTGTAATACAATGTCTGTGGATGACACTATATATATATATATATATATATATATATATATATATATATATATATATATATTCTTTGTTCAAAGAGCAACGATGACATTTCCATAGCACTTACAAGTAGAAGTACCTACACACACGTATATATATATGTGTGTGTTTGAGCAAATGTGTACAAACGTAAGTGTGTGTGTGTTAGTGGGGATACAAGCACAGGTGTAAGCGTGTTCATTTTTACAGATGTCATCTTAGAGGAAAAACGTTTAGAAACCAATATCCATGGTAAAACCAACAAGAATCCATAGCTACAGCATTATTTTGAGGGTGTACATATATGAATATATGTCGACATGTATGTGTATATATGTATGTATGTGTTTGTTCATCGTATGTATACGTGTGTTAGTGTATCAGCTTGCATACCTATGTCAATGCAACAAAAATATCTAATACCTCTACATATAAGATAGAAGTAAAAAAAAGTATTTCTCATACATGTGTATCTATGAATATATATAATATCTATACAACACTTGCATATATCTAATATATATATATATATATATATATATATATATATATATATATACACACACACACATATATATATGCATACTTATGTTTATAAGATTTTTTTCTATACAGATATATGTATTCATTTATGCATGTATATCTTGTCTATGAAGATTTTATTGTAGATATATTTGTATATATGTAATAATGTATACTCAAGTATATAAAATGTGTATATTCAAGTTCATACATGGGCGCACACATATGTCTATATTTCTATACATCAATGTACATCTGTATAATTCTATGTATGTCTTCATACGGCGTCATTATGTGTAAATATATAGATGTTCATATTCATACATATATATTCATTTATTAGAATATATATATGTATATATGTATGTACGTATGTATGTCTATATATGTATATATACATAGATATGCGAATATGCCTTTGCAATATAATATTGTATTTTTTCAGGCTGCGAAAGAAATATGATCAGAGAGGTGTTTGCCTGCGGAAAAATAACTAATCAACTTGAAGGTTTTCAGTTGAAAGACCACGAAAGAAAACAAAATACATGGAAAAAAAGAACCAAAGGAAAGAAAACAGCACAAAATACGTGCGAATCAAGAAAAGAATATTTTGGCGTTCATTTTGGTGACGTCACAACCGGTTCCATGGTGGCGCGTCATTGATCACTTGAGGTCTTTAACGCATATTGATCGATGACACCTTGCAAGCAGTTATTTGTGCTTTTTTATAAGCAGTGTCGCCTCGTTCCCTGCGCCGTTTCGGCTTTCCCGAGTTCTGCTTTTAGCGTCAACCTTCCGCCACACAAATTTGACTACCATTTCTCTCTCTTTTTCTTTTCCTCCTTTTTCATGATTTTTTTTCCTTCTTTTTCAGTTACTCCTCTCTCTTTCGTTTATCCTTTTCTTTCATTTTCTTTTTCGTGATTTTTCCCTATTACTTCTTTTGTTGCTTCCTTTTTTTTATTCTCCTCTTTCTTCTTGTTGATCTTTCTTTCCGTTTTACCTCGCACCTCTTCTCATTCCTTTTCTTCTCATTTTTCCTCTCTTTCCTTCTCTTTCACGACCTTCCTTTCATTTCTTCTCTGTTCCCTCCTCATTCCTTTTCTCCTTTTCAGTGATCTTCCTTTCTCTTTCTTTTGTCTCCCATCTTATTTTCTCCCCTTTTCCTTTTCCTCCTTCTTTCTCATCATCTTTCTTTCAATTTTTCTTTCTTTTCTCCTCTTTCCCAAAATCTCTTTCTGTTCTTCCTTTGTTTCTCCTATTCCTTTTCAATTTTCTCCTTCCTCCCCTTCTTGTTTCCCAATGATCTTGATTTTTTTTCTTTCTGTCTTCTCTTTCTTCTCCTTTTCCTTCTCCCTTTTTGCTCAGCCTTTTTTCTCTGTTTTTCTTTCATCTCACCTCTTTTTTTTTTCTTTTTTTCATCCCTAAACATTTATTCTCCTATAATTATTTTACCATCGTTGCCACTAAAGATGGTTGGGGACTTTATCCCTTTTTATATGCCTGTCTGTTTGTGTAATCCAATGCTCCTGGCCGTACTGTTTTGTTAGCATCAGTACTCCACTAGACCCTTTCTGAAATCATCTTTTGGATGCTTTTGAAAAAATATGTGCTTTTTTTACCTTTTAAGGGCATTATTTTGACGGGTTTATTAATAGCTGAATTTAGATATTTCTAGATGATTCCTTACTCTATTGGAAATCGATATCAATGTAAGAAATAGAATATTTTCTGACCATATTCATTCTTTGAACGAATTCTTTTTTAGATGGCAACAAATTTTGACGCTACGGTTGTCCTATTATTGACTGTGTTGGCAAGTTCTCTCATACCTTTCGACATTTTCTTCCTGGCTGTCTTGAAAAGGAGCATTCCAAATTCTGGCTTTTCACTTGGTATTAAACCAAGACCACTAGCGTCAGTGATACGAACATAAGTATTTCATCTACCGCAGGCCCCTCTTTCCTCGTTATTATTTTTTTCTTGTCGACTAAAAAAAAAAACACAGGAAAAAAGCATAACTGACTTGCTCATAATCAATGAACGGATACAGACAGACAGGGCGTTGAAATTGTCTAAGCGTTATCAAGCATAATCATTACTGTATGATTGACTCTATACAATCTTCTTTTTCCCTTGCAGTCCTTTCAATTATTTATTTCAATCTACTTTTCTAGTGCAGCATATATATATATATATATATATATATATATATATATATATATATATATATATATATATATATATATATATATATATATATATATATATATAAAGCCATTTCCTGTTGCATTGTAATGCACTCAACATGTTCGGCGATGTTTCTGTTCATATATAAAGAGTGTAGACCAAATATGCTTGCCATGTTCTACATACATAACCTCCAAATATATCTGCATAAAATATTATAATTCATCTATCTCTCATCTTAATTCTGTATTAAAAAAATATCAGTTGTAACAGAGGACATAGACTTTTTTCTATGAAATTTAAAACATATAGTAATAATCTGGATATCTTCCTTTGAAGTTTTTTTTATTTTGGTTTTTAATTGCCAAAAAGAAAAAAAAAACATCGTTAAGTCAGACGTAGAAAATGAAAGAAACTCGCTATCACAGTCAATAAGTGAACCATCGTACATTTTGGAGAATTTAGATGTTTCTGAATGTTTTTTTTTAATACTCAATTTTTGATGTTCTCCGTTGGAAACCACCAGTGATGTCACAAATAGAATCTATTATGACCATATTTATTCTTTCATAGATTCTTTTTTATTTGACTTCAAATTTTGACGCTACAGTTGTCCAATCATTATATGTGATGCTGAGTTGATTTATCACTTATATTCATTTGTCTTATGTCCATCAACAGGTCACTTGGGGATATACCAAGAACAAAATCAGCGAGCTGAGTTCGAATTCCAGTGGAGGCGTTTCATGATCATGATCATGATCATCATCAGTCTTTTAACGTCCGTTGTTGGACATACCCCATGATTCACCAAACCTATCGTGGGCGTCGAGGAGTCAGTGTTTTCTAAATATGTCTGGTCCCTCTCTTCATCTTGTATTCTATCGGCCTCAGTTTCGCATGCGATCACTGGAGATCCATGTCGTGAATAGTGATGTCCATCAGTTGTCAGTCATTCTTGCGACATGGCCTGCCCATTGCCATTTGAGTTATTTTAACAGTTCCTATGATGTCTCGGACTCCCGTTTTCTTACTTATATACTGCATTGTCTTGTGATTTCTCCATAAGAGGTTGAGCACGATTCTTTCATGTGCATGTTTTATGGTCCTCAGTTTGGGGCTCTGTCTCTTGGTTAGGTTCCATATTTCAGCTCCATGAAGGACTATCGGGAGGATGCATTCATTGTATACTCATTTTTTTAGGACTAATGGGATCTTATGTTCACTTATCACTAATTCTCCAAGTAAAGGCATGTGTATAACACAATCTTCTCTCTATCCTATCGCCAGTTATCTTGGGGAAAAACGTCTTGGTACTTACATGCCACGATGGCTGAAAGATAAGAGAGTGATAAGTGAATAGTAGGGCATTTCACTCTCCCACAACTACTCAACCGGCGCATATCTTAGTAGCAAGAATATCTTACCTTTATAGTCAATCCTGACAGGGACAAAATCAGTACCTATGGCTGCTTATTATGAAATGGTGGTTAGTAAGCCTCGCAAACCAAGTCACGTGTCACATGTTTCGATCCTCAATGGGAACTCACTATTTAAGCCTTGTGTTAAGTAAAAATAATAGGGGCGCCTACAGTAGCACAAGGGTTAGAAAAATCGTCCCGAGGATCAATCTGCTGATGTAGTGACTTCAATCCTCATCGATAACTTTGTTATTGCTGTTGCATTACTATGGATACCAAAGCACACCGTAACGATTCCGATGGTACGAAAGAATGTTGTATTTACCAGGGTGATAATTTTGGGATTGAGTAGTTATTACTAATACGTGTCGAAAGTCTACAGATACTTACGAACAGTTGTGTCATTAGTGGGAGATGTGGGCCGCACCGGGTGACTCTATCAGAGGAGGATAACACCCAAATTACTTTATGCGAAATTTTCTTTGGTTTACAGAGCTATTTTTCGTTGCTGCTGCTATTTTCATAGTCGCTGATTTCGTTAATTTTACTGATATTGTGGCTACAATATTGTGGTAATTACTATTTGTGAACCAAGATCAATAACCTTTTTTGTTTCTAGTGTCAATATAATCTAAGGGATATTACATTTAAGAAATTCTAATGTATATCTATCACATTATTCTATGATAAAATTCGTAAGTAACACCCAGATATAACGATTATCTTGACCAAATTCAACATAGTGTCCTGCGTAAACGCTTTTAGTTGGAACTCTTTTGAGATCTTTTTATTGAAATTTAACTTTAACCGCATGGAACTATAACAGGCTGCGTGAATAATATTCAAATAAAAAGTGTTGTTGTTTGCGTCACTAGTATTGTCATTGAATACATTGATACGCCTGAATTACAATTCATGAATGATATTTGTATAAAACATGTTACCAATGATTCTGAATGGTCTATTATAGGCAGAAGTTCATGGGAGTGATATTGGGTAATACTGAACGTAGTGAGTCTTAAGGAGTGTCTGGTCAGGGAAACATTAGAATATTTCCTGTGAGAAATGCGTGGGGCTCTCCGGAAGCGTTCGGTGAGTAACTTGTGGGTGTATCTATACAGCCTATAAAAGTATTGTGTATTGATGCTGTGCAACGTGATAACAATTTTTTCTCCCTTGTAGCAATAACAACGCAAACACGATGTATTGAAAACTTAAATAACTCTCTTATATTAAATGGTTCAACCTTTCATTTCAATACTACTGAAATGAAAAGCGTCGTATGTAGGGATAGAAAGGTTGGCTAGTCTTTTTGTATACATATGTGTGACTAATACAGTATCTCTTGCCTGTGTGCAAATATTGAGTATTCTCTTTCGCCATCTCCATCTCTACCTCTTTCTTAATCTCCCGACCGGTCTTCCGATCTCTCTCTCTCTCTCTCTCTCTCTCTATATATATATATATATATATATATATATATTGCATATGTGTGTCTGTTTATTCTATCTGTCTTTCCTTCAGTGTTAATTAGCCTCAACGGATAAGCTCTCATTACCATCACACGACAGTCCCCAACCTTATTTCGAAAAGAATACACACATGAGAAAACGGTTCCAAATCTTTATCTAGTTACATTGTGTTTCATTTTCACATTAAGTAGGGTTTCATGAATCTAACAAAGATGTCCATCGTGGCACATTGGTGAAAAATATTGCCTTGTACAGCTTATGGTTGTTTTGTTGGCTCTAACTTCTTCGAGAGCTCTAATACTGTAACCTTGTGACAGGATAAGCAGTAATTACTCAAAAACAATGGGTCGCTTACAGTTGGGCATTGGTTTGCAAATCCATCTTGTAGACAATTTGGCTTGTGTAGTGACCGCAATCTTCACTCGGTTCTTTATTATACAGTGATCTAAGATCGCATTATACTAAGCTTTGTAGCTATCTATGCACAGTAAATAGCCATCATTGGAGAGCAAACAAAAAACACTGCAACATCAGTGAGTTCAATCCTTACATGTTTCCTAACAAAATTGGCTTCGGGTCAAATTAACCTGAATATCTTTATCCTAACGAT
>OY735238.1:31735284-31742784 GCA_963457665.1 Thysanoteuthis rhombus | reverse complement strand
TGTGAAAACTTCCTCATTCCCCGATTGAAAGTAAGTAGATTTCGAATTATCACTCACCTGGTCACAAAAGCAGAGTCTGTTGGGGAATTACCGACATTTTCTATACTTCTCTTAGACATAATCAATAAAAAGAAATAACACTTATTACCAAGGAACAAAAAAAAAAAAACCTTTTCAAAAAATTACACGGTGTGATTGAACGTATCAGCAATAACAATGAATACAGAAAATATTCATTATTTTCCAGCCAACCTCTGATCGCATTTGATGGCATATAAGACCCACATGAAACATTGACGCAGCACAATCTTCCAACCTCCATTCACCCTCAACCGTCACATTTAGCTAACTTAGCTAAGTAAAGAGACCTGCTTCATGGTTGAGATCATAGTGTACTTCTTATTGATGCTTGAAATCGATGTTCGAACTTAAATGAGAAAACATGACCTCGAAGTTTATTTTTTTAAAAAAACAGGTTCGAAGAATTCATGTAACACAATCTTTTTTAATTAGTTCTTTACATTTTACCTTAAGTCACACTTAGTTAAGCTAATTAAATTTTGATAATATTTCATTTAATTTCTTAATTTTTTGCCTGAGAGCAAGGGTTAGAGCGCTAGTCTGGAGTGCGAGTGCTCTTACGATAGACTGAACAAAACTTACTGAATACTAAGGCACTTAACGTAGCATAGTGGCTTTTAAATTTTAGCTTTCAGTCTCGTGGCTAGAGTCTGATACTCAACGTGAGGCCCAGTTTGAAACTGATCAAAATCTAGTAAATATCCAAAGAGAGGCGTTTCAGAGTAATGGTTCACAAGTTAGCTTCTCTGATCATTGCCAGTGGAGTGAATTCGATTATCACTTGGTGCTCTCTTATACTGTCCCTGTACCTGGTAGAGCTTTGTTAACATCTGCATGTACTTAATCTCAATTCATTAAAATGTGAAATAAAAAAGGCACAGAGTTTGTGTTGATCTTGGTGGATTCAATGTAAATCCAGTTTTGTCCAAAATAGACCATGACAAGCTTTCGAAAGAGCAAGCCCAAACTCATTAAAAAATCTCATTAGTCTATTAAAGAAGAGTATACTCCTTAATGAATCCTCTCAGTAGTTACCTATGGAGCTGAAACATGGAAGCTAATCAGTAGATTGACCCCTATACTGAAAAGCGTGCAACATGCACATGAAAGAACCATGCTCAACATCACAGTGAGTGACCATAAGACAACGCAGTATATTAAGGGAAAACAGTTCGGCAAATCATGAACACCATTACGAAAGTCAATTGGTAAAGAGATAATTATGTTGCAAGAATAGCAGACCTCTGGTGGGCAAAACAACTCACAACATGGATCCTCAGAGATTACATGCGCAATCCAAACCGGTTGAATATGAGATGGCAAGACACACTAGACAGGTTCTGGGAATATTGGCTCCGGGACTCCCACGATAGAGATGTCTGGATAATCTTGCGAAACGTCTGTGTCCAACGATGAAAGAATGATGATGATGATGATGATACCAACATTGCCCCCAAATAGTTCCCAAATGTCCGAATCTTATCCGAGAAATGAGGGTGCTTGGTAGGCTAATGTTTACCCTAAGTGCATCTATCATTATATATTTTGAAATAAAAATAAAGGCCTTTCAAATCAACATTAGTGTTACAGACATATTTCTTATAATATATTCACATAATAGCCATAAATGCAAGCAAGTATTTTTTTTTATTGTATAAATGGTTGTATGGTTGTCAAGTCTGATGTTTGTTAAAACCTCAAAATTATAACGGATCGGTCCATGTGAAATAGAATAATAGCAAAGAAAACAATTGAAGTGTTTAAAAAGAAATGACATAAAGTTGAAGATTACGTTATAAAACCTCTTTAGACGTCATGCCTGATCACAGATTAATATAGTTTGATTCGAGTTGAGACTCTAAAAGCCTTAAAATATGGATGCTTGACTTATCAAAAATGAATTACCCCATAAAATGTTTTCGGTTCCTTTGTGCCTATCTATGATTGAATAACACAGATTATTTGGGTGTATGCTAGTTTCATTACATTGAAGGCCTCTTGAGTCAAGTGTGACAGACATGGCCCTAACTTCCTCCGCTCAGCGTTCGCCAAAGCTACTACTACTGACTGTTGATGATAGCTGGTGCTGATGGCTGCAATCGATATTAAAGGTGTGACGGACACGGCTCTTATTATTGTCCTACTCCTCGATCTCTTCTTTTTTAAGGTTGTACTTTTCTTCTTCCTCCACCATATCATCAACAACATTATTATTATCATCCTCGTTATTATTCTTTATGTCATTCTTGTTATAAAAACTTCTATTTTTAAAGATGAAGATGGCCAAAAAATATATCTAATTTCGCTTTAAGCGAGACATTTACATGTAAAAATTGAATCTCTATACGAGCAAACGATATTGGCTGGAAAACAAATCATTTACCAAGCGGAATTAGAATTTAATATTTTGTCCCAGGCATCGCCTGTTACAGCGAATTTATCTTTTAAAATTAAACCGTCACACCTCCCGCCCCTAATAGAAGCTTTTTGAAATAAAAAAAGAAAGAAAGAAATGAAATAGAAAATAAAAAAAACAGCAAAAAGTAAATTAAGAATCGAAACAGAATCACCCTGGAAATCGGTTTTGTGAATGGCGTACGTACGACTCTCTCTCTCTCTCTCTCTCTCTCTCTCTCTCTCTCTCTCTCTCTCTCTCTCTCTCTCTCTCTCTCTCCCTCTCTCTGTGTCTCTGTCTCTCTTTATCTATCTATCTTCCTCTCTTTCTTTCCTTTCCTTCCATCTTTCCCTTTTCTCTCTTGCAAGCTAATCCCCAGCATCAGACCCACACACTTGACAATTTTTGTCATGCATACACACGTACATGTACACACATACACATACCTATTCATGGGTGTGCTAATACATATATACACTCACATGCACACACATGCATACTCATCAGCAAACAAACACATGCGTACATCTCAAACACATAAGTACACATATAGCCACACACACGCAAGCACAAACATACACACACCTGTTTTTTTCACAATTGGAATCGGGTTTTCTTCTCTTTCGTTTGTCTTTCTCTCTTTGTATTGCGGGCAAGTCTGTAGATTCACACACTTATCAATTATTACACGCTCACAGATACACACGTACACAGACACACATGCACACGTACACATGAAAAGAGACAAAAGCACACATACACATGCTTACTTGCAAATGCACATTTAACTTTTACATACATATACACTTACATATACCTGTGCACATGTGCACACGCATATATACATGCACATACATACACACATAGGCACAAGCAAAACATACATACACTCACAAGCATGCATAACCACACACACATCTCTGTACACTGGCTTTTAATTAGATATTCTAAAAAAACATCAATTGACACTGTCACAGAAACTGTCAACAAAGGTTTCTTTAGTTTTCAGGGTGATCCGATTGGCTGGATGACTGCTTGTGTATATATATCAAGTGTATAGGCTAGACCAATGGAGTTAAATGGCTGAAATTTAGAACATTTACTCCTTATCCTGTTTACAAGAGAACTTATTTTTCATTCACAATGTAAATTTATGCTAATTTGTATCAGTGGTTTTTATTTTTTTATCTTTTCATCGGTGACGACGCAAAAACGGGTGACCGAAGTAATTAAATCATCGATCAAAATTTTTTTCTGATTTCTTAATTGATCATCCCCAACAGGATATGCAACTAAAGATCGTTGTGACGATTTTCTATTGGGTGACTAACCAGACCTGATCTCCGTTTTCTCTCTTTTTCCAGTTTTTTTACTTGATCATCCCCAACATGGCATGCTGCTAAAGATCGTAGGTCACGTGACGGTTTTCTATTGAGTGACTAACCAGACCAGTCCTAAATTTTCTTTTTTTTTCCCTCTCTCTCTTTTCTTTCACTCTTTCTCAAACATTGAAATTGTCTCTTTCCGCTTATCTTGTTTTTTTTCCATCGACTTCTGTTCTCCTCTCTGTCCAAATTTCCAATTCCCCTTCTTCCATAAATACCTGAATAACTAAAACAATTGATTTGAATCGATCAATTCCAATCTCTTCATACCATCTCATATGCACACTGTCTATCAGTACCTATCAATCCGTTTATGCATATACCTCAGTCTGTTCTCATTTGTCTATCAGCTGCTGGTCCGTCTGTCCAACCCAGTTTCTCTACATGAATCATTCATCTTCCTATATATATATGTATATATATATATATATATATATATATATATATATATATATATATATATATATATATATATATATAAGTGTGTGTGTGTATTATTGAGAAATGAAAACATAATCCGACAAAATCATAATAAATTACGTCATCTTGTATGTAAAACTCTTATTTGAGATGATCTCCCGTATTTACACGGTAAATGTGTCATTAGGCCTAGACAGTATGTATCATTAGGCCTGTCTAGGCCAAATGATGCATTCATCGTGTAATAGTAGGAGATGAATCCAAATAAGACTTTCAATATAATACTTATATTCACACACACAAAAACACGCACACACACACACATATATATATATTTGTCCACATCGAAATATCAATAAAATATATATGCATATGTATGTGTGCATTTGTGTACGTATGTAATTATTGATTAATTATTATTCTATCAAAGACTGGCTGTCTGGCTATGTATGTTTCGATGAGGTAAAGGGCTGAAAATTTCAATATATACTCATTATGTCAACAAAAATAGGTTTCCAAGCGGGTGAGGGTCAGTTCACAATGTAAGTTTATGCTAATCTCCTGTTTGTATCCGTATTTTTTATGAAATTTCAGACATTTTAATGGTTCGTGCCAAACAAAAGCTGAGTCAAGTAACTTCATCGATTCATGAGTATTGTGTGAACTGATCACCTCAATCACAGCATGTCGCCAAAAGACGTTGGTCACATGAGGGTTTCTATTGAGTGACTGACTATACCTATCTATCTATTTGTTTCTTTATATGAATGTACATATGTTTCTATGTCTATTCATACCAATCACTTTATTGATGCAGGTACCTATCTGGCCTTTTTTAAACTTTTATTTGAAAGACCAGTCACTATTACACGGTGAATGTACCATTTGGCCTAGACAACGTAAATGGAATAAACAATTTTTAAAAAAAGTTGAGCTTATACAGGAATCTAATCTGTATTTAGCTAAACAGCTCAATGGTTGGAGCAACACTACGTTTAAACGGCTACCGGTTGCAGGTTCAATTCCTGCATTAACAGTATTTTCTTTAATTGTTTATCCTATGTACATTGTCCAGGCCAAATGGAACATTCACCGTGTAATAGCAGATGGTCATTTCAAATAAGACTTTCTATATGGTATAACACAATTTATCATCACATATATATATATATATATATATATATATACATATACATATATATATATATATATATATATATATATATATATATATATGCGTGTGTGTGTGTGTGTGTGTGTGTGTGTGTGTGCATGTTTGTGAATGTAAAAGTGTTCAGGCCTATTTAGCATGTTCCTGCGCGATTCAGGCCGTGTGAGAATCAAAATTCTGAGTACTAGATGATAACATAATGATTTTATTTATGTCGAGCAAGGAGAGGAAGACACATGTCTAAACGCTGACCGATGTTCGTTTTAGTAAGTTCGTACAGAACTCATTTTGCTAGTATAGCTTCAAAATTCTTCTTTTTTTTCTGGCTTCTACACTACGTATTATAGATAACTGATTGCAGAAGCCATTAAGAGTTGAGCAAACTTCAAAGATACTTTTAAGATTTCCATAATATTGTCCAAAAATTGGCTTCGGGGGGAATTTGCATCAAACATTTGCAACTATTAAATCCCAAAGGTAAGACAATGTTTACAATCATCGTATCTCCGCATGTACCTTCTTGTATGTAAACAAGAAAAGTTAAAATAATTTTCTTTTTTTGAAAATCCCTTGTAGCCTTTAATCAAACGTGTATTGATGTATAACTAACTATGTAACATTAACTAGGATACAGCTTTATACACATCCCACATACATATTCATGTGCATGTACACAAGCAACAACAAATGCACACACAAGCATATATATATATATATATATATATATATATATATGTATATATATATATATATGTATATATATATATATATATATATATATATATATATATTTATATATATATATATATATATATATATATATATATATATATATATATATATATATATAAATAATTAACCATAAGGAAAATAGTAGGATTTAAATCAAATTTATTATACTAACACGTTTCGCCTCCCGGCTTAGTCAATGTAGTAATTTTAAATTAAACAGTATTGAAAAGTTTGTTTGTTTTTTTCAAGTAGATAATGTCATGCAATATCATACAGCGAGAGCGCAAACGCTAAGTATTTAAAATTACAAAGATACTGCAATGTATGTTAGTAAAATAAATTTGATTCAAATACTCTTATTTGCCTTATCGTCCACTTGATAGTATTGTCAAATATTGCACCTGTATACTCGACGTATTGCTCTACTCAAAGTATTGAGCACTATTGGAATAAAGATATTTCGGATAAATACGTACAACTATATATAATATAATATATATATATATATATATATATATATATATATATATATATATAATGTGAACTGTGAAGAGTGAGACAAACTCGGGAGTCAAGTGTTCAGAGGTAAGGTTTATTAATCTTTATATAATAATGGTCTAAACATGTTTCGGGATTTTTCCCATCTTCAGTGGCGTGTGCTGTGTGAGTATGTGTTTTAGGGGTTTAAAGTTCCCATATATATATATATATATATTATTGTATCATCCACAGACAGTTGTTTCGATGTATTACATCTCTTCAGTGTGGCTATTATCCCATCCAGTACTGCGAGACAAAATTGAAACCCTTACATCGGACTATGAAACTGGGTGGTCAGTAAGGCTGAGTTTAAGCAATATATTCATCTACGCAGAAACTCCTCATCCACCAGAGTGCTCTATTCCTATGGGAGAGCATTGCATAAGCTTACAATGGATGAGTTACCTCACTTAAAGAGTGCTCAGCCCTGTATAGAGGAGCATTATATATATATATATATATATATATATATATATATATATATACGTCGTGTGTATTCAAATATTTACAACATATATTTATAAGATATATACAAGTCGTATATATTCATACGTAATATCTTTATTCCAGTGGTTGGAGACAATACGTTGATTAAATGTGGGAAGTTGGTCAATAACATTAGTTGACCTATAACGAATGCCTTGCACCTGAGATTGTATACGTGCACAATTATACACATACAGATGACAATTACACTAAATTTTTCATTGTGAATATCAAAATTTTATCTCAAGTGCAGACCACAATTTGTCCCTCACACTTGACGATCCCAGAAA
>OY735238.1:31727784-31730284 GCA_963457665.1 Thysanoteuthis rhombus | reverse complement strand
AGATAACATGCAAATAATCAAGCGACAAAGATAGCAATGAGCTGGACACTAAGCACGAAGAAATGACTGCAGATTAAGCAACAGACTAAACGATTGGTACCCATGTGACAATAAACGAAGTAGGATGATACAAGACACAAGATGAAAGGATGAGATAGAATAGTTTGCGTTTAAGACGGGGCAGTGGGTAACACAATCTCAGTCATCATGTAAGGTGATTGGAAAGGCTTATATCTGCCAATAACATTAGCCATTTGTGGTATTGAATTGTCTCTCTTATTTTTCACATCTATTTCATTCTATTGAACGACCGTTGCAACCTTAGGTGGCGAAGGGTCTTATGCTTTTTAACATGTGTTTGTTTGCGTCTTCCAGCGGTCGGGGACATAACATTTTGTTTACAGACTTGAAAAATGGCATCAGTACTCCACTAACTCCCTTCTAAAATTCTTTTTTTTTTTAGATTTTTTAAAAAGATGAGATTTTTCTATCTCTTTGAGGGCGTTTTTCCGACGAGTTTACCAATGAATATCTATGTTTGGGTGTTTCTTTTTTCTTATTTCAGATATTTTCCAGTGGGAAATGCTAGTGATGTCATAATTAGAATTTATTTTGACCATATTCATCTGCTGATAGAATTTCTTTGCATCACCTCCAGTTTTGACGCTACGGTTGTTCAATTATTGATTGTAAAGGCGAGTGTAAACTTTTCTTCTGTCTCACCTTATATATATCTATGTATGTTTCTATTAACCAATCATACACTGTTTTGTCAGTCATATTATATTCATATATATAAGTAAAGACTCTGTAATGTATGTCTGATAAAAAAAAGAGAGAGAGATCACAAACGTATGCACACATACACACACACACTCACAGAAAAGCACAACACACAAATTCACCAACGTACAAACGAGCTCACGTACACACACGTATAAATGCATGCCCATACACACACACACACACACACACACACATATATATATATATATATATATATATATATATATATATATATATGTCTTGAAATACATACAAGGGTTGCACACACAGAAATATACATTTGCACACACAGAGATACTTACACTTACACACAAGCATACAGAAGGATACACGCTAACTAACTTTTATACATGGAAATACACACGCAAAAACATGCATCGATATTCACAGAAAGGTCGAGAAGAACCAAACCACACACATGCACACACACACACACACACATTCTGAAACACACACACACATACTCACGCGCACACTGCAAACGCTCATGCATTTTTATCGAGATTCACAGAGAGAGGTTGAGAGGAACCACATTGCGTACGGGCAAACGCATAGTCGCACACACACACACGTGTGCACACATCTATACATGCATGCACGCAGGCGAGAGCGTATGCACGCACACAGCTACACAAGTACACTTATGCATAAGTATTAACACGTACATCAAAATGTAGAGAGTGATGCTATACTCGCACGCACACACACATACACACATATGCACTTGCGTGTGCGCACACACATACACACACAGACAGAAATAATCGCAAATCCAATTGCACGTATATTGGAATTCCAGACTATGTTCAGAGGGCCAAGTCACACACACGCACACACTAGGTAAGCGACATACGCACACACTAACCCAAACACGCATACACATACATCGAAAGTCATGTTGAAGTTGAGTGGAAGAGACCTGCACACACTTGCGCACAAACATACACACACACACACACACTCACACAGACAGATGCAAACACACATACACCAAATCGGATTACAGAAAACGGCATTATTCAAAGGAACTCGTTCTAACGGCATGTTTGCTTTTATAGTCTCACAAGACTATCGATTCACCGTCGCCCCACGAATGGCCTGACCAATTAACCAAGTGAGCAACAGATTCTTCTCTATTTGAGTGAATGTGTTTAAGTATTTATCAATGTGTGTGTGTGTGTGTGTGTGTGTGTGTGTGTGTGTGTGTGTGTGTGTGTGCGTGTTTTTCCAGGCGCCCCTGATCATATTTGGGGGGGGGCTATAAGCTGGAAAATTAATACACCACTATGCTCCAACTAAAAATGCTTTTTGCGATTCCTATGGTCATTCTGGGACAAATGATGCCCAAATTTTGTGCTGGTATTTCAAAGATAATTTTAGAGAAACGATTTTTTTTTTTCAGTCATTTCAAATTATTTTTTAGAATAATCAGTTCTGTTTCACGAGCGAGCTATGGTGATTTATTCATGCAAGATACGATTGTGTATTGCGTATGGGTTCATACATTTTTCAGACCAGTTAACCAGTAACCTGTATGAGAGGCTTTGACAGGGAAACCGTTGTGAAGAATCATTTTTGTCTGTACTTCTGGGTTTTTCATTTTTAATACGCTCCATACGAAACTCATCCTTTATAACAGCAAATTCGTTATAACGGCACATTCATTGTAACGACACTCTTGAATAACCGGGATCTACTATACATCAAGAGGTTG
>OY735238.1:31700284-31722784 GCA_963457665.1 Thysanoteuthis rhombus | reverse complement strand
ATATAAGAAAATTCAAACGGCAATGGGCTAAGCATTTTTGGCAAGACTATCAAACAACCGCTTGGAAACACAGCCCACAATGTGGATCCCCAGAAGTTGTATGCAAAACTGCGATAGAAAATAAGATAGGATAACGAACTAGATAAATTCAGAAAATACCAGTTCCACAACACCCATGATAGAGAGGTCTGACGAATTTTAAGGGAGTTCTATGTTCAATGACGGATGCTGAAAAGGCTGCTGCTGCTGATGATATATAATAGATTAATGCAAAGGTATATATGACTTGACGCCACTTGATAGACAGTCAGTGAAGAGTTTCCTCCCCTAAATTTGGTGAGAATTGTTCTTGGTATGAGCTGAAATGAGTCAACTTAAACTTGGAAGAGAGTTTGATAATTCAATTATATATATATACATATATATATATATATTTATATATATATATATATATATATATATATATATATATAAAGAGAGAGAGAGAGAGAGAGAGAGATAATTAATGCTCACTTATTCAGTGTTGAGCACTCTTTAAGTAAGGTAATTTGTTCATTATAAGCTTATGCAATGCTGTTCGAACTTTGGAAAAAAGCGCTCTGATGGATGCGTAAGGAAATTATGCATGAGTAAATATATCGCTTGAATTCAACCTTACTGGTCGTCTAGTTCTGCGTGGTAAAATGCCAGCCTCTGGGTCTGAAGCTAAGGTTTCGATCCTACCTCGTGGTACTGGTTGGGATAATGGAGAGTCTATTGCCACACTGAAGAGTTGTAATACAACGAAACAGTTATCCGTGGATGACTCAATTAGTTAATTAATTATATATATATATATATATATATATATATATATATATATATATATATATACAGAAAAACAGTCTTACCCTATTGTGTATGTTTAATTGTTTTCATGAAAGTGCTTACATATTCACTTCGGTTGTTTCGATACTTGCGTATTTTCAATTGACTCTTGCGGCCTAGGTTCGAGCTTCGACGGGAGCAAGGATTTCACATCATAACCCTCTGTCCTTTTGACATTCTATGCTAAAATTTGTACAAGATTGATATAAATGATTATATGTACATTCGTTTATGCATCGACTACCGCAGTTTGTCTTTCTCTCTCTCTCTCTCTCTCATTCTCTTTTCCTCTGTGTCTCTTTCTGTTCCCTGTCTGTCTGCATTCAAAGAACACTCATTAAAACTCTTTCCTATGACGCGGGTCATAGGACCTCCAGAGGCAGTTGCAAAAAAATTTGACCGGTTCTTCACGGCACCTATCCACCCGGTTCGGCAAACGAAACCTACCCTTGAGTCGCCGGAGACGATCCAAATGAATCAAACAATAGTATCAAGCCGTACATGAAAAATTTTGACCGGAGGGTTAGGGTTAGGGTTTAGGGTGACGAAAGGAAGAATTGTGCAGAGGGAGAGGTTGCCTAGAGAGAGGGGATGGGGCTTCTAGACACACCTTGACTGGGTCACTCAAAACTAAAAAATTGGTAGAGTGAAGGGGGGCACTGAAGAAAGTTGAAATTTTGGAGGAAAAAAAATAACAAGAAGAAGAAAAAATAGAGCCTTAAAGGGTTCAGGTCCGATGTGGAAGAGCCGGCACGAACCAATCCTTTCACCAAAACAAAGCTCGTGAAAAAACATGAAAAAAAAACAAGTCCAGTGTAGCTTTCACCCTGAAGATACTTTCTCGGGTGATGTGCCCTTCTTGAGAAAGCACTTAAAGCACGCTATGGGTGGGACTGCGATTGTGTGGATCGAGGTTCAGGTTTTGAATTAAGGAAGAAAGAAAAAGGTTGAAAAAAATAAATAAATTGTATAGGCGTGACCTGGCATGACTGGCTGCTAGGTAAGATTTCAGAGAAAGGGGAATTATCATTATTATTATTATCATTATTGTTGTTGTTATTATTATTATTATTGTTATTATTATTATTATTATTGTTATTATTATTATTGTTATTATTATTATTAGTATTATTATTGTTATTATTATTATTGTTATCATTATTATTATTATTGTTAATATTATTATTATTATTGTTATTATTATTATTGTTATTATTATTATTATTATTATTATCATTATTATTATTGTTGTTGTTGTTGTTTTCAAACTCCTACTATTGAGTTTTTACAGGACTTTTTCGTATATAAAAACAATGACAGGTGACAACGACCAGACAAAAAATAAGTGACGTCTTGCATAGTGACATATTGACGTACGCAAAAAACTGATGACGAATTCACTCTCACCACCAAAACTCAATTTAGGTCGATTCGTTTTGCTAAAGTTTTCAAATCCAAGTTACAGGAACCACCAATTAAGGTTTTAAACTGGGGCACGTCGTTTTTGTATTAAATTTAATGGAGAAATGAATTCTGTTTTGTTCAACTTTTAGATTTTAATGACGCTAGAGAGTTTGACCCCAGCACAGCCAAGATTATAATCATTATTATCATCATTATTATTAGTATTAGTAATAGTAGTAGTAGTAGTAGTAGTAGTAGTAGTGAAACTGAGTGACGGCGAATATCTCATTCGTAGCATTCTTTCCGGTATTCTGCAGTCTCTAGCAGTGCTGCGGTTTGCACTTTCTCGCCATTTATCTGGTGAGCATTGCTGAAAGCTGTGACATCAAGTCTCTTCAAATCTCCAGTCCACTTCGCAACAGATCACAGTATCAGTCTCTGTTTCGTGCCGTACCAAACTTTCCCTGCTGTAATCTAATGCCTCAATCATTCCAGTTGATTGACCATCGCTGGTGACTGGAAGTCGTAATTCTTCTTCTTCATTATTATTATTATTGTTACTATTATTATTATTATTATTATGAATCATCATCATCATCATCATCATCATCATCATCATCATCATCATCATTATCATTATTATTATTATTATTTGGAATCTCACACCAGTTGCCTGGCGGTAACCGCTGGAGTTTGAGTGACAGCAAGTCTCCTCAAGTCTCCAGCCCCCCTCTCCTAGTAATCATAGGTCGCAGTAATTCTACGATTTACAGTTTCACACCGTTTGCCCAGTGGTTATCGCTGAAGGCTGAGTGACAATAAGTCTCCTCAGGTCTTCAGCTAACGTCTCCTCTCTTTCGCGTATCATGACAGAGCTACAATTCGTTGCAGTACTTATATCTCTAGCACCTTCCTCAGTATCCGTGCAGTTCCCAGTAGTGTTGTGGTCTGTACGGTCTCTATCCTCCCCCTAATCCCGATCTCCTTCAGTCTCTCCCTCAGCGTTTTGGGGACAGTTCCTAGTACGCCCACTATAACCGGTACTACCCTGGTTTTCATGTTCCACATTTTCCTTAACTCCCTTGCTAGGTCCTGGTATTTTTCCCTTTTTTCACCCTCCTTCTTTTTTACTCTATGGTCTGCAGGCACAGCAACGTCTACTATTTGGCAGGCCTTCCTTTTTTTGTCTACTATTACTAAGTCCGGTCTTCTTGCCTGGATGAGGTGGTCAGTTTGGATGTCCCACAGTAGTTTGTGGTTGTCATTCTCCAAAACTGCCTCTGGCTTGTGCTGATACCACTTTTCCACATGGTTGAATCCCATTTGTTTGCTTAGTTCCCAGTGTATCATCGTTGCTACTCTATCGTGTCTATGCTTATACTCCTTCTGGGCGAGTTGACTACATTCACTAGTTATGTGGTTTACCGTCTCATCTCTTTCACCGCACATGCGGCATTTGCTGTTTGTCTGTATTCTGTCGATTTTTTCTTTTATGTAGTTTGTCCTTATGCTTTTGTTTTGGGCTGCCATGATAAGCGATTCTGTTTCTCTCTTAAGGTTCCCCTTTCGTAACCACGTCCATTATTTCTCGTCTGCTATATCTTGTATCTGTCTTTTAAACTCGCCGAACAATTTTTTCCCTTCCCATCTTTCTTTTCTTGCTTGCTGTACTGTTCTATTGTTTCCTACTTTATTGTTTGTTGCACTATCTCTCGCGCTCTTTATGATTTCTTCACTATTTGTTTGTACATACCTTTCTAGGACTGTTTCAGCTCTCTGGACATAGTCTTCTATGCTGATGAGCCCCCTACCACCTTCTTTTCTCTTAACGTATAGTCTATCTGTATCATCCCTAGGGTGTAATGCTTTATGCATCGTCATAAGTTTCCTTGTTCGCCTATCCATTGATTGGAGCTCTTCCTTTGTCCATCCTAGGAATGGTCCTGTATACCTAACTACTGATACAGCCGAGGTGTTCATTCCTTTTATTAGATTTCTGCTGTTTAATATGGTTTCTAATATTTTCCTTATCCTTCTAAGGTATTCCCTCTTTATTTTCTCCTTCATTTCTTCCCGTTTTATCGTATCACATTCAAGGACACCTAGGTACTTGTATCGGTCTTGTGCGGTCAGTGCCCTAATCTTGCTTATTATTATTATTATTATTATTATTATTATTATTATTATTATTATTATTATTATTATTATTATTATTATCATTATAATGGTTGTTGTATTAGTAGTGGTATATACTCGCCCAAAATGACGGGGTTATTTATGTATAGATCGGCAAAAGGAAGCTCAAGTATTTTATTATTTTATTTGGTATTAATTTTTAATAAATCAGTATTTTATTTTCAATTTCTTTTTAAAATCCCAACTCGACTTGAGCTGTTAGGTAGAAATTAATTTCATTATATATATATATATATATATATATATATATTATTTCATTTTAAAGAATTAGGAAAAAATTACGGCTAAATCTGACAAATATTGCCTTTTTTGAAAAGCACTTGGCCACTGAACTTCGTCGGTTTGGCCGTATACAAATTTTGAGTAATTTAGACCCTAAATAATCATTATCGTTTCTTCTTCATTTGACAATTTCGGGCCATTTCTGAGAGTTTTTAGCCAGAAACGTCTTCTGTGTGACCGTGATAAAATTGGATACAATTAGAAGAAAATGAGTCTGACTCACTCACTCACTCACTCAATAAATGATTCTTTCAGTAAATCACTCACTAAAGCAATGACCTTCTTTTTCCCCTTTTTTTAGACACCCCCCTCTGCGTCCCTTTGACATATTACTTTAATAATTGTTGTTATAACAACAGACAACAGCATTTCTATCATAACTCCTTTTTCATTGCTCTGTTAATCTCATTTCACATGAATCAATCCGATATAACTTTGATGTTATAAAAACACTCGTACTGGACAACCAACTATACAAATGAACATATCAATATGCTTAAATGGCCCTTATTATTACTATTACTATCATTATTATTATTATTATTATTATTATTATTATTATTATTATTATTATTATTATTATTAGGAATCTCACACCAGTTGCCTGGTGGTTACCGCTGGAGTTTGAGTGACAGTAAGTCTCCTCAAGTCTCTAGTCCTTCTCTCTTCGTTCTCATAGGCCACAGTAATACTGCGATTTACAGTTTCACACCGGTTGCCCAGTGGTCATTGGAGAAGGCTCAGAGACAATAAGTCTCCTCAGGTCTTCAGTCAGCATCTCTTCTCTCTTTCGCCTATCATGCCAGTGCTGTGGTTTACGTTTCCGCTTTCATTTCCCTTCCTCAGTTAGGTCACTGATAACAATTAGTGTTGCATTATCATTATTATTATCATTATCATTATTATTATTATCATTATTATTATTATTATTGTTGTTGTTGTTGTTGTTGTTATTGTTGTTAGCATTACCATTTTCATGCCAGTTGCCAGGTGGTTACCGCTGTGGGCAGCAAGTAACCTCAAGTCTCTCGCCCATCTCCCAACACTCTCACAGTTCACTGGAGTGGTGTGGCTTGCAGTTTCACACCAGTTACCTGGTGGCCACCACTGAAGGCTGAGCGACATTTAGTGTCCTCGGGCCTCCAGCCCTCTCCTTATAGTCCACAATCATAACAGCAGTGCTGTAGTTTGTACCGTATCAACCATGCCTTTCCCATCTTGATTATTAGGCCACTGCTGACGAGTGGAGGTCGAAGATTTCATACCTCCAGTTATTTCTCTAATAGATCTCATGTCTCCAGTTCTGTCTCCAGTAGATCTCATACTTCCTGTACCATGTCCAGTGACCATGACTGAATACGTAGTGACAGCAAATGCCCCAAACTCACTGGCACCCTTATGAACCTTTCCTCTTATTTGTAACTAATTCGATCTTGATTATCCTGTTAGTGCAACCCAAAGCTCGCCAACATGTATGGACACTATTCTGACCGTCATATTTCAAATTTTTCCCAGCTTTCGGGCAAGGTCCTGGTATTAGTCATTGTTTCCCTTCATATTAAACCTCCCACATTCTTTCCACTAGGACAGCAACATCCATGGTCTGAGGGGTGATTTTTTTTCCTAATTCATGACCATTATATACTGATGGAATGGTCGGTCTGGATGCCAAAATCCCAGAGTACCCTGTGATTCCTACTTTCAAGGACAGTCTTTGGTGTGCACTTATATTATTTGTCTATATGTCATCATCGAAGTCGTTTTTACAGTTTTTAGTGCATGACTGTTACTGTTCTGTCGTACCTATTTTGGTACACCTTCGAAGTTAGTTTTCTACATTCACTGACTACTAGTGGAATACCCCACATGCGCTTTTCTAGCTAGACCCTACACAAAGCCTAAAAAGAGATTTGGGCCCTAACAAGCGATAAAACTGTTTTAGGGGCGTACCTTAAGTCATAACTTCTGGCTTTAATGCACTGCTTTGGCCATTTAGAGATCATATACAAAAAAAACGGAATCAAACTTTTAGTATTAGATAGATTGATAGGTAGTTGAAAATCAGATCATTATTATCAAGGTGATCTCGAACGCAGACCTTGCATTATTATTATTATTATTATTATTATTATTATTATTATTATTATTATTATTATTATCCATTTACAGAGCACCCAGACCTTTTTTGCTTTCTTAAAGTTACTGCATTTTTAAGGTATCTCAATTCAATACCGCTGGCCATAGCGCACGGTTTGGCTACATACTAACAGAGTCAGACTTCCAGTATTATATAAGTGAATGAATGAATGACTCGTGAAAGTTTTTCGTGGTTGCAGGATCCTTTAACGTCGAGGCCATCCACTCAAAAAATCCCAAAGTCTGTACAATGAAGTTTCAAGGTAAAATGCAACGTGCACAAGGCCGAACCTACAATTCGAACCAAGGGTTTGCATTCTAAGGCCCACCAAGGTGGCAAAAATAGGAACAAAAGGTGTAGGTCGTAGGTTTGACCGGAATTTCCTTCTCCTGGTAGATGCCTAAGCTTGCTAAAGGGGTCTGCCACCCTTTTGCAGGAGTAATCCGATAGTAGAACTCACCTGGGTACTTAACTACAGTACGTGAGACAATCAACAGAAGCAGTTGCATACTGACTATAGAAGTCTGCTAATTCCTGATCGATTATCAAATATTAAAGCAGCCTGTGTACATTATAGTTCAGTTCTGAAATGCTCCTCCGGATTTAAATTGCCCCTGATCCTGAAAACTATGGTCATGGAGAGTAACTAGGTTCTAGGTTTGGATTTAGCTTGATTAGTAAAGTTCTAACTTAGTTCAAGTCCAAATACAAGATTTTATGTAATTTTTGGGCGTTCTACCCTTCAAATCCCAGCCAAGAGATATCTCCGCTTACTAATTCTTATCTGCAACCACTTCTCATTGAATGGATGCTTTTCGACGGTCCTTTTTTTTGACTACATCTATTTATTTATTACCTTCCCCACCAACACTATTGACCATGAAATGAAAATGTATAAACATAGATTGCTGGAATGAAATAGGTAACTCCTCAGTGAGTTTCAAAATTCAAGGAAAAATTAGAAACAAGATACTTAAAAGTTAAAGAAATCCTGAGTAATTTTGGCTTTGTCTCACCCTCCAGTTCCCATCTAAGAATCATCCCCACTTGGTAATCCTCATCTGTAACCACACTTCACTGGCTGGGAAACACTGCTCTCTGACTTTATCGTTCCTCCACTAGCTCTAAAAGTAAAATATCTAGCGGGTAGCATCATAAAGATAGACGGAAATAAGATAATTACTCTCGGACTGAGTTCGAACGCAGATGCCACACAATTATTATTTATGAAGAAAAGATCGATAACGCTTTGCTTTATAAAAAGGAAAAGAAAAACAAGTCTGTTTTGAATTTTTTTAATACAATAAATCAAATGCTTTAAAACAAAACTGAAAACTTTCGAAATATTGTATACCTTCTTCAGTCTGAATCCAAATTTGATACGAATTTGACAACGTTTCTGGTGCGTTCTGCAAAGAAAAATGACATCAAATTCACGCAATAAACTTCCCGTATTGTGACGTTCTAAATCAATTTCCCTCCTCTTTGTTTCTGTGGAATACCATAATACATACCGTCTGGTGGTATGAACCGTTCCAACGACTTGAAAGTCACAAACAGATAAACAATCAATTTCCTGTTTTAAACAGACATGTCCAGGGAAAGTGGATCATTATCATCGGAGTGAGCGTGAACGCAGACCACACACTGCTACTTGACCCTCTCGCTGGTCGATTTTCTCCAAGCTATCCACTACAATTCTGTACTAATATCGAACACTTCAGCCTCGTTTTGGCTATCCGTGCATTGCACCGGACAGGCAGTGTATCTAGGGGCGATATACTGCCGAGTGAATACTCAGTTTTAGTCGGGTTTTTTTTCTCCCAGAGTTCATTTGAATAACAATGACTGGAAATGACGATGTAACGATAAGCCAATGGTGGTAGACTTGTCTTTCCGCCAGTAAAAGTCTTCTTTCTTTCCATTTTTCAAAAACTATGTAGCTTGCTGAAAATATGCATAGGAGTTCCATCAGTAACCACGGAAAATGTACTGGCCAAATCTTAAGTCAGCGGACATTCAATAAATTGAAGTACTGGTTCTGCGACACCCATGATAGAGAAGTGTGGCAATCCTGGGGAAGGTCTAAGTCCAACGACGGACGTTGAAAGACTGATGATGATGATGATGGATAAGTTATTAGTCAAGATTGGACGCAGTCGTACGTAAACTTTGAATGGATCGATTTAGCATAAAATTATGTGGTAAATTGAAACCCCACTAGAAACCTACCTGGGGTGAATTTTCAGAAAGTAGGTCACGAAAAACCTGCTCCAAGGTCCCATTAGTAACCACAGAAAATTTGGTGGCCATAACTGGCCGTTCGTGAGCTTTGCTAAAATAGACAGACGGACAAAGATGTGGTTTACAGACTTATATCTACACATAAGCGGGCATTTACTGTTTTCCTGAGTTCAATTGTCGATTGGCACCTACTTTATCTTGATACACTTGTTCTGGGCTGTAATAATGAGGAATTCCATTTCTCTTTTCAAATGTCCTCTGCGTTGCAGGGTCTATGTTTTTTCGTCCACTTCGAATTGCTTTTTGAATTTTCCGTCGAGTGTTTTTCCCCACGGTTAGAGGTGCCTTCGTCAAACTTTAAAAGGCTCCGTCCGTCTGTTGTTGCGCAGTGGTTTTAAATCAGATTTGCTTTCAACTTGATAGAAATTTGTCCTTTGATACGATGCTTCTCACAAAAAATATCCACCTAGAATCACGTGATCTAGCAATTGTTGTGTTTAAACTTAATCTTGCAAAATTTATTTTCTTACCTGTTTTAAGTCAGATTTACTTGAAACTTGATAGAAAAGTGTTCCTTAATGAGATTGTTCTTACCTACAGGGATCTTCTACTCAGGATACCGTGATCTGGCAATAATTGCATTTCAACTTTATTGTTGGAACCTCATTGCACTTAAGGTTCTTTTATCCTTTTTGTTCCGGACAACCTCTATTTCTCCTTTCTTTTCAGTCCACCTTTTTCTACTTCCTTTCAATCATTCTTCCATTCATTCATTCTTTCACTTTTTTTATTTGATTTTTCATTCGTTTTTTTTTTCATCTTTTGTTTTAGTTTTTTTCTTCCCTTTTAATTTTCTTTCATCATTTTTTGTTTTCATTTATTCCTCTTTTTTTCCCCAATTTTCCTTCTCTTGTTTTATTCATTCATTTTCTTCAAAACATTCTGCTCCTGTCGATTTTTTCGTTCGTTGATTTTTTCCTATCTTATGCCTTGAAGCTTGAATAAGGTATAATTGACGGAACAAACAAAAGTTTTTAATTTTTTTCAATCATTTTTCCTTCTTTTTCCTTTTTTATTTTATTGATTCTTCTATCAGATTTCTTTGCCACCTTTTCTCACAGCCTGTCTCTTTTTTTATCTTTATCTTTCTTTTCTTTTCCTTTCGCTTCTCACTTTCTTTCCCTCTCTTCTTTCCTCTTTCTTTCATTTCCGCTCTTTTTCCTTTTTCCCTCTTTTTTTCCCTTCATTTGAACTTCATTTCTCTTTTCTTTTATCTTTCTTTTATTTTCCACTGTATTTCACACCTTTTTTGTCAATTTCTTTCATTTTGCTTTAATCTGCTTTCTTTTTCCCCTCCTTCCATTTTCGCCCTCTATCCTAAAATCTTTGCCCTTTCTTTGCTCTTTCACTCTATTTCTCATTCTTTTTCTCATTCCTTCATTTCTATTCAATTACTCGTTCTTTTTCTCTGTCTTTCATAAATCATTCTTTCTTACTGCTCTCCCCCATTTCTGCTTCTATTTTTCCCTTTTTTCTCTTTCCTCGATTTTTCGTTTAATTTTTCCTTCTTTGTTTCTCCTTCCCTCCATTTATCGCACTATTTCCCCTTCTTTCCTTTATCCTTTTCTTTCTTCGCTCTTTCCCTCTGACCCAACCTCTTCTCTTTCCACCCACCGAGTCTTTAGAAGTCCATTACGGCCCGTAGACATTATAAGCGTCCTTCCCGTCCTCATCGTCGACAGAGTAGAGGCATCGTAGAGAATCGAAACCCAATAGCCGACGGCCGAGTGGCCCTCTCCAATCAACAGAGAAAAGCCGACGGTCTTTTATCAGACGAATTCAACGTTGTCTCCCAATATCCAAAGACATTGCTTCCATAGACTAAGATCAATTACGTCTTTATCACGTTGGATACATAGGTTCTTGCACGATTTTAAAATAAAGCGTCATCGAGCCTGGTTAGTACTTAGACGGGTGACCAGTTAGTTATACCAGATATTGGAATCTGCTGTGGATCACAGAAATCTCCTCTCATGTCAATTCCCTTGATCCTCCTACGAGAGGTCAATCTCAGAACTATACTCAGTAATGCAAGCCGAAGCATGACTTTTTGATAAAAGGTGGGCCATGGGCTAAGGAAGATGTGATTGAATCAGGGGTAGATTCAGGATTTTTATAAATACCTCCCCTGCATCCTTACTATACATGGGCTGATTTTCATTCGACACTATCTCGTTTTAGTTTGTTACAGTTTTTCATTTTTTCCAAATTTGTTTTCGTAGACATTCATTATTGCCAAACTTCTACAATTGAGTTTTGACTTCGTTTTCGTTTGACCAGATCCTAAACCATTGACGTCATACACGAATAACAGTTTCGTCGGATCTTCCCTTATTCTAATTACATATCTTTTCTGCTTGTTTGTTTGTTTGTTTGTATAATGCTGAATATATTGAGCACTTCAAGAAATAAACCCATGACACATCAAATATTATAACATACTTAATCATATTGTGTTTCTATTTTGTTAACCTTTTAGATTTTAATGAGGCAAAGAAGTTTGACCTTAGCGTAGTCAGGGTTACTTTTCCCTTGACAGATTGCGTACTAATGAATAGGCGGTGGGGGAGATGACTGCCATAACTATTTTGAAATATGGGAATCATGATTCCAAATACATCTAGTTACGTTTCGCCCCGAATCAATGAATAACGCCAGATAGCAAATCATTAGTGCTTTACTCAGGAAGCCGACAAGTAATCACAAAAACTATTCTAGTCACAATTTATACCAATCAAGGCAACATTTGAATTTTTTTAAAAATGAACAAGGAATTTTTGAAATATGAAAAGTAAGTATGGTATCCCAAAATTTGCACACAGTCCAGTCGAAATATCATCGCGGATTTGATTCACCCAAGAGGTCTCAGGTTTTCTGTCACGACATGGGATGATTTACATGACTTGAATATATTTTCTTCTGCATATTTAACTGCCATGAAAGTCGAGAGCTAATAGAAGAGAAAAAATATTATGTTAAGACCAGATTCAAATCGGCCAACGACTTTGTGAGAAATTAAGTTGCCCGATCAGAGAATGGTTGAAGAGAGATAAAATGCAACCATTACAAAGGAAGGAAACTGTTGTTCCAATCCAAAGGGGGACAATGACAGAGGGAAAGTGTTGGTAAAAATAGATATATTGATAGATGGATACGATATAGTGGCTGGCGAAAGAAAGAGGAATATTTTTTATTTTTTCCGTCGTATTATGTCATGATATTCCTTTCTAAAAAATCAATTCTTGGGATAAAGAATATATATATATATATATATACATATATATATATATGTATATATATATATATATATATGTATATATATATATATATATATATATATATATATATATATATATATGTATACATATATATATATACATATATATATATATATATATATATATATATATATATATATATCAGTCGGTTCATATCTCTCAATCTGTTTCTATCTACCTATCTCTCTACATATCTTTCTATTTATCTCTCTCAATCTGTTCATATCTATCTATCCCATGCCATTTATTTTTTATCGATCAATTTGTACATCTATCTGTTCATTTCTATTCATCTATCCACCTATCCATCTCAGTCTGCTCATATCTAACTATCCGTCTGTATATCTCTGTACCTATCTATCTATCTATATATCTCATTCTGGTCAAAATATCTATCGATCTCAATCAATTTATATCTATTTATGTGTTTACCTATCCATCTATTTCTCTCAATCTGTTCATATCTATCTATCTTAATACTATCCCTCCTTTCCTTCCAGTCTTCCTCTTTTTTTGATCTTTTCAGATCTTTTCTCTCCCTCGTTCGAGGCTATCAACCCGAACCATCGACATAAGTTTCGTGAATTTTCAAGTTGGTCTGGCCTTGTATATATGAATTAGGCATGCAGACCGTAACATTGGAGCAAGAGGGCTGAAGGTTTCAACATTTACTGCTTATCATATCAAATATCGATTGCTTTTTCTCAATCCCAGCCTAAGTAGGTTTATATTGACTGTTTAATTTGCAATAAAAGATTATGCTAAATTGGTTCAATCGTTTAGAATTCATGTTTTTTTTCTTTTTGAATTTTTTAGTGTTAACTGTCCAACAAAAGGTGACATGCTTGACTAAGCGGATTTGTTTTGTTTTTTGCTTTCCTTCTTTTTCCTTCAAGACGTTCTTTATTCGTTTCAATAAATGATTTCTCTTTCTTTTCTAACCTCATCCATGTCTTCCATTCGTCTTGCTGATCTTTCAGCGTTAAATTTGTTTGGGGGTAACCTACGTAAGAAAGCCCAGTTTGAAAATATCAAATGCGGTATAGTAAAAAGTAACATCCATGTACAATAAATTATGATAATACCCTGTATCAAATGACATAAGATACATATTATGATCATAGCTTAAAGGGGGATGGTATTTGATCAGCACTGCTGGGGTACCACGTTAATATGACTGGTTTGTTTTTCAAATCTACAAAACGATTATATGGTAAACAACTGGTGATCCCCATAAGTAGAAATTTTCACATTATACGATAATAACAAAGTATAGGAGAAATAGGGAGAAAAACGATAAAAAAAATTACATAAATTGCATTGACAGATATTGGGAAATAGGTGACTGAAGTGACACAAAAGAATTTTAAAACACATCATTAATGTTTAGTGTTAAAAACTGTAAAGCTTTCTCGGATATATATATATATATATATATATATATATATATATATATATATATATATATATATATGTGCATGTATGTTTATGTTTAGTGTTTAAAGCTGTAAAGATTTCTAAATTCTATCTCTCTTCCTTCCCTCTCCATCTTATATATATATATATATATATATATATATATATATATATATATATATATATATATATATATATATATATTTGCTTATTTTTGTTCCGGACGTTTCAACCAGGATTAACTGGAAAAATGAAAAAAGCAATATCATTTAAATAATTTCATAACGGGATTACGTATTGACAGCTGTTGCCAAATACTGAAAAAAATTGTATATACAATGTTGCACGTTTTGAACAGGGTCTGTTCTTTTCCCTCTCTCCTTTCTGTCTTTCCACAGTCTACTCCCTTTTCTGATCTCATCTCCTTTCCTTCTCTCCCACTTATTCAATTTTCTCATTCTTTCATTTTTCTTCTTTTCAGACATTTGATTGTTACTGCTCATTTTTTCTTTTATATATATATATATATATATATATATATATATATATATATATATATATATATATATATATGACGTTGGGACACAATACAGTTTGCAATGGAGAATAATAACGGAATTTCATTGTTTTGGAACATTGTATTGTGGTTGAATCGAACGATCAATCAACTGGGTTTGATGGCATCCAACGAGATGAGCCTTGTCATAAAGCATTATACAAAGAAAAGGGGTTGGTATCAACACATAGTCATTGAGGTAGAAACGTGTTGATCTGGGATTATCTAATTGCACTGGTCGGTTGTATTTCATAGACAGAATCATGCTTGCTGAATATTACATCAATTTACTTGAAGAAAACATGTTCAACCCAACTTACTTTTCTTGTATGGATGTACTTACAAATCAGGAATACAATATGATATGATTTGATATGATATAATATCCGGTGTGTGATGGGTTTATTTCCTTGAGTGCTCGATTCATCCAACATCAAACAAAAACAAAGATATATTGATAGAATAAAAGAAGATACTACAACTTTGAAAAATAGACATGCGCCCCAGAAATGTCTTAAATAGTTATGTATATATATATATATATATATATATATATATATATATATATATATATATATATATATATATATATATATATAAGCATGCAAGCACACACACACACACACATACATGCAAAGATATAGACATAGATAGGAAAATAGGATTGTAAATTCTACGATCAGGGTAGAATAAATTCAAGGAAAGTGTAACAAAAAGGGAAGCCAAACTATCAGCTTTGATTTTTAGGTTTATTGGTTTTTAATAAGCCTTAACCGGTTCGTACATGTTTTCAGGAATCTGATGTGAATCCGTGGTTGAATTGAAAGTACAATTCCACCACTCTGTGAACGCACATATTCACGCACACTGATACCTCAACCCCTTTACCTCTCTCCTTAAAGGAAGTTCTAGTATCAACACCTTATTCCAACGGAACTCACAAGCAACAACAATTTTATCACACTTATGGAATTTGAATCAAAATCAAGATTGATACACTAATGACCTGAATTTAACCCTCTCTACGGGACAGTAAAAAAAGATGACCAGAAACAGATTCACATCAGCCTTTTGAAGACATGTACGAAAGCGGTTGAAGCTTATTAAAAACAAATATACCAAAAAAACATTACTAAAAAGTTTGGCCCTCCTACTTTGCATTTTCCATATATATATATATATATATATATATATATATATATATATATATATATATATATATATATATACATATATATACATATATATATATATATATCAACTTTTTTTTCATTGATTTTCCGTTTCCAAATCTGTTAACTATTCATAAGAATCATTTTCTTCCTTTTAATTCTTTTTTTTCTGTCCCTTTTTTTTCTTTCTTTTCCTATTTCTCTTCTTCTGACTTTCACTTTCTTCTTTCTCCCTCTTTATTCTTCTTCTTTCTTTCGTTTAATTTTTTGATTTCACTTCATTTTCTTTAATTATTTATTTTTTTCTTTCTGTCTTTTCCATCCTTCCTACTTTCTTTCCTCCCCTTTTTTTCCTCCTTTTTCTTCCTTCCCTTATTTCCAGTGTATATAACGGCAACAACATCATCATCAACAACAACAACAATAACAACAACAACCTCCTGTGCGCCCGTCAACAAGCACTTGCAGCAATGACAGCGCATGCGCACTTCTTGTGATTTCCATTGGTCATTTGCCGCGGGAGGAGGTGATGGAGGCGGTGGAGGAGAGCAGGCGGTGGGGGAGGCCACCAAAGTCGTTTGAAAGAATAGGGAGTCTCATTCACTCAACCTCTTACCGTTACTTGCCCCGCCACCAAGCCTGCCGCCAGCCACAGATGTAATTAGTGATGGCGTCTGATAAAAAGGGGAGGTAATCCCTTCAGCAAATAAATGCCTGTCAGTGGTCAGAAAGGATCATGGTGATGATTTGAGTGGGAGGTAGTGATTATAGAATAGAGAAAGGGAAGGGAGGGAGGAGGAGGGAAAGTTTCAGAGAGGGAGCGGGGAAAGGAGAGATTGAGAGATTGAGAGAAAGAGAGAGTGAAAGTGAGAGGGGCGATGAGAGATTGAGAAAGAGGAGGTTTAGAAATGAGATACGTAGGGAAACAGTTGTAGAAAGGGAGTTGGGGACTAATACAAGGAGGGAGGAGAGATACGAGAGAGAGAGAGAGAGAGTGAGTGAGAGGGGTGAGACAGGAGAGGGACACTGACATACCGAAAATGAGAGAAAGAAAGAGAGACAGAGAGAAAGAGAAATAGGGGGAGAGAGGTGGGAGGGAGAAGGGAATAGAGAAGTGTGATACTTAGGGAGACCGTTGTAGAAAGGGAGTTGGTGACTGATACAATGAAGGAGTATATTTATATATATATATATATATATATATATATATATATATGTGTGTGTGTGTGTGTGTGTGTGTGTGTGCGTGAGTATACATATATATATACATATATATATGTGTATATATATATATATATATAGAGAGAGAGAGAGAGAGAGAAAGAGAGAAGAGAGAGAGACTGGCGAAAATCACTAAGATGCCGAAAGGCAGAGAGGGAAAGAGAGGGGCGAAGTGGGAGAGAGGGTAATTGAGAAATTAGATACAGAGAGACACTGTGATGGAAAGAGAGATGGGAACTTAGGTAAGAGGAAAGTAGAAAAATGAGGCAGGGATTCAGAGAGAGAGATAGGGTCAGAAGGTGGTAGAATACAGAGATAGTGGAAGAGAGCGAGAGACAGATAAAGGGGGGAGTAGAAAACCATGATGCAAGGAGAGAGTGGTAAAGAGGGAATGAACAACTGATATAGTTAAGAAGAGAGAGTGAAAGAGAGAGTGGGTACGAAAGGAAATAGAGAAAGTGAGGTAAGAAGGGAAAGGAGAATGAGTAGGAGAGAACAGGGGGCAAGGGTGTTAGAACCCTGAGATATCTTGAGAGTGAATGAGAGAGAGAGAGAGAGAGATAGATTATAAGAGAGTAAGAGAACTTAGAAAGAGGAAGAGAGGAGGAGGAAGGGTTGAAAAAGAAGAGACAACCAAAATACCGAGAGAAAGAAAAAGTGAAGCAAAACGAGATAGATAGATAGATAGAGAAAGGGAGAGAGGGAGTTAGAAGGGAGTCAAAAACTGAAATAGAGAAAGAATAAGAGAGGAATAAAGAGATAAAGAGGGAGAAAGATAGAAAAAGAGAGAGTGAGGGAGGGAGTAAGAAGCGAGTAAAAAACTTGAATAGGGAAAGGATGAGAGAGTAATAAAGAGATAAAGAGGAAGAAAGATAGAAAAAGAGAGGGAGGGAGTAAGAAAGGAGTCAAAAACTGAAACAGAGAAAGGATGAGAGAGGGATAAAGAGAGAGATATTCACACAAGAATATAGATAGAGAACGATTGAAACAAATCAAAAGCAGGGCAATGGTGTTGTTTTGACACACTGCTATTTTTAAATATGGATAGAAAAATGTTTTAACGTATCTAGTCATGACATAGGAAATGCGGTTATTGAGTAGCTAAATGAAGGATAATATAAACAATTAAAGCAGAAAGTATCTAATCAATAGATAATCCATTTGAAGCAGTGACATTTCCCAACCATTTTCTAATGATGATAAAATATCTCTGTAAAACTTACCCTCGGTTTAGTGATCATAAAATGTATTTAAAAACGCAATAAATAAAAATAATATATTTATAATGATATAACGCAATTCATAATTCATTCTGTCGGACCAAATATATCCATTTCTTTAGTGCATAACTGTTGCGTTTGGAGAAACGAAAAAGACCAAGAATAAACGAGATGAGATTTAGGATAGAAAGCAATTATTTGGCTTTCGCATTATTAGTGTCTCTTTAGCTCGATGATAAGAGCGTCACTACGTTAACGACGGCTTACCCTCACAGTGCCGGGTTCGATTCCTGCAGAAGTCACATTTTCTCTAATTCTGTTTACGTCGTCGAAATCGAGTGATATATTAACTGTGTAGCGACGGTAGGTCATTTCATATAAATTTCTATATAATATAACACAATTTAAAATTCATATATATATATATATATATATATATATATATATATAAAACATTTCTTTTTAGTGAAACAGAATGTACGATCTGCAAAGACCCGTTGGAAAATTCTTTACTCGTTTTATAACCGCTCTACTAATGGTATTGAGCACTTTTTGAACCAATACCTACTTGATATATTAATTTTTACACACGTTTTTGTACATTTTATTATTGCTCTCCCAGTAATGTTAGATTCATATGATTTATTTTGAGTGCTGAGTATCTACATGACACATAGATAGAGCATTATGATAATATTAGAAAAATGGAGAGATCTTGACTCAGTCATTCGTTAGAGGCGCTCATCAGTGGTTCTATTTTTTTCTAATATCATACCAATATATATATATATATATATATATATATATATATATATATATATATATATATATAATGAGAGAGGCAGAAAGGGAGAGAGAGCGATATATATATATATATATATATATATATATATATATATATATATATATATATATATATATATACATATATATATATATATATATAGAGAGAGAGAGAGAGAGAGGACAAAATGAGATAGAGAGAGGGAGATAGTAGATAGATAGATTGATAGATAGATAGATAGATTTGAGGGGTACTGGAGAATAATATTGTTTTCATATAACAGAGCATTGGCCGTAATTCATTGAGTATTCACCATGAAAATTAAGTAAATATGCTTTCAGATGAATCGGGTGTTACTGTTAAAATTATGATAGTATTTTCCTTTCCAAGTGATATCTCTTAAAATAATTGCGAAGGGTCATATCCGTCTTCCTCAACTCTAAGAGTTTCGTTGGGGTAAAAATGCAAAAACGGACATCAAAAGGATTTGCAATGTTTATCCGAATTCCCTACACGTCAGCAAATTCTAACATTGATTCACCAAATTCTGATCAGGCAATTTCGACTCCTACGATGATTCTGTCCAGCTTTGAAGCGACTTGCTGCTCTGAGCTGTTGAAGATCTTCGTTGAACCTTTAAAAAGTTATCAAAAAAAGTGAGCTCAACATGATCTATGGACAAGAACGTGTTTGGCAGATATGGAAGGTCAACAGACTAGGACGATAAAAAAAATAGTAATTTTGTAGCATCATAACTTCATTCTGCTGAAGATCAGAGATTTAGGCCAGGAAGTTTTACCATACTGCCCTGCTCATCTGACGTTGAACCATCAGTGACATTTGTTCAAATCTATAAGACACTTTTTAAGCAGTAAAATTCTCGGAAAGATTCACGTGGTCAAATATAAATCATTCGACTTCATCTCATCAGCTAGCATTAGCCATTTCGCTTATCAAAAACAGAGATTGACAAGTTGGTTTCAAGATAGACAACGTAGTTTAAATAACAATGTCAGTTATGTAATTGATTAAGATATAAATGTTTTCGCATAGAACAGATTTGTCTTTTCCTAAAATGAAAACGTTACTTTTCAGTACACATTAATATGTAGAGTGGAGTCTAATACTATCCGGAAATGTGATTTTCAAGTGCAGATCTCGCTGAGAGACATGAAATCTCAACTTGAAGATGGTTACCGTTCGTTAACCGTGTAGTTTGTAGTATGCTTGGGCACTTGTAAAACCATGCCATATGTATATATATATATATATATATATATATATATATATATATATATATGTGTGTGTGTGTGTGTGTGTGTGTGTGTGTGTGTGTGCCAAAATACTAATAAGTAATTCAACATCGGATGTTTGATGGGGGTATATCATAAGATGCTCTATATATCGAGCATTTAGTAGAAGTATATCTTAGAATATGGTGAAATAATGGATTTGCAACACAAATATCTTTTGTATTTCTAAATCATTCTCCTGTAGAAAATCCATTATTTTACTTAGTATTCGCACATAAATATAGAACATTTGTCTTTAGTGAGGGGATATATTTTTTCGAGGCTTACTCTATTCATCTTTTCTTTTTTTTTTTTGTCTCGTGGTTGGTCATTCTTTATGTTTTGTGTTAGCGAATCTTTACTTCATCATATTTCAAGAAATTCACTTTATGTTTAATGTTGAATGTATTGAGCACTTTATGAAATAAATCCATTGCACATCGGATATTGTATTATATATATATATATATATATATATATATATATATATATATATATATATACTGTATTCCTGATTTGTAATATATATATATATATATATATATATATATATATATATATATACTGTATTCCTGATTTGTAATATATATATATATACGCACACACATATATAGATAGATAGATAGATAGATAGATAGATAGATAGATAGATAGATAGATGTGTTTGTGTGTGTGTGTGTGCGTGAGTGTGTGATGAGAGATACAAAGTATAATTAATAAAGAAAGAAGCATGTTTGCTACAAGGTAAAACTCCACCTTTGCTCTATCTCAACTGGAACCTTCTTATAGTATGGATAATAAATTAATTCGAATCACAATGGGGAATTGGTGATGTCATATATTAGACAATAGCGAATATACTTTGTAGAGAATCACCGGGACACTCTAACTAAAGCTAGACGTAAAGAACAAAGAAATTAAGAAAGTTGGTCTTCACATGAACTTCAGCAAAGCGAATGTCAGGTACAACATACATGATGGAAATAAACGCTCAGCAATGAAAATCAAAAACGCAAAGTTGGACAATGTAGACCATTATACCTACTTAGGACAACAAATCTCCACGGGATCTTCAAAACCAGAAGTAATCAAGCAGAGAATCAATCGAGGATAACAAACCTTCGGTAGAGCAAGCTCAACTTTCAAAGACAAGAAGAACCCGCTGGTCCTAAAAAGAAGGATATTCAACCAATGCATCCTTATGATAGTCACCTATTGAGCGGAAAAGGGGAACTTAACCCAGAGACTGTCCCCTAAACTGAGAATGCAAGGTGCACAGGAAAGTATTGTGTTCAACATTATGTGGAGAGATCACAAGACGAAGTACACGAGGGAAAAGAAACAGGAGTCTGAGAAATCATGGAAACCATTAGGAAACTCAAATGGCAATGGGCTGGTTATGTTGCAAGAATGAAAGACAACCGCTGGACATCAAGACTCACAACATGGAATCCCAGAGATTAGACGCGGAGCAGACACTGGCAGGATATGAGATGGTTAGACGAACGGGACGGATTCAGAGAATATTGGTTCTGCGACGCCCGTGGGGGAGAGGTGTGGTGAATCCTAGGCAAGGTTCAAATCTAACAACGGACAATAAATACTAATAATGAATGTAATAGGAAACATTTCATAGCTTCCTTTTTCATGGGTCATTGCTCAATGCAATCGATATTATACGCCTTCATTCCAGTTGTACAATCTATTATATTTATCAAAGGAACTTAGCTGTAGTGTAATCCCAAATAGTCCAGATACAGTTTGTAAAACCACATGTGCGGCATAAGGCTGCAACCGCACCACGCCAGCGGACTTGGTTCTTGGCACCTCCTCTCAGCTGGGCCCATGCCAATCCAGTCGCTTTTGCCTCAATCGAAACTGATCTTTAGGACCGCTTCGGTATCTTAAATTTCCTCTCCCCCTGTGGATTCAAGTGCGAATCTGGAGCTAATCTAACAGCTGCTCTCAAACAAAGTTCTAATGTTCCAGAAAAATGGTTCAGATTATAGATTCTCGACCTCAAGTTCAACCTTAGCACTAAGACTAACTGAAACAAGAAAGAAACCTGACTTGAATAATGAATGATTTTTTCCAGGATCCTGTTTTTTTAAACTTCGACCCACACAAACAGCTGCTGAATTGGAGAGTGGTTCAGTTGCCGTCGATAAATTATTAAACACCTATTCTAAGAATCAGGGTTTGGATAAGGTTAGATTCTCAACTCTTAGTGGATTCCCATCGGGGAAAACCTAATGGAAGATGAAATCTTTTATCTTTTTTCATCATTGTCAGAGAGGAAAGATGACCCCAGGCTAGTCTTGCGTCCTGGTTCTGTTCTGTTGCCCTTAGGCATTTTCCTGACTCAGTCAAA
>OY735238.1:31577784-31695284 GCA_963457665.1 Thysanoteuthis rhombus | reverse complement strand
GCCTCTGCTTTCCCATTGGGCTGTTCAGCTCAACGGTAAGTTTGACGCTACTTTGAATTGGCTACCTTATCGGTTGCAGGTTCGAGGTGCGATCACTAACCAATTTCAGGTAAACGCTTTCAACGTTTCGATTGGCTTGTTAGCGTCTTACGAGGAATGACAGTTGGCAATCTTGTCACATTAAATAATTCATGAGAGTAATGAGTTCGATCCTCACAGGAATCTCCAAATTCTCAGGCTCTAAAACAAACTGAGCTAAACTAAATAGGTAACCCTAAACAATTTTAAGGACTTGATTAGAATGTAATCTACGGGGCCATATTCTGCCATTTTTAATGTTAACAGAAGCTTTGATACAATAAACAGTGACATAACATTTTATTCTAGATGTAAATAAAGACATTAGTCGTTTCAAAAGAAAGCCATGAGGCGTAATTTATAATATTCTATTAAAGACAACCGATGGACAGCACGGCTCGCAACATGGATCCCAAGAGATCACATGAGAAACCGAGTCCGACAGAATGCAAGATGGAGAAGATGAACTAGAAAAATTTAGGAAATACTGGCTCCACGACGCCCATGAAAGGAAAATTGTGGCGAATCGTGGGGAAGGTCTATGTCCAACGATGGACGTTAAAAGATTACTGATGATGATGATGATGATTAATGACTAATGCAAAGAAATAAAATAGATTATTCATGAAAATTGCCCATTAAATCCGAAGATCCTTAATACGAGGACCAGTTATATATATATATATATATATATATATATATATATATATATATATATATATGATTGTGTCATCCACACAGCTATTTATTTTATTATAGTGTAGCTATAGACTTCAGTCCATCCAGTACCGCAAGGCAGAATTGAAACCTTCACATCGGACCCGGAGGCCAATATCCCACCTCTGGACTACGGAACTGGGTGGTCAGTATGGCTGAATTTAAGCGATATATTCATTTACGCAGAAATTCCTTATCCACCAGAGTGCTCTATTCCTATGGAAGAGCATTACATAAGCTTACAATGGATGAGTTACCTCACTTAAAGAATGCTCAACCCTGAATAGAGGGGTATATATATATATATATATATATATATATATATATATATATATATATAAATCCTCGGTACACAACTTTAAATCTATGAACAAATGTTTATGAACACTGGTTACCAAGATCTGAATCCATATGAATTTTTATGGTGGATCTAGTGTCCCACCACGTGAATTCAAAAGACTTGGAATTTGACACTGTAATCTCCAGTGCACAGACCAACATATTTGGCGAATATCAACCCTTTCAAAGGCCAGTCATCGAACACACGACGCACACTGAGAGAAACAAACAGACACACACACACACACACACACACACACACACACAGATTTCTCAAATTATGATGAGATGTATCGAGCTGTCGTTAGATATATTTAAAAACCCTGTCCATTATTTGGAAGTAATCTCGGCCTGTTTTGTGTCTTCAATTTATAAGCATTAAGAAAATTCGGAGTCAATTTTTGGCAATTAATTATGTTATGGTAATAAAACCTACGGAAAGGCTAAGATCAATAATCTACAACTCATCAAGATTATAAAAGGTGTATTTCATACAAATGTTACACCCAAGTTAGGCTGGAGAATTGGTCGACCTAAAAGATTTGATGCCAACGAAAACAGTGAAATAAAATGAATTCAATTTTCCGATCAACTCCTGGAATGAAAAAATATTATCTCACTACTGCAGAATAGTATGGCAGAGGAAGGCTGTAGAATAAAATGGCCAAATGTTGTGGCCATCACAAAAATAACAAATCTAGTTCAGAAGTCCAGATAGTTATTGGGTTGACATGAACCTTTTTACTATCATAGATAGTCTCTTCCATACAGATTGTGAAACTGAGAAAGGTTGCAGAAGACAACAGTCGAAACGTTGTGGCTATCACAATTATAACAAATCAAGATCAATTGTCCGAATATCTATTGGATTGAAATGAATTTTACCACAATTACACATGTTTTCCGTATGGATTTTACGCCTAAGGAAGACCGAAGAATAGATTGGGCGAACGCTCTAATAAATTAAAAATAACATGAACGATTATTCGTACATATCTGTCTTTCTTCTGTTCCCTGGTGAACATGTATCTCAAGTATGACATTCCCATTCCAATAACAACTACAGGTTCCAATCTTTGATCTCTGTCATTAATATCTCCTTCTCCTCTCTCTCTCTCTCTCTCTCTCTCTCTCTCTCTCTCTCTCTCTCTCTCTATCCCCACCTCTCTTACTTTCTCTCTCGTACAGCGACTTACTAATAACATTTCAAATACTTCCTTCGTTTACCCAAAATCCAGGGCAGGTGTGTTGCCGTTGGCTATGTTATTTCCTTACAGCTAATTGTATCTGCGTTAGAATCGTGGTCCCAGAACGCAGCATTCATTCCCCTGTGACGTGATTAAAGTATTGACCAGTCAGCCGAACAGCCGCGAAGCGTTCAGAGGTGTTAAAGAGTGCTTCTTGACTTGAAGTCACCTCGTTCGGAGCTGGCGAATAGGAAACTCGCTCATGCACAGATAACAGACAGTTCTTTCATATTTTAGTTCATTAAAAATAAAACTGTTTTGAGAGTTCAGTGTTAGATAATCTTCGTGACAAAGTTGAGCTAGTCCAACAGATTAAACTAGACAGAGGAACTATGTATAATGGCTCGTGGATCATAGTTACTCAGAAGTGAGTTCGAACCCAACCAAGTATTCCATACATGTGTCATTGTGCCATTACTAAGCTAAGTTTTGTACTCTAAACATATTATGAGCGTATATGCAGATTTCTTCTCTGTTTGTTTGTCACTGATGACTCATTGGTTAATACACCTCCTTATCATGACATGACAATTACGTCATAGATGATGTCATTGATATTCCTGAGATCGTCTATCCGACCACACAAGAAAACAGCTATCAAGACTAATTGGGACTTTTAAAAATATCTAAAAATCCGTCTACCTGAATTAAAAATAAATCACTTTATAAAATTGAATTGAAACGAAACTAAAACTTATCTACTTGAATTATACCCAACAAAACAGCTTTCGGTTCCTTAGCGCTGATCCATACGTAAATAACCCCGTTATTCTTACGGGTATATTCTAACAAATAAAAGATACTGATTAAGCACTGAAATTAGTTTGTTTTATAAGCCATTAGGAAAGAGTTCAATCTTCATTAGCTACCCTCGAAATGCAGACTTCGACCTTGTTCAAAACACATTCATTCTTTAGCGAAGTTCAGAAAAAGAATTCGAAAGCTTGTTGGATGTATTGACTCAGTCAGGTTCAACTCATTTGTCTACATGTACACACAGTAAAACTTAGAATCACCGAGGAAGTATTGGTCTGAGAGACTAGCTTACTAATCACTACTCCATGAGATGGGACATCAGAGATACCTATTTAGCGTAGTCTAGTTCATGACACGTAGAGAAGATTGGGCTCACTACAGTAGTATTGCAAACATCTGCGTCACGGAAAAGTACGTGATAGTTACTTACTTGAGTACGCAAGGTCTTTCCGAAAGGTATCCACTCATCTGGAAAGCTGGTTACGAGGCTTTGACATAACTTGATAAATGTCTCATTCAAAGTGACCGAGCAAGTACATTCTTCACGTCTTTTGCTGAGCATTTGGTAAAACATCGCAACACCCCAATCTGTCAAGCCCTCAACAGACTACATTTGACACACTCTGACTACTGGCTTTCCCAAAAAAGATTTCAAACCTTGGACGAGAATGAGGGGAATTTGAAAAGGAAACTTATTGTAATCCTGAAAAAAGGTTAGCAGACTGTTTTAAAAAATTAAACGAACGGTGGGCCAAGTCTGTGATGTCTCAAGGGTAGCATTTTGAAAAGGACATCAACCTAGGTAGGTCATTTTTCAATAATAGTGATTGGATCGATTGACAGAACTTATACTCAATCCAATTGAAACTATCATTAATACATAGTAAGACTCGAACCCACTATAGCAGCATCATTCTAAGAAACTAGCTTGTTAACCATACGGAGAAATCCATGGTTTCATTTAGTTTATACTCGTACATGTCAAGAAGTGTGGTGCACAGAGTGGAGATTGTTCTCACTATAGTATTGTTAGTCTTCTGGACGAGTTTGAAAATCGCTCATCCACAAGGAAGTAGGTAATAGTTACCTATAGACATGTATGAAGTCTTACGTGTTGGATACTTAGTGAATATGCACCTGACTGTGATCCTATTGGCCGAACAACCAACTTTGTTATTTAATACTCTACAGTGAGGTAGCATACTCATAATTACTGAGTTTAATGTAGTCTGGCACAAGGCTACAAACTCACTACTATAGTAACAGTCCTTGAGATTAGCTTGCTAACCATCACTCTACGGCAAGATTCAATATTTAGCATGACACAAGACCCTACTCGAGAGATTTAACTTTATACAGTAATAAAGGTAAACAACGGTATTCTGAACTTTTAAATGTTTAACTGATTCGAGCATTCGTGATAAATCTTAAAATAATGGGCTATTGATTGGTGAAAACCCCATGGTTCTATCCTCATTAGTTTCTAAATTATTTTGCTTCAGAAAGCGTAACGAACGGGCCGATCGGGTCATTATTTAAGTCTGGATAAATCTTCAAAACATCTGTTATCGAATGGTGAAAATTACATACTCTTATCTTTAATATCCGAGACATGGTGTAGTTGTATGACCAATAATTTGATAGAGGTGAACCCGCCTACAGCTCATTCGCAAGGAAAAATAGCTATTAATCTTTTTTGTTTCTTTTTTAAACTGAACAAATAACTCCCTGCGGAGAATTTTCGAATCAAAACTAGATATTGATTAAAATCTCAGAGATTTTGCAAAGGGGCGGTCATCTTGAACTTATGACGTCTCAGAGACATTATAGCACAAATTCAGCCAAAATACTTGGTAGTTTATGTTAGTAGACCGTATTAAGATTACAATCTCGTTAGCCATTTGTTCTCTTCATTTGAAATCCTGATGACTAATATTTTGTGACGTATGCCCTTGAACTATATCAATCGCTGAAACAGTAGTAAAATGAAGGAGTCTCACAGTTGAACAGAGATTTCTATTCACACTGTTTAACACAAGATGGAGAGATGAACTGGACGGATTCAGGAAATACTGGCTCCGCGACGCCCATGATAGAGAATTGTGGTGAATTCATGATAGAAAATTGTGGTGAATCCATAATAGAGAATTGTGGTCCATGTCCAACGACGGACGTTAAAAGACTGATGATGATGATGATGATGATGATGATTCCAAGCTTATGAATCCCTGAAGAGTCAAATGAAAATTCCTATATTCTGCTTTTTGAATATCGAATAATCGAGAATCCGGACTGACGGATAGAGGAAATAGTGAAACGTAGCCGGATTTCTGAGTATCGTTTCCACTCCTTTTTGCTATAATTCTGCTGACTCCGATAATTTTCTTCAGATACCAGGGAAATCGTACGGAGTGACTCAGCTGAAAGACACAATTTTATATAACGATAACGAGTGAAAAATTTTACGGTTTAAGCAGCTGCTTTACCTTTTGGGTCATCCTCGACGCTGTTGAAAATTATTCGACGATTTTGCAATTTTTTTTTAATATAACAGTGGATAAAAGCTCCTGTAATTTATATCTGACTGGAATATACCCGTCAAAAATGATGGGGTTAATTATGTAAGGATTGGTTCATAATGTCCTAAAGTTATTTTATTAGGTGATGTATTTCTTTTTATTTGAGTATTCTAATCTTACGTTTCTTAAATGTCCCAGCTAAACTCAAGCTGTTTAATGTATGGTGATTAGGTAGGAGGTCTTAAGAGACTTTATAACGTAATTTTCATTGTTAAATCATAATAGGAAGTTAAATCAACTAATCAGCTTTTAGGCACAAACAAACAATTCGATAAATAGAAAAATCTGCATAGATGCTTATTATATGGTTTGGTCATATAATTTCTATTGTAACAAATATTGGTTAATTTTTAAACATTGAGCAAAATATTGTTATAATGAAGTGAATCTTATTGCAATCCATATTTATGTTTGTTTTAAGTCTCAGTTCAATCCGTTTCAATGTATGATGATCAGACAGGATGTCTTAAGGGTTTCTATGGTGTAATTATCATTTTTATATCATGATAGGACGATAAATCAATCAACAAGAGCATTTTTTGAGCGCAAACAATTAAACAGTGAATTTCATAGCAATCAATATTTTTCTCCTGGATTCAATTTTGCTTCTCTATGTTGGGGAAGGTTGGTCTGCAAAACTTCATGGTAAGCGACTCTATAGGTCGACTGGTTCAAGACTGTGTAAGGTACCCAGCGAGAATCTGACTCTCTACAGTGGTATTGATACTCCACAAATTCAATTGAACTAATACTTGATTAATGCCTGTCAATTTTATCTACATATACTAGATCTACAGCCTTGCCGACTGATGGCCTCCATAAGAGTGTATAACCAATGTATCCTCCCAATAGTCACTTATGGAGCTGAAACATGGAATTTAACCAAGAGACAGGCCCGTAAGCTGAGAACCATGCAACGTGCACATGAAAGAATAATGCTGGGCCTCACATGGAGAGACCACAAAACAGCACAGTACATCCGGGAAAAGACAAGAGTTAGAGACATCATGTAATCCATAAAAAATCTCAAATGGCGGTGGGCTAGCCATGTTGCAAGAATGGCAGACAATCGATGGACATCACGACTCACAACATGGATTCCCCGAGACCACATGCGCAACCGAGGCCGGCAAAATGTTAGATGGAGAGACGAGCTAGACAGGTTCAGGAAGTACTGGCTCCGTGACGCCCATGATAGAGAAGTGTGGCAAATCCTGGGGAAGGTCTATGTGCAACGACGGACGCTAAAAGACTGATGATGATGATGATGATGATGATGATGATGATGATGATGATGATGATGATGATGATGAATTTTATCTAACAGTCTTTAGCTGTTGCTCTTAGGGAAAGTAAGGTAATTATGGGGGAGTGGCTCGCACAAGTATTCACCTACGCACGATTTTTGAAATGGATACGAATGTCACGTTGAAAGAAACAAACAGACCGAGAATAAAAGAGTTTCTATATAATATGACGCAATTATTAATCACTCTGTCGGATCATATACATCTTTCTCTCAATACATAACTGATGCGTTGAAAGAAACGAATAGACCGAGAATGAATGCGATGAGGATTCGGAGTAAAAACAGTCATTTGAGCCTTTGCATTACCGGTGGTTATCCAGCTCAATGGTATGAGCAACGTTATGTTGAAGCAGCAATCCTATCGGTCACAGGTTCGATTCCTGCAGCGGCCCACCTTTTTTTAATTGTTTATTCTATTTGCGTTGTCCAGGCCAAGTGATACATTGACCGTGTAATGATGGGAGATCATCTCAAATGAGAGTTTCTATGTAATATAATGCTATTTATAATCATCTATTCAAATCTCTCTTATATTTGTATATAATTCTCCAAAGGGACAAAGATTAAGAGGAACATCCTCCCTCTGAAGGGTCAAGAGTTTTCCAACTCTCCAAGGTGTCCAAAGTTAAGGGAGACTTTCGGGGAAACAAAATTGAAGAGAGACTTTTCCCTCCGTTCGAGGGGTAAAAGGAAGAGGAAATTTTTACCCTAAAGGGGTAAACAGTGAGGGGCCTTTTGGGGCATTTAAGGGATCAAAAGAGTATGGACATTTCTCCTTTCATCTACTTTCAAAGAGTTACAAATGAAATTAAACATTTCCTCCTTCATACAGTCAAAAATGAAGGGAGAATTCTCCCTAGTAAAGGGAGATTCCCCACATAGGGGTTAAAAGAGAAAGTAATCTTTTTTACCTCTCTCTTGTGGACTAAAGTAAAGATGAACTTCTTTTTTCTTTTGCGGTGGTCAGAAACGGAAAGTTTTCGCCTTCAAAGGTTGAACAGTTAAGAAGGGCTTTCCTTTTTAAAGTCAAAAAGCTTTAGTTCTCTTTCTTTACTCCTTGAATACTCCTTGAATATTCAAACTAGCGTAATTCAACTAATATTTAATGATATGCAGGGTCACAGTAAGGAATCTAGTCACTGCAATCGTGAAGGTCTGCGCTGTTTGTTCGTTAAGCACTGTCCCAAGGCAACAAAGCTTATCAAAGCACCCATTAAAGCCCGATCCCACCAATGTCGTAAATCGGTTCAAGACTACCTTGCTAATCTTACTTCAATGCGATTCTATCAATATTATCATAGCATAAGACCTCACATGTGTAGCATCCAATGAAGATTGAACTTCCACCATTTCCATCTGCACTAGCTTGGTAGATATTTCTTCAAAGTGGGGAACGTTAATGATCAATGTATAAAACAAAACCCCGACAAGGATTGAACTCACTCCTGTCGAAATGGTCTGCGAGACTAACCTGTTGACACTTGTTCGAAGGCAAAAGCAATATATTTCTATTTACGCAAGTCCCCTTGGGTGTTTCACTCAGAGAAGAACAAATTAACTGTTGTATTAAGGTTAGCAGGACTTGCTTGTTAAACATCAGCCCACGGCAAAAGAGATCTCATAGTATTGGTCGAGTTTAATATTCGTATAACAACAAGAGCAATAATAGCAACAACAACAATAATCCACACGTATGATAATTAGCGATGTGCAGATGTCTTCTGTCGAGCAAATGAAACAGTAAAATAAAATTTTGTTCATAGTCTAATTGTGTTATATAAAAGTTTAATTTAAAAGATAATATAAAAACAGAAAAAGTAATAAAAACAAAAACGATTTTTTCAAATCCCTTCGCGTTCATCAGAACCCCATTCTCCACGTTCACTGCAATGAAAAACTCTTTTATCAACTGATGTAAAATGAAATGTGTATCTATATAAATATAATATATATGTGTTCATTTTTGACGTCACGAGTAAATTGTTGTTTATTTTTAATCCGCTCTAAACGTTACTGCATTTTCGAAAGCAAATAATAAATCACGTATAATGCTTAGTAATGTGTTTTGTATTCTCTTACACGGAGCGACTAGTTTTGTACCCAGTCACACTAACAGGTAGAGTAAAATTGAATTTAATGTTCTAATGACAGGGTACAAATGCTGAATTTGAATAATAATAATAATAATAATAATAATAATAATAATAATAATAATAATAATAATAATAATAATAATAATGAAAATAAAAAATAATGAGCTAAATTGAAAAGTTGTATAGAAATACATATATATGTATACATATATATATATATATATATATACATGAAAAAGTAACTAGAAACAAAATGAAATATGCTTGTGATCGGCGTATTGCCATTTTCCAAGCTCACTGCAATGCAATCGCTTTTTTCTACGTATATAAAATGCAGCGTGTATCCATATATATCATATATGCTGTCACTTTCGACGGCACAAGAAAATTATAGCAGCAGTAGTAATAAAAAAATGATAATAATAATAATAATAATAATAATAATAATAATAATAATAATAATAATAATAATAATAATAATACCAGGAAACCCAAGCATCTATGAGATACAGAAAATTGTCCTCAGAGGCCACCGCCAATATCTTTCATATAGCACTGACCAATTTGTGTCCAAGCATCTGAGTACTTTTTTGTGTCTGGTGTTGACACCCATCCCCTTGGTATATATGTGGAAGAAAATGGAGGCCTACCAAGTCATAAGATCGTCCTTACCCTAAATTCTTCGCTGTGCAATGAAGACTGATAGACATCGAAAGAAATTATAACTACTATTATTATTATTATTATTATTTTTATTATTGTTATTATTATTATTATTATTATTATTATTATTATTATTATTATTATTATTATTACAGCAGATTGGACCATTAGAGGGATATGAAAATCCCAATCTCGAAGCCAAAAATGGAGAGAAATGCAATCGTACGGTCGACTGATACACAGACAGAAATGAATAGACTGAGACAGATAGAGAGTAGAACAGACAGAAATGGGCAGATTGAAATAGATAAATTGGTATATATATATATATATATATATATATATATATATATATATATATATACGCACACACACACACATATAGATAGATAGATAGATAGATAGATAGATAGATAAATAGATAGATAGAGAGTAGAATTCTACTATTTATTTCCAGCTCTACTGTAAAACAACTTAACTTCAATGATAAAAAAGTTGTATGTATCGAGCACTCCATGAAATAAATCTATTACATATCAGAAGTGGCTTTATATTATTAATATGTCATTATGTTATGTTATACAGCTAGCCGAAACTATACCATATGTACTATGTATATTCATATGTATAACCATGCATAGATAGATTGATAGATAGATAGCAAAAGTGTTATACAGGAACCTACATAGTCAGATACCTACATGGATTCCTTGTATGTCCAATGATCGACAGACAATTCCTTCATACACTTCCACAGAGCTTGTAAGGGACCAAAAATCTTGTCATACGCCGTAGCTATTGGCCCGTCCTCAAAGTTTTCAAATTGCTATTTCTAAAAAAGAATACAACGGCGTAACAACAGAAAACCTAAGCATGTCAGACTCCACACTCTGATGATTTAGTGCAGTGACATTTGTACAGAACAGAATAGAGATGAATATTTTTGAAGGCAAAAAAGATAAGTTGTGTATTGACTTAATATTAAGAGGAACACCTTGGAGGCGCAGGAGCGGAGGGGGGAGAACATACAGTCTTGTGGCTTCGCACCTCTGTGCAAAAGAAGAAGATTTTTGCATGTGTATTCTTCTGCCGTCGGTGGTATGATGGGCTTTGAGAATTTTGTGCAAACACGCTCTCTGATACAGAACAGAGAGCGCTGGTGCCGTCGGGTGAAAATCTCTAGCAGTACACAAGCTTTGTGGCTTCAGAAGCAGAGTTATAATAAAAATGAAAAAGAAAATGAAGCAATAAACACGCAAACAAACAGAACAATCTTTTTTTTACATTCCAATTCGATTCCTTCCTGGAAGGAGTTAAAAACAAGAAAATAGAAGAAAGGGAATAAGTAAACCTAGAAAAAAACTAGTAATGATGAGAAGAAAAAAATATGGTCATCCATTTCTTACACATCAAATCTATCTATCTATCTATCTATCTATCTATCTATCTATCTGTCTGTCTGTCTGTCTGTCTGTCTATGTATCTCAATATAATCAAATCTAAGTGTTCAAACGTATCTATCAATCTCCGTCAGTCAAAATCTAACCCTGTATCTGAATCTGCGCAAGTCTACCGAGGATAGAATGATCGATAGATATCTCTTCATAACCTATCCAGCTATTTATCTCTCTGGTTTTCTATCCCAGGGTGCTCATTACCTATCTATCTATCTATCTATCTATCTATCTATCTATCTATCTATCTATCTACTTATCTATCAATCTATCTCAGTCTATGTCTATTTCTCTCTCTCTCTCTCTCTCTCTCTCTCTCTCTCTCTCTATATATATATATATATATATATATATATATATATATATATATGTGTGTGTGTATGTGTCCATTTATATCTATCTATCTCAGTCTGTTTACATCTATCCATCTATCAATCTATTTATCTATCTATCTATCTATCTATCTATCTATCTATCTATCTATCTATCTATCTATCTATATATATATATATATATATATATATATATATATATATATATATATATATATATATATCAGACAACCCAAATCTAACTCTACATGTGAGCCTGCTCAAATCTATCTATCTCAGTCCGTCCTAATCTAACTTGGTATTCGTCTTGTCTTGCTTGCCTGTCTATCAATCAATCACTCAATCAAGATATATATATATATATATATATATATATATATATATATATATATATATATATATATATATATATATAACTATGTTAACCTGTACCTATTAATCTATTTGTTCCCTATCTATCTTCAAAACAATAAAACCGAACATAGGGAATAAACAAAAATGTAGGTAAAAAAATGTGTATTTATTTTTCTTTTAAACAATAAAATGAAAGACTAAAATGTATATAATAAATCACAAGTTCTGTGAAATTCGCTTTTTGCAGAGCCTCGGCGAGGTTCCTAGAAATCCTTCCTCGAGGAGCGAGTGTCAACAAAAGCCAACCATGAAGACAAAAAGAAGGGAAGGAATTGACATTGGAAGAAACAAACAAAAGAAAGGCAGGAAAAATCTGTCTTTACCAGGCTAAAGAGTCCAGGAAACTTTTATTTCTTCTCTTGTAACTTGGGGGAAAAAAACATTCACCGTTAAACAATAAATAGAATTGTTAATAAGACTATACAGTGGGTGTGTGCCAAAAATTCCCAGAACTCTTTTTTTTGAAAACTACAGCCCGAATACACAGCTGAAAACAAGTCCTCAGCTGAAAAACTTTTGCACACACCTAATATACTTATACCCACAACAAAGTATACAATGCATGATACCAGCTGTGATGAACGGGTGCTGAACTTGGAAAATTAGAAAACCACTTGGAAACGAACTCAAAAACAATCACACGAAATCAAAATGGCACCGAGAGGAGACTACGGTGAAGGATATAGAACAAATAATTGGGCAACAAAATGGAAATGGGCAGGTCACATACCGAGAAGAAAAAACAATAGCTAAAGCAAAAGAAAGCTAACTAATAGGCAGGAAACACAATAAGGATAGATAAGATAGGAAAAAATGCCGGTCAGACATTGCAGAGGTTAGTGCAATCGCGCTCGTTACGGAAGGGGATGGGAAAGATTTTTGTCCAGTAGTGGACTTATAATGGAAGGCCAACGTGTTATATTATAAAGGAACTTATTTGAAATAATCTCCTGTCATTACACGGTTCGATTCTTGCAGGAGTCCCATTTTCTTTAATTGTTTATTCTATTTACGTCGTCTGGGTCAAGCGATCTCCAATGAGTTCCTATTTGAGATAACGAAATTCATAATCATTGTGTCGGATTATATTCATCCATTTCTCAATACATAGATAAATTGATACAGATTTTTACATTTTTCTACGCATATATATGTATATATATATATATATATATATATATATATATATATATATGTTTGTGCATATATATATAGATAGATAGATCGATAGATATATTTAAGGCGATACCAGAACTTTCGAAAAATTTGATAAGATAAGGCAATTTATCCATCTGTCAAGTTACCATGTGTTTCCCGTATCTCACCTAACATTGTACACTTATCTTGAAATCACACGAAGAGATAATTTTTCTTTTCAATTTTTCTGTAAGGACATCATTTTGCATCATGCGTTCACGGATCCTCCAAGCTACCATAAGTCTCTCTCTCTCTCTCTCTCTCTCTATATATATATATATATATATATATATATATATATATATGTGTGTGTGTATCTATCTATATATATATATATATATATATATATATATATATATATATATATATATATGTACTGAAGAGTCGGAACATCATGATTACAAGCCTGATAGACATCAGTGTATCCACGAAATATCTCTTACCCTCTCAGGCTTAGACTCTACAAGATCCAGTTATTTAATGCTACGATGTTAGTCATTTAACTTTTGCTTTAACCGTTGGTCATTCTGCAGATCCCACTTACTGGTCCAGCACATTCCACGGGTTCAGTTGGATTAGAATCTTATTTTATCACTTGAAACTATTCCTGTCTAAGCCCAGCTGAGTGGCAAAGTGCATTGTCCTGTTGAAAGATACCATCATAGAAGACTTTTGTGATGAAGATGTGTACTCGTCTTCCATGACATCAAGGGCAGTTGTATGTGACAAATTACCTTCCATATCAGTGATAGGGGTTCTTCTCTCATCAGCTTCTTGTTTTGTCACATTGTGCCCTGATGACTCTGCTTCAAAGGATAACAACGCTGATGTACCTTGCTGTTCAGCTCTGAAAAGCATCATGGAATAAGAACGGCAATTTCCTGGTAACTGTGCAAACAACCTAGATCCATGTAAACAAATGTATCAGAGGAAATCAATAGCCAAACGGATCTGACACATTTTCCAAGTGATATGACCGGATTTGATAATCGTTAACAAGCAAAAACAGCCTAGCGGAAAGTATCAGGACCTCACCCGGGAAAACTATGGAAAACGAAGGTTATGGAATCATGCCGAAACTGACGAATCGAGATTGCATGAGCTGGAAATCATATAAAGAATTGAAACAATTAAAACCCAAACGGGAGTCTGCAAAGATGACAAGAAAGATGCAGGATATCAAAGGAGACCAATATTGGCGTAATAATAATAATAATGATAATAATAATAATAATAATAATAATAATAATAATAATAATAATAATAATGGTCAAAGAATGTGCGAAATGAAACCAGTGAAGATTCTCTGAGACTTACAGATGGATATGGTAATTGCATACCGTAGACCAAACATCATTGTACAGGATACAAAAACATTGCTTACTATGAAGCAGCAGTAAACTGAGGGCAGCAAAGTGAAAGTCGAGCCAGTTGTAATCGGGGCATTGGGCTCGATTCCGAAATAGCTTTACCATATCAAGTTGGACATAAGTTCTCCAAATATCTGCAGTCCTTGGAAAAGCTCACATTTTAAGGAAGGTACTCAATGTCTGGGGCCTTTTGTCACGGCTTGACACTCAAGTTACCGATAGGTATACTGTATGAATAATAATAATAATAATAATAATAATAATAATAATAATAATAATAATAATAATAATAATAATAATAATAATAATGACCCCAGCTATTTGCAATAGCCTAACAGAAGACGAGGGGAAAAACACCTTAATGGTAGCAGAGGTATGAACCACCACACTGGTATGATAGGTGAGGGAAAAATGAGAAGTGGGCTGAAGACTTGAGGAGACTTACTGTCACTCAACCTCCAGCGATGACCACTGGGCAACTGGTGTGAAACTGTAAAACACACTATTGCTGTGGACCATGAGAGTGTGGAGAGGAGTGCTGGAGACTTGTGTACACTTGCTATCACTCAGTCTCCAGCGGTGACCACCAGGCAACTGGTGTGAAAATGAAAAAATGAAATAGCCTCGCAGCAGCAGAAGGGATCGAACCCCCGGACAGCAGGAAGGTTAGAGCACTGACCACTCAAGACCAATACAAATACCTGGGAGTTCTCGAATGTCACATGATAAAACGGGAAGAAACGAAGAAGAAAATTAAAAGAGAATACCTTAGGAGGATGATGAAATTATAAGAGACTAAACTGAACGGCAGGAACCTTCTAAAAGGAATGACTGCACGGGCCGTATCGGAAGTAAGATATATAGGACCATTCCTTTGATGGACAAAGAAAGAACTCCAGTAAATGGACCCACGAACAAGGAAGCTTATGACAATACATAAAGCCTTACACCCAAGAGATGACACAGATAAAATATACGTGAAGAGAAAAGAAGGTGGCAGGGGGCTCATCAGCATAGAGGACTGTGTCCAGAGAGCCAAAGCAGATCTAGAAAAGTACAAACAAACAAAAAGTGAAGACATCATAAAGAGTGTATGAAACAGTGCAACGAATAACAAAGTAGAAAACAATGGAACAGAACAGTAAACAAAGAAAGAAAAATGGGAAAAGAAATAATCATACAGAGAATTCAAAAGACAGATACAAGATGTGGCAGATGAGAAATCATGGACATGGTTACGAAAAAGAAAACTGAAGAGAGAAACGGAATCGCTCATTATGGCAGCTCAAAACAAATGCATTCGAACAAACTATATCAAAACAAAAATCGACATAACACAGACAAACAGCAAGTGCCGCCTATGTGGGGGGGAGATGAGACTGTAAACCACATAACTAGTGAATGGAGCCAACTAGCCCAAAAGGAGTATAAACACAGACACGATATACCAGCAACAGTTATACAATGGGAACTGAGTAAATGAATGGGATTTGTTAATGCAGAAAAGTGGTACCAGCATAAACCAAAGACAGCCATTGAGAATGGAAACCACTAATTACTTTGGGACTTTGACATCCAAACGGACCATCCCATCCCAACGAAAAGATCGGACCTGGTGATTGTGGACAAGAATAGGAGAAACTACAAAATGAGAGACGTGGCTGTACCTGCAGACCATAGAGTAAATTGGAAACATAATGAAAAACTGGAAAATACAAGGAACTGGCAAGAGAACTGGTGAAGATGTGGAACATGAGAGTCAGGGTAGTACCAGTAATAATAGGTGCACTCAGACCAGTGCCAAAGACACCGAAAGCTAGATTGGACGAACTCAGGATAAAAGGAAGGATTGAGACTGTGCACACCACCGCACTGCTAGGAGGTGCACGAATACTGAGTGCTAGAAATATAAGATCTACGACCCCAGCTGTTAGCATTAGCCTGACAGAGAAGGAAGAAAAAAAGCACCAAAATGTTGGTGGAGGTACAAACCAGCGCACTACTGCAATAGGTGAGGAAGAGATGAGAGGAAACAAGGGCTGAAAACCCGAGGAAATTTACTATCACTCAGCCTTTTGCAATAACCACCACGCAATTGGTGTGAAACTAAACCTCAGTAATACTGCAGACTCTGAGAGTACGGAAAGGAGGGCTAGAGACTTGAGAACACTTGCTGTCACTCAACCTCCAGCAGTAATCACCAGGCAACTTGTGTGAAAATGCTAATAATAATAATAATAATAATAATAATAATAATGATAATAATGATATAAAAGGAATGAACACCTGGGCTGTGTCAGTAGTTAGGTATACAGGACCATTCCTAGGATGGACAAAGGAAGAGCTCCAATCAATGGATAGGCGAACAAGGAAACTTATGACGATGCATAAAGCATTACACCCTAGGGATGATACAGATAGACTATACGTTAAGAGAAAAGAAGGTGGTAGGGGGCTCATCAGCATAGAAGATTGTGTCCAGAGAGCTAAAGTAGTCCTAAATAGATATGTGCAAACAAATAGTGAAGAAATCATAAAGAGCGCGAGGGATAGTGCAACAAACAATAAAGTAGAAAACAATGGAACAGTACAGCAAACTAGAAAAGAAAAGTGGGAAGGGAAAAAATTGTACGGCGAGTTTAAAAGACAGATAAAAGATATAGCAGACGAGAAATCATGGACGTGGTTACGAAAGGGAAACCTTAAGAGAGAAACAGAATCGCTCATCATGGCAGCCCAAAACGAAAGCATAAGGACAAACTACATAAAAGCAAAAATCGACAGAACACAGACAAACAGCAAATGCCGCATGTGCGATGAAAGAGATGAGACGGTAAACCACATAACTAGTGAATGTATTCAACTCGCCCAGAAGAATTATAAGCATAGACACGATAGAGTAGCAACGATGATACACTGGGAACTAAGTAAACAAATGGGATTCAACCATGGGGAAAAGCGGTATCAGCACAAGCCAGAGGCAGTTTTGGAGAATGACAACCACAAACTACTGTGGGACTTTGACATCCAAACTGACCACCTCATCCAGGCAAGAAGGCCGGACTTAGTAATAGTAGACAAAAAAAGGAAGGCCTGCCAAATAGTAGACGTTGCTGTGCCTGCAGACCATAGAGTAAAAAAGAAGGAGGGTGAAAAAAGGGAAAAATACCAGGACCTAGCAAGGGAGTTAAAGAAAATGTGGAACATGAAAACCAGGGTAGTACCGGTCATAGTGGGAGCACTAGGAACTGTCCCCAAAACGCTGAGGGAGAGACTGGAGGAGATCGGGATTAGGGGGAGGATAGAGACCGTACAGACCACAGCACTACTGGGAACTGCACGGATACTGAGGAAGGTGCTAGAGATATAAGGACTGCAACGAATCGTAGCTCTGTCATAATATGCGAAATAGAGAGGAGACGTTAGCTGAAGACCTGAGGAGACTTATTGTCACTCAGCCTTCAGCGATAGCCACTGGGCAACCGGTGTGAAACTGTAAATCGCAGAATTACTGCGATCTACAAGTACTAGGAGAGGAGGGCTGGAGACTTGAGGAGACTTGCTGTCACTCAAACTCCAGCGGTTACCACCAGGCAACTGGTGTGAGATTCCAAATAATAATAATAATAATAATAATAATGATACTGTCACGATATGCAAAAGAGGAGACGTTAGCTGAACACCTGAGGAGACTTATTGTCACTCAGCCTTCAGCGATAACCACTGCGCAACCGGTGTGAAACTGTAAATCGCAGAATTACTGCGATCTACAAGTACTAGGAGAGGAGGGCTGGAGACTTGAGGAGACTTGCTGTCACTCCAACTCCAGCGGTTACCACCAGGCAACTGGTGTTAGATTCCAAATAATAATAATAATAATGATAATAATGATAATAATAATAATAATAATAATAATAATATGATGATGATGATGATGATTATTATTATGATGATGATGATGATGATGATGATGATGATGATGATGATGATGATGATGATAAAAAGAAGAAGACAAAGATGAAGAAAAAGACGAAAAAGATGCAGAAGAAGAAGAAGAAGAAGACGGAGAAGAAGAAGGAGAAGAAGAAGAAGAAGAAGAAGAAGAAGAAGAAGAAGAAGTAGAAGAAGAAGAAGAAGAAGAAGAAGAAGAAGAAGAAGAAGAAGAATGGCCACAACTCAAGGAATTACAGATGAACCGACATCACCATACGTAGAGCTAACTAAAAGAGGGAAACAGACATCCTCAATAGCAGCCCAGACAGAGGTAATAAGAACCAATTATATAAAGGCTAAGATAGACTAAACACAAGGGATGTGACTGATCCATTGGGGACAGCTTTTTGGAAATACGAACTGATGAGACATGCCTAGACCAGAATCAGTCAAAAAACTGAAACATAAAAAAATCATATCGAACTTTCAGATTCAGACGCATCACTCAATCCATTTTACTGAAACAAAAGATAAGAAACTTGACACATTGTGGAATTCTCTGTCCCAGCGAACCACAGCATGAAGCTTAAACGTAGTGGGAAGCTTTATAAGTACGTGGACCCTTACAAAGAATTGGATAAACTACAACTGGACGTGACAGTGATACCAATAAGCGTAGGAGCCCTAGGAATAGTGCCGAAAGGTCTGGTTTAGAGTTGGAGGGACTGGAAATCTATTGAAGAAATGAGACCATCATAACAACAGCATCATGTAAATCAGCTTAAATACTGCGTAAAGTCCTGATGTATTGAGAAGATTTGTAATCCGTTGATCTAAAGTAGTAGCCATCATTGCAACTTGTTTCAAACCAAGCTGGGCCAAATGAATGTCTGGGTAGTACCAATGTTAGTAGGGGCACTTTTAATCGTACCAAAAATACTGAAAATGAGATTGAGAAACTAGAGATAAATGGGAGGAATTGAGACCATGCAGACCATAACACTCCTGGAGTCTACATGAACACTGAGGAGAGTACTGGAAATGTGATATCAGCAACATCCTGTTGTCAGTCGGGGAAAGGGCATGGTTGGGACGGTACAAGCCACAGCGCTGCTACGATATGCAAGAACTATATGAGAGGAGGACTGGAGACCTGAACAGATACAACCTGTGGTGATAACAACCATTGCACTGCTGCAGACTGTAAGAGTGTGAAGAGGAGGGCTGGAGACTTGAAAAGGCTTGTTGTCACTCAGTCTCCGACTTTGTTCACCAGGTGACTAGCTCACACTTTAATATCCAAAGTGACCATTCCATCCAAGCATGACCTGGACGAAGTGATCGTGGACAAGAAAAAGAGAACACATCGAATAACATACGTGGCTGTGGCTGAGGATCACAAAGTAAATGGGAAAGAGACTAAAATAGTTGGGAAATTACCAGAACCTGGCAAGTGAGCTAAATGACGCGTGGTACATGAAACTCAGGGTAGTGCCAGTAATAGTAGGTGCACTAGGAACTGTACCAAAGTCACCAAAAGCAAGATTTGAAGAACTCAGAATACGAGGAGAAATTGAGACTACGCAGACCTCAGCACTTCTTGGGACTGTACGGATATTGGGGAGTGTACTAAAATTATATAGGATCTACACCCCCAGCTGTTACGGATACTGAGAAAGATGCTAGAGATATAAGGCCTGCAACGAATTGTAGCCCTGACATGATAGGTGAAAGAGAGAAGAGACGTTAGCTGAAGACTTGAGGAGACTTATTGTCACTCAGCCTCCAGCGATAACCACTGGGCAAACGGTGTGAAACTGTAAATCGCAGAATTACTGCGACCTATGAGTACTAGGAGAGGAGGGCTGGAGACTTGAGGAGACTTGCTGTCACTCAAACTCCAGCGGTTACCACCAGGCAACTGGGGTGAGATTCCAAATAATAATAATGATGATAATAATAAAAAAATAAATTGCTCTTTAGGAATTCGAGAAACCCAGAAAATATAAAGACATCGAGATAGAAATTTGTAGAATGTAGCATCTCAAGATCACAATAATATCAATTGTTTTTTGAGTCCCTGGAGAGAAAGATAGGCCAATGAACTTGCCTATAATATACCTGGAAAGGCCAGCATTTATGGAATACAGAAAAGAGCGACCCCTATTGCACACATCATCAAAATGTTCTTGTCAATATAAATGTGTGTACTAAACCCAGCATATATCACTTTATGTATATACAGAAGTATGTTTGGGAAAGTGTTGTATCGTTTGTACACGTAAAAGACATGTCCTCCTCCACCAGCAGCACCAATTCTTCTTCTTCTTCTCTTTCTTCTTCTCCTCCTTCTTCTTCTTCTTCTTCTTCTTCTTCTTCTTCTTCTTCTTCTGTTTTTTTTTGTTGCTAATACTCTTCTGGTATTCCTTCGTTTTTCTTTCTCCTCTTATTCTTCTTGTTGTTTTTCATATTGTTGTTGTTGTTGTTGTTGTTGTTGTTGTTGTTCTTCTTCTTCTTCTTCTTCTTCTTCTCTGTCTCTTTCTTCTTTTTTCTCCTTCTCTTCCTTCTTCTGCTTCATTAAAACCCAGACTACCAAAATCTACAAGGTTGCTGGGCTTAGGTCTCTGTTTGAAATCCGGCTGGTGACTTGCATAAACTGAAATCAAAGCCATCAATATAATGATAATTCAATTATCATTGTTATTATTTGTAGCCCAAATTTTCATTAATTTTCTCTACTTATTTACCTTCATCTTAATGCACGTGAAATCAAGATGGCGGTACAATAAAAAGAATGAAAACAATTATTTTCTCTTCATTTTTTTTTCATTTCAATATTAAATTGGATTGAATAATCCTGCTGACAACAGACTTTTCCCCCGTCACTCAGCCACTCCCTTTCACCCTACTTCTCCCTCCTTTTAAGAAGCCCGTTCCCAAATCCATCAATTTCTAACAATAGTCAAATCATTATTGCTTCAAATGAAGATAGGATTTGAAACTAATAGAAAAAACAATGATAATACGAATCCAATTGTTAGATGACCTCAGGTTATTCGACCTACTTCTCAACAATATCTATCTTATTTGTCCACATCATTCTATCTAACTATCGATCTGTCTGTTCATATCTATCTATCTCTCTGACTCTGTCCCTGAGTCTGTGAGTCTCTCTCAGTATCTATCTATTTTTCTATCTATCTATCTATCTATCTCTCTCTCTATGTATATATATATATATATATATATATATATATATATATATATATATATATATATATATATATATATATATCAGCCTGTTCCTATTCATCGTTCTATCTTGGTTCCAGTCTATCCTTCTACCTCAGTTTATTCATATAGGTCTATCTCTCTGACCATCGATCTATTTCTGCTTATATATATATATATATATATATATATATATATATATATATATATATACACACACACACACACACTCACACACATATATACATATATATGTATGTGTGTGTTTGTGTATGTGTGTGTTTTAATGTATCTATATCAGGCTGTTCATATCTCATTCTCTCTCCCTCTGTCTGTCTTTTTGTCTTTCTCTCTATATATACATATATATATTTATATATATACTGTGATATATATATATATATATATGTATATATATATATATATATATATATATATATTTATATATATATATATATATATATATATATATATATATATACATGTGTGTGTGTGTGTGTGTGTGTGTGTGTTTGTGTGTCCAACTATCTCGGTGTGTTCTTATCTATCAATTTATCTATCCATCCATCTATCTATCTATCTATCTTAGTATTTTCCTGTCTATCAATCCATTTTTACTTTTTCATCTAGTAATTCCCGTGACTTTCTTTCAATCAATCTAGTGTGCTTTTTCGGTATCTCTCAATTCAAAGCCTCTGGCAGTAACTTCCTACTTTCTTGTTCCCCAGATCTCGAAAATCCCTTGACGACTGTTTCCACCGCCGGCGTTTCCTTCGCGCTTTCAACGTCAATGGTTCCTTCCCTCAGATCTTTGCCCGTCCCCCCAACCTGAATATTTTTCTATACACTTCCAACCTTTCTTACCTCTTCTCCTCTTTCTCTCATTCAACCCCCTATATACCAGATCCCCACCGCGGCCCACCAACTCCCCAACGACGTATACTACGTCAAAGACGCATCAGGACGAATAAATTTATTCAAATATACGTATGTGTCGAATTGAAGACACAGATCGCTTTCTCTATCTACCGCAAGGTATATTGAATAGATTAATTGATATGTGCAGACCAAGATAGATAGAACGAGGAGATAGATAAATAGATAGATATATAGATATATCTATTGATCGATAATCCGTACGTATCTCCGTCTTTATGAGAAAATATGATTTATCAATAACTATAACCCATTAACTAATAAACCCCTACCACTATGTTTACATAAAGTTAATTATCCTCTAAACTGAGCATAGTTTTTTCTAGTGAAACTTTCATGTTATTATCAGATATCATATACAGCTTTGAAAGTAGATTGTTCTCATTCCACTGTTCACCCTAGAGTATTTTTCGTATAATACAATTTTTCTCTGTTCATTCGTCCTTTCTATGCTATTCTTGCTCCTTCCAGTGAACCAGAGTATATCAAGACCATTGTCTGGCCCCAAGGATCGAACTCAGAGCCACTAGATAAACTGCACGCTGGTGATGAAAGAGTAGAGATTAGGTTTGAGGCTCCACGTCCACCAGATGATAATCTTACGGATCCATGCCTTCGTTCATGAAAGCGCAGTTTACAATGGTTGGTTTGTTCTGCTCCCATAGGTATAGATGGTCGAACCCCAGCTATTTGCACAGTTCTCAGTGTATCACTTTTCAAAGTCATTAATCAAACAAAACGTGTGGGTTTGTTTTGTTTTTTTCAATATTTCGATTCCTTTTCTTTTTTGTCTTATTGCTCTTTCACTTCCCCTCTTTGTGAGTTGTTATCTCTTTCATTTTATTTTTTCCTTTCTTTCCTCTTCTTCGTCCCTCTTTTTTCTCCGTCTTTATCTTCCTTTTTTTTTTCATTTTCCCCCTCTTTTTCTCTTCCCCCTCTACATCTTTACTTTTTTTTTCATATCTCCCAGAATCTAAATCTTTTCATCTTCCAGCCACTTTCACTTGACACAACTTCCCTTTTAGTCATATCCATTACTCCTCCCCGCTTTCCCAAATAAGAACTCGCCTTTCCTTTGTATCTCTCTTATTTCTCTTCCTTTCTTTCCTTCTTTTCAACTTCTTCTAATTCTTTACATCTTCTCTTTCCTTCTTTTTTTTACTTATCTCCTGCGGGTTTTCTATCTTTTAAAACAAATATTACCCTCAGTAATCCTATCCACATCAACGCCTTCTCTTCTTCCTTCCTTCCTTCTTTTTTTCCTTTCTTTTTCAGTTTCAGCCCAATCAGTAATTCTTCCTTCGACCTCTTTAGAATTTCTTTAAATATCTCGTTGCTCCAGACCATTTGAACGATTTAGAAATTAAATTACGATCTTGCGAATCGGCTGACTCCATTAGAACTTGGATAGATTGTACAGTGAATAAAATAAATGGACAAAAACACAAGGAAAAAATGGTTATAAAATGGGCCTAAAAGTACAAAGACCCAGTTCAAAACAAAAGAGTTCAATCTTTCAGTCTGGCGGACAAAAATGTAAGTAAATGTTGGCTCATGAATACTCACCCTTATATATATATATATATATATATATATATATATATATATATATATATATATATATATATATATATATATATATATATATATATATATATATATATATATATATATATATATATATATATATATATATATATATATATATATATATATATATATATATATATATATATATATATATATATATATATACATATATATATATATATATATATACATATATATATATATATATATATATATATGTGTGTGTGTGTGTGTGTGTGTATGTGTATGGTGTGTGTGTATATGTACGTATATATATATATATATATTTATATATATATATATATATGTATATATATATGTATGTATGTACGCACACACATACATATATACATATTTATACGTGTATGTATATAAAATTGTAAATTGCGTTATAGTATACAGAAACCCTCATTTGAACTGATCACCCATTATTTCTCGATGATTATATACCATTTAGCCCAGACAACGAAAATGAAATAAACAATAAGAAATAAGGGCTGCTGCAGGAATCTAACCTTTCAATATATATATATATATATATATATATATATATATATATATATATATATATATATATATATATATATATATATATGCGTATGTGTGTGTGTGTGTGTGAGAGAGAGAGAGAGAGAGAGAGAGCTTGATATCAATAATTTGGGGGATTTTAAAGAATCAAAGAGAAGTCCGTTTTGAAAACGAATACCGAGAGCTTCCTTACATGCAAAATGGATCAAGTTTGTCATTCCAAACGTTCAGAAATAATGGGAAAATAATGAGAAAATAAAAGGGTTTTATATAATGGAAGATAGATTTGTTCAAACATAACTTATTCTGTACTATTTCGATTGATATCTGAAAATTCCAGATATAGATATTTGTACACTTCATCACTGGTGTTTTCTGTCACCATTGGAACTTTTTGATTTATTTGTTTCTTGTTTCGTTCCTACCCTTCACTATTCTTTCGCCCCTTTTGAAGAATTATTGCTCAGTCTGGAAATGTTAAATCGCTGATCGAGCAGGTAAGAATGATAAAAGACTTATGCCTAACAATAGAAATTACAGCATCTTATCCGTCCAAACACTCATGGGAACGGACTGCGACATAAGATCGATTTAATGTTGGGATACCACGCGCAATCCTCGCAACTATTGTCGCAGGGGCATGGGAGAGCTAGTGTGGAGGCCTTATTCACAGCCCTCTGGTATATCAATACCACACCTTTTGCGGTAAAACCCTAATCAGTTCCGGCATTACGTAGTGTCTTATAGCAGTAAAACTTTAACAGGTCGCCTATATTCAAGAAGAGATGAATTTCTTTATCAAAAAAGGATTAGTTTAACCAACAAGATTTGCTCGTGTCTCTGAAAGGTTGCAACTCAAACACCTATAAGTAGGAAAGCATCAGTAATTTTTTTCTAATCAAAGCACCCCCCCCCTAAAAAAAAATCAGGTCTGGTAACCAACTCAATGGACACCGTCATGTGACCGACATCTTTCATGCTGTGTTATAGTGATCAATTAAATTTGGAAAAGGGATAATCAAAGAATATATTCATTATCTCGCCTTTTGTTGGATACTAATAAGTCTGAATTGCCCTATTCCCCAAAAGTAAACAATCATGAACACAGTCGCACACAAATTAAGAGGCCAATTCAACATGATTTACATTGTAAATTGAACCACCAACTAGACACCCATTTTGGGGAAGAATACGCAAAAAACAAGTTTTTCTTAGACATTATAAGGAGTAAACGTTTGAATTCTCAGCCCCCTAGCTCCATTGGTACAACGTTTACACGTGATGTGTACATACATATATAGCCAGCCAGCCAGCCATCCAGACAGACAGACCTACTTAAAAACTGAAGAAACCTATGTTGACAGTTTCAGTGACAGTTTTAGAGTGACAATTTTTTAGATTTGTCACGCAAATTGAACACCAGGAAGAAAAAAAAACATTTTTTCCTAATTCCCTTACGAAAATTCTAGTGAAACTTTTCCCCGAAAAACGACGAATGTTTCGAAGAACGAACTCAGTAGTTGTAAGGTTTACAGTTTGAGAATTCTTCGCCAGTTTTTTTTTCTCCCTAATACCATCGATTTTGTAGATATAAAGAGATTTATGGGCAGGAAATATTGCGTTGTTGATACCATTTGTATAGGGTTGCATAAAAACTACATTCCATTTCTAAAATTGAATGACTTTGAAATTTTGATTTATTTTGTTCCTTTCTACAGCTAGTTTGTTAGGAAATTCAGGAAGAAAAAACCTCGCTGGGCGGGGGGCAAAGAAAAAAGGTTTTACCAGACATAACAGGAAGTAAATTTTGAATCTTCAAGCCCTCTAGCTCCATTGTTGCGAAGTGATACATATTTTACATATAGTTACTGTGTATTTTACATATATTTCTATAGTGTACATAGCTGGCAAGCTGCCCAGACCATTTTGAAAAATTTGAGAGACCAAGATACTTCTGGTGACAGTTTGGGATGACGTTTTCTAAAAAGATCAGAAAGTGGGTGCCGCTATTTCGGCTGATCGTAGATTGGAGACGAAAGAGATTGAAAAGCTGGATAAGTTTTGGAAGATGAGGGAGACCAGATCTTATTCTCATAAACAAAGAAGAGCATTGTCCAGAAGGTGGATGTCTCTCTTTCAGCGAACCCCGGTTGAAATTGAAAGACTGAAAATATGGATCACGGATAGACACGTTTATCATCATCATCATCATCATCATCATCATCATCATCATCACCAGCAGAGTCTGTCGTTAAAAATAGTCATTCCCAAAGATCGGTTTGCTCTCTCTACATGGGCGTTACAGAGCAACTACTTTTTGTGCTTGTTTAGTTCTTCACGCCATCTTTTGCCGGAAATAGTTTCGTATACGATCTCTGGGGATCCATGTTGTTGACGTGACCAGTCCAATGCAATTTGAGTTTTCTAATGGTCATTATGATGTCTCAGGATCCTGCTTTTTTCTCTAATATTCTGTGTTGTCTTCCGATCTGTCCTTGTGATGTTGAGTATGATTCTCTTATGTGCACGTTGCATCGTTCTCAGTTTCAGGGTCAATGATTAGGTTCCATGTATCAGTTCTATAGTTGATTTTTCGGAGGACGCAATGGTCATAAACCCTTCTTTTCAAGATTAATGGGATCTTCTCGTTCTTGAAGATCGATCTAGCCCTACTGAAAAAACTTGCAAACTTAAAGTGATTCTTTGCTTGATTCATTTCTCTTTAATTGTATCCTTATTTAACCGGGAATCTTACTCAGCAATTGTTTCGATTCGAAGGTTGTAAAACAATGACATTCTTAGAGAAGTTTTTATTTTTAAAAAAATATATATTCTTGCCGACGAAGGTTTACCAGTCCTGGTTTCAGAGAGATTACGCAGAAGCCTGTCACGGTCTTTACAAACGTGTCAATGCCCTGATGACATTTCAAATATTAGCCACCTGAGCTGTTTCAAAAGTGTGACATTTTGTCTCTGGCTACAAAGAAGCGGAAGAAGAAGAAGAAGAAGCAAAAACATAGCGTTGAAGAACAGGGTAAAAATGGGGTGGCTAAGAAAAATTTCTCGGTGCGGGGTTGGAACGACTTTGAGCAGCTGCTACTCTTTAGCATAAATCGTACTTGGTTGATTCTAATTTTTTTTTTTTTCACCAACCCTCTCTTTCTTTCCACATTTACTTCTGTCTGTCTGTCTGTCTCTTTCTCTCTCCCTCTCCCTCCCCCTATGTCTATCTGCCTCTCTCTCCCCCCTCTCTCTCTCTTTCTCTCTCTCTTTCTCTCTCTCTCTCTCCCTCTCTCTCTCTCTCTCTATATATATATATATATATTAAACAGAAGGTATGGGCCCAGTTTTGCATTATAGTAACATTGTGAATTGAGCCCTTCACACCCTCTGAAATGTTTTAAAACATTTTTGTCTGTTTTTATTAAAAAAATTAAATTGATTCAATTTTCATTTTAGGAAGAATCTCCTTTACCTTTGACCCTTTGGAGGGGAAAATGTCTCCTTCAGCCCCAGAAGGTAGCAAAAGCCCCCACTTCAATTTTGACACCGTAAAAAGTCTCCATTCCCTTTCAACTCTTAACAGAGAGGAAAATGTCTCCCTTCACTTATAATCCCTTAAAGATGACATTACCTTTCACTGTGCACGATTTAAAGTGTAACATTTAAACATTGAATATGAAGATATGTATATGAGCGGAAATTAAGTTCAATTTTTGCATTATAGTTACATTGTAAGTCGAATCCTGTCTCTAAAACCCCTTAAAATATTTTGTGCAATGCTTTTTATGTTATCCCCGCTTCCCTGTGGTCCACGGAGTAGGTATGATGAATCTGATTCGGCTGCAACCATCTTCAGGTACTTTATTATAGGATAACAAGCAAACATAAATACAGACACCACTCACGTGAATTTAATAAGTTATTCCCTATCGGTGACAGGTTCGAATCCTGCAGCACTCCCATTTTCTTTAATTATCTATTTTATTTTTACGGGCTAAACTAAATGATATATTAACCGTGTAGTGACGGGAGATAATTTTAGATGAGTTTCCATATTATATAAAGCATTTTGTAATTTATTCTGTCAGACCGATAGGTTTATTTCTTTAGTATATATATATATATATATATATATATATATATATATATATATATATGTGTGTGTGTGTGTGTGTGTGTGTGTGTATATATATATGTGTGTGTGTGTGTGTGTGTGTGTGTAAAGTCTGTCCGAGGTACATTCAACCATTTAGTAGTACCGAATAAGTAGCCTTGATATCTCATTGGAACCTTAGTTTTGGTTAAAGAAATTGGGAACTCACACACACATATCAGGACATTCCTTTTATTTTTTCAAAACAGTCAGCAATTTCTTTTTGGGGTCACTATGAGCTGCCTAGTCACATATCTTTTATTTTGCTCAGGGTCTGAAATCTGTTTGTGAAAGGCTACAAGTCGTAGGAAACGAAATTCTGACTGCATGGGGACTGATAACTGACTCGATATTTTCCAAAAGAGATCTTCATGAGACGTAAAAAATGACTTGATTGGTCACCGTGGATGATACGAACGCAGAGTATACCAGTTCCCACAGTGGCTTCCCTCTGCCGACCGAATAACCTTTTAGGGGAGTGTCTGATTAGAGGCTAAGTTACATCAAGGTCATGCACCCAATTCTCACGAAATTCAGAATTCCTGCATATTTCCCTGAGAGACATCGAATATTCCTCGAACTTAATTAATTTCTGTTAACTCAGGAGTTAGTCTTACATGGACGATGCTCCGACCATGGAAGCTTTCATAGTTAGCCAGCGGATCCAACCGTATCAATTCGGCTGCCTATCTCTTCTGATTTCTTTGATGATTTTGTTTCGTCACTACCGAGTAGAAGAAGTAGTATCAAGCGCAATGGAAAGGGTTTCATGCGCCCAAGGCGAAACCTAAAATTTGCTCCGGGGTTTTATGCATCCTTGATCAGATCAGAAATATATACCACCAGTAGCTTGATTATCAGTTATCCTTTTTCTCTTGAAAGGTCAATACTGCGCCCCTCTAAAGTATGTACCCATGATGGCTGTCTAGTTTGGTCCAATAGGTAGCGTTGACCCAGGTGATAGTAGTAGTAGTAGTAGTAGTAGTTGTAGTAGTAGTCTTCAGTTTTTCTGAGATTCTGATATCAAGTAATTTCATTATTCCAAAAAATCTATTAATAATTTCAATCTGTTATCGTCGCGATTTCCAGCTGCGTCTCTGTGGAGTTGTTCGAACTTCTCATAACAGGCTTCAGCAGAAAGAAAGACTCCAGTTAGATTACTATGACGCTCAAAAAAAAGTGGGAAAATTATGGTTTTACCTGGGATCGAACTCCGATTATTGGCACCTTCGGGAAAGGCACAACAAAGTTAACTTTTAACACACACCACAAACGCATACTTACAGATAGGCACACATATCCAAAGACACAAATAAACGCACATACACATGCACTAGCACACATTTGTACAGAAAATTACGTACACATTCACACATACACTAAAACTCCTATACAGTCACACCCATTCAAATATACACACCTACACTCACATACAGATACAACACTCATGTGTATATGTTTTCGTCTAGATATTTTCTGTTTTTATCGAAGTGCAAGAACGTATCTATGATTGCATCCGTCTGTAAAAAGATAAATGAAATACACATAGGTATAAACACATTAATATGAGAACAGAAGTTAAAAAATTTTACATGTATATATATATATCATCAAAAATGACAGACAATTAGCATCTCTTCAATTTTTTACTAATCTTTTCTTATTTTCTTCTAAGTGAACAGATACTTGCTTTCCATGTATAGGAATATTTTCCAAAAGATAGATCTCTTTCGGTAGAGCGTAATGCAATTTTATGAGTCGAGCTGTATTGTTGAAGCAATCGACAAAAACAAACAGTAAACTGTAAACGCGATCCAAGAGCGAAATTAAATAGTAAAATATCATCAAAAAAGATCCAACTCTACCATAAAACTGAACTGTACGACTCCATTTATACACATTCCTCCTATATTACGCCGAAAGATTTCAATGAATTTCAGTTGCTGGTACACTTTAAGCCCATTAAAATGGATCAAAGCTCATTGTTGTTTTTTTCCAATTAGAACTGAGACTGGAGAGATCATGTTTACTCTGTGGTAGCACAAAGGCAACTGACTCTTCAACGACGAATTTATATATATATATATACATATATATATATATATATATATATATATGTGTGTGTGTGTGTGTGTGTGTATATATATATATATATATACGTATTATTATTAATATCAGTATTATTATTGTTATTATTATCATTATTATCATTATTATTATTATTGTCGTTGCTGTTGTTGTTGTTGTTGTTGTTGTTAAAAAAATAGAAGAATAATCCAAAAGAATATTCATGAATGCATTATATTATTTGAAACTCTATTTGAAGAAATGACCCCCCTCCAGGCCAAGTGACTCATTCTCCGGAAGAAAAGTGTCATGATGAAGGTTCAAATAATATGAGATGTTCGTATATATATATATATATATATATATATATATATATATATATATATTTATAGATAGATGGATAGATAGATAGAGATGGATAGATATAGATAGAGAAAGAGAATAATTATTTCCGAAAGAGTACTTTTTTATGCTTATCAAGCTTGAAGTTTAAACCAGGATGTCGAAATGAAAAGTACAATGAAGTATGAAACAGATTAGGTTCGGGCATATATCTCATATTTTCATTTATCTATATAGCTGTTTTCAGCACTGCTATTTTTTAACAGTTATAAATCTGACACACACACACACACACACACACACACACACACACACACATATATATATATATATATATATATATATATATATATATATATATATATATATATTGATCACAAAAATAGAGATATAACAATCGTGTTTATATGTATAAATCTCTCTCCAAAAAGTGCACGATACCATCAGTTCTTAAGGGAATTCTTTTTTCTTTTTGAAAATCTTCTTTAAGGGGAACAGTATATACAATCTGTAATGAATCATTGACAGATCCTTAATAATATATATATATATATATATATATATATATATATATATATATATATATATATATATATATATTATATATATGTATATATATATATATATATTTGCTAGAAAGGATTACAAGACAGGAAATTGTTCCGAGAATGATTTTCAGCAGCTGCTACCTAAGGATACAACTGCAGTCTTCAACTCTTTCTGTAGGTGTCCATATAAAATATGTATTCACTAATTAGTTCAAAGATTTTATTATGGAAGGCCAGAAGGAGCCAAATTTATGGAGTTTTTCATGGCATCGTATTTGGTGTTTATTAAGCCAGGCATATCAAGCATAAGGCAACTCTTTGTGAGACATTTCTTAGCAAGATAGTCTCGTATAAAAATGCTCTGGGTAATCCACGTTTGTGTCCCTAAAGTAGGCTGGATGGAACTTGAAATATTAAACAATATGCAATGGATCATGGATAGACAAATCCATGGGTTCCGCAGAAAATTGTCCCAGAAATAGATATTTTACCAAAAAAAAAAAATGTGTCAAAATTGTGAAAAATCCAATTTTATCGTCGGAATCTTTGTGGTATTAGTAAAGAAAAAATTGAGAAAATTAGAAATAAAAACTACTTGTGTACACTACACCCATTCTGTGAGCAATTTCTGTAGAAAGATGTATTGTGAATAAAAATTACGTATAATATGTGTTGAGAAATGCTCTCAAGTTTTCGCAAGTAGAATGCATAGGTTTCAAAATTTCATAAAAATCGAATATTCCTTGGATTTTGATAAAATCTTTGATACTTATATAATAACAGACGATTCTTTCTTCTAAATTTCCATTTGATATTTTCAGAAAAAAAATTCATATGATGAAATATATTAAATCATTTGATGTTTTCATTTTTAATTCATAATTGCTGTCAAGTAATGGGTTTAACAAACATAGTCTGATCAATGGAAAAATATCTTGTTTACCTTTTGGACGATACAGCTTCAGGGGATCGGCACCAAAACATTATTTATGAATTAAAAAACTGAAAAATAAAGCAAAATATTACACTTCTTCTTGGCAAGTTTTTACCTTCATTTGCTAACTTAAATTCATGGCTATCTTTTATAGAAAGAGAAAAATATCAACATTGAATTGTCTTTAGAGAATTTTTTTTATCATTTCGATGTATTCATATTTTTTATTTCTTATTTTGTTCCATCTTTTAACTTACGGTTGAAGATCAAAATTTATGTCATTTAAACGAAGCAGTCGTAGATTTTTTTGAATCTTCTAATTATTGCATCGAGTAATTTTTTTTTTATATATTTTGTTTTGTGTTTTTTTTTTCTCATTTTTTGATTGGACAATATTGTTTTATGGTTGGCTCAAACTAATCAAGTCGTACAAGTCAAATGACTCTTGGCCGTCACAAAGACTCTGTCGACCTCATTCCATCTTTCATTGCTTCAAACCCCATACATGTCGTCTGCTATTGACAACATGACCTACCAATCACTCGATCGATTTAATTTCTTTTTATGTGACACGTAACAAATTTTTTATTGCATCTCAGTTTACTAATGGAGGAATTATATATTTGATAATGACTGTGAGATAGGTCAAAAGAGTTGGATTGGAAAAAAGAACTTTTACTCGTTTTTTACATAAATGTGATCAAGACATTCGTTCTCGCGAAGAGAAGAAAAATACTTGAAAATGAAACGTCACTCTGTTGTGTCTAATGAAACTTATATATATATATATATATATATATATATATATATATATATGTGTGTGTGTGTGTGTGTGTGTGTGTGTGTGTGTTTATAATTATAAATTACGATACATTATATTGAAACACTTATTTGGAATGATTTCTATTTATTAAACTGTTAATACATCACTTGGCCTAGACAACGCCAATTAAGCTTGTGATAACGGGAAATTATCTAAAGATTTTTTTGAATTGTATAATATAATTTATAATCATTCTGTTAGATCATACGTCCATTTCTTAAAAATATATATACACTCACCTAACCCCAATCAAAGCTCTCCCGACTAACAAGCCAAGCGAGCAACAGATTCTTCTCACCCCTCTGTGTGTATATGTGTCGGTCTGTATCCAGGCGCTTCTGATCACATAATTGGGACTACAGTCTCAAAGATCTGCATGGATAGACCAATAGGCTCCATCTAATAATGATATAGCCCGAATATTGCACTTTAGATAATCTTAAATAAAAGATCGGCTTTTTAGATAATTTTAGATAATCTTTCAGCTAATAACATTTGGTACTTGTGTGGGATTCGTTGATTCACATTCAAGGTTCGAATTGATGTATGTATTTACACATACACACACACACACACACACATATATATATATATATATATATACATGCATACATATATACATATGCAAATATATATATGTGTGTATACGTATATACATATGTATATATACATATATATGTATATGTATGCATATAAATGTATATGCATACATGAATATATATATATATATATATATATATAAATATTTATGTGTGTATGTGTGTGTGCGTATTTGTGTATGTGTGTGTTGAAACATGTCTAAACCATCATTGAAAACAATTACGTATAAATTAACTTAGTTTCCATACACTTTCACCCCTGATTCTGTCTCACTTCGTAGAGTTCAAATTATATATATATATATATATATATATATATATATATATATATATATATATATATATATATATATATACACACACACACACACGTCCATTGCTGTCACTAATCCAGCTCATCAGTCCACAGCAACAATATGGACGTAAAATGAAATGTCCCATTTTATTGATTCATAACCAACTACAATTTTATCAATGTTGACGGTGTTAGATCTTTCTGTTTAAAATGAAGCTCTTTTTGCTTCTGAACATGTTCGAAATAATTCCATGTAAATAAACAAGTCCATAAGTACAACATACTCCATTTCTGTCTCTATTTTTAACAGTACAATTTTATCTAACCAACGTAATGAGCTTACATGCATTTTTCAATTAATAAATTCATTTGCTTTTTTAATAACCCCAAATGGAATCTCATTGGTCAATTTACTATCATTTCATAACATAGCAATGATGATTACGTCATAAAAATTTCTTAAGACTTCATGTCTGATCACACATTAGAATTGAATTGAGACGACACTAAAATTGAGACATTTGAATTATTAAAGTTAAAGAATCAAATACATAGCTTTACGCTCCCTGGTGCCGATCTATTCATTAACAACCCGTCATTTTGAAACCAGTATTTTCTTGTATATATATATATATATATATATATATATATATATATATATATATATATAGTAAAATAATTGATCTGATACACAAACATACTAATGTTTCCACCATAACATAAACGTGTTTACGTAGTGAATCTGTTATTCCACCATATTTAAAGTTCCACTCTAACTCAATGTTTTGCATCGATTACTCTGTGAAATGAACCCATCACATGTCGGATATTGAATTACTAATTTAAACTTCGATATATATATATATGTATATATAATTTCTGTTCAGAAGTCAAACCGTTCAATAATTTTCTTGAGAGGAACTTTTTAATGAGACAAAAGTCTTTTGATAGTAAATTGATTCAAACTGATTTCTGATTCTTTAAAGACTTTTCGTTCTCAAAAACAGATTTGAGATCGGTAGCAACAGGAAATCACTCCAAAGAAAATACAATTTCGATCGCAAATAAGATTAATTCGATAACTCTTCCCTCTCTCTTTCAAGAAACGAAAAGGGACAGGTCCTGTTAATGACAGAATAGAAACTGTCGCGTAGCCAATACATTTTGTGTTGAGGGTGATTAATTGTAAAAAAATTTGGAAAATGGGTTGATCCAAGAACAAGTTATTACTTTCGACTTTAGTTGGACAATGATCACTAAAAAATTCCAAATTTTAAAAATTACCAAAAAAAAAAGAAAAGACAAGTATGAATGTGGATGTGTAAGTGAGAGGTGTAAATTTGTGCGTGAGAAATCTATAAAAACAACATTTTTTAGAATTTCAGGAAAGCGGGTGGAGTTGAACGTAGCGCTGCGATTGACATTATGTTGATTTTATGCAAAACTGAACCTTTATTTTTCGATCAATATCTATCAATCTTTATCTATATTTCTATCTATCAATCTTTCAGTATATATATATATATATATATATATATATATATATATATATATATATATATTGTATCATCAACTGACAGCTGTTTCGTTGTATTACAACTCTTCTGTGTGGCTATAGACTATCCATTATCCCATCCAGTACCACGAGGCAGGATCGAAACCTTAAATATATCAAAAGCAAAGTAAAGGACAAATTCAGCATGAACATGCATTGCAAATTGAACCCCCCCCCTTACAATGTATGAGTGGGGTAATGATGAGGAGAAAATGTTCATGTTTCTGTCCACTAATTCCACTTCCGCAGCCTGTATGCGCTATTCATGCATTTCCAGCCAGTTGGGCCGACTTGGAAATTGGAGAAAAATACGTTGACAGTTTTAGTTGACTGTTTCTAACACAACTTCAAAACAAGTTGGAAAGTTCAGTTTTCCGTTTAACTTTATTGATTTTAATCGGTAAGTTGCTCAAAAATTGAATATATATTTCTAATGCCATTTCCGTTGGGTTGTTACAACTTTCTTATTTGATCTTCAAATCGATTGATTTCTCAAATGTTTTTCAGAGTTGTTCAGTTGTATATTTAGATCGATTAATCTGTTTATCGGATTTTAATGTTGTCCTTATCTTTCCTTGACATTGTAGAATATATATCAGATTATGTTAATTCGATCATTTATTCTGGTTTATTGGAACAATTTCTTTTTTTGTCAGGACGATGATCATTTTAAGTGATCTCAGTTTTTACAACTTTTTAAATTTGCTTTGACTCTCTAAACTTCATGGCCAGCAACAATATTGACGAGGTAGCGCATGGGACCTTCAGACCCTGAAACTATGGGAGGTGTTGGGTTTTGGGATGAAATACATCTTAAGACTCCATGGATAATCTAAAGAATAATCTTTAAAAATCTAAAAATAATCAAAAATTCTAAAAAATAATATACTTTTGAAATTGCTGGGTGAGTTCATAGTCGAGCCTAGCGACACCACCGGCATTGATCTGCATTTCATATTGGAAGTTCAGTCCGGAATCTCCCGTGATATCTATTGAGGCCACGATACAACTGAATCAAAAAGTTCTTTTTATAATGAATGTCCCGTTCAGAATATCTCACAAAAATTATATTTGTCCAAGTGATAATTAAAAACTAAATTGGTACTTCTAATGAAATTATATTCCAATATGTCTCACAAATTCTAGTTCAACCCTATGGTAATTGAAAATTTATTGTCACCTTTACTACATGTTTTTCAATATGGTTCAATACAGTCAGTCACCGGCTAGAGCAGTCGTTTTCAAACTTTATTATATGACAGCAAGGTACAAAACTGTTACACAGGTCCCCAACTGTAAGAATGAAATGAATTAGACAAAAAATTTCTTTAGTCAATGAAAGACACTCCAATATAGATATACATATTCATCACCCTCTTTTCCTTTGAGCTGTCGCTGAAACGATTCTGATCCCAGAATATATAGTGATGAAACCACTAAAGTGGTAAGCACAAGATGGAAGCAATACGCGTCCTGGGTCACTTCAAGGCTCAGTTTACATGTTAACGTATTTAGGAAAATGTCAGCGGCACACTGGGGAGATTTTGCAACACACTACTGTGCCGCAGCACGCAGGGTTGAGAACCACTGGGCTAGAGGATACCGGAGTCTAGTATCTTTGCACATTATTTGAAAGATGTTGCGAGGTTCCTCAGCACTACATTTCAACAATGATACAATGAACGAAATTTGCCGTAAACCAACTAATCTTCTGCCCTTCAGAATGATAGCGAAGAGGAAAATGGCGGACAGAACAGCAGAGAGGTAAATGAATAAAAAAAAAAAATAATGAGAAAACACTGAACGAGAAAACACGAGAATATAGAAAACAAAGGATATATTTTTCTTTCCCCATTATGCCATTTTTTACCCTTTTCGCTAAAGCCAATAGGGGGGTGGGCTCGAAACAGTCCATGCAAAGAGCGGTAAAAAAAAAATAAGTAGATAAAGGCGGGAAGAGAATAAAGATGGCGTCCGGAGGGGGAAAAGGCGAACGTTAAGGTTAAGAAGAGAAAGAAAACAAAAGAAAAAGGAGAAGAAAATAGCGGTGGACGGGGGAGTGGGGAAGAAAACAGTGGGTTAAAACAAATTATCCAATGGCTACATTCGGTCCTACCTAGTCCACGACTTACGAGGGATGCAGGTGTACGAACCGTATTTCTCAGTGAGGGCCCCCGGGCCGTAGGGAAGGGGGAAGAAGAGCGGCAGGGGAGGGATCATACAGTGAGTGAATGGCACAAGCAGTTCCTTCGCCTTAGCGATCTTTCTTCTATCTTTTTTCTTTTTTTTTTGTTCTTGTTTTTCTTCCAGTTTCGCCTTACCTTTGAGTTCTCACTCTCCTTACCTCCACAAACTGGAGAGTTCGCCCGAAGTACCGCTCCGAGCAGCAACAGAAGAATGATGGCTAAGCCAACTTACTACAGTCGTGGTGATTAGATGCGTGTGGGTGTGTGAAAGAGAAAGAAAAAAGAAGAGAAAGAAGAAAGTGATAGAGGAAGAGAGAGAGAGGGGAGAGATAAAGCGAGAGAGAGAGAAAGGGAGAGAGAGAGAGACAGGAAGAGACCTACATAGAGAGAAGCACACTGGCTACCAGGATGAACTGGGAGGGAAAATACTGATGTTGAGTGTAAGAACATTCATTATTTAATGTCCTGTATCTAGATTGATAGCTAGAATTACACACACGCACGTGCATGCTCTCTTTCTCTCTCTCTCTCTCTCTCTCTCTTTCTCTCCCTTTCTCTCACGCACACAGATACACATACGCTCAAAACGAGCTCACACACACATCCGTGCAAAATACACACATATTCAGGCAAGAACACGTCCACATATAAGAAAACAGAAACACACGTAAGGCAAATACATACAAAAACACACACACACACTAACCGAAGAGGCATATGCAAGTACACAATCACGCACATACAATACATTTAGACAAGCAAAGCACACACACTCATAAAACACATACACATGCACGTTGGATGCACTGGTACAAAGACCAAAAAACTTACACAACATATACACAAAACTCAGGTGCAAATCATACAAAGCACGTAAACAGATGTGTATACACACGGACATACTCAAAGAGAGATACACGCTTAACATACAATGCACAAAACACAGACACATACAATTCACTCAGGGCCATACCCGATGTATGCATGTAAACGCATAACCAGGCCCCAACCATACACGCCAAAAAAAAAAACCCGGTATTAACAGCACACATGTCTAAAACATGAACATGCATACAGAGCATATATAGATATGTAATAAATAATCATGAGAAACATACGTATACACGTAAAGTGCACACATGCATATACATACACATCTCGAAATACCTGCATACAAAAAAGCTATAAACATTCCTAAGTCATTTACATACGCGCAGAGAAGTACACAAATGTGTACCAACAAAAGGTTTGTACAGATACAAACACGGGAATCTGTAGTTAACATAAGTTAATGATTGTGTATTCGTTAACGAGCATCTTTTGCAGAACAATCTAAGAGTTTAGAGCAGGATTTCTCAAATTTTCGCTCTCACGAAATCCCTGTGACTGAGCAAAAATAATATGGAACCTGATATATGTATACATATATATATATATACATATATATATACATATATACATATATATATATATATATATATATGTATATAGTTAGTTAGTTAGTTATTTCTATAAAGTTAGTTGTAATTCTACATTAAGCATTGTTTTCTTCAATGGAAACCAACACTGAATTTCGGTACAACAGAAGCATTTTGATTTTTGCATCAATACCACATAATGTTTCATTTAAAATTGGGAACGATTTATTCTTCAAAAATGAACATAGTCCCAATCGGTTATTCCATGGTGTATGCTTTGACAAGGTTTTATTGAAATTCATCGAGAACTTTCAGAGATAGTCTATGGTGTAGTCCTTAAGCCACGATGCAGGAGAGGGAAAATGTCTGGATCAGCCCCCAAATCAATTTTCCATACCCATAATCTACCCATCTTCGAAAATTCATTGAAATTCATTGGAAAATCTCGGAAATATTGTGCAATGTACACATTGACGTACGGTGCAGGGGAGGAAAAGTTCGTTGATTCAGCTAAAGATTCAGTCACTACTTTCGTATCGCCTCGCTAACCCTTTGAATGAGGGACAGACAAATGCAACAGAATATATTTATCTTTCATTAATTTTTCTATCTTTTACATGAAAGGTAAAAAGAAATAATTAAACAAAAAGGAAGGGCCTTGCCATGGCTAGAATTCTAGCCAAGGTGTCACGTCCATGACGTGAACGCCTAACCACTTGATGAACAAGTACTGTGAAATAAGCATCCTTTATTTCCTTTCTAGAGACCAGAAAAAAGTATTCTTTTCGTGGTGTTTGGGTAATTAGCCACGATCTAGGGTGAGGAAATATCCTTTGACCTGCTTCAAAATTGGACCACATCTTCCGTATTTCATTGCCCAACCTTCTACAAAATTTTTTTTAACTTCATGAAGAAATTTTGGATATAATTTATGAACAAATTGAAAGGTGGAAAGACGGGAAAATGATACGGGTGAATACACATACCTCTTTCAACTTCATTGGTGAGGATAATGAGACATACTCTCTGAGATGCATGAGCATATTTACACAACAGCACTTACACTACCCCAAGACATACAAGAAAATGCACAAACCCTCACATCCAATGTATTCACGCATAGGAACAGAATCACAGACTTGTGCACATAACTCATCATCTCATGCAAAGGTTAGTCAAAATAAAGGAAACACCTGCTGAATCCCCTTGCTGTATTCCAAAGCTCAGCGACAGAGACTGTTGAACACTACAGCACACATTGTAGAAGAATCATAGAACCACAGCTCCAAAGATGACTGTAGAGCTTAATCGCCCTCTAACGAACCCTGTTTCAACCATGACTGTCCGTTGACATCTTCATGGAGTTCGATATACGGACTGCAATTATCTAACTTTTTTTTCTTTTCGCTTATCAACTTACAACATCGTAAAAAAATGTGTCGTGATGACCATCAGAATTGGACAATGGACGATTGGAAGAATTTTATATACTCGAGTTCGCGTCTGGAGGCAGAAAAGAGAAGCTAATGATCCTGTTTCTCTCAAACAGATAAGCATGAATTTGGATCTATGATGATCTTGGCAATATGATGGAATTGTTCCGGTTATCAAGGGCACGGTGAAATCCCAATAATGTCCGACCAGTTGCATCCCAAACATCCTCTCTCAAAGGTGGCACCGTCTTTCAGGCCAATGATGCACCCATTCACTCCGCATCAGTCATTAAAACTGGTTTGAAATGCAAGAAAGTGAACCTCATTTTGGATCGCTCTCCGCAAATTAAATTTCAAGATAATTGGGCATTTGAGGTTTCAATTAGAGCTGTAACTGATGGACCTGCACCAGCGACTCTGGAGGAGTTGGAGCAAGAACGGCTCAGAAATCCTCAAGATGCTGAGCACAGTACATCCGGGAAAAGACAAGAGTTAGAGACATCATGTAATCCATAAAAAATCTCAAATGGCGGTGGGCTGGCCATGTTGCAAGAATGGCAGACAATCAATGGACATCACGACTCACAACATGGATTCCCCGAGACCACATGCGCAACCGAGGCCGGCAAAATGTTAGATGGAGAGACGAGCTAGACAAGTTCAGGAAGTACTGGCTCCGTGACGCCCATGATAGAAAAGTGTGGCAAATCCCGGGGAAGGTCTATGTCCAACGACGGACGCTAAAAGACTGATGATGATAATGATTGATGCTAAATGTGGGCCAGCTTCATAATAAAAACAAAAACTGGTAATCAAAATAGTGTTTCCATTATTTTGTCAAATCTCTCTTGTGTATAAGCATTATAAGACCACGTAAATACAGCCTTGGAGGTAGATATTTCAACACACACACACTCTACCTGCGAAAGCGCATGGACAGACACATATTCATAAACAATGTCCAAGCATGTATGTATAAACATATACACTAGAGGAAAGACAATCACCAACGAGCGCACGTCTTATAAGCATACGAAATCAAGCAATCTCACCGACGGTGAATATAGAACTAGTATCATTGTAAGTGATTAACTGATCAAGTTAATTGTGATCATTTAACTGCAGGCACTTGTTTGATTGTGACTAAGATTGATGCAGTCTGGCACAGGAGCCCCTGTATGAAGCTGACGATTGCAAAAGTGATTAATGGAGGTTTGCTGACTATCAGCGTTCAGAAAGCGCACGTACTCACATTTGACACGATTAGTCTGTTACAAGCTTATCAGCTATTGGTTTTAGAGAAGGGAAACTGAAGCTCACAGTTGAATAGAGACTTGAATTGGCACTGTTTGCTTGTTACAAGTTCATCAATACTTAACTTCATAGGAGAAAGGCTGAATCCAACAGTTGAATGAAGAATTGTATTGGCTCTCTCTCTCTCTCTCTGTTACAAGCTTATCAGTCATCGGTTTTAAAGAAGAAAAAATGAATCTCTCAGTTGAATAGAGATTGTGTTGACACTGTCCACTTGTTACGAGTTTATCAATACTTAACTTCATAGAAGAAAGGCTGAATCCCACAGTTAAATAGAGCATTGTATTGACTCTTTCTATTACAAGCTTACCAGCTGTCGATTTTAAAGATTAAAAAATGGATCTCACAGTTGAATAGAGATTGTATTGATACTGTTCGCTTGTTACAAGTTTATCAATACTTACCTTCATAGAAGGAAGGCTGAATCCCACAGTTGAATAGAAAATTGTATTCACTCTTTCTATTACAAGCTTATCAGCCGTCGATTTTAAATATGAAAAAACGGATTTCACAGTTTAATAGAGACTTGTGTTGATGCTGTTTGCTTGTTACAAGTTTATCAATACTTACCTTCATAGAAGAAAGGCTGAATACCACAGTTGAATAAAGAATTGTATTGACTCTTTCTATTACAAGCTTATCAGCTATTCGTTTTAAAGAAGGAAAACTGAATCTCACTGTTGAATAGAGATTCGTGTTGATACTGTTTGCTTGTTACAAGTTTATCAATACTTACCTTCATAGAAGAAAGGCTGAATCCCAGTGTTGAATAGAAAATTGTATTGACTCTCTCTGTAACATGCTTATCAGCTGTCGATTTTAAAAGAGAAAAACTGAATCTCACCGTTGAATAGAGACTTGTATTGACACTGTTCGCTTGTTACAAGTTTATCTATAAAGGCTGAATTCCACGGTTGAGTAAAGAATTGTATTGACTCTCTCTGTTACAAGCTTATCAATTAGTGGCTCTATAGAATCGATGATGAATCTCAGTTAGACTGAAACTTGTATTGACACTGTCAGTTACAACTTTATCAGTCCTTGCAACTTAAGAAGGGAGGCTGAATCTCACAGTTGATCAGAGATTCACTTTTGCACTGTGCTCTTACTAGCTTATCAGTCTTTGGCTCATTAGGAGACACGCTGTCTATCAGTTGAATAGAGACCTGTATTGACTGTCACTGTTATAGCCTAATTAGTCCTTGTCTCTATAGAAGAGAGGTTGAACCTCACAGTTGGATAGAGACGTATTGACGGTGTCAGTTACAAGTTTATCAAGTCCTTGTCTCTGTAGTAGAGAGGTTGAATCCCACAGTTGAATAGAGACGTATTGACGTTGTCAGTTACGAGCTTATCAATCTTTGGCTCATTAGAAGACACGCTGTCTAACAGTTGAGACCTGTATTGACTGTCACTGTTATAGCCTAATTAGTCCTTGTCTCTATAGAAGAAAGGTTGAACCTCACAGTTGGATAGAGACGTATTGACGGTGTCAGTTACAAGTTTATCAAGTCCTTGTCTCAATAGAAGAGAAGTTGAACCTCACAGTTGAATAGAGACGTATTGACGGTGTCAGTTACAAGCTTATCAATCTTGGGCTCTAAAGAAGGGAAAATGTATCTCATAGCTGAAAAGATTTATATTGATTTTCTCTGTTACAAGCTTATCAATTCATGGCTATATAGATTAGAGGCTGAATCTTAGTCGAATCGAGATTTATATTGACTCTGTCTGTAACAAGTTTATCAATTTTTTTGGTCTATGAAAAGAAACTGAGATTCAAAGTTGAACATAGATTTGTAGTTGAAAAGAATATATTGTATTTTGCTTTTGAATATGTGATAATCGAGAATCCAGACTCCCGGAGATGGGAGAGTGTGAAACAGTAATTTGATTATGCTCTTACAGATTTCTGGATATTGTTAGGAGACTTCCAGTCAGTATTCTGCCAACTCAAATTTTCGAAATAAATGTGTCAAAATGCACTCTCCAGATACCTGCAAAATTTATGAGAAGACAATGCTGGAAAAAAAGCGAAATTAAATAGAAAGATGAAGACGAACGATTTCGAAGTAAGCGGTCGCTTTGTCGCTCAGGGCGAACGTCGATGCAATTGAAAATATTTCAAAATCTCGTTTTTTTTGGGGGGGGGGAGTTCTTAATTTATCAGCAGTCGGAAACACCGGTAAATTATATCTGAACACAAAATTTCTGTTTTAAAGAAATTAATTAAATTTAAACATTAAGCAAAAGTTTGACAAATTGCAACCTCAGAATATTTCCTAAGAAAACAATTTCGGGTTGTGACTGCAACCCCTAGGTTGAGAACCGCTCGGCTACATGATTGCCGTTACTTTGAAAACACATTTGAATACGCCTTTCTACCTCATGGAGAATTTGTGTTAACACATCTGGTGTTTTGCGCATAATTGCATTTTGAAGACATTCCTTCGGGTGATAAATGCTCCGTATTTTTCTTGGTACAAATTGGCCTTCAAGAGCCAATTCACCAAATTCCATACATTTATCCAGGTCGTTTTCACTCAGATACTACACCCCCACTTTTTTTGTATTCATCCTTTTTTTTTTGTGAATTTGGTGAGCCGAGTTCAAGCCCCGACCGTGGCGAAGTGCGTTCACTTTTCACTATTGCCCTTTGAAAGGGAAGAATCCATTTCTTCTATGGGTAAAAATGTGTAAAAAAGAGAATTTTGCGAAGCCGCCTCATGTGTTTGTTGTCTTTTTTCAACGAATCGCAGAACCCGAAGAAATTCAAAGTCTAGCCAGGGATAGACGACCTTGGGAAGAAATTGCGATATGTGATGTCCAGACAGGGACAGCTGGTGTCGTAGCCAGCGTAGGGGTAACTTATTCACTACAGCCCCACGAATTGCCCGTCCAACCTACCAGCCGATTGGGCCACAGATTCTTCTCCCTTTGCTCATCTCTCTCTCTCTCTCTCTCTCTCTCTCTCTCTCTCTCTCTCTCTCTCTCTCTCTCTCTCTCTCTCTCTCTCTCTCTCTCTCTCCAGGCTCTCCTAGTGAAATTTTTGAGGCTACAACAGAAAGTTACGCGGGTACATCATCATTATCATCATCACCTTTCAACGTCCGTCGTTGGACATAGACCTTCCCCAGGATTTGCCATACTTCTCTATCATGGGCGTCGCAGAGCCAGTACTTTCTGAATTTGTCTAGCTCGTCTCTCCATTCAATATTCTGGTGGCTTCGGTTCCGCATGTGATCTCGGGGGATCCATGCCGTGAGTAGTGATTTCCATCGGTCATCCGCTATTCTTGCAACATAGCCAGCCCACTGCCATTTGAGCTTTTTGATGGATCCTATGATGCCCCTGACTCTTTTTTGTCCTGGATGTACTGTGCCGTCTTGTGGTCTCTCCATGTGAGGCCCAACATAATTCTTTCTTGTGCACGTTGCATATTTCTCAATCACTGCGCACCATCTAAAAAGTTTGGGGGGATTTTTTTTTAATATTTTTCCAAAAACTTTTTCTTATAGGGTCATTTTGAGCTAACAATGCTCAAATCTTTCTCTGGTATGTTTCCTGATAATTTTAGATAGAATATCATTTGTAGATAGTCTTCAGTAATTTTTTAGATAACTAATTTTGTCTAATGCGTGGACTACAATAATACATTCATGCAAATAACATATTCATTCTGTATTATGCAATTCGCGTGTATCTGTCTGTCTAGGTTCGTCTGTTATCGTGAGTCTAAAAACGAGCACGATGTTTGATCTGCTTGTAAGAGTTTCAGCAGCTGACTACTGAGTTATCATTTTATCAAACTCGGAGGCTGAACTTGACTTAGTTTTTCTATCATAATAAGGACAAGAACAATCCTCACCTAATCTATGAATTTACTCCGAATTATTTGTCTCCCCCGTCAGTTTGAACTGGACTTATATATAAAATCGGCATTTGCCAACTGTGATTTGAAATTACGATTAAGTGATCGGCAGGTGGCCTTTTTACCGACTGAGCCAAACTGACAAGTCTTGTATATCCTTCTTACAAATATGCAATTAATTCCAAATAATACAGTTATACTATATTTTTTAAATATCTTTTATTCATTGCAAATGCAATAGGGTGGTTGTTGTGATCATCTTCAATCGTAAAAGAACAGTGGAGTTCGACCCTGCAGCAGAGAGAGACATTTTCAAACGCTGTCAGCACCACGCCCGTTGATGAAAATTGGATGATGGACAGAGATAACTTTAAAGGAGAGATGAAATTTTGAATAGCATTTTGGCATGTTTCGATGCATTTCGACGGATACCAGCAATCTTTTTCAGAGAAAATGTTTTGCTGTTCGCAAGCTTAAAATCAAAAGGACTATAAAAAAACTACTTCAACCCTGCTCCACGCATATCAACATACAACAATTAAATACTCAACACAACCTCTCTATTCTAAAAAAAGAAAAAAATAGTTAACCTTTCCTGAGAACTGGTCATTTTCATCCCTCCTTTCCTTGCACTGCCCCCATCTTATCTGTGCCTAGCACCAACAGATACAGAAAAGAAACACTCTCTGACCAATCTTCTCAAAGGCCTTTCTTCTTTCTGACCAAGCTTGACTCTCACCTACACAGATAGACACAACTTCCCTCCCGCTCCTACTTAAACCACAAATAACACAGAAATATCCCTATTGTCAATTTTTAACATGAAAACAGCAAAGCATTCTCTCTTCACTACTGCAAGTTTTCTCGGAAAAAGATGAATATCACCAGTCGAAACGCATCAAAACATGCCCACATGAAAAAAAATGTAACACCTGTCCGGGATGAGTGATACACTAACCATGTTATGACGGAAGATCATTCCAAATAAGTTTCTTTACTATTTTAAGCAATTTATAATCATTCTATCGGATTGCAATTATCCTTTTCTTGATACATAACTGTTGTGTTGAAATGAATCAGTGAAAACAGTTATTTTGGCATTTGCATAACCGGCAGCTGTTTAGATCAATGGTAAGAGCCATACTATGTTGAAGCTATTACCCTATCAGTCAAAAGTTTGATTCCTTAAACAGCCCAATTTTTTCTGATTGTTTATTCTATTTACGCTCTCTTGGGCGAGTGATACATTGATTGTATGATGGCAGAAGATGGTTTCAAATTAGAGTTTATATATATATATATATATATATATATATATATATATATATATATATATATATATATATATATACGTATACGTATACATATACATACATATATACACATAATTTTTTCTGATTGTTTATTCTATTTACGCTCTCTAGGGCGAGTGATACATTGATTGTATGATGGCAGAAGATGATTTCAAATTAAAGTTCATATATATATATATATGTATATAATTTTTACATGTTCCATTCTGCAATCATCTAGACAAGCTCTAGTATCCAAGCAGTGACACTATGATTAGGCATAGACCAAAAATAGTATAGCTTTTGGCTGGCAGGAAGCAGGTTGTATTTTAATGTTAATTTTCGGGAAAAACTGAATGCTCTTGATACTTGTAAAAATGTGTATACTTTAGATTTTTTATCAGTTATTATAAGAGAGCATTTTTAAACATAAGTAATTATTACTTCGTTTTGAATGAAACCTACCAGTTTTTTTTTCATTTCTTATCCTGGATATCATTCGATAAATCCCCTAGCGTGCGCATGCGCGTGTGAATGTCCATCGAGATAACTCAGCAATTGGCCATTGTACGAAGTTGATATTCACCAGATATGTAAGTCCTTGCATTAGACACTACTCTGTCAAGTATGGAGTCGTTTGGGTTTACGATTCTCGATATGAGGGTGTGCTAGAAAAAAACATTGCAAAAAACACATGCACACGATTCGAAAGGGTAAAATATATTTTCCTGGATATATACCTAACCAGCGTTCAGGGGTGTGGTTTGGTAGATTCAGAGTGTTTAAGAGAGAGAGACAGAGAGAGAGAGAGAGTAAAGAAGAGTGTGAAAGTAAGAGAGTGGAAGAGAGAAAGAGAGTTGGAGAGGGAATGATAAAAGAGAGAGAGTGAGAGACAGGATTTTCCCTATCGATGCTTTTTTTGTAGAACGAGATTAAACAGCAATTTTAAAACAAATCTGTTTTGATTGTAGTAACTATTAACAGAGATATTACTGTTTTGATGGTTGCCAACAACGACATTATTCTGAACATGCACCTTTTGAACGGGCATACCCTAGTGTTGAAATAATTACCAAAAAGAAAAAGCATCTTGCACTGCTACCTCTCTTTTAAAGCACTTTCTTTTTCCTTTTTTAGGGGTTGACTATTGTGCAGACGAATAAAACTACTGGATGATGTGCGTTTTTATAGCTGTGTGCCCAAGGCTTATGACGAAGCCGATTGGCTGGGCAGCTCTTCGCTATGATTACAGTTTTCACTTCGAGGCTAATATGACGTAGTCAGAGGAGATGACGTCACACCGACCTATTGTTTAACGTGTTCCAATTCGCCCCGGGAAGAATGACTTCATTTCATCGCTCAAATAAAGAAAGAAAGAACAACAAAAAAGACGGCAGAAGTGTTGCGCTGACAAAGACGATTGTTCCCACTGATATCGTAAACATACCACGCTCAAGTACGTTTTTTCTTCTTTCGAATCTCAGGCTGATAGTGGATAGAGTCTTTGCATATAACCCAAACCTGCCACACGGTGTCTCCCTGGGAAATATCCAACCATTTAACACTGGCGGGGGAAAAACGCCTACTTAGAGTGATGATGTCTTAGTTCCTTTCAAATTTATCCCCTTGTGACCTAACATGCTAATTCCAGAATTCCTTCCATTCTTCAAATGTGTGCAAAGTCCTCTTTTGGTATAGCCATCACAGGCTTTGTGACGCTCTCCTCCATCTTGCCCACGTTCACTTCTTCAAATGTTTGCAAAGTTCTCTTTTGGTGTAGCCACCATAGGCTTTGTGACACTCTCCTTCATCTCGCCCACGTTCACTTCTTCAAATATTTGCAAAGTCCTCCTTTGGGATAGCTATCACAGGCTTTGTGACGTTCTCCTTAATCTCGCCCACATTCACTTCTTTTTCATGGTCAATGAAAGCTACTGTACGAATTGTCGAATTTTAGTACTTGCAGATTGATGGATTAGGAGAAAAATTAAAATAAACAAGCTTGGTTGCCCTAAAGCCAACTTCTTGCTTCATCAAAATCTAATAGGTTAACAAAACAGATTTTCATTTCTCCGTACAGTGTTATTCCAAAACTATATGTTCTATTTCAACTCCTTTCTTGGTTAGAAATTCAATATTTGATAGAAAAAAAAAAAGATATTTAAAATGAAATACTTTTTTAACGCTGAAAGAAACAAAATACTACGATGAACACAATTAGAAAATAAATCATAATGATAGATGATTTTTTTCTTGAATTTATCAGTTATCTCATCTAAGAATAGATAAGCAAGAATTAATTTGTAATTTTTGGTTTTATGAAATAAAATCAATTCAATTCATCGTATCGAATGAATCTGACACTGCTATTTTAGTTATTGCTTGATTTGTCATCAGTTTTTTTTTTTCGTCGTGCTTTTATGTGTATGACTCATCTCTTTTTGGTGAGGTCAGATTGTTATGATGCGAAAACAAAGTCAACTTGAGAGATCTGCAAACCCTTTTTAACATTAAGAAAAAAGGAAAAGATCATTGTAAGCATCTGGAGAGGGTATAAGACAATGTTATATTTGTAAAACCAAATTCGTCCGTGGCACTGATTCTTATCTCCATTGAAATTATTGCTTATTGTAAAAGTGGGTTTTTACAAGGACAGTGTACTATCACGACACACCAGATGGATTGACTTGCAGTGCAAAAAAGCTGTAACTGCCTTGCTTTTCAACAATAGCTGGGAGAGACAAATGGATCCCTACCTTTCCCAAGGACATCAATGGTGAGTGAACGTAAATGGTAAAAGCTGGAGTTTGAAGTCATTTTTCCAAATCATTTCTCACAGTTGTTAAGCATTACAACAGCCACGCCCCTCAAACAACATCCTTTAAAAAACATACCTATATCAATAGAGAAAAATACAACTAAAAGCTTTATTCATGAATTTTGTACATTGACTCTTCTATTGATATTTGATTTAATGGACATAAGTCCTAATGGATGTTGAATGAGATAGGAAGACTGTGTTGCACCAAAGTTTGAAGAAGTGAGGATCTAAATGTCTGAGAAATTTTGATTCTTCATAGAGCTTTGACATCGTCTTCGGCTACCAGTGCGTAACACTCAACTATCTCAGCCACAAGGCAGACAAGAAAACATCTTATATTAGCAGTCTGCTTTGTGTAAGGGGGTCACTTATTCTTCCAAAATTCAGTTATGCTTTGGTATTTTTGTAATTGGTAGATTGGTAGAAATTACAGTACAGTTCAGTAATCTATCTATCTATCCATCGATCGATCGATCTTATTTCAATCGCCCTGAGTCTATTTATATCTCTCAACCTGTAAATATTTCTCAGTCTGTTTATTTCTATCTATTTATCTATCTACCCCTGTCCGATCAGATTTATGTTCGTATCTATCCATCTATCTATCTATCTATCTATCTATCTATCTATCTATATATATATATATATATATATATATATATATATATATATATATATATATATATATCAGTCTATCCCTACCGGTCTACCTATATTTCTCAATCCTTACATATAAATCCGTCTGTTCATATTTATCGATCTATCTATCAATCCATCTAAGTTCGTCATATCATCTATCTATCTATCTATCTATCTCAGTCGGTTCATACATATCTAGCTATCTATCTATCTTTTTTGTTTATCAGTGTTCAGGATTATCTATCTATCCATCCATAAATCTATATCATTCTATCGGTCAGTTCATATATATATATATATATATATATATATATATATATATATATATATATATATCAACTGACCAATAGAATGTATATATATCATTTTGTCAGTTACCTACAATCTAAGCCCAACACAAACAAACACGAACACATGCACATACACAACACACACACACACACACACACACACATACACATATATATACATATATAGATATAAGCTAGTCTGTTGATCTTCGTATCTAGGTAAATATTATCTAGATGTAGAAAGTGTACGTGTGCGTATGCGTAAATGCGTGTACTCCAAACTAATTATCCTAATGTAAGTAATTGTCGAATAAAGTGCAAATCTTCGGAGACTGACATCACTTTCCCTATCTGTACATTAGATTAAGGTTTTCCACCCGGGTTCGATCCCAAGGTAGGGGTTTTGTGGGGAGTTTCCCGCCGGCGTTGACGATCAAAGTGGAATGCTGCCCTAGGCTGTCGAAGGCAGGAAGAGAATGGTTATCTTTCCTCTGGGATATGTGGCCAATGATAGGGAATCAGATTCAACTGGAGGGACAGTGGCACAGCTGACATGCTGGGAAGACATTAAACGACCGCAGAGGCGACAAAAAGACAGGCTAGAAGGATAGAATAAGGGGAACGTGGAGAAAGAAAGGAAGGAAGGAAGGAAGAAAGGAAGGAAGAAAGAAAGAAAGAAAGGAAGGAAGGAAGAATTCGAGAAGGGAATGAGATATCAATCAATGGAAGAGAAAAGAAGATAGTGATGAAAAAAAAGAGAGGAAAATAAAAATGAAATAAGGAAAGTGAAGATAAAGAGAGAAAGAGGAAGAAAAATAGCAAATGAAAGAGAGCAAAAGAGGGAATGAAAGAAAGGAAGAAAGAAAGAAAGTGAGAATTCGAGAAAGGAAAGAGATATCAAGTGATGGAAGAAAAAAAAGAAAGAGAGGAAAAACAAAGAGAAATATTTAAAGAGGAGTAAAGATAAAGAAAGAAAGAGAAAGAAAAAATAACAAATGAAAGAGAACAAACGAGAGAAAGAAATATAGAAAGAGAGAATAACAAACGGAAAAATAAGAGAACAGATCTGGTTAGTCACTCAACAGAAACTGTCATCTGGCAAATGTCCCTGGCAGCATGCCGTATTGGGAATGATAATTAATTTTTTGAGAGCATGTTGATTAATAAATATTTTACTCCACTCGCCTTTTCAAGGCTCGGAAAGATTTTTGATTTCCGAATAACAGGCGGACACAAACTAAGGGATCAATTCAGCATAGACAAACACTGCAAATTGTATGGGCTGAAAAATGCGAAAATGAGTAAATGTTTCAGCCCACTAGCTCCATTGATGCAGTCCATCCAGACTATACAAGTGATACATACGTAACCAGACAACGAGCCAGACCAACTATGCAATTTGGAGCAATCTATCTTGACAGTTTTCGTTGACGGCTTCTAAGAACAAAATAGAAAAGATAGGAAGGAAGAAAAGAGAGAAAAAAACTGAAAACAAAGAAAATACGACAACACGGATGGGATAAAAATTACAAAATAACTAAAGACAGAAGGAAAAAAAGAAAAAAAAAGGAAAAAAGAGAGAAAGTCAAAACAAAAAAAAAAATACCTAAAAAGAAAAGAATGAAATATTGCAAGGAAAAAAAAGCTAGAATGAAATTTTGATGGAAAATTGAAATGGGAAGAAGAAAAATACATGAAGTAAGATAGATAGATAGATAAATGGATAGATAGGTTGGTAGATAGATAGATAGATAGATAGATAGATAGATAGATAGATAGATAGATATGAAGAGACTAAGATAGATAAATACATAGATATTACAAGACTGAGATAGATAGATAGATAGATAGATAGATTGATAGAAAGACAGAAACAAACTGAGATAGTTGAATAGATAGATAGATAGATAGATAGATATGAATAGACACAGATCGATTGAAATGAGATAGATTGATAGATAGATAGATAGAAAGATAGATAGATAGATAGATAGATATCCAGGCCTTGCATAAGTTGATCACTGTAGTCCGTGCATGTACTAGAACTAATTATATAGATCTTTTATCTGAAATTATCCTAAATAATTTTTTTTCAAAAACTATCACTAGATGTAGGAACTGATGGTCACAAAATGACCATCGAGACACCAGAGAGTACTCTTTGGGGAAAAAAGGTTCCAGATGAAGCTTAGTGGTTTACTCATGCAAATTTTCAAGGTTTTATCCCCCAAATGTGACCAGGATTGCCTGATAACATACACGCAAAGACAGACAACAACATACACACAGACACCCGAAGATAAAATCTGCAACCTGCGTGGCTGCAGCAACAGTGATTAGGTAGATAGATATGAGTCAGTGAGCATGCGCTCTAGACCAGTTTGAAAGAATTTTAATTTAGAGAGTCCTGCTGTGGATCGTTGTTCGTCAATAGATAGATAAATAGATACGTACATTGATAATGAATACGTAGCAATAACTATGATGCCAACAGAAAGAAAAAGTAAATACAACACTGCAGAATTTGCTAATGCAAAATGGATGACACAAAGATGGCGGACAAAGTGAGCAAGTCATTTTTGTCGTCATTTCTTGGGCGCTGCCTCGCAGGGACCCGGTAGCTACGAGCATCAAAATGAAAACTGAAGAGACGATTTCTAAATTTGTCGTGCAATTTGCTCGGGAAGTTTTCGGCAGCAATCCGAACGAGTGTGTACAAAGACATTACTATCCAGGGTATATAAGTTCCAGGACCCTTCCATCCTCAGAGAGCGAAATCTGTACATGGTATATAAAGCGAGTTGCTGAATTTCTTTACGTCGAAATTGGAGCTAAAAATTGCTAGAAACATCTACACTCACTAGAATCTAGTTGTAAAATCGGAAAATAGGTTCACAGGAAACCCCAGGATTTTTCTTTGCCGCTTTTTTCCCCCTAATCTTTGGAGTGTCTGTTTTATGATTCTGTCGTTTCCCAAGCTGAAATAACATCGCATAGGGTTCTGTTTCAATAATGCATGTCACCGAGTACAGTTCTGAACCCAGCACTGAAAAGATAGAAATTTGAATATCCTTTAAAGCAAAAAACGTACAGAAATAAACAAACTCATTTTTCTTATAGCTCTGATCAAAGGAAATCGTTATTATTAATTTTCAAACTCATGTTGTCTCTGTTTCAGAACTAAAATAGCAAATAGGCAACCAGCCAGACCATCTGAACACATATAGAAAATAATAGGTGATGCTGAAAAAAAGAGCCTACCTATGATAACATCAAATAAAAAATATATTCTGCACCTGAAAGAAAAATGAATCATCGAACAACTAAAAAAAAAATCCCAATAAAAGAAGCAGAGTACTTTCCAAATGCAGACACGGAAACACATTGAAATATGCGGAGAAGGACAGCAATTTCAAAGACTACATATAATTCGCTATTTACTAAAAATTATAGATTCTTATAACATACAACATGAAACAAACACAAGAAAAGATATATTAATTATTTGATAACGAAATAAAGTACAGTCGCGTGTGCGACGTGATAATGTCAGTTAAAATAGAACTACATGTTGAGAAAAAACGTGAAAGGTGCATGACGTGATGAAGCCACGAGGAAAAAGAACATTATTCAAAAATGGGCACTGAAACATCTGATCAATCACTTGAAAAGTTGTAAAAACTACGAAACATTAATCATAACATAGCAAAATACAGTACAAAATTATGTTTGTGTATGTGTTTCTCAGTACATTAGAGCATACGGATATGACAAAATCAACAAATTTATTTTATAAAGTCAAGTGTTTACATTAACACAAAAGCAAATAGACTCACACACAAATACACTGTCTCTTACACACAAGCATTTATATCCCACTCATTTAATCAAAATGCTATTATAGTTATATATAAACACGTTTATTTGCAATTATATGAGCACATGAAAACTGTTCATGTAAAAAGACATTGAGAGAACATCTATACATAAATCTATACAGAAAAAAACGTATTCTGTCTCTCTAAATATATGCAAGGTATATGTATATATTTAGTATCTGTGATACATTTCGTATATGTGTAAGTGTGTGAGTTCGTGTGACGCAATTACCTATGTATAGAGAAATAACGATAATTTAAATTTTCACGTACAAATATACATACATAAACTGGAAAAAATATTTTCATATATAAGTGTAAATGTAAATGGCAGTACTTATATATTATATCTATACATATTCTCGTTTTTAAGAATTCACATCCAAAATATATATACACGCATAGACACACACTTACACACACACATACACACACAGGTATATATATATATATATATATATATATATATATATATATATATATATATATGCGAAATCGTAAGCGTATGTGTTTATATGTGTTATCTGCCCAAGGATATCAAAGGAATTATAGGAATTATCCAAAATTCTTATCTCCGGCAATTTAGAGATCGAATTTTGTAAATAAAAATAGCTACAAACAGAACAAGATGGTGGCTTTAACGAAGCTAATGCTTTTTTCATGTTATAATTTCATGGGGGCGAGGCTGAAAAATTTGAATGTCGGAGAATTAAAAACATCTCCAAGCAAAAGAGGTCCTTAAGACTAATATACCCGCTTCATTGAAAATCGAGTCTAAACAACGAATAGAATGTATGTATATGTGAATACAAAGATGTGTGCATATAAATACACGCATGCACACATATACATATAAATACACACACACATACACACACACACATATATATATATTTATATTTATATTTATATATACATATATAAATACATACATATATATATATATATATATATATATATATATATATATATATATATATATATATATATATACATATATATGTGGGATGTGTGTGTAAAGATGTTGAATTTTCTAACTTATTTTGTAAGTTTGTATCTTACTTTACAAAGTTTACGTTCCATATACTCCTGAACGGTTAAACCATACGTGCAGAAAATTGGAGTACATGAATAACTTGACCATAGAATGAACATAAGGCGGTAAAAAATGACTTATGGTGACCCCCAAACGTCATTTTAGGGTTAAATCTGTTTGGGGATTTTCAAATCTCAAGGAGATGGCTTCACCCTACAGGCCACAAATTCGTGTAAAAAGGCAACTTGGACTCTATATTGACACTGACTTATGGTGACCCTTAAAGGTCAATTCAAATCAGGTCACTTTTTGCATCTTCAAATATCAGGGAAACGGGTGCGTGGTTACCATGGTAAGTTAGCCCCAGGATTAACATGGGAAAAGATGAATTTACCTCTGCTGTCACTACTGGACAATGATTTTTTTTTTAAACATTCTATATTTCTATATAAAAGAAGTCTTTGATAGCAATACGAAAATGTTCCAGGGGTCAGTCACGAAATCTGTACAGTCGTAAAAAATGGAACAGGTAAGCAGATTCCATACTCTGATCTCTGTCACTTCGAAACCCTAAGAAGATTTGTCAATTGAGAGTCAACTTCCTTTAGATTTTAGAGAAAGTTCTATTTACAATGTAACAATAATGTTGAAGCCGTACTTTCTGTTCGTTGTGGTAAGTCCTTGGATGTGATTTTCTTTTTCCTTTCAGTGTATATTTGGCGGTTTGCCAGTATTTTCTCTAAGATCTCTAACCTTGATTGGACAATAAAATGCGTTTTTCGTACCTGAGTAAAAAACGTATCACTTGTTTGAAGGATCGAATCACAGCAAAAAGTATCACTTTTGAATATATTATTTAGCTTTAGCGTGACCAAATCTTGACAAACTGGCAAAAAGTGAAATGAGCTTTCAGATATCAAGATAATGTAGGTACCTCAGGTGATATATATATATATATATATATATATATATATATATATATATATATATATATATATATATATATATACTGAATAGTTGTAATACAATGAATATTCATGATTGAGCACTCTTTAAGTGAAGGAACCCGTTCATTGTAAGCTTATGCAATGATTTTCTATAGGAATAGAGCCTTCTGGTGGATGGGGAATTTAAACTAAATAAATATATCGCTAAAAAATCAGTCGCATTGACCGTCCAGTTCCCTAGCGCAGAACTAGGATATCAGCCTCTGGGTCTGAAGTGAAAGTTTCAATCCTGTCCCGTGGTACTGGATCGGATAACGGATAGTCTATAGCTGTACTCAAGATATATATGTATATAGTTATTTTAAAGAGTAAAGATAAGTACAATTCACGGTAGTATTTTTTCTTAAAATGAATCGATTTTGAAGGCATTTTTTCGCATAGCAGAGTTCATTGCATGAAATTTACGCGTTCTCTGCAAATTACGTCAGATTACGATTCCATTCGTTCAGAATTCCTGAAAGTTTTATGTGTCTTGTGTTGTTATTGCTACTTCCGTTTTCGGCACTTCAAGATGTCTGCTCCTATTTTGAAGGAGGTTTCACTGATGGTTGATTGTTGAGCTTTCACGTGTAGATACGCTCAAGGATTAGAAGTCTTTTTCAATGCAAGACCTAGGCAATATCTTTACATCTTGCATGACTATATTGCAAGAGCAATGGTGCAATTATTTGATGTTGCGTTGGTATGTGAAAGTTTGTTCAGATGAGACAAGTTTGGTGACGAGACAAAATGGTATTTATGAACCCAATATCCAAAAAAAAACATACAAATTGGTCCACAGAAGTTTCCCAGGGAACATACGAATCGGTGTACAATATTTGACTTTTGTAAAGTTATTTTCTTCAAGGGAAGAGTTGTTGGTAATTGCAAAGTTAGAGGGTTTGAATTTCTTATAATAACTAATGTGGTAACCGTTTACCAGTTGGGGATATATAGCAATGGATTATGTGTACTACAATGGATACATGCCCTAACAGACGGTGTATATTGCTTTCCAAAAAAGAAATAGAAAAGTTGATAATTGGAAATCAGAGTAAGTTTGATATAATTTGATTTTAAGGCGGATTTGATACCACTCTTCACACTGTTAGAAAAAAAGGGGGCTGATGTTGAAAGTGTTTGACGCTAATGTACAAAGAGATGTTCAGCTAATGTGTAAAAAGGGTTATGCTAATGTAAAAAGGAGGGGACAAATGTAAAAAAAGAGGTTCATATTTAGAAAAGGGACCAGGGAACAAAGTTAAAACGGGCGTTAAAGGTATAAAGAATTGGGGCTAATCTCCAAAAAGAAGTGGGGGCAGATGTAAAAAAAAAAAGGGGGACTAATGTTAAAAAAATGGTAGAGAGTTTGAAAAGAGGGGTTCAATGTCAGGGATAAGGGGGCCATTGTTGAAAAAATTCGGCAAGAAGTTAAATAGGACGTTGGTGGTTGATATTCAAAGGGGGAACTGAATGTTTGAAAAAATAATGAGATGGGGGTTTTTTGTGTTGTTGGTTGTTAGAATGCATTCGGTCATAGAAAAAAATTAATTTGTCAGTGTTTTTTTCCAATGAGTATTGTTATTCGTATTAATAGTTTCTAATATTAGTTTAATTTATTCATCCTCAACTTTGTTAATAAAAAGTGTTTATTTGATGTTTTTTTTATGTCGCTGTAAAGGATTGTATTGGAAGAGGCGATCAGTTCAGCATAGTTTACTCGTTTCTTTTATGAAGACCCACTTGTATCTAAAGGGGCATTCACTGTTGTAATCAAGGAGGCATGAATTCGTAGTGTTTTTATATATGAAAGTAGTAAAGTTATTGTTTGCTATCAATTAGAACATCTTGAAATGAAATTTAGTTCTAGGTATTAACTTCATAAGTGAAATGAAGAACTAGATAATTTTTTAAATTTTCCGTTTGATTTTTCAGACCCCTTTAGATTATTAGCCAAAGATTCACAACATGAATCCCCAGAGATCACATGAGAAACTGAGGCCGACAGAACACAAGATGGAGAGATGAACTAGACAGATTCAGGAAATACTGGCTCCGCAACATCCATGATAGAGAATTGTGGCGAATCCTGGGGAAATTCTATGTCCAACGACGGACGTTAAAATAATGATAATAATAATAATAATAATAATAATAATAATAATAATAATAATAATAATGATGATGATGATAATAATAATAATAATAATAATAATAATAATAATGATGATGATGATGATGATGATAATAATAATAATAATGATGATGATGATGATGATGATGATAATAATAATAATAATAATAATAATAATAATAATAATAATAATAATAATGATGATGATGATGATGATGATGATGCCATCTACGTAACAGACATAGATTGTTGGTTTTGGTGAGTTCTTCGAAGATTTTTTCCCAAGTCAGTCATGTACAAAGTAGCAAATGGGAGACAAAGACTAGAGCCCATATTTAATCCACCAGTCCGTATATAGATATACGCTAAAATAATTATTGAAACTATTACTTGAAAATGGCTGAAAACAATCGAAGCCGCACATTCAACGTAAGCACTTCGGAAAAAGATGAACATTAAAAACTTTGCTTTCAAAATTCCTGAGACCAAAAAAGCTAAACGATTAATTCGCCGATGGGAAAAAAACTAAATGAAAATTTGGCTCGACAAAATTTGTCCGTAGTTTTCAACGAAATAACCAATAGCACAAATATTAAAGTAAGTGATAGCGGCTATACAGAGATGACGCTCTTAAAAGATCATGATAGATACAAAGTAGATAAGATGAAAAAGAAATCACCGAAATTCCAGAGAAATTGACCTCGCGGACAACAATGAAGTAACTGTTGTAATACTCAATCTCCTAAATGTAACTTTCAACCTGAAATGTAAAATTTACGAAAATTACACTCAATGCAATAGTAGTTTGCTGTATATAGATATAAAATATAAGCACTCACCATCAATCCTTAAACAGATTCTCGCATCAGCTAACGTTAGGTTTATACAAATCTCGTCGAACCAAAGAAACATTTTGAGATACCGACAAACTTTGGACAATTGTGGATAAAAAAAGTATACACCAGAAATTAACGAGGAACTTTTGAACAAGCAGAACGAAAGAAGAAAAACTAGTAAAAACCAGGCTTGGAAAGCTGAATGGTTCACCCTACCTTGCGATTAACTGGTAAAAACCAATGTAGGAAAAAAATTTATTGAATTTGTAAAAAAAATACTTTGTAAGTAGCATCAAGTTACACTATATACTAACTCCTGGCAGTATTAAGTTAGGATATATTTGTATGGATAAAATAATTAAAAGGTCGCTATAATATATATATATATATATATATATATATATATATATATATATATATATATATATATATATATATATATATATACATATATATATAAACAAAACACAAATGGGCTAAAAGTAGCAATTGTAAGAAATGTTAAGGAAAATCTTTGACAAAATAAATGCCTGACCCCAAAGAATAATGTACATGGTGAAGGTCTCAGCATTAAAAACCCTAAATGCGTGAGGGTTCATTGGGAAATTACTAAACCAGATTTTACTTTCACATCGTGAAGCCTTTTACAAAATATTACAATTGCAATAAGCTGCATTCTCAATCCTCTATTGGAGGAGGAAAAGAGGGAAAATATAGTAATTAATTTTTAGTTTAGACCAAAAAAAAAACATGTAACAGTTTGAATTCGAGATGGGACATGTGCCTGGAGGATAATTTTTTTAAAAACATATGAAGATAGAAGTATCAAGTTCTAGATTGGAAATAGGTGTGAAACGTATTCATAAAAATGTTTACTACAATATCTGAAGTGAAAATTGAGTTGTGGATAGCACTTGGTTTTGGCGTGGGATATGGTTGTATAGTCTCACTTCATTCTATTTATTTAAACTTAAAGAAAGACAACTGGTTCTTTTTCTCCTCTTTGTTTTTATTTCTCGTCCTGCTTTCACTACTGCAAACTACAGACACATCGTTGGACCTATGGTTTTTGTTATAGTTAATATTGACATTGTTGCGTTTGAATGTTTCACTGATGTAATGATGCGCCATACAATGTTCTCCATTGAGCAGAATGTATCCATCTATTGCCAAGTACTTTCAAAGTCTCAATATGCCGACAAAAGTATGTCTTGTTCAGTTCTGAGGTTCCTTGATTTCATAAGATGGGTTTATTTTGCATGAACGTGTATGATGTGGGTTTCAGGAATCGGGGTCATTTTTTACAACTGGTAGTGTACATTATACGTGTATTGTTAACGAGTATTTAGCGCACAGTATTGGAAATATCAGTGCCGAGCAGTTAATATTCATTAATATGATAACAAATGGCACTTTGATCAGACAGATGGCAAGTTGATCTGCATGATAGGTTATTACGTATATGCATATGTATTGTGGCTGCATTCTGGCAAACAAAAAAAGAATTAGAATATCACGTACGTAGATCGTATGAAATTGTTTCCATGTAAACGAACATTCGCACCCCCTCTTTCTCTCTCTTTGTTTTTTACCCACACTGACATATACACGTATATATACATATATGAACATATGTGTTTGTGTGTAAGAGAGAGAGAAAGAGAGAGGGAGAGAGAGAAGGGGGTTGTATTTATCAATTGATTGCAGTCTGACATTAGTCAATATTCTGATTTGATGGCTCTTTATAATTACTATTATTATTCGATCTCTCATTTTTCGACTTTACCTCTGACATATTTTTTTACTTTTATTGCATATATATGTGTATGTGAGTGTGTGTTTCATCAGGGAAGTGCTAAAGTTTGGTTTGCGTTTTCTAAGATATCTCATTAAATGACAGGAAGAATGGATCCAATTTGGTTGGAGACTTTTATGTCCTGGATGAATAGGTCCTAATGGAATTAGCATCTTCCCAAGTTAATTGGTGGCTTATTGGAAGGAGTGCAAAATACCCATGAATTCCTGATCCATTCTAGCAAGAAAAGGAAGAAAGGCCAAAAATATGAACGCAATTTTGCCTCAATCCTCTCATTAATTAAGGATACATATCTATATTGCTGATAATTCAGAAAACGAGGTTCACGGACCATCTAAATATCACTGTATTTGCCGAGATTATGCACCAGTAGCACTTGTAGGTTTTTACTGAAGATCAAGTGACAAAAAGTTATTTCAATGTTCCAGCATATTTATATGAAGTTCTGGCTCCTTTTAAGAATTATATCCTTGGGGTGTTTTTGATTATCAAAACTGTTTCCAGTTCTCACGACCTATTGACATTGATCTTTGATGTTGATATGAGTTTCAATTTTTTCAGTTCACTAAAAATAATTCAGGATTTTTCCCACGTTCTTACTTTCTTCCGCTACCCCCCCCCCATCGTTTACTGGAACAGCAAAACCTTTTATTTGACAACTTTCCTTCTCGAAAAAAAAGGCTACATCTGATTTTCTGTCTGGGAATAGAAAAATATCTCAATCTATGAATCCAAGATAGTTTTATGATCCAATTCGCTACAACTGTTTCTGTTTTGTATATATATATATACACATATATATATACACCATTTGTTTCTGTTTTGTGTATATATATATATATATATATATATATATATATATATATATATATATATATATATATATATATATATATATATATATGTATGTATATATATGTATATATATATATATATATATATATATATACCATTTGTTTGCAAGGTGAAAATTCTCAGTTGACCACATTCCTGCCTAATCATGTCTATTTTCTATGGACCTTCTGAGCAAATAAATCTAATATACGAAGATAATTCTCAGCTCTATCGCTGCATTAGTGACATTTACTACTCTTATATCATTTGTCCATCTTGGGTTGTATCAGAGTTGGCTCGTATAGAACTGTCTTTAGGATTTAGTTTCTCTCTTCAAATATCCTCATGTCAACCTCGACCAAGACAAAACTGTCACCCACACCATTAAAACAGGTTGCTCCAGTTTTCAAGATAGTCCGGATGGTTGGTTATGTATGTATATACGTAAGCATGAAACATACTTACAGGACCTACCAAGTGAGCTAGAGGGCTTAAATCTTCAAAATTTACTCATTTTTAACTCTACAAAAAAACTTTCCTCTTTTATTTTTCATAGGCTTTTAGAGGGGAGATTAAGTTCGCAGTGTTCAAGCTGGATATAATCACAAATTGCACCTGAATTCATGCTTGTTTCTTTTTAATTCAGACTCATTAGTGATCACAATCTCAAAAAGAAGCGGGAAAAGTAACTTATTCATTGATCATCCCTTATTAAGTTTTCCTTATTGATCATTCCTTGCACAGCACACTGCCAGAAAACGTCAAGCATATGAGCGTTTCTATTGAGTAAGTAAACAGACTTATTTCATTTGTCAATCCATTTACTGATTTTGTGACACAGTTGCCTTTCTTCCCAAAATGGGTCTTCCGTTTTGGAGCTTTCTGATTCTTCATTTTTCCATTTTTATTGATTTTACCTCAAGTTCAGGCTGTCATAATTAACCTTTCATTATTGTACCTTGAGTAGTAATCAGGTCATTCGATCAGTGCACCGCTTGGGTTGTTTGATCCATTTAGTTCAGTAAAAATGCCCTCTTGTGCAAAGTGCAACGAAAAATCATTGACTGGGATTTTGACGCAATACGATACCCGGTTCTTACTAGTACAGATAACAGCCATTTTGAATTTCAGGACTTTCCCTTGCTCCAGTTTTTGTAAACTTTCTTTTTTTCGTTCATTCAAACATATCAAGGATACAAAATCTGTTGCATTTTTTTTGTTGCTTTTTAGGGGGGGGGGAGTTTGCTGTTGGGACCGGTTGTTTGAAGTTGACCCCTATTTTTTGCGTGAAATGCCTCGACTTACATTTCAAAGCCCCGAAAGATTTATCTTTAGCTTTTACTTATGAAAGTTTCTATTTTATATTTATGTGCCATTAGATTGCTTGTTCACGTCCCAATCGTTAGAACAGTTTCCGGTAAAACACAATTTCTTTCCAGTTGGTCCCTTTTTTTTATCCAACATTTGAGCTTATTTGCCGCATTTATTTATTAAGATATGGGTGGTTCAATCCCTGTCATCAAAACTGTCAACATACTCTTTTTTTCAGTTTTTAAGTTGGTCTGGCTCGCTGCCTGGTTGGCTACATAAGTATCACATCGACATGTCACACCAATAAAGGCTGAAAATTTACACTTCACCACGACTACAACAATCTTCCTTTCTTTTTATTTTAAATCCCCGCTTAAATAAGTTTTAGCCGGTGTAAGGGGTTAGTTTGCAATGTAATCCTATGCTCATTTGATTTCTTAGTTTATCTTGCCCTGGTTTTCTCTTTGAAAATTCGGGGATCATTGTCCAACGAAAGACGAGGAAAGTAACCTATTCATTGATCATCCTTTTTTTCCAATTTTCCGATTGATCACCCCCAACACAGCCTGCTGTCAAAAGACATTAGTTCTGCGACGGTTTCTATTGAGTGACTAACCAGATCTGTTTAGTTGTGTCTGTGCTGATTGAACTTTTACACATGTATAATCTGGACGCTTTCACAGGGAAAATAAGCCAGCACCCTACTCAATATTCTTTATTATTATTCGATGATGGCTAAAAGGTAATGTGCAGAAATCACGCCGGAAATAAACTCACAAAGATCAAAATAGGAAATGCAGAACTGGAGAGAGTAGACCACTACATCTACCTTGGACGATGCTTGTCTATGAAATCCTCAAGGGAAGAAAACCAAACAAAGAATTACTCAAGGGTGGCAATCCTTCAGCAGAGAAAACTACACCTTCAAGAACTAGAAGATCCCATTGGTGTTTGAGAGAAGGGTATACAACAAATCCTGGCGAAACCTAGCGAAGGGCTTCAGGAGACTGCTTCCATAAGTAGTATGTGGTGGCTCTCAATGGAGATCAAGTAACATCTAGTTTCTTCATAACTCCAGCAGTCTTTCAACTGCCTTATGTATTCTAGGCTTTTTATTTTGGAACAGCAAAAGTAACATTTCCCATATGCTGGTTGAGACGAGTGTATATTTTTCATCGGTGCCATTGATTGATGTTCGATCCCACTTGAAACTAGTATTTTGAAATACTGATTTTCAAAGCAAACATTTTTCCACTTAAACATTAGTGCAACGTAATTTATCTTTTACATCCAAATGGCCTTGTGTCAGACCAAGGTAAATTTATTAAGTAGGTAGTTTCTGATTTATGGTTGAGATTGCTGCATATCCTTGTAATTGTTTTTGTTCGAGCCAAAATGAAAGAAACTATTTTCGATGCTGATTTTCACGGCGAGCCCCACATGAATAGCCAATTCTTTGCTTCCTCTTTTCCTGTTTAAATAGTAGGCTACCACGATTGTCTCTGTCTTCAGAAGACAAAAGCAACAAGAACATGGAGACACGATCCCTGGGAATGCATCTTCTAGGCAGACCGTCTTTAGCGAACTAAATGTGTCAGGGTCAGTGGGCATAGCCCGATACCTACGGTAATCTGCCAATGGATTTGAGCTATTTCATCAGCGGCCCGAGTAGTAATGTCATTGACTCATGCCACTGTAAAAGTTAGGGGAAACCTCAAATCAGTTAATTCATCCCTACTGATCCTATTCAATCTTATTCCCTTACCCCTTCCACTGAAGCAAAGTACTGTGGTTGTCCTTTTAACGAGAACAGCCCATTCCGCAAAACGGCCCGTCAGATGAAAATTCGTTAAGTGAATAACTAAATCAACATGATTTCTGTAATTTGTTCCAAATAGAAAATATCGGACCCGTAAAAACTCCATCATAATCTTATGAATAATGTATAATGTACTAATTGCTTTTTAAATGTTGTACGGATACGAATAAACATCGAAATAATGTAATAAATAATCTAATCATATAATGCATTATTTATGCATTTTTTTCTGTTCATATGTTTCTTTCTGCTCAAATGGGATGATCGCATTGGTTGATCTACCTTCCTATTATGACATAATAACAATTACGTCATAGAAACGCCATGTGGGATCAACACGCATTTAATCATCTTGAGATGAGTTGAAGCTTTTGAAAAAAAATCTTAAATTTAGGGAATTTAGTTTGTAAGAAGTAAATTTCAATATAAAATAGATTTAGGTCCCTTGGTTCCGATCCATGAATAAATAACCCCTTTATTTCTGACGGGTATACTCTAGGCTTATGATAATTTTCAATGTGTCCGTTCGTCCGTCAGTCATTCTGAAAATAAACACCCAAGTTTTTGATTTAAATCTAAATAATCGAGCATGGAATCTAGATGATTCTAACCAATTCATTAAAATTATGTATTTTATTTCGCAAACTGAATATAATTCGTTAACAGATTTTACTTTCAGCAAATGTGACCCTTCATTGGGTGAAATTCGCTTATAAGAGCCTTTCGCTATGAGAGGCACCACTGTGTATGACTTTCAATGCTTGACCATGGGACTGAATGCATGGCAACTGAGGGAATTCACGCATTTAACTAACACTTCATCTCCAAGACCAATGACAATTCCTCGTCTTAAAATAGACGAACTATTCCATCATGTGTTGTTATTTAGACATTTGCTCTACGGTTCGGGATGGTATCCCCGATCTTTTTCTATTCCGTGGTGCCTGCTTCCTTCCTTTCTCTTTACATATGATCTGTTAGATATCATCTTGTGAAAAGTTTCTGTTTTCATGTTTTGTATATATATATATATATATATATATATATATATATATATATATATATATATCAATGTAAGCTTTTCCCTCTCCAAGCATTTCTTTTTATCATCATCATCATCATCATCATCATCATCATCATCATCATCATCATCATCATCATCATTATGAATTTTCACACCAGTTGTCTAATGGTCACTACTGGAGACTGAGTGACAACAAGTCTTCTCAGATCTCCGGCCATCTTCTTTGTACTCTCATAGATCACAGCAGTTCATACGGATTACAGTTTCAGACCAGTTGCCTGATGGTTATCGCTGAAAGCCGAGTGACAGTAAGTTTCCTCAGGTTTCCAGCCCTCCTCTCATATCTTCCACGCCTATCATAGCATTGTTTGTACCGTCCCCACCTAGCTTTCTTCTTGGATATTCGAATGTTGCAGATTGAGTCGTAGATCTCATATTCCCCGTACTTTACTCAGTATCCGTGCAGTCCCCAGTAGTGCTGTGGTCTATACAGTCTCAATCCTTCTTCTTATCCCCAGTTCCTTGGATCACATTTTCTATGCCTTTTGTACAGTTCTGAGTGTACCTACTATTACTGGTACTACCATCACCTCAGTTCCGTCGCTAGATTCTGGTATTTCCCAATCTTTTCACTCTCGTATTTACTCTATGATCTGTAGGCACGGCCATGTCTATTTTTTTGGCTGGTTCCCGTCTGTGGTCAGTTTGGATGTCGAGATCCCAGAGTAATTTTTGGCTTCTATTTTCCAGGGCTGTCTCAGTTTTGTGCTGATACCATTTGTCTGCATGGTCAAATCTCAGTCGTTTGCTCAGTTCCCAGTGTATCATTGTTGCTACCCTGTCAAGTCTGTTTTTGTATTCTTTTCTTGGCTAAGTGACTACATTCACTGGAATATAATGATTTTCACATCTGTTTCCCGGTGATTGTCGCTGGAGACTGAATAAAAGCAAATCTCCTCAAGTCTCCAGCGAGAGAGATCAGCTTGTTTGGCGTTACGTATTGTCTTCCACTTTCTTAGCCATGGTCAATTATTTTGAGTTCATCACGTGCATAGGATCATGGCATGAATCAAATGATGCCCCTTCTATGGATGACGTCTCTGATCAGCCTTGATTCTCTCCTTGAGTCTGATTTCAAACCCTCTTTATAGCTAATAACTTTATTTCTTCCGGTTTTTATTCAATCTTCCATCTACCCTTTTTCCTCGCTTTCGTTATTGAATATACATCTTTTACCACCATATAACTTTTGCCTAAGTTGGATTCTTCGAATTATCATTCTTGCAAACATTTTCAAATCTTTAATCTCCAAGAGACTAAGCGTGATGGTTTTTTAACGGATATTAATTTGCGCTATATTATAATGAAACTCTTAGTTCGAATGATACCCCTCATTACACAGTTATAATGTTACTTGGCCTAGATAACGTAAATAGAATTAACAGCAGCTTTTAGCTTAATGACAAAAGTAATGCTATGTCAAAGCAGCTACGTTATCAGTTGCAGGTTCGATTCCTGTTGCTGCCTCACTTCCTTCAATTGTTTATTCTATCAGCGTTGTCTAGGTCAAGTGATATATTAACGATGTAATGACGGGTTGTCATTTTAAATAGGAGTTTCTATATAATACAACGCAATTTATTATTATATGTATGCCACAGTTCTTAACGTTACCCGAATGTCAGATATATAGAAGCTTCGAGACCGTGTTTACTGGTAATTATTAAAAAAATGATTTAAACAGTACATTCTGAAAGACTATCTTGGTATTTCAAATCTTTGATCATTACACGTGACTTTTTTACTTCTTTTTGATCAGAAACAAAAGCGATGTTGAAGGACTATGGCTATCTTCATCAGATGAACAATGTACTGCATTAATACTCCGTATTTTTAAACATAAACAAGGCATGGCTCTGCTGATTAGTTAGGGGAAAGATGGTATATGAGAGTGTATATGACAGTAATGTATATTTTGTGTTTCTTTCTTCCTCTAAAGTCGTCGGCCTAAAAAGTCGCAACGATTCTTCTAAGACAATAAATACATTTTTATATACATTAAAAAGATGCAGATATCAATATACATGTAAAAAAACAATGATTTGAATGACAAAGAATGTATTCATTATGATGAACATTATATAGAATGAATGATACGATTGTAGTTCTCATTAAAAACAGAATCTGCAAATACATTTTTCTTTAGAAAAATAAACTTTTATATCATAATTTAAAGAAGTTACATGTATTGAAATAATTTTTATGACTGCCTCTGTGAACAGATATATTTCTCCCACACACTGGAAACAACACGGAAAAGCCTCTAGACTGACTATGTTGAGAATGTAAGAGTATTTTGAAATAAATTGATGATGAAAATTTATAACAAAAAACCCTACTTCTATGATTGAATGATAATCTTTAAAAACAATTACTTTTTGCGAAAAAAAACTTGATGAAAAATATTATTTACTTGTTTGTGGATGGAAACTATGAAAAATAGCGTTTGGTAATTCAGACTCCTTGCTGTGTAAAGTCGAATCTTCTTGTTGGAGGTTGATGTAGACGAGAAGCCTTCGAAGTCAAAATTTCTTGGATGGAGAAGTCAGGGTCTACTTTAATTCTAAATTTTCATTGAAAATCTAATTATCCTATAAAACCTTTCAAAATTCCTTAATGCCATGTCCTTAGCCATTGAAAGATGTAACGCTCTGCGAAATTCCAGGTTCCTATATGCAAGATTATGGCCTACGAAATGGAACAGACATACATATATATATATATATAAATATATATATATATATATATATATATATATATATATATATATATATATATATATATATATACCTTTATATCTTGATTGCCGTAAGCTGCCTCCTTGATTCTTATCCATGTTTTCTCTCTCCCAAATCTTTATATTCTCTGAACACGAAATACTTTTTCTCGGTAAAGATCAAGTGTTGCTGTACAGACCAGACACCGTGGGCATTCTTCTGTCAGCGGGCTGCGTGTCTCCCTGGCTGAAACCTCCAGAGTACGCACAGGCATCTCTTGCCCACCTGCAGGGTTTCACTTCACCACTTTATTCAGAACTTCCTTTTATGTCGTGACTGAAGATTACCTTTCATCCAGGTTGATCTTCGAGGCAAACCCTCCAGCTCCTCTGCGCACCTAGTGAGACCCTTTTCAATATTGTCATATGGACAAAGTTGAGTGTATTCATTCTTTCTTTCGTTTTTTTTTTCATTTGTTTATGTCCTTCTTTACTGATTATTTTTACATTTCTTTCTTTCTCTTATATATTATTCATTTTTGCTGATCATTTATATATTTTTCTTTCTTCTTATTTATCTATTTCTCTTTTCTCTGAATATCTTTCTTTCTCTTGTTTTTCTTTCTTTTTTGTTCACTTTCCTTTTTCCTATTTCATTCGTCTTTCTTCCCTTTTATCGCTATCCTTGTTTAGTTGTTTGTTTCTTTCTCTCTACCTCTCTTTTTTTCCATCAGACTTTTTTCTCTTTGACATCTTTTATTTCTTTTTAATCCTAAATTCACCTGTTCATTTCCTTTCCTTCTTCCCTCGTTTCTTCTTTTTCTTTCCCATCTCTTTCAATTCGTTCTTTTTCCTTCAAACCAAGCTATTTCTTTTTTCCTCTCTTCCTTTCTTTCTTTTAATCTAATCCAGATTCCTCATTATTCTTCCTTCCTTCTTTCCTTCCTTCTTTATTTCTGTCTTTCTAAATAATTTTTTTCATTTTTCTTTTTTATCAATTTACCTAATCTCAAACTCTACCCTCCCTCGTTTCTTTCTTTCTTTCTTTTTTTCTTTCTTTCTTTCTCTCTTTCTTTCTTTCTTTCTCTCTTTCTTTCTTTCTCTATTCTGTTTTATTCTTCTTTCTATCTCTTTGTCCTCTTTTGTCTTTCATTCCTACATATTCATGTTGATCGTTTTTTTTAAATTCCAATCCAGGGTTACTTCTTCTTTATCACTCCGAGAGCTTTTCTCCACGATTCCCTGACTAAAGACATCCATTATCCTGCATATGTTTTAAGGCACTCTCCCCAGGAGTAACTTGGGTACAAAAGAGAGAGGGGGGGAGAACAAAGGAAAAGTGGAGAGAGAGAGAGAGAGAGAGAGAAAGAGAGAGAGAGAGAGATTCCACTTGTGTATATAAGTGAACATTGTCCCCCGGTACATAAAGTGAGAGCAAAAAGTATCCGATATATTTTCAAAAACTTTATTTTCGTAAACTTATATGTACCTAACAAATTGACAGAATTCCGACGACGGATTGAAAAAGACAATAATCAAATAAGCTTGCCATCACAGTTAATAATTGAACAACCGTAGAGTCAGAATATGGAGTTATGTGAAGAAAAATTCCATCGAAGAATAATATGATCATAATAAATACTAATTATGGCATCACAGGCTTTTTCCAAAACTCAAAAGATTAAAAACAGAAGAAGAAAAAATACATCTAGACACATCTAGGCTCTTGAGAATCTTGATGTTTTTTTTCCCCAAAAAAATGATGTTTTTTGAAGGGGTCTCATAGAGTACTGTCGCAAAGTCTCTACACGAAACGCTTTGCCAGAAGCCCAGGGATGCACAAACACAAAAAAAACTTATATAAAGAGGGATGAGACTATTTTCCACCTTCGTTGGCTATGATAGCAATACTGAAACAAGATTGAGCTTAGAACAAATTCTGTGAATAACTTCTCGATGTATTATTGGGTTTCGATATTGCACTAATTTTTCTGTATTATCTCAGCTTTTTGGCATTTTCTCGGCATTTTTGGCATTTTTTTCGTCATTTTCGGCATTTTTTCGGCATTTTTGGCATTTGGGGGGTATTTTTAGCTTTTTGGGGCGTTTTCTACTCTTTTGGCTTTTTTGGTATTTTTCGTATTTTCAAATCTGGTGGAGCTGCAAAATCCTATGTTGTAAGATGGCCTTGATTTTTTTCTGATCTGTAACGGTTTATTCAAGGTCAACTCAATTTTCAGACCACCTGAAGAACTGTGATCCTTTCTTTGAGAGGCTTTGACTTATGATTCAGTACATCTCCTCTCATTATTGATTCCTGTAGGCAATGTTGATATATATATATATATATATATACATATATATATATATATATATACATATATATATATATATATATATATATTCATATATTTATATATATGTATATATATATATATACACACACACACACATATATATATATATATATATATATACATAGATATATATATATACACATAGATATATATATATATATATATATATATATATATATATATATATATATATATATATATATATATATATATATTCACCTAAACAGTTAAATGGTAAATAACTGATGATCACAACGAGAGATTTATACAATGCACCATAATAACAAAATATATGTGAAACAGGGGAAAAAACACTGAAAAAAATAACACAAATTGTATTGACAAATATTTGGAAATAGGTGACAAAAACATTTTTTTAATATTTAGTGTTTAAAGCTGTAAAGCTTTCTAAACTATTTATGTGCATACGTGTGTTTCAAAAAATGAATTATCTGTAGTACAGAATAACATGCAGAACATAATGATGATACCTTTTATAAAATAACAAACTATACGTAGTATGACATAAGATATATATTGAATTCATAGCTGAACTCCCGAAATGGTTACATGGTAAACAACTAATAATCCCAGCAAGATAATTATTATCAAAATATCATTCAATAGTATTAAGCACATTCATGCTTGGGAATTTGATATTTGACTCTATCACATTTCTGCTTGGATAAACTAGTCTGATACTTGTCCAAAATATTTTTACCAAATTAGAATGCAACTCAATGGCATTTCGTGCAAGACTTTTGCTTTATGATATTTTTCCACTTGGTCACACAGTATCACTCACAGATATTGTGCTACCCTGGTGGGTAAAGTTCAATTGAAAGATAATCAAACAAGAAATAATTTGGAAAATGACTGTCCCAAAGAGTCACTACAACGATTAACAATCATGACAAAATGCAGGTATCGGCATCTGCGAGTCGGTGGAAGCGGGACATCCGACCCCGACCTTGTCTCAGGTCCTGTTACTGAGGACGCGGTCTTTAAAGTTGTATAATGATGCAGCATAACTGTTTTTATGTAACCTAAGCCTAATGATCTCTTATAAAACGACTATATTATTACTTACTGGTAACAAGGTTGAAGCCAAGATATTCCAGGTATACACATTTACTCCCACCCCTGAAATACATACTTTTGCCCCCATATGAAAGAGGAGCAGCCAACGCCCTTGAATACTGAGTGATTGATTTAAGCAGAAGTTCTTAATTTTTGGCTGATAAAAATACATCCTACCCACTGTTTCAAACTATGGACTCATCCCGGTAAACATATTCGGTATTTTTTTTCTAAAAACAAAAGAAAGAAAACATCTCAATTCAAATAATTCGGGGAACTTTTCAAGTGAATTGAAAAAGTAGATCCCATGAAAATGAGAAAATATTTAGAAGGAAACACCAGAATCCCAAGAACTGCTACCCCTGGAGAGAAAGAGATCTGTTTACCGCCATCACATTCAACTAGCATACCTGGAGAAGACCGCAGAATGAATCGGCCGAAACATCTGGTTAATGACCAAAAGAAAAACGAGTTCAATTCTTCGGAAAACTCATATATATATATATATATATATATATATATATATATATATATATATATATATATATATATATATATATATATATATATATAATCTTACCTCTGCCCTACGCAGAACTGGACTGTAAGCTTTAATTTAAGCGATATATTCACTCACACGTAATTCCCCATCTACCGGAGTGCTCAATTCCAAAGTTGAAAAAGCATTAGTGTATTTTACAATGGATTTCATTATCACAAGTTTGTTTAGTGACCATAGATAAATCTTTTCTAATTTAGGGGGGGGGGTAATTTTTTTTTTTTGTTTATGTTCAAGAGAATGCACGCCGAGGTACATTCAATGTCTGATCAAAACACTATCCGTACTCGTATTCATTAACATATACAGATACCCAATGTTGTATCTTCTAGTATACGCCAAATATCCGTTAAAAATACGTATATACTATTGAGCATTAACTGTGAAAAAGAACCAAAAGTTCAACGAGGCATCTACAGTAAAGTTTAAAGGCCATTATTGCCAAATCACGTGACGAAAACTGGAAAATAATTCCAGGTAAGAAGTTTCTCACCAAAGAACTCCTTTCCATCTAGTATTATGTAAATCTGGAGAAAAAAAAGGCTGATAAAATCGATTTTTAAACGCCATTTCTGCCAGATGACTTGATCCTGAGTTGACAATTTAATAAGGAAGAAGCATCCAATCAAGGGACACCTTTCACCCAAGTTTAGAATAAATCTGACTTGAAATAGCTGAGAAACAATGCGGTGATAAACCTATCAACAGACGAACAGAGCTTCTTAAAAAGAGGGGAGGAGCTCTCTAAAAATGTCTTCGAATTCTTACAGACCTTGTCGTTTCCAATTTAGGTACTGGAACTTTGGATGATTTGAAAACTGATAGAGAAAACAGGTCTGGTTAGTCATATAATAAAAACTGTTATGTGACAAACATTTGTTTTTGTACACGCAACATGGACAGGAATAGCCAACAAGCCTCACAAATGTGAAAACTGGAGAAACAATAGTTGACAATTTCGGCTACTGTTTTGATTGTCGGTTTCTAATAGATATAATTAACTCAATAAATGTTTTTACTTTTGTATCGCCTTATGGGCTATACAATTATAATGCCTGATCGGGAAACACTATATTGAATCTGAGAATGTACAAAACGAATGACGACTATACATTTCGTTCCAAGATCTTGATAATGACCAACAGTTGATCATAATATCTTAACTTATAAAATCCAGACTCCAAAATATTTTGTCTATGGTCATTTATCATACTTTACGCATAAGCCTGTGGCGCTTTGCTATTTCCTTGGTACGTTTGGAGCCCAAGATCAAACCTGATTTTGTGTTGTACTCGTATTTGTAGGGAGCCAAATAATACCCCTATTTGATTGTGGGATACCATTTTTGATGTATGGTCAAGCAGAGAGTACTTTTTGAAGAGGTCATCCAGTCAAAGAAGAAGCATAGACGATACAGAGAGATTATATATATATACGAGCTAGCTAGATGGATGGATACGGAGTAGGATAGATATGAACAAACTGTAATATATATATATATATATATATATATATATATATATATATATATATATATATATATATATATATATATATATATAGAGAGAGAGAGAGAGAGAGAGAGAGAGAGAGAGAGAGAGGGGATAGGTAGATAGATTGATAGATATAAATTTAGATAGATAAATAGATAGATATACAGAGAGAAATGTGAATAGACCGATATACAAAAACAGTGATTTATTGATAGATGAATTTAGATAAAGCTGAGAAAGATGGGTCGATTGATCGAAATAGCATTTCTTTTATCTCCCGATTATATAATCAAATGCATACGCCCATCATATATATATATATATATATATATATATATATATATATATATATATATATATATATATATATATCTTCATAATTATATAAACAATCATAAAATATAGATACACTATTACATAACTGCACATTTACAGCAAATACCATTCAATTTATACACACATACACGCACACACATATACACACACACACACACACACACGCACACACACACACACACACACATATATATATATATATATAAATGTAAATTTAGATAATACCCCTGAAAAGTATTACAGACTCATCTAAATTTTTATGAAACAATTAAAAAAGATTTTTCTAAAGATAATGAACATGTTTCAATTGGGAAGTCTATAGTTTCAAATGATCGTTTTTTTCCTCTTTGAGTGGAAGATCCCATCGTTACACAAAAGCAAGAATGTCTCATCGCTCATTATATACTTGTATTAACAGCAGGGGGTCAATATTAGTCCAGTTATACCGGGAGATCCAATGAGAATCGAACCCACTAACAATGACCAACAAGATCAGCCTCCGGATGGTCTTTTTTTTTTTCCTTGTGAGTTTGATTAGCGAGGTTCCATACCAGAACATCATCAGGGGCGATCAAATGAAACCATAAAAGCCACGCCCTTAGCATTGCTCAACGTCTGTCTGTATTGATGGGATCGAGGTTCTCCCTGGGACCAAGTCAAGTGCTCATGTCCTAGCAACAATAGAACCTGTTGCATACTGTTAAAAACCAGAACATGAACAGTCCACGAGGATTCATTCAAATCAACCAAAATGTGAAACACGTTTTCTCCAAAGCCAAATCTCAAACAATTAAACCACGCAACTAAATTGTTGCTTTTCCTCCATTAATTCCAACCATATCAGTTTTGGCAATCTTTGCAATAACGTACCACACTGGCCATTTTGAAATTTTGAATTGGCCGGTTTGAATGGCTGCAAGAGTCTAGATTTTGTTCAAATAATGTTCACATTGTCTAGAAATTGACAATTGAAGAACCAGTGTATTGTAGAAAATTAAAGATTTGAACAAACTGTTTATCAAAGCATTTCATTCAAGTTGAATAGGATAATCCCCACGTGCATTTCAAATGCAGACATCATATAACTTTATTTATCACATTTGTTGCTTTTTAAATTCAAAAATAACTTTTATCGAAGGAAATTAAATCTACCCATTTACCCAGAAATCAAATATACTCGTTAACTATGAAATAAATGCAGGCAATTAGAAATGTCCTTTTTAGAATAATCGGAGAGATGCATTATTGCAAGCATTGTCTCATTTGTTTGTAAGGTTTCATACCCAATAGATTAATCTATCAAATCATTTAAATCAATTGAAATTGCAAAGCCACAAGAACCACTTCAAAATCGCCTGCCGAGGAACGTATTTTCGATCGGTGACTGTAGTTGGTATTCGAGTCCGGGTAAAAATGGGAAAAAAAAACTCTTATATTGATTTTAGGAGCAGACAACTATTTTCAATAAAATCAGGAGAACAATCATAGATAACAGAATTGTAACAGTTAGGTAGATCGATTGGTATGAACATAGTTGGCAAGTAAGCACCATTCCGCTGGCCACGGCTACAACTGTCCCTGCCCTGGGTTCACATATCACAAGTTTTTTCTTCCCGTATCTCTGTTCTTTCAGGGTTTTACAACGTATGAAATGGACTCTGAAGACTTACGTCTCGATATGCTATTTATTCCAGAGCTTGGGGAGGGGTCGGATTCATGCCTTTCCCAAGGCCATTAGTGCCAACCTCAGTCGGAGTTTGAACATGACTTGCTTTGTCGCAGTTTCTGCGCTTTTAACCGAGCGGCTACCAGAACTTCCTTATGAACATAGACAGAAAAATCATTTTTATCCCCTGTTTTCTTCATTTTCATTCACTTTATGTCTCTTTTTCTTCAATTTCCTTCCACCTTTCTTTCTTTCTTTCTTTTTTTCTCTCCATTCATTTTCATGTATCTTTTATCATTGTTCTCCTCTCACCCACCCTTTCTTTCATTTCATTTCTACCTTTTTACTTTTTTCTTTGTAGTTTTCTCCTTTCTCACCTTCTCCCCTCTCTCTCTCTCTCTCTCTCTCTCTCTCTCTCTCTCTCTCTCTTGCTCTCTCTCTAGTTTTTCCACTCTGGCAAGCTGACTCTAAATTGCTCAACTCTGTGTATATCTCTATCTCTTAACTTTCTATGTTTTCTTATTCTGCCAACGTTTATATTCCACTTGAAAACACACACACACACACACATATATATATATATATATATATATATATATGTATATATATATATATATATATATATATATATATATATATATATATATATATATATATATATATATATAGTAGAACATGGATTTGGTACACAAACTAGCTCATATTTCTGCCCTCTTCGGGCCGAATATGGCCCGAAGAGGGCAGAAACATGCGCTAGTTTGTGTAGCGAATCCACATTCTACTATTTATTTCCAGCTCTACCGTAAAACAACTTATCTTCATGAGTAAAATGTTGTATGTATCGAGCACTCTATGAAATAAATCCATTACATTTTCGAAGTGGCTTTATATTATTGATATATCATTATATTATGTTATACTGCTAGCCTGATTTGTACTACATTGTATATATATATATATATATATATATATATATATATATATATATATATATATATAGATATATAGATATACATATATGGCCTCTCAATTCCATCATCCATTTTCTCTCATCGAATTGATTTTTGCTATTTCGTCTGTCTTCCTCTCTCTTTTCCTCTCGGCTTTTTCCCCCTGTCAACGTTTTAATTTCGCTGCGAAACATCTCTACCCCCGTTTCTCTGTCCCCCTCTCTCTGTCTTCCATGCACTTGTTCGTTCCTGACCAACTATATCCCCACTCAACTCATCTTCTTTCATCTCTCTCCTCATTCGCTCCTTTTTTCTGCTCTTGGACATTTTGGTTTTCTCTAAAACAGTTTGAATTTACTATGTCCCATTCTCTGCTGCCTTGTAACTTCTCTCTCTCTCTCTCTCTCTCTCTCTCTCTCTCTCTCTCTCTCTCTCTCTCTCTCTCTCTCTCTCTCTGCTTTCGGCCATTTTTATTTTCTCTCAACAATTTGATTCTAACAACCATACCCTCAGTCTCTGCCCCCTTTCATCACTCGCTCTCTGTTTTACCTCATTCTCCCCTACTCTTTCACATTCCCTCCTCTCTCTCTTTCTCTCATTCCCTCTCCCGGACACCCTCTCTCTCTTTCTCTCTCCTTTTCTATCTCTCACGCTCTTCTTTCCTGCTTTTGGCCATTTTTGTTCCCTCTCAACAATTTGATTCCAACAACCACACTCTCATTCTCTGTCTCCTTTTATCATTCGCTTTCTTTCTCTTCTCTCCCAATATCCCTCCTCTCTCACCTCTTCCCTTATCTCCCCCTCTCTCTCTCTTTCTCCTTCTCTCTCTCCCCCTCTCTCTCTCTCCTTCTCTCTCTCTCTCTCTCTGTAGCACTCTTGCTCGCTCCTTTTTTTTCCGCTATCGGCCATTTTTTTTTGCTAACTCTCCACGATTCGATTTTCTCAACATGTCCCTCATTCTCTATCTCATTCTCTCTCTCTCTCCCTCCTCCCAATCTCTCTCTCCCTCTTTTTTCTCGAAACTTTTTTCCTTTTTTTTTTTCCTTCAACTTCTTTTCCAGCAACTAACCAGAGTTGTGTGCCGTTGTCCTGTTATTTGCTAACGCCACGAGAAAGTTCAATTAAGACCGTTCGCTCTTTGGCGATTCTTGGGGCAGTTAGCAGAACCAATAGACAACACCTACTCCTTACCCCTAGCCCTACACCAACCACAACCCCCTGACCCACAAGTAACATTACCGCGTACCAAACTCAACATAGCCCACACCGCCCCGACTCTGGCTTCAGCTGCGCATCGAAAGAACAATTAAAGCCCTGGAGAACATCTTCTTTGTCATCATGCTTAAGAAACTAATTAATTTCTAATATAAATACACAGTGTTCACTCGAAACCTGAAGCAACTGTGTATTGCGAAGAGCGTGTCGCTGGAAGGGTCAACCAAAAACAGGATATACGAGGCGTGTGCAGTTGTGGGTCTCAGTAAAGTGTGTACAGTCAAAAGCACATGTTTAGAAGTGTCTATTTGCATGTGTGAAGAACGTATGTATAGGAATAGACGAGGTCAGTGGTTGTGGCGGGGGGGGACGTTGTGTTGGGTCTATAAGTTAAAATGAATGGCTACATCTAAATATAGCATTAGGTATAAGTGTATCGAAGAAGCATACATAGATAGATGGATAGGAAGGTATTTAGATAGATAGATAGATAGATAGATAGATAGATGGATAGATAGAGTAAACAGTAGATTGGTTGATATTTAGATAGATAGTTTGAAACATAAAGAGGTATTTAAATAGATAGATAGATAGATAGATACATACATACATACATACATACATACATACATAGAAAGGTAGATTGGTTGATATTTAGATAGATAGTTTCATAGATAGAAAGGTATTTAGATAGTTAAATAGATAAATTGATATATATATATATATATATAGATATATCGATAGATAGATGGGTAGAAAGGTATCTAGATAGGTAGATAGATAAATAGGCAGATAAATAGACCAAGGTAGACCGGTTGATATTTAGAATAGATAGATAGATAGATAGATAGATAGATAGATAGATAGGTACGTACGTACATACATACATACATACATACATACATACATACATACATACATACATACATTTCCTGATATGTCCATATAGGTACTTTCTTGTCATATACGTCCCTAGCATGACCTTATAAGCATAGATATATTTAAAATTATGGATGGATGCAAAGCTAAACACAAGTTTGAGACGGATAGACGATAACATACTGTCATAACTATTAGGATGATGCGTTGAGAAATAATTGATTGAGAAAGAACCTGAGACTTTCAATGTCAATTTTGGAATTATGTGTACATTATTTCTACTCATTTAGAACTAATTATGGACGGTGACATATCCACATTTTCGGCAAAAAAATTCCAATGCAGTATAGTCTGGTCATAAAAATACCTGATAATTTCCCATCTGATTGTGTAATGTCCAACTTGGGATCATAAAATCCTGCTATGGTCGGTTTTGAAGAATATCAACTTCCTACAAAAGTGATGGAAGAGTTCTGTATTTATGGGAGACACTGTAAGTATTTCACAAGTATTTTTGTGTACTTAAGCTCTCTTTTAGTCAAATTGTGTATTCCAACACGAAACAACGATTCCAGTTTCTGATTCGAAGAAATCTTTCAATACTTTTTTCAATACCTTCAAATTGTTAGAACTGCTGTTCAGAAAAGAGTATTGAACATATTGTTACGAGTGATATTCTTAAGGTTGAATTTTTATAGAACACGCTGCGGATGGACGGGCTTCCTATCTGAGTATTATGATAGACGGAAAGGGTTTTTTTTGGATTCAGCCATTTCATTCGTTTCAGACTGTTGGACAGAAACGATTTGTGAGTGGCAGTGATCTTCTTTTCCAGCTAGTTCACTCGCCTCCGCACAGCACTATGATCGGCATGAAATTCAGTTTTGGGTGGGATCCTGGTAGTTCAAAGAATGTTTCCGCAACAAGTATCGCCGGGACATCAAAACAAGCTTGACGTTATCTAAGGATGAGTCTTGTGCAATCTTAACATAGCTTGTTATCGCTTACCCTAGGCAGTGCCACTCCCCAGTTACCCTCACTGACAGGAGCGTTGAGGCTGATTCCTAACTGGTCAGAACTGCCGGGAGACGGGAACTGGCTATTCTCCTTCCCAGGGATGACTTTTTTCTGCAGCAAGGGAGAAGGGAAACATTTGAGTTCGAACCATGACCAATGTCGCTTCCTGTGAATAAAAATCCATTTCCTTAGCTTCAGAATGTTACTTCAAGCCTGTTAAACGACGTACTACTTCTGTATCAAACATACACATGAATATTTGCTCATCTTTTTCATTTACTGTTCATATCTGCTCAATTGTTTCTCAAGGTAGACAATTTTATGATCAAGATATGGATATATCATCATCAGCAGCAGCAGCCTTTTAACGTCCGTCGTTGGACGTAAATCTTCCCCAGGATCTACCACATTTCTCTTTCATGAGCGTCGGAGAGCCAGTATTCTCTGAATTAGTCTAGTTCACCACTCCATTTTGTATTTTGTCGGCCTCAGTTTCGCATGTGGTCTCTGGGGATCCATCTTGTGTGTCGTGATGTCCATTGGTTGTCTTTCATTCTTGCAACATGACCAGCCCATTGCAATTTGATAATTTTAATAGATTTTATGATGTCCCTAACTCCTGTCTTCTCCCGGATGTATTGTGCTGTCTTGCGAACTCTCCGTGTGAGTTTGAGCATAATTCTCTCATGTGCACATTACATGATTCTCAGTTAGCAGGTTTGTCTTTTGATTAGGTTCCATGTTCCAGCTCCATAGGTGACTATCGAGAGGATGCATTATATACTCTTCTTTTTAGGATTATTGGGATTGTCTTGTTTTCGAAGGTTGAGCTTGCTTTGCTGAAAGTTTGCCATCCTAGGGTGATTTTCCCCCATATTTCTTCTTTTGTGGACAGTCAGAACAATAATTATAAATGCCTTATATTACTTTTAAACTCAAATGCATGGTGGATGTATCATTTGGCGTGGACAGCTTAAACGTACCATTGCTCTTAATATTGTGGTAAACAATCTGCGAAGCATATATGAGCAATGAATGAACAATTTTGAGAGTTTGGACATCAGTGTAGGTATTTGGACCTTCGACTCACCGGCAGGCTATCTAGCTCTATTGGTCGCAGGTTCGATTCTTGCGGCAACCCATTTTCTTTTTTCAATTTTTTATTGCATGTGTGCTGTGTAAGCCAAATCTCACTCACTGTGTAATAACTGGAGGTCACTTCCAAAAGAGTTTCAAAGTATTATATCATATTTATAATTTTATGATATGTATATATATTATAAAAAATTACAAATATGTGTATAAAAAGTGCATCAATAAGTACATAATCTTACATAGGTCATAGTATGTCTTGGTCCAAAATCTAAACTTTGATATTGTTCAATGTATGTAATCAATAGTGAGGTGTTAGATTAGGGGCATTGACAATGGAGGAGCTTATGCTGAAAAAAATTCTTTACGCTTAATAAATCGATTTTCAGTTTTCAACCCAAGGTCTCTTTGATGCACTAATGTACATGTATAAATGCATACAAACACACACACTCGTGTGTGTGTGTGTGTGTGTGTGTGTGTGTGTGTGTGTATGTGCAAATATGCATTTATACATATGAGTATTCTCTTTTCATGTATGTAGTGTATATTTATATATATATATATGTCAATGTATCAGCAGGAGCAGCGTTTTAGCGTGCGCCCTTCTATAAGATTCACCAAACATCTCTATCGTGGGCGTTGCGGAGTCAATACTTTTAGAATTTGTGTAGCTCGTCTATCCATCTAGTACCTTGTCGGCCTCAGTTGCGCTTTGAGCAACCGAGGTCGTTGGATATAGACCTTCCTAAAGATTCACCAGACCTCTTTATCGTGGGCATCGCAGAGCCAGTGCTCTCTTATTTAGTTTGGTACGCCTACCTTCATTTTGATGGACCCTGTTTCGCATGTGATCTCCAGGGATCCGAGTTGTGAGTTGTGATGTCCTGTGGTTGTTTGCCATTCTCGCAACTTGAGGAAATATTGCGCTATGTACAAAGAAGGCACGTGCACAAATGATTGATATCCAACGTTGGATCAAGTGCATTTACAAGGGGAAAGAATATGTCGAAAAAATAATTACTTATTGTGGAAAAGTATGATTATTTTCCATCATTTGGCTGCAGACTTATGCGCACATACGGCTTGCGAGATAAGCTTGTAAACAGTCATCTTACTGCACAGGGATCCAAATGTGACTTTGGTAAGATACAAACTCACTAACAATGATCTGAGACGATGATTCGTCAGCACTCCCTCTGCAGTAGGTGCCCAACCCTATGCCGTAGAGCAAATCTTTTTGTTCGTGTTTTGGCAATATCAAGGATACACTGATATTAGTGTAATCTTGATCAGTGCCTGAGGATGATCGAACCCAGTTGCGAGGATTAACGACAGTGTTCTGCTTAAAGCTGCTCAACGGTAAGCGCCTCATTTTCTTACGTGTACAGGTGCATATGTTTAGTCGACTCTAGATATTTACTGGGCTTTGTATAGTCTGGCACGAGGCAAAGATAATGAGTTTCCTAGTTTCTTAATTTGCCTGCAATGAGTTGAGAGGCTTGAAATACATGCATCACGGGCGTCATCTCCATGTATATATTTATAAGTGTCTCAAGACACATACATACACATGCACACACTAACATACACACTCACACACACACACACACACACACACATATATATATATACATATATATACATATATATATATACATATATATATATATATATATACATACATATATATATATATGCATATATATATATATATATATATATATATATATATATATATATATATATATATATATATATATATATATATATATATATGTTGAACCGTGCCAACCTTTGTATTCTGGTTTTTTTATTTGTACACATAGACACACAACTATCCACAGAAACACAGACAAATAGATGAATGTGTAAATGTGTTTGTATGCGTGCATGTGTGTATGTGTGTGTGGGTTGTATGTGTGATTACACATGCAGACATACATTTACATACGCTCTATCCATTGCCTCACATACATGTGTCATTCTTTGCGTACACAACGCGTTGTAACAGCCAATACACACACTTCCATACAGAACGTTTGAAATATTTCACGATTCATTTAGTAGATAAGGGCTCTCGTGTTCGGTGTTTTGTATTCGACAAAGGTAAAACTGACTGTCTGCTTTCATTAAAGTCTAGCTGATGGCAATGCCCAACTCGAAAATAATCAACAACGAAGACACTTTGCCAACGACTGATATTTTTTTCCCGTACTTTTTTATCGTTACTTTCCTGTTACTTACGTTACTTATTTCAATTTGCTCCTTCTTTCGCACTTTTCTTTCTTCTTTGACTTTTCTTCCTTCTTTTTAAATCTCATGTATATATATATATATATATATATATATATATATATATACATATATATATGTATATATATATATATATATGTGAGTATATATATATGTATATATATATATATGTATATATATAAGTATATTTGTATGTATATATATATATATACATATATATATATGTACACATGTGTGTGTATGTATTGTTGTATATACAGGTATAAAGTAGCTCATATATATATATATATATATGTAAGGGGTGGAATGTGTGTATGTATGTGTCTAATCAGTTGTATGGAAGAATGTATGGAGTTTTGTATAAGCTTATGATATTGGGCAAAATGAGTAATTTATACGTATAAACGTATGTTATATATATATATATATATATATATATATATATATATGTATGTATGTATGTATATATATATATATACGTGTGTGTGTTAGCTGTTCTCGTTGATTGTTTTTTTCCAATTTATTTTTATTTCTGCCTTTTTTTATTTATAGTTTCTTCCCTTTCTGCACTTTATGTCGTCAGTTTGTTGTAGATTTCGTTTTTCGTTTTATTTTTTCCTTCTTTCTGTTTCTGTTTTTTCTAATGACCCATTCGAGGGGCATGTACATTTCTATTGCAAGAGAAAACGCAAGAAAGTGGCATATTGTGAAAATAAACCTCCAACAATCTGATCAATATACTTTCACCTACGCTTTTAATTTTGAGTCTTGCATTGTATCTCCTGGATTTTTTTTCAACTTCTTTTTTTCTCATTTTTCAAATTTTGTTAGCGCCGTTTCAGACTCGCTTAATTTCAGGTTCCCATTTCAATTTTACTAAAAACCTTTTTTTTCTCCTATCTTCTCAGTCTCGTACAAACATACACGAACGCAAATACTCACACAAAGGTTTATATCCAAGGAGTTGCCTGAAGTTCAAGAAAGCTGAGGACCAAAATATCTTCCTGAAAGAAAGAAAAACATGATTGGAAATGAAGTTCTTTATTTTCTGACAGAGTGATCCCAAGAACTGTTTGAATGTTCTGTGAGACTTCAGAAACACAGGGTAAATTTGAAGCACAGTATATATCTATGATGGCAAAGGATTTTATCTATTTTTATAAGTACATGCATGTGTATGTGTGTGAGTTTACGCGTTTCAATGTTCCTGGCCATATTGTTTTGTCGACAGATTCGAAAATTAGCATCAGTACTCCATTAGAGGCTTTTCTAAAAATGCTTTTTTTTTCTTGAAAAAAGCCTTTTTTGACCTTTTGGGGAGCTTAATTTGACGGCTGTATTGATAACAACTAAATTCCCCAGATTCTAAATGTTTTTAGATTTTTTTTTACTCTATTTCAAATGTTGTCCAGTTGGAAACACCAGGTACGTCATAAATAGAATCCATTCTAGCCATATTTATTCTTCGACTGAATTTTTTTTAATGACTTTTAATTTTGATTTTACGGTTTCTCAATCATTAATCATGAAGGTGAGTATACATTATCTTCATTGTATATAAATAACAAGTATTCTCTCTCTCTCTCTCTCTCTCTCTCTCACTTTTCCTCTCTATGTCTATGTTTTTCTCTCTCTCTAGCTCGAGCTGTTTCATCTCAATTTCTCACTTATTTTAAAACTCAATAGTTCACTAATACAAAGCTTCTAATAGGGAAAATCATGTGAATTTCATCTTACGTTTCATCAAAAGGTGACTAAACTTGTTCAAGTGGAAGAGTTCATTATTTAAAATGGTGGACAAGAGATATTTCACCTGAAAATATGTTACCTTTTAGTTTATTTCAAAAAAATTATTTTCCAGAAATAGATCTTTTATGTAAAATTATCTAAAAAAATCAAAAAATTAAAAAATTAATGGCATACCGTTTTATCATTTGTGGATCATCATAAACCATCAAACCTAACCGTCAAGAAAGGTTTCCTCAGTTTTCAAGTTGGTCTGTCTGGATGGCTGACTGGCTATGAATGTATCATGCGTACAGGCTACACCAATCGAGCCAGAGGTCAGAAACTCTCATCATGTCCACAAAACAATGTTTTATTTGTTTTGTTTTTTTTTAAGGGATCGAATTTGCAATGTGAATGTACACTAAAATAATCACCGTTTCTTTTAATTTTTTTAGAAAATTCAGAGATTTTTTTTTCAGATTTATCACTGCCCAATAAAATGCGACAAAAGTAACTTATTAATTGATCATCCCATTTCCCAATGCAGCCAAAAGACGGTGATCACTTGATTGTTTCGATTGAGCGACCAACCAGACCTATTTTCAATTAGATTCACAATGCTGTGTCTTAATATTTTGTTTTATAAAAAGACCATGGAAATCACTTGACAAATTTAAAAATTACAATTTCTCAAAAAGAAGACGAAAAATTCCTAATTCTCACCAAAGAACCAGCAAAGAAAAATACTTGGTGGAAAAATAATGGAAGAAACCCCTGTTGCCCTGTAACAACCCTCACATCAACTACAAAAACCAAACTTTGAAAACACATCGTTTCTTTAATTCAGTCAAATTTACTTATCTATTTATTGGTTTCGGTAATGCATGTTTAAGCAATATTCTTCTTTTCTCCCAATTACTTAGTAATAGATTAAAAAGTGTGCGTATACGTTCGTACACGCAGGCCTCCCACAAGAATTTAAGCCAATTTATTTTTCTAAAAAGCTTTGAGAAACGAACCGCTTCTAGTTAGAGTTTGCCTGTGACGGGTGCGTGTCAGTCTTTTGACAATGCTTGAGAAAAACATGAGAAAACTTAAATGGTTTTCTTTAAAGAAATTAAATAAGAAAATATTTCGTCAGGGTAATGACAAAAAAGCGAATTCACCAAGGAAAGAAAGATGATATGCCTGACTGTTGCAGGGCTAAGTCAAGTCCTACTAATTTCTAACTGATGATTGCTGAGACATTTTTGTACGTATATTTTTTTTTCGTTTGCAGATACATAAGACCTTTGAGTTGGTCAGAGTTGGCAAGAAATCCACCAAGCATTTGCTAGATGTTGATTTCAAATCACAGTAAGGGAATGTTAATTTTATATATTGGTTTGGTTTAATGTGACGGGATAGACAAACAGCGAAGAGTTCAACCTTCTAAATGTCGTGAAGATTGTTCTTGTTCATCATCATTATCATTATCATCATCATCATCATCATTAGTCTTTTATCATCCATTCTTGGATATAAATCTTCCCTGGGAGTCACAAGCCTTCTCTATTATGGACGTCGTGGGGCCAATACTTTCTGAACTTATCCAGTTCGTCTCGCCATCTCAAATTCAGCCGGCCTTAGTTCTGTATTCGATCTCCAAGGATCAAAGTTATGAGTCGTGAGTTCCAGCGGTTGTCTGCCATTCTTGCAACATGACCTGCCCATTGCCATTTGTGTTTCTTTATGGATTCTATGATGCATTGAATTCATGTTCTTTTTCTAACATACTATGCTGTCATGTGATCTCCCCATGTGATTTTAAGTATGATTCGCTCATGCAAATGTTCCATGGTCCTTAGTTTGAAGGCTAATTTCTTGTTTAGATTCCATGATTCAGAGAGAAAGAGAAGGAAAGACTATCGTAAATTCAAGGAAGTGAGGAAAGTTGAGCGAAAGGCAGAGAATTTCAAAACAGGTTTCATCTGCCTAATTTCCCTGACTTATTTAGAATTTCGGATCGTTGTATTGAGTAAATTATTTTGTTGCTTCAACAAGTGAACGCGTAGATCTTGCACGATTTACCACTTTTCTATCTTTTACTCTCTAACGCCCTCTTCTTCTCTCTCTCTCTCTCTCTCTCTTTCTCTCTCTCTCTGTCTCTCTCTGTCTCTCTCTGTCTCTATCTATCGTAGAGCTATGCACAAATATACATCAATCGATATATACGAATATACACATACGTTTAAAGAAAGAAAATGGACATATTGGTTGATTTATACAAGTATATATATTTATGAATGCGTTATATTATTCGAAACTCTGCTTGCAATGACTTCTTGTTGTTACACGGGGAAGGATCACTCAGTCCAGACAGCGTAAGTAACATAAACAATAGAAAAAAATGGAGTTGTCGCAAGAATTGAACCTGCAATCGATGAGATAGCTGCTTCGACGTAGCGTTGCTTTCAGCCATTGAGCTAAAGAGCCCGACGGAAAGGCGATGGCTCAAATAGCCGCTTTGTCCACACTCTTCTCTTTTTGTTTATTCACTGTTTATGTCTGTTTCAAATGCAAACAATTATATTATTAGGAAATAGATACATAGTCCGACAGAATATTCATGAATGCATTATATCATTTGAAACGACTTCCCGTTGTCACATAGAGAATGAATCACTCTACCTTCAAGATTCAGTAATATTTCCATGTTTTCCATATGTTAGCTCATCAATTCAGACCAGCAGTATCTTCCGTACGAATAGAGCACTCTGGTGGATGAGGAATTTCTGTGTAAATAAAGATATCGCTTAAATTCAACCTTACTGACCATCCAGTTCCGTAGTCCAGAGGTAGGGTATCGGCATCTGGATCTGAAGTGAAGGTTTCAATCCTGCCTTGCAGTACTTGATGGGATAACGGAGAATCTATCGCCACACTGAAGAGATGTAATACATCGTAACAACTGTCTGTGGATGACACAATTATATATATATTTGTTCATATCTACGTAGCTATCTCTGTGATGTTCACACCACTTTATTAATATTCATTTAGTTATCTATTATTTTCATTTTAAATTCTCCTTATATTCATCGATATCATACTATTCATATCGATAACGTTACGTTGTTATTTTGACAGCCTAAATTTTGCAGATCTAATGAATACGTTGCATGTGAAAGAAACACCCAATCACAGTCCCAAGATAGTTTGCTGTGTTACTTTTGCAATCTGACGACTGGTGTCCTGATGCAAAAATCTCCAGTCAAATTATTTGCCCAGAAAAAAATTCTACGTTCCAAATTGTCCAAGTTGACTCATACACTTCTAAGTTTTCCAAAAGTTTATACGTTGCTTATGTTTCATCTTCCTTCAAAAGTACTATGATTCATCATTTTTTTTAATTTACGTATGCTCTGTCCTTTTTTTTACAAAATTGCCGTTCTTTTTTAAACAATGAAAACAATTCCTGACTCTTATTTACCTGTACTATGTATTTACTGTAAGCTTTAGTGATCCATCACCTTATTCTTTCTGCACTTTTTCACTAATTACACGAGAAGAACAAACTGTATCGGATTTGAAATTCGAGATCTTGCCAAAATAAAGTGAAGACATTCTCAAAGAGAATGCACACACAATAACAAACTGGGTAAACTTGGAGAAACGTCCTTAATTGTACAAAATAGGCTCTGGTGACTTTTACATCGATTTAATGGAAAGGATGATGAAAATCACTTTGAAAGTATGACATGAAGAGATCACGAAGCAGCAGTGTAATTTAGATATCATAAAAACTATTAGAAAAACTCAAAAGGTGAATGGCTGGACATGTTGTAAGAATGTCAGTCAACTGACTGACATCAAGAGTCACATCGTGGATCCCCAGAGATCATATGCTGAATTGTGATCGAAAGAAAGTACTAGCTCAGTGACCCTCACGATAGAAAGGTCTGGCAGATATTGGGGAAGGTCCGTGTCAAACGATGAACGCTGAAAGACTGATATTGATGATGATGATGATGATGACGACGACGACAACGATGATGATGACAATTATGATGATGACGATGACGATGACGATCATGATGGTGATGACAATGATGATTATGACGATGATGATGACGATGATGATGATGACGACGATCATGATGACGATCATGATGACGACGATGATGATGACGATGATGATGATGACGACGACGACAACGATGATGATGACGATGATGATGATGACGATGATGACGACGATGACGATGATGATGTATGCAGGAAGTTCAATGAAGATAAAAACTGTTTTTTTTATTATTTAGTTTTCAAATGTCCAGGAATTTAATTATTCAATAAATGACTTTCGATCGTGTTTAATAGGAAAAATGGAATTTACGTTTTCGAACCACTAGAGGTATTCCCGACTATCGCATCCCAAAATAAGGTCATGACCCTCCAAATTTTGTTTCCGTTAGTCAACTTAGTTTTCTCCGTCTTCTTGTTCGCTTGTTTCTTTCTTTTTTCCTCTCTTTCTTTCTTCATTACTTTCCATTATACTTTGCTTTCTTCTTTTTATCTCTCTATCTCCATGCCTCTCTCTTTTCATTTCCTTCTTTGTTTCTTTTTTTTTTATTTATCTCTTCGCTTATGTGCATGACAGTTCAATCATTCGTTTTTCTGCCGGCAGAAATATGAAAATCTCTCTTGGCTTACGGGCCATATCAACTTTTATGGAGCTGCCGGCAATCTGACATTAACCTTTAATTTATCCCTCCATCTAATTCTCTCTCTCCCCCTTTCTCTGTCCCTCTCTCCCAAATGTTTCTTTGTATATATAACTTACGACATACTATAAATGAAGTAATATTCGTTTTTATAAGTTGAACACAGACAGACAGAAAGATAGATATCATTATTGCTTTTCAATCACTTATAATTGGATTTACACAAGTCAGAAGAAAAGTAAAGCGCTTTTGTGTGAACATTATTTTGGAATAATTATATATATTTCAATATTGTTTACTTCTTTTAAGATATTACACATATGATTATAAATTGCGTTATACCACAGTGAAACTGAAATTATCTCCTGTCATTATAGGGTGAATGTATCATTTGGCCTATATAACGGAAATAGGATAAACATTTGAAGAAAGATGGAGCTTCTGTATCTCTTTATAGCATAACTCTCTGCACCGAAAGAAACAAAGAGAGCAGGTAGAGACCGTGGATCAACAAGATAGATATTTCGAGTTGGAACAGTTATTTTGGCCTTTACATAACCAACAATTGTTCAGCTCAATTTTATTGGAAGCGAGTTCGATTCTTGCAGCAGCGCCATCATTTCAAATAGAATTTTACAATCATACTGCACGATTCATAATCGTTCAGTTGGATCATTTGTCCATTTCTTGATAATATATATATCCTAGATGGCTTCACAGATTTAAAAACAAATATTGTAGTTTTTTCTGTCAATTATTTACAAGTAATTGTTAATGTATTTTAGGAAAGTATTCCAAAGTTTTTTTTATGTTATATACAGAGTTTGATATTATGATGATATGTGAGATTTTCCCTCTAGTTGGAATCTTCAGTTTTTCAACCATGTAACTGTTTAGGGGGTTTAAGAACAAAACGGCAATATATATAGTCTAGAAAACATTACTGCCTTACACTAAATACATTAAAAACTTTTTTTTTTAATCTTTTAGTGTATATGTATATTTACACATAAATTCCAGTGTTTGATGCTCTGTAATGCTGAATAGCTCATGCTAAATTTTTGTTCGTATTCATGTGTATAGACCAACCATATCATTCATATTTTGCATAGATTACCCGATAATATGTCCAATGAATAATATAGAATAATACAATTGAATAAAAAAAAAGTTCCTTAGGTCTTTGTACATGAAATGGGGGATCAATCGAATCGGAAGTCGGTTTTCTATGATCATTAAGTGATAGACTGAATAGGGAAAACAGTTATGTAATGCTATTTAGTTAAAATTTGACAGCTCCACGATCAATAGATCTATATGTTTGACGCCAGTGTCCGTCGTTCAGGAGAGCACCAAATACGCAAAGTGAGGGCTTGGTTCATATCTAGAAGTATAGAGCGTATACACTGCATAAATAATACCAAATTTTCTCAAAAATACAATGGCCAGCAATGTCTCTTTTATAATATTTGCTCGGTGGTGTGCAATATTTTGTCTTAAGCAGCCAGTAAAAATCCCTATGTTTTTGCCTTCAATCTACAGTTTTTATTGTTTTGTTTTTTTTAATTATATTTTTTCAGGTCTACATCTGTGACTTTGCCCCGGAGAGTGTATCGTCAGTGCTGAGGTTTCTGTTCCAATTTCAACTCAAGCTATTTATGCCCCCGTTCTCTTTCATGTTGCCTTAACTTTCATTTTTATACTATGCAAATATTCTTCTCTGCAAAGTTAATATCTTGCTCTCTTTCAATCGTTTTATTTTCTTTTACTATCCAATGCAATGTATTTTCGAATCCCTTAAATAACTTAAACATCCAATCCTGTGAGATTTTGATGTACTGGTGTAATCCTATTATTCTTATTCTGTATGCTAGTTCGAGTTTCATCATTCCCCTACCTTTGTTACTCGTTGGCAAATCTTCATCATCATCATCATCATCATCAGTCTTTTAACATCTGTTGTTGGACATGGACCTTCCCCAGGATTCGCCACATTTCTCTGTCGTAGGCATCGCAGAGCCAGTATTTTCTAAATTCGTCTACTTCATTTCTGTATCTTGTATTCTGTCGGCCTCAGTTTCGCATGTAATCTCTGGGGATCCATATTGTGAGTTGCGATATCCATTAGTTGTCTTTCATTCTTGCAACATAGCCTGCCCATTGCCATTTAAGTTTTTTTTTATAGATTCTATGATGTCTCTGACTCCCGTTTCTTTCCTTCCTGATATACTGTGCTGTCTTGTAATCTCTCCACGTGAGGTTGAGCATGATTCTCTCATGCGCACGTTGCATGCTTTTCAGTTTGCGAGTCTGTCTCTTTGTTAGGTTCCATGTTTCAGTTCCATGAGTGACTCCATAGTGACGATCAATGTCAGCTTTAGGGTGGGGCATTTTGTAGCAGGTCAGTATTTTTTTTTTCTAGTCATTTTTCCAATCCCCTCTAGATTCTAATTAATTAGATAAAAGCTCCATTCCACAACTGAGATGGCAATCGTATTAGTAGTTTTTACTCTTTCTTTTTAAAAAAATTCATTTCAGTTTCCAGTACAGCACGCTCTACCCTTGAGCACTCCTTCCTGGCTCTTTCTTCCACACTGGCATGTCAAACTCCATTAATTATTGATTCCTAAATATTTGTAAAGCTGTTCTTATTCAAAATTCTCTCATTACTGATTCTATATCTACTTCTTTGGATTACGTTTTTACCTGCCTATCTCTTTTGAACGTGGCCTTAGCACATTTATCAAAGCGAAATGTCACCCCTATTTCATCATTAAATTCTTTCACAGTCTTTTGAATTCACTACCATCTTTGCTATAAAATTTCTGATCATCCATGTGAAATACGTGGCTGTTTATATTGTCTCTTATCTTATCTTATCCTCATCCAGTTTTGTTTCGCTTGATGAATTAAGGGATTAGTGAGACAAAGGAAAAAGCAGAAGAGATAATGAATCCATTTGGATTATGTTATAATTTATGCTGACAAAAGAAAATGCCGTAATCCCATTTTGAAGTTATCAGTGTTCTGTAATGACATTGTGTCGCAAGTTCACCAACCGTGGACTTCAAAAGCTTTTATTATCAATAAGTTGGGAACACTACTGAATGCTTTTTCTGTAATCGATCCATGCAGTTCTCAGGTTTTTTGTTTACTAAGGTGACTTTCTAAAGATGCCATTAATCCTAAAGAGAAGGGTGTATAACCAATGCATCCTCCCAATAGTCACTTATGGAGCTGAAACATGGAACTTAACCAAGAGACAGACCCGTAAGCTGAAAACCATGCAACGTGCACATGAAAGAATAATGCTGGGCCTCACATGGAGAGACCACAAAACAGCACATCCGGGAAAAGGAAGGAGTTAGAGACATCATAGAATCCATAAAAAATCTCAAATGGCGGTGGGCTGGCCATGTTGCAAGAATGGCAGACAATCGATGGATATCACGACTCACAACATGGATTCCCCGAGACCACGTGCGCAACTGAGGCCGGCAAAATGTTAGATGGAGAGACGAGCTAGACAGGTTCAGGAAGTACTGGCTCCGAGACGCCCATGATAGAGAAGTGTGGCAAATCCTAGGGAAGGTCTATGTCCAACGACGGACGCTAAAAGACTGATGATGATGATGATGATGTCCTTAAACCCGAAAGGTTCTTTCTAATTGTCTTTCTTTTCTATCGGGGATAAGTTGCTATCCTCCTTGTAACCGTATGCTTCCTCTGTCAATGCTGATGTTAGTCTTTTTTAAATCCTAGATTGGCATGTAATCGATTTAAAAATCTTAGAGTCATGTGTGTCTTCTGTTTTAGGTAGGAGGCATATAACCCTCTTTTGCCAGTCAATCTGGTGTTTTCTGGGACGAGGTGAGTTCAGTATCTTATTATACTGTCTTAAAATCTTATCATCATAGCATGCAAAGGGAAAAGCTGAGAGTTGGGAACCTCATCAATGCCAGGTGATTTTGATTCGTGTTACAGTTCATAAATTAAAGCATCCTGCCATTGCTGTTCCTGCAGTGATTTATTCTGTTCGTCCAACCAACCCTACTATCTAGGATGCGCGTTCACTGTACGTCTTTTCTTCGCTCCAAATATTTTCCCAGAAGTCCTGTATTTGGTTTCCGGTTTTTGTCACCTGTTGTATGTTTCCTTTTTTGCTATCTTTCGGTAGAATTTCTTTCATCAACTTGAAATATTTTATTGTGTCTGTAAAATAGTCCTCGTTTGATATCTTTTCATTCCGTGGACTTTCAACTGTACTTTTTGTTTTAATATTTCTTTGATAGAAGGTATATCGTTTGAGGTGTTCAATTTATATTCTTTTCTCTCCTTCCTGGCTTTCCTGCTGTTAACATTTTCAGAAACTCATCCATTATCGAAAGTTCTCACATTGTTTAATTTCTTTTTCAATCTTTATTTTCAACCTTGGTTTTTTTATGCCTATCAGGTTTTCTCTGTTTTTTCCAATTTTTCATGCATCTAGATTCTATCATTGTTGCTGATGCATATATTATTTCATCTAGTTCAGTAGAAGTCCGGCTTCAGATCTTCAAGAATGTCTTTCGTAACAATATTCTCCTATTTTTTATACTTGTTTTTTTCTTAAATCATTATGGATGTTCATAGCTACTTTTCTCAGTGATTCTCTGTCGTCTATGTTAATGAATTATAGCCATGTGAGCTCACGTGATATTTTGTCATTTGTTTGACGTATCTCTTCATGATGTTCAATCACAAATTGTCTTTCCTCCTAATTATTGTTACCCTTCAATGTTTCGTTGTTGTTGAAGTTTTCTCTTTCTGGTGCTTATCTATTCATAGGGCCTTCACAAATTTGTTGTGATCAATCTGTTGAAGGTATTAGAGGCTTGGCTTGGATCGCAGGGTTTTCTTCGATTCAATCGCTCGTTGGTCTTACTGTAGTCTCACTAGCCTCTATTTGTATGCTCAAATTTATTCTGACTTTTTGTTTGATTCCACCCAGTTATGCGTCTGTATGTTTCTTTTACTACATTATGTCCCTCCTTTCAAACTTATTTTCTTTCAGGTTTGGAGGGATTTCTGTATTCCGTTTTTTCATATATTTTATAGGCATCTTTAGGCTCATGTCTGATGGATTATCAAGCGAGTACTAAAAAAAATATATCACTAATTTGTTCTTCTAAGGTATCAGTTTTTAAGCTTTATTTTTGTTTTTTCTGCCTTTGACTTTGGAGGATGTGGGTCAAGATTGTTGCTGGTCAAGTGGTCATCCAAGTGGCTCAAGAAGTTTATTCCAATAGTATGCTTTTCGATCTCAGATTAGTTCCCTCCTGGGAATTTTGCTCTTTTCCATCTTTGATTTCTTAGTGGTTGTTGCTGTGTTTTGTCTATTGTTATAACTCTCTTTATCGTATTTACATCATTTTTTTCATAAGTCAAGTGTACTCTTTCGGTAGTGGCAAAGGGTCCGTCGTTGTCTTGGCTTCCGTAACCCCCAGATTCCCTTGGCCTACTCTCTGGGGGGAGCCCTGACAAAATAATCACTTCTTTACCTACCTATATTCACCTCTCTACCGATCTTCCTGTAATTCGATAAGTTTCAGGACGGGAAAAAACACCAACTTTTTAGTATCTGCCTTGGTTGATCAGCATATCTTTAATTTGGATATGGAAATATCGCAGGTCTATCCCATATTCTAGATAAATGGTTAGATAGCCCCTCCACAAGGACTGCTTTTGTAGTGTGTATATATATGTATATATATATATATATATATATATATATATATATATAATCATAACGTTATCAACGCTGCCCTATCTCTTTTTCTAGCCCCCAGTAACATTGGGACAAGCACTTTCGTGGAATCTTTTGAGAGAATACTTATCATTGGGTTAGCCAACAGTCACAGGACGACCGCCAGGTCCTACCTGTTAGCCAACAAGGGAACACCAGCTTGACGCTCAAACCTGTTTGAGCCCCATTTCTGGCATATATATTCCATTGTAATATTCTATTGTCCTGACATCTGGAGCGTGGCTACATGAGACCTAGAATTTTCTTTACCTGTAATACTGACACAAAATAGTGTGGTTCTCTTATTGTAGGAATCATCATTATCGTAATATCAACAAAAAGTGTGGAATAAATTCCTTTTTAATTGAGTCCCAACTTTAATATACAAACTTCCCTTTGAATTTAAGTAAATGCAAGTCTTCCCAATGGACATAGGTAGCTTAAAGTTCCTATATTTTGCGTACCCAAAAGATTCAACTGAAAACACGATATGTTGATTATAACAAGCATTTGGAAGAGAAAAACATATGAGAAAGTAAACCTCAGCACAATAAACAGAAGAAAGAGTAACAAAACAAAATTGAACTCGTGATTACGGTCAATATTTGAACAACCGTAGCACTGAAAATTTAAGTCATAAGAATAATCCCATCAACTAATAAATGTGACCAGAATAAATTCTATTCATAGAATCGCTGGTGTTTTCTATTTGAAGCATCTGTAAATAGAGTGAAAGATATATCTAGAAACAGCTAGATTCTGGAGAATCTACATGCGATCAATTATTTTTTTTTTTTTTCGAAAAATCAAAATATTTTTCCCGAAAGGGTATACTGAAGTAGTGATACCATTTATCAAGTAAGTAGACAAAATTGTATGACCAGGAGCGCTGGAACAAAATATACCCTCAAAAAAGCGCTTTTTTTTTACTAACGATAAAAAAGATTTTCTGAAGGGGTCTAAGGGCGTACTGTAGACTAAAGTCTGTAGACAAAATGGTGTAGCCAGGAGCAATCGAACATAAACACAAACAAACGTGTAAATACACACACGTATGGAAAAAAGGATTGAACACTTTGCAATCTTTGATGGCTACGGTAGTTCAATAATCCATTCGTCAATTTAAACAGACAAAGAGTTTTACTAGTACAATGTTGACCGCCCTCAGCTGAAACAGAGATGAATAAATCAGACTTATTTGTGTAATTTTGAAGGTTTTCATTTCTACCTTTAAAGTGAAATAATGCAGCTGCCCATTCTCCTTTCAGTCTGACCTGTTCTAATTATTTGTTTAAATTTCTTTCCTTGTCCGACCCTTTCTTCACATCGTTCATTTTTATTATTTCTTTCTTTCTCACACTTTGAATGTTACAAGTGGTTGTTACGCTTGATAGCTAGCCAATTCCCTTGGTCTTAGGTATCAAGCACTCGTCTGATTATTCTTAGTATTCCGAGAAAACTAATAGTTTCAGCCAGTTCATAAAGCGTTTACTAATTGTTCGGAGTGAACCTATCACAATAGGTATCATATTTACCATTCTACAACTCTAATGTTTAAATATCTCCCATTTTCAAGTCCTGGCAATTATCCACCTTTTTGAACACTCTCTCACGTACCCCATGCTTTGTCATTCATTGTACTCTCTTGTTTCACTTCGTCATGAACGACAATGTCTGGTTTGTTATGTTCGATTTAGTGATTGGATTGAAAAGTCTTATGATATTTTAATGTTATTGTTTCCAAAGAATGGTTCTAGAGAATTGTTGGGCTATTTTTCTGAACACGGAAATCCATATCTTTGACTGAGTCTCCAGTGTATTACCTGTAAAATCTCAACGTGTTTCCATTCTTTGGAATATCCTTTTCTTTTTTTTTCTTTCTCCTAATTTCAATATCTTAATTTCCTTCTCTTTCAATCACTTTCTTTCTGCATTTATTTCTTTCACGAATTTTGGACTGCAACATGGTCTCCCCTTCTCTTTTCGATACAGATTTTCTTGTCTCGTTCTTTCCTCCCTGTATAATCTCCTTCTTTTCTTCACCTTGAATCTTCTTCATAAAATCTACACATTGGTGACTAATCTTTGTCTATTTCGTACTTTTTTAAAAAGGTTCCCAATGTTTCATTTTGGACTCTCATTGAGTCCCCACGTCAGTCATTTCAGACCTCCCTTCCTAAGCTACATGCAGGATTTCTCATCTTTCATCTATTGAGTAATAGTGTCGAACTGTCTGTGTATTAACTTTACTTTAAAATTGTCCGTTTTCTCCTAAGATGTTTCTCCGTCTTGCCACTGCTTTTTACAGCATATTCTCACTCTGGTCTACAAACTGATTTGAGTTATTGTTTCTCAATTTCCATACAGTCTTCAACATTAATGAGAGCATGTCCTCGCTCAATGTGTTTACTGTACAGTCTATCCACATCTGCCTGATTAATCATCTTTCTGTATGCATTCAACAATTTCCTGGTCTTTCAGTCCACATCTCGGCTCGTCTTCCGACCAGATGACCACTTCTGCATCAAACCGGAAAATCGAAAATGCTCTCAGGTCCAACGTATTGACAGTGTTTCCTCCATTTAATTTTGATCTCAAGATCTTTCTCACCCTTCTGAAGTCTTCTTCTTTCGATATGTCCTTCATTTCCTGGTGATATAATATCATGGGCTTCCAATATAGCTAGATATGTGTAACCCTTTCCCCACTGCAATGCATTAATCTTTTCTTCTCTTGGCGACTTAATTCCATCGGAAGTCATTAATTTCGCTCGTTTCATCGCTAAAACTGTACAGTTACCGATCTAAAACTTCTTCCCTGTATCACTATAGAATATACTTACTTCCTACATCAAGCTATTAACTTACTTTCCGTACAGTTTGAAGTCATCCGTGAACAGCAGGCGAATAGCTATTCCTTTTCTGTTTCTAAGATCAAATCAAGCTCTAACATTTCGCAAGTGTATTACCACTGATACCATTGTTAGAACAAATGACAACGGAGAAAGATTATCTTCCCTCCACGAATATTTACTTTTTTTTCTTTGTCCTCCAGACGCCAATCGTGTACTCCACAGTTGAATGCTCTTTCTTGAAATCCGAACTAAGTTCTCCACGACACTAAACATGTCTAAGCATATCTCTAGCCAGGAGTGGGGTACCATAATGTAGGCTCTTTTATAATCGATCGAGGTCATAGCTTGGTCTGTTGATCGTTTTTTCTTACAGTCCCTTCTCCCCTCGAATTCTTTCTACATCTTTGTCCCTCTGTCGATAAGCCTTCTTCATTCCTAGAATAACTTGCAGTTATATCCGTGAAAATTTTCCAAATTAGTAGGAGACAGGTTATGTGAAGATAATTGGTTATTTCTTGTAAACCACCAGTCTGGCATATTTTTATTTGTTTGCTGCAATCCCTTTGCATTGTTCTTCTCCCTTTTTCTTATCTGGTCGATGTAGAGCTAGTTATTTGCCTCCATAGTCCCTCTCCTCCATTTCTTCTGTTCTTCAGGTAATAGTCCTCTTCTTTCCATGGATATATGTACTCTCTCTGTTATATGTCCGGTCAGGATTTTCCACATGAGTGGTAAGCACGTGAATGGTCTATAATTGCTTGATAGGTCCCCCTCTGTTGGTCTTTTGGGATGAGAGTAGTCCAGCTTTTGGTCATCCATTGTGGCACCTCACCTTCATTGAAGCAACTTTGGAGTTGATGATTAAACCATCGTGCTTTGCACAGGACATTGGCGGTACCTGTGAGGATAATTCTCTGTATCTCGTATATACTTAGGTTTCATGGTATTCTACCAAGATACTTATCGACATCTTGTGCATGAACCGAGCGGCTACTGTGACAACAAGTATTGTTTCAGTCTTAAGTTGCTACATTTTTGTGATCTCAATTTCCAGGTCTCAATATTTTGCAGGTTTTTCAAATTCTTTTACAGACATGTTTTTGTATGATTGAATGGCCATATCTATTAATAGGCATCTCTTTTCCATTCTGTCTTTAATAATTAAGGATCGTTGGCTTTAATGGTCCAATCCGTGTGTACTGGGAAATCCAGTAATAATGTCATATCTTGTGTTTCATTCACAGGTTCTTGGTGGTTTTCATACCAATGTAGTGTGTGTGGCGCACCGTAGAGCTCAGTGACTAGCCAATGGATTATTATTATTATTATTATTATTATTATTATTATTATTATTATTATTATTATTATTATTATTATTATTATTATTTTGGAATCTCACACCAGTTGCCTATTATTTGCAATCTCACACCAGTTGCCTGGTGGTAACCGCTGGAGTTTGAGTGACAGCAAGTCTCTTCAAGTCTCCAGCCCTTCTCTCCTAGTACTCATCTGTCGTAGTAATACTGTGATTTACAATTTCACACCAGTTGCCCTGTGGCCATTGCAGAAGGTTGAGTGACAGTGAGTCTCTTCAGGTATTCAGCCAACTTCTAATCTTCCCCTCACCTATCACACCAGTGCTGTGGTTAGCATCTCTGCAACCATTTTCCTTCTTTCTCTGTTGGGTCACTGCTAACATTTAGGGTTGTAAACCCTATATTTCTAGGACTTTCCTTAGTATCTGTACAATCCCAGCAGTGCTTTTCTGTTCAGTTCCAATCCTCCCTTTTTATCCAGCGCTCCTCCAATCTAGTCGTCAGTGTCTTTGGGACTGTTGTACCTATTATAACTGGTACTACCCTGACTTTCATGTTCCACGCCTTCTTCAGTTCTCTTGCCAGGTCTTGATATTTTCTAGTTTTTGACTTTCCTTCCTCTTTACTCTATGGTCTGCAGGCACAGCCACGTCTATTAATTGGCAGGTTTTTTTCTTTTTGTCTACGATTACCAGGTCTGATCTTCTCGCTCGGATGAGGTGATCCGTTTGGATGCCAAAGTCCCAAAGTAATCTGTGGTTTCTGTTCTCCAGGCTGTGTCCGTATTGTGCTGGTACCACTTATATGTACGATTAAATCCCATTCATTTACTCAGTTCCAAGTGTATTACTGTTGCTACTCTATCGTGTCTGTATTTAAACTCCCTCTGGGCAAGTTGGCTACATTCACTAATGTGATTTACGGTCTCATCTCTTTCACTGCACAGGCGGCACTTGCTGTTTGTCTGTGATCTGTCAATTTTTGTCTTGATGTAGTTTGTCCTAATATATTTGTTTTGAGATGCCATGATGAACGATTCCGTTTCTCTTTTCGGGTTTCCTTTTTGTAGCCATGTCCATGATCTCTCGTCTGCCACACCCTGTATCCGTCTTTTGAATTCTCCATAAGTTTTCTTTTCCCATTTATGTTCTTTATCATTATTATCATTATTATTATTATTGTTATTATTATTATTATTATTATTATTATTATTATTGTTATTATTATTATTATTCGGCCTTTTTTCACTCTTATTATTTTTCTTCGTTCTTTCAATTTCATTATCATCTGTACTACGAGGTATAGTAATTAACATTCAATAAACTTTTTTTATTATTCTTCAAACAAGAAACAAATATTATTATTTTCTTTCTTTTAATTTTCGTTTCGTGTTCCTAAATATTTATTATTGATTAATATTTTGCAAGATTTGCTCGATTTCGCTCCGAGAAAAAATTACCTTAACCCTCCAGAAGATTAGAATCAGGGTTTGTTTTTTTTTCCATGCACAGCAGTTAAAATCACCACCCCCACATTTAATATATACCTTTCAGCAAACCTCGAATGAAATTACTATCGTGGCTACAGGGTGGGGGCACGTACAGGAAAACAATCGATAAAATTTGTCAAGTTAATAACGAATAATTTTTGAGTGCGTGCCTTACGATTATCATCCTTTATTTAATTTTTCATTTCATTATTTGTATCATTATCATTATCATTATTATTATTATCGTTATTATTAATATCATTATTATTATCATTATCATTATTATAATTGTTATTATTATTACTTTTAAGATTATTATCAACTATTCTTGTTATTATTTTTGTTGTTGTTGTTGTTATTGTTGTTGTTGTTGTTGTTATCATTGTTGTTGCTGTTGTTTTGTAAATATGCCGTAGAGGAAGGATTACGATGCATCTTTCTTTTCTGATTTTTTTTCATTTTCATTCAATTTATGAATAAAATTTTTAGGGATATTTTTCAGGTAATTCTTTTTTTTTACTTCATTTTGTTGATTTTATTTATGGATCGTTTCATTTGTTTCATAGAGGTTTAAATTGGCCCAAGCATCTCTCGTTAACCCACTCGACATTCTTTCTCTGGAGCAGAATTCGGATGTGAAGAAGAAGAAAAAGAAGAAGAAGAAGAAAAAGAAGAAGAAGAAGAAGAGGAAGAAAAAAGAAGAGAAAGAAGAAGAAGAAAAAGAAGAAAAAAAAGAAGAAAAAGAAGAAGAAGAAGAAAAAGAAGAAGAAGAAGAAGAAGAAGATGGAAGAGACGGAGGAAATGAAGGAAAAAAAGAAAAAGAAAAAAGGCTAGTAGAAGAGAAATATGATAATAATAATAATAATAATAATAATAATAATAATAATAATAATATTATTATTATTATTATCATTATTATTATTACAGCTGGGGACTATGAGAGTGTGGAGAGGAGGGCTGGCGACTTAGGTAGACTTGCCGTCACTCAACCTCCAGCAGTAACTCTCAGGCAACTGGTGAGAAATTACTACAACTAATAATAATAAGAAGAGCAACAACAACAAAACAACACAACAAGAACAAGGAGAAAAAAGAGCAAGGAGAAAAAAGAGCAAGGAGTAAAGGAACAAGAAGGAGAAAAAGAACAAGAAGAAAATGAAGTATAAGGAGGAGAGCAAGGAGATAAAACAGCAAATAGAAAAAGAAGAAGGAGGAGAAGTGAAAGAAGAAAGAAGTGAAAGAAGGAGAAGGAGAAAAAGAAGGAGAAAGCAAACATAGCAAACATATCGATGAAGGAGTACAAACACTGAACAAATGACTTATCTCTGACCTTACAGACCATGGTACATGTATAAATCAGAATCTCCTTGCGAATGAATCACATAAAAAATTCCCTCAGGACTTGGAGACTCAAACTGATCACCCAATCTAGGCCTGAAGACTGAATCTAATTGTAGTGAATAAAAAGAAAACTAATGTGTCGAATAGTTGATTCCATTGTGCTGGAAGACCATAGATTGGAATTGAAATAAAGTGAAAAGCCGTATAAGTATATTGACCTCGCAAGAGAACTGAAACGGATAATGGAACATGTAGGTGACGGTAGTGCCAGTTATATTCGGAATCCTGGCAACAGTCCCAAATGGCCTAGTCAAGAAGTAGTACAAACAGGGAATACAGGAAAGAAATAAAACCATCCAGACGACAGTACTTTTATATACTAGCAAGGATCATGTATAGAAAATACTTGCTGTCACCTGATATCAAATGGGAGCTATCAACAATAAATATATAGAATAAGAAGATACAGACAAAAAGAGGAAGAAAAAAGATTATGTACGTCTAAATTCACATATATAGAGGAAATTTGAAAATATTAATTTGTAAGTATTGATACATAGGCATGTATACATTCATACCTACATACACAGTGAGATGGGGATGAGGCTCTTACAAGAATATATATATATATATATATATATATATATATATATATATATATATATATATGTATGTATATATATATTGTATCATCCACAGAAAGCTGTTTCGTTGTATTACAACTCTTCTCTGTGGCTATAGACTATCCATTATCCCATCAAGTACCACGCAATAGGATCAAAACCTTCGCTTCAGACCCAGAGGCTGGCATTTTACCTCTGCCCCACGCAGAACTGGACGGTCGGTAACGTTGAATCTAAGCGATATATTTAATCATGCGTATATTCCCCATCCAACAAAGTGCTCTATTCCTAGATTGTAAGAGCATTAGAGGGAGATGGAGAGAGAGGGGGTGATAGAGAGATAGTATCACCTTGACTTGTGCGGTCTTTATGATTTTTTTTATACTGTACGGCGGTTAGGGTATCGCTGTACTAAGAAATGTAACAGGGTACTAATTCGAATATGAAAAAGAACAGACTCTGTTCAAAACCTGTGACATTTTATATATAATTTTCAGCAGAATTTTGCAGCACATGTCACAATTATTTCTGCAATGATAATATCAATATTACAAGATATTTGTTTCCAAATGATTTTCAACAAAAATGAATAATCTTTGCAGGTAAAATGAAAGGAAAAAAAGTCGTCCCAGATACAAAATAATTCATTGGCTATGGAGAGAGATCATATATATATATACATATATATATATATATATATATATATATATATATATATATATATATATATATATACTCACATATGTGTGTGTGTGTGTGTGTGTGTGTGTGTGTGTGTGTAGATAAGTGATATAGACTGTTTACTTTGGGTATTTTTCTTTCCTCCTTTTCTGTTATCTATTTTCCTAACCCAAGAATTGATTTTTAAAAAAAGGAATAATACGATGCAGTATGACGTAAAAAAGAAATAACTTATTTTCCTTCTGCTCTTATTACCTCCCTTTCATTAAGATAACATCTTTCTTTCTTTGTTACAAATGCTGCCTATCCCTCTTAAATCAATCTCTCTTCGGGAAACAAAATTTTTTACAAACACTGTTAATGTGATCATGACATGAAATTTTCCCCGTTGTTATTTAAAAACACATTATATAATAATACATTGAGCAGAGCAGTTTTGAACGGTGCAGAATGTTCTGGGACGAATTAACAAGCACAAATTTCAAAAGAATTCCTCACTGAGAATTCACCCAAAACGTAAATCCTCACAATTTACCCATCCCCATATAATTTTCGAATCGTTTCGAAATGAAGTTCTAAATTCAGGGCATTGGCTTATTTGAGAAAGCCACTTATCTCGATTCCTGACGAAAATTCAATATAACTTCCTACACTGCCCTAGGAGGATCTATGGTCTTGCCCCGGTTCGGCAACATTCGATATTATTCGACACTATTCGGAATGAACCGAAAACGAATTTTCAATGCATTTCTCAATATTCCCATCCGGGTGTTAACCTCTATCTACCCGTAACAAAACCCCCCAAACGCAGATTGACACCCATGTTCGTTCATTCGTTTCTAACTTCTCCTGTCGCCTTCCCTGTACCTGCTTACACACCCGGAGTCTTGCCGCATAAACAAGAAAGATTTAAATCCAATTCAAGTAAATTATCTCCCAATACCCAAGTGCACTATTTAGATAAGAGAACCCCGAGATTCATTCTTCTTAATAAGACCCCCACGGTGTGAGGTATAAAATGCATAAATCAGTGTCCTAGCTTCTCTCCCTCATGTTGTAGAATTTATGCCCCCCTCCCCCACCTTAGTTTCTGCTCCCCTGTCACCGCTAGACTCAATCCCCATCGCGTACTTCTAACTGATTCTGCAGTGAACTTTGTAATTGTCAATGTTCACAAGACTTTTCTTTGTTTGCAAGTGCGCTGTACGAAGACGGGGAGAGTTAGGCATGATGTCTCAGGAACGTTGTCTTGCGTTTACTTTCACACTCAGGATCGCGTACCTTACTGGAAAATCAGAGCCAGAAATTCTGGCTCTTACCCGGGTTCGAACACTCTTCTTCCAGTAGCAAAGATACTACAACCTCAACTGCAAAGCAAGCTAGCAACTGCTCCGATTATCGATATGAAAAGGAATCAACTCTCTAGCACTCTTATTTTTATCCTTATCTCTTAGTATTGTGCTTCGACTTTTGTATGTAACAACGATGACAGATGGCAATAAACTGACCAAAAACCAGCTGCGTCATACATGAATCGCGATGACATGGTGACGTACGTAGAAATCTAATGACGAATTCACTCCCACTCCTAAAGCCCAACTCATGTTGAATTGTTCTGTTTAAGTTAGCAAATCCCATTTACGGGAACTACTAATGAAGTTTGAATTGGATACATAGTTTGGGAATTATTATTATTATTATTATTATTATTATTATTATTAATATTATTATTATTATTATTATTATCATTATTATTATCATCATCATCATCATTATTATTATTATCATCATCATCATTATAATTATTATTGTTGTGATGGTGGTGATGGTGGTTGTTGTTAATGTTGCTGTTGACGGTGATGGTGGTGGTTTCCCTTGAGACCATTTCTCTTTTATCTCTACTTTTTAATGATTTAAATATTTCTGTCCAAAATCTCTTTCAATTCTGTCACTTTTCTCTCCTTTCACCTTCCCTTTCTTCTCCATCTGATCCCCTCCCACCTTTCACCATCCCTTTTCTCTCTTTAACTGTCTCCCAACTTATTAGTCTTACCCTTTCACTTCCTTTCTCCTCCTCTCTCTTCCTCTTCTCCAAGCATCCACTTTTCTCTCTTCCTCTTCTGTTTCCCCCACCAACTTTCTCTCTTTCTCTCTCAGTGTGTGTGTCTGTCTGTCTGTCTGTCTGCCTCTCTCTCTCTCTCTCTCTCTCTCTCTCTCTCTCTCTCTCTCTCTCTCTCTCTCTCTCTCTCTCTCTTTCTCTCTCTCTAGCAGTCTGCGAACAACAATGGAGTATCTGCTGGAATTTAGATATTAGAGCCACAAGTCGTAAGCGAGTGTCGACTATTTATTTAGTTGCTTCCCGGTTCTTGCATAAGAATTGTAATGGCATCCCTGCCTCCCCATCTTGTTCATACGTTGACGCAGAGGGACATAATTAGTGTGGATCTTAAAAAGAAGGAAAGAGGAAGAAGAACAAGAACAAGAAGAACAAGAAGAACAAGAAAAGGGGGAAGAACAAGAAGTTTATGAAAATAGAAGAACAATAACAGCAACAACAACAACAAAAGGGGGAAGTGAAAAGGAAGGATTTTATTCAAAAAACAGTAGAAAAGGAGTGAGGAGTACAGAAAGTCGAAGAGGGAAAGGACAAAGAGGAGAAGGTGAAGGAAAAGGAGGAGAAGTATATAAAAATATCAAAAGAAGGAGAAGAAGAAAGAGAGGAGGAAGGGAAGAAGAAAGGTCTTTTCTAGAGAGGAAAGAGACAGGAAGGATAAAGGTCTTCCAAAAAGAAAAGGGGAGAGGAAGAGAAGAAGTAGCACATAAAGACAGAGAAAGAAGATTAGAAGGCGTGATAGAAAGATACGGGTGTGTTCGTTTCCTGCAACAGCATTGTTGGTCTCAAAAGCTTTCCGGGCGAATTGAGTAGTTGGGTACAAGGTTAAGGGAATCGATGAGATGTTTAAAAAGTAGAAAGAGGGAAGATATTCCATCCGGGCATTTTAGGAGAAGAATTATGCTTCTTTCAATCGCATTTTTGTTGCAGAAGTTCTTATGCCACCCCAGAACTAAAGCATTTTTATCTCTGACGGAAGGACACGAAGGAAAGGATTAACGATGTCCTAGGTAGGATTTACGTCTGGTTACGCCATCTTGGTTCAGGGCAGGGAAATGGGGGGTCATGGGGTTGAACGGAGAGTTTTTGGAAAGGGAGAGAGAAAAGAAAATATGAAGAGGAAAGAAAGGAAGAATACGTGTTGGAAAAGGTGCAAGGAGAAAGAGAGAGAGAGAGAGAAAAGAAAGCTTGAAAGAAGAAGAAGAAGGAGAAAAGAAGAAGAAGAAGAAGAAGAAGAAGAAGAAAAGAAGAAGAAGAAGAAGAAGAAGAAGACAACGAGGAGGAGGAGAAAACGTAGAAGGAGAGAAGGAGTAGAAGAAAGAAGATTAGAAGGGGGAAGGGGGAATAGAAACAAAGGAAGGAAAAAATTTGGAGTTTAGAGGCAAGGGACAAAGGACAAGGTGAAAAAGAAGATGGAGAAAGAGAAAGGAAGAAGAAAGAAGAAGCTTATTAAAAAAAGAACGAGATAAAAATGAGAAGTTGAAAGACAAACAGCAGAGGGAGGTGAATATAATAAAAGAGAAGAAAGAAAAAGAAAGAAAGTACTAATTATCACCTTCACAGATCTGGTTAGAAACCGTCATGTGGCTACTGTCTTTTGGCAGCATATCGTGAAAAGTGTGATCAATTAAAGCAATCGGAAAAAAAGTGATCAATAATGTTATTTCAGTCACCTTTTGGGGACAGTGATCACTAAAATGACTCATTAGAAAAAAAAGATGGACGGTAACTTAAGACATCAATATAGCTTAAAACCTGCATATTTTCTGGACATGATAAGGATAGAATGTTTAGATTTTCAGCCCTCTAGCTACATTGCTGCAGCCTGTGCGCATGTTACATCTTAGATATATAAATGAGACTTGTCTGTGAAGTTGTGTGTTTCTCTGTCACGCAAAAAGTACCTAAACACGCATACCAACCAAATTTGGCATATCATCAAAATTTGGTTGGGAAGGGGTTAGAACATAAAGATTACTATTTTTAAAGGGTATTTACAATGTAATCATACCAAAGTGGAACGTACTTTCCACTAATATATATATATATATATATATATATATATATATACACACACACACACACACATATATACATATGTGTGTGTGTATATATATATATATGAAGGCTGGCCATGTTGTGAGAACGAAAGAAAAATCAATGAACATCACAACTCGCCACATGGATCCACAGAGACCACATGCAAAACCGCAGCCGACAAAATATAAGATGGAGACTATATATATATATATGTGTGTGTGTGTGTGTGTGTGTGTGTGTGTGCGTGTGTGTGTATTATTATCAGTCTTTTAACGTCCATCGTTAGACATAGACCTTCCCCAAGATCTGCCTCATATCTTCATTTTTCGGAGCCAGTATTTTCTGAATTTGTCCAGTTCATCTCTCCATCTTGTATTTTGTCGGCTGCAGTTTTGCATGTGGTCTCTGTGGATCCATGTGGTGAGTTGTAATGTCCATTGGTTTTTCTTTCATTCTCAAAACATGGCCAGCATATATATATATATATATATATATATATATATATATATATATATATATATATATATATATATATATATATATTTATATATATATATATATATATATATATATATATACATATATATATATATATATATATATATATATATATACACACATATATAAACATATACATATATGCATATATACATATATATATATATATATAGATAGATAGATAGATAGATAGATAGATATATGTTCTTATATGATTCTTTAGTGGTCTTAAAGTGGGTAGACACTTTTCAAGGAGTCAAAACTGAAGGGGGGCTTTTTCATAAGTTAAAATTAGATTTTCTTAAATTTCATTGGAAAAAAGCATTTCAGATGTTTAAGAGGGGTGGAGATTCTATTCATAATGCAATTATAATGCAAAACTGAACCCTTACTTTCTGTTAAAAGTATGCATATACATATATAACCAAAACCTCCGTCCATTGGCTGGGTGATCAACTAAGGCATGCAAACATAAATACATACAAAGCCAGCCAGACCATTTTGAAACCTGAGTAAAACCTATGTTGACAGTTTTGGTGAAAGTTTTGGCAGAGGTTTTTTTTCAAGGATAAAGAGAAAAGTTGGAGAAAAATCGAATACAGGGAATGATATGTAAAAGAAAGAAATGAAGGAAATTAAATGGAAAAGAAAGAAAAAGGGGGCAAAAGAAGAAGATTAAAGGAATGAGATAAAAAGAAAAAAGGGAAATACTGTAGAGAGGAAAACCATGAACATGGAAGAAGGAGATTAAGTGAGAAGAGAAGAAACACATTTGAATGAATTCTAAGCCGGAAGGAGAATGAAGAAAGAGAAGATGAAAAAAGCGAAAAAAGACAGGAAGGAAAAGAACAAGGAAGGATATGAGAAAGAAGGAGACAGAAGAAGAAAAGGGGGAAGCAGGAAAAAAATATTGGAGACGAAAAAAGACATTAAGGAGGAAGAAGTAGGGTGAAGAAAAAAGAGATCTGAAAAGAAAATGCGTTTTTACGGATGAAAGCTCAACACCCGATGGAGACTGCCTTACAAGACTGAAGTGTCCCAATAGCTTTGCTAATTATCAATAGTTACCAAAGGAGTTGATTCATGCCTTTCCCAAAGGTATAAGTGCGAACTGAATACAAGCTGCTCGATTGGGAGTTTGAATAAGGTTTGTGATTCTATTTTCCATGGTGTTAATCTTCAGGCCACTGTATATATATATATATATATATATATATATATATATATATATATATATATATATATATATATATGCTTAGAGAGACAGGCAGACAGAGAGACAGACAGACAGGTAGATAGACTGACAGAGAGGAGATATAGAGATTATACAGACATACAGGGTGATAGAGAGATATATAGATAGATGTGTGTGCGTAAATGTCTGTGTGTCTGTGTGTCCGTCGGTGTAATAGAAAAAACTTCTGTTTCATACGAAACAATACATTCGAAAATAGACGACAAATTAACCTGTGACTGAAATGTCAATTAATTCTCTGCGTTAGGGGAAGAAATGTCTTTCGACAACTTGACCCATTCAGTTGTCAATGTGCCATGAAAAGGAGAATTTGTTTCCAATCGACTCTGGAGCTCTCCTCAGACGCTTCCATTTCCCCCTCGATCGGAAATGGTTGGTCGAGATATTTTTATCAATGGACACGATTATCTGATTGGCTCGAGGCATACGCCCATTGGCTTCAACGAAATCGAATCTAAGGAATGAAAATAGTGACCCGGCAGACAATAACACAACCTAGTAACCTAAACAAATGGATATATACGAGTTACATCAACTCTAATACTTCCCTCACTAACCACCTACCTACCTCAACGCGTTTTGGAATACACGCACTTTATATACCATACGTACAAAGACTGACTGGTTGCTGTAGTTAGCAAAGTATTTGGTCATATAAGTTCTACCGGGAGGAGTTCGATCCATCACAAATGCCCAGCACTTGTGGCCTTGTTTCAAGCTATTCTAAGCTTGGTAAATGCTGACTGCAGAGAACCTACACGACCTCCAACTAATGATAGATGAACTAAAGGAAGAGAGCAAGAAAGTTGGCCTACACATGAACTTCAGCAAGACAAAAATCATGTGTAACAACCACATCGGGGATAAAAACACTAAGATGAAAATCGAAGTCACAGAACTGGAGGAAGTAGACCACTACATCTACCTATGACAACGAATCTCCATGAGACCCTCGAAAGAAGAAGAAATCAAGCGAAGAATCACATTAGGATGGCAAGCCTTTGACAGAAGAAGCTCAACCTTCAAAAATAAGAAGAACCCATTAATCCTGAAAAGAAGGGTGTACAACTTGTGCATCCTCCCAATAGTCACTTATGGAGCTAAAACATGGAACCTAACCAAGAGACAGAGCCGCAAATTGAGAAGTGTGCAACGTGCACATGAGAAAATTATGCTAGGCCTCACATGGAGAGACCACAAGACAGCTCAATACATCTGGGAAAAGACAGGAGTCAGGGACATCATAGAATCCATCAAAAATCTCAAATGGCAGTGGGCTGGCCATGTTGCAAGAATGGCGGACAACCGATGGACATCCCGACTCACGGCATGCATCCCCCGAGATCACATGCAAAACTGAGGCCAGTAGAATATTAGATGGAGAGACTAGCTAGACAAGTTCAGAAAGTACTGGCTCAGCAACGCCCTTGATAGAGAAGTGTGGCAAATCTTGGGTAAGGTCTATGTCCACCGACGGATGTTAAAAGACTGATGATGATGAAATGCTAACAGAGAATGCACGCCTCAAAACGAGTTTTATCGTATTGAGTTCGATCCACACTCTTTTCTCGACATTTGTTGCTCAGTACCTCAATACATGATATACGGCTTTGGTAAGCAAACATATCCTAGAAACATTTCAAAGAAACGAAAAACAAACGAAATAATATAACAGCTAATCGAGTTGGAAGGAGGTTGAACAACAGGGCTTGCACCCGTTGAATGGATTTGAAGCACAAATAATGATTGCGAATTGATGTTTTTGATCAAATTCTGGTAGGGTCGAAATTGGACTAAAGGTCTCCTCACCTGGAGAATAAGATAGGTAGAAACACAAATAAGTTGTAAAGGTGAATAATACTTTTATTTTTTTTTTGTCAAATGCTGGTCGTATTAATTTAAGGTTATACCAGATGATCTTTAAGTCTCGAATGAATTGATAGAAAATCAAATGAATAGTGAGTGTGAATAAAAAAGGTTTTGATCGAATACTGGTTGAATTAAAAGGAGATTGAATTACAAAACTTACACCGATAAGATTGATCGGAAAAAAAGACAAAGAAGTATTGAATCTGAATAAAATGTCTTCTTTAAATGTTGGTCGGATTGATAGACGATCAGAAACGACTCTTTCACAGTACGTATCAAAACAGGGATTTTCAATATGAGCAAAAGGTTTTTATCTATGTAACTTTTCTTCCTTCACAACCACCATTTTCTTTCATAACAGATCTTGTCAATGTTGTCTCTATTTTTCTCGCATATGAAATGTCTTTTTTCTCTCCTGAATAGTAAGATGGAGGATAATATAAACAGCGAAAAAAGTGAATGTCAAATCAAAATTTGACCCATCAGAAGTGTTAACCCTTTTGAACAATCGTCTGATGATGATATGTAATCTCTATTATTATAGCTTCCCTATTAACGATCCTTTAATTAACTCGGTGAAGACGATAATCAGTCGGAGAGATGACAGGTGAGTAAGAAGAATATTACAAGACTTTGTATCCAAAATCTCTAAGCTTAGAAAAAGTCAGCTGAGACATGAGGGGCCTATAACGATCATGGGACATTTCATTCTGTTAGGATCTATTTTTCCAACTTTTAAACCTTATTTAGTACTTTAAGATGGCGAGACATAGTCAATATTCAAGCCCAAAATCTCCAATAAGAGCTCAAACAGTTGCCCCCAGGTCGTTGACTTCTACAGTCAATAATTCTTATCATCAAGAACAGTTTGGGGCCTTCCCTGGTGTTTGATATTGGTACCCGTATTTCCAAATCCAAACTTATCGGACCAACACTGAACAGTTCGCATCATCTAAGTGTTCGTTCGAAATGATCATTTGACATTATCAGCTGCTTGAGCAGCATTATGTCCTAATTTGATATCGTACTTGAAAAATTATTGGACTTCTTTCGTAGACACCATTGTTGTTGAAGCCTGTGAAACCTCCAGTAACAACGAATCGAACCACCTTAACTCCATAAATTGCCCGACCAACCAGCCAAATGGGCTACTCTTCTGAGTATCTGTGTCTTTGTGTGCCTATCTGTGTGTGTCTCCGAGCACTCTTGGTGACATTTTTTAATCTACAACCTAGAAAAATTTCATGTGTACACCATTAGGCACTATCTAAATACAGTTTGGTTCGATTTTTTCCCCAAAAGTGCTTGAGGGTTATTTCGGACCAACAAGGTCCAAATCTCGTGCTTATATCTTTTTAAGATAATTTCAAATAAAAAAGCTAATTATTCTAAATAAAAGACCATTTTTTTTAAATAATCTCCCATAATATTTCAAATGATTAGTTCTAGTACATGCATGGGCTATGGTGATTCCCTTATGCGAAGTACGGATATTATATCTCTATTTACATTGAGCATGCAAAAACAATACGATTAGTAAAATTCTATGATGGAAAAAAAGACATTTCATGTATAATTGGAGAATTTGTAGGCCACACAAATAAAATTTGCTGAACGGACAATCGCACCCCACCGTAGAGCTAAAAACTTTTGTTACCACAAATGAATCACATTGGTTTTGGGCCGAGGCTAATTGACTACCATTCATTACGTTATAATATGCTGATTTATGTCTTCAGGAAATAAGCTTAATTTCCTGTGAAAAATCAACTGAGATTTTTTTTTGAATTTCTGAAATTATCCAGAAAAAAAGATAATCCGAAAATATCTCTGAAATTAGATTTTTAACATAAAATTATCTGAAAAAAATGCTAGCACTTGATTTGGGAATCATTGATCCCAAAATGACTATACATACTCTCAAAAAGCACTTTTTTGGGGAAAAAAAAAACGTTGGTAGATTGAGCCCAGTGGTGTACTCCTGCTAATCCTCAACGCTGTAGCCCCCAAAATGTGACCTAGAGCATATTCATACAAGATAATCCACGCACATATATAAGATAATCCACATTGACACTCAAGACAGAGAAAAATCTGTATCCCACTTGGCTAGTTGGATGGGCTATTTGTGAGGCTACGGTGATTCGGAAATAAGATTCTGACAGACTGACCGGCTGACATACCAAAAAAAAAATTCCATCACCTTTTGTTTCCTCCCACTACTTCTTTGTACGTCTAAGTGAAAGAGAGAGGGAGTATCCATGATCTGACTTGTTTTGTTTCTACCTAGTGCCTATGAGTTTTATTAATCCTGGTTCAATATATTTACCCTTCTCTTCACCTTGTATTTGTTTTCTCATCTCACTCATTCCTCTTTCTCCAAGTTTCCCCTCTGTCTCTCTTCCCCCCCCCCCCTATCTCTCTCTATCAGATTTTCTCTCGTCTTTCATCTTATTCCTTCATTATGACCCTCTTTTTATAGACCTTTGCCCGCGGCAACTTTGGCTCAGTGCAGAGCCCCACACACACGTGTGTATAAAAATATTCTCAGAGAGGCCAACAAATCTGTCCCCTTTCTACTCCCACCCGGTATTTAGCATTATGTCTCTAAGCTTAGCTCCAGGGTGGAAATCGATAGAAAAGCCGGGTGACCTTATCTAAACCTCTTGCTATAAATCTGGATCTTCTTCTGAACTCTTTCTGTCCCAGCCGCCCCGGGGCCAACTCCTTTTTCGCAAAGACACGGACATGATTGTAAATGTAGATAGATATATTTGTAAAGTGCGAAAATGTTACAACAGAAAGGAAGTATTTTGTCGCAACTCTGGGCCTTGCTGAAGAGTAATGACTAGCAACTAGTTTCACAAAACATCACCCCTGAAGGGAGTTTGAACCTCACTGGGTGTTAGACATTCTTTATCTTATGTCTTATTAAGCTAGAGATAGACTTAGATGTGAAGTAATTGTTGGCAAAATAATCACAGAGCATTATTACTTGAATACGTTTGATCTTCACTGAGCGCTAAAAATTATTGGCCTTGTGTTGTGCACAGATAAAGCAATTTGCCGAAATGTTTATCAGTCTACAGTCGAAAATTGTTACTTACCAACTCTTTTAAGACTCTTCAGAGACCAACCTATTAAGATGCTTAATGTCTAGATTTTTAAAACGGTATAAAAACCAACAACGTGTCAGTTTTATTCTTAATTAATGATCAAACGAAATTATTATTCCATTGGATAAAAAGCTCTATATCTTGAAGAACCAAAATCATGATGGGATGAATATGTCCCATTCATACAATTATCTTGAGATATATGAAAAACACAGAATTGGTGGATCATTTCGCCTACACTAATTTCCCTTTTTAGTCATTAGTTCAGAAAACTATTTTTTAAGTCGAGGATTTTTTTTTCTCCCACGATGCATTTCTATGAAGTATCCAGATCACTATATTAAAAGTCACCCTAAATCCTGAGTGAAAAACAAAGATTGCCATTTTTCATGATGTTGGCCTATTTGGCCCCCATCCAAGATGTTTGGGACCAAAAAATCCAATGATTGTATAAACAAAATGATACACCAAGGGTTTTGTCAGCTTTCCAAAGATGTATCTTGTCAATTTGTATCTGTTGTAAAAAGAAGGTACAGACAAAACGTTATTCCAGCACGAGAATTTTTCTTCCTAATAAATTTATATGTATATACATACAAAAACCATTGCGTGTACGGATGTGATTTATTGTTGGAAATATTGTCAGCTAACCGACAATGTATCTTGTCAGTTTGTATCTGTTGTGCAAAAAAGTTAGAGACGAAGAAGTGGTGATAGTAGGAGAAGTTATCATTTTGGGGGTAGATTCCTGGCAATCAAGTTGAATTATCTCTAAAAAATCCTCCCAGACAGAGAAAAGAGTCATTGTTAGAAATTGTAGGCCGGACATTTTTAAAATTAAAATGGACGCTTGTGACAGTGCATTTCTTCCGATCATAACTATGTCAATGAGCATAGATCTGTTCCCAAATTTGCCCACCGTTCAGCGGAATTACATTGAAACTAATCGAAAACTTCTGAATATATGTTGTGTTCAGACAGAAACGAATAGCGAAATATACGAAAAGAAGCAAAAATACCTCATGATCGAAAAACAAATCCCTGGACCTACCCTAATAACATCACTTTTTAAATGTGCCCTAACCTACCAAGACTTTTTTTCATATCAGTTCGTGTGTGAATTATCAACTGGAGAATATATATTCATTCATGACCTCCCAAACCTGGAACCCGATATCCCAGAGGACATGACACGTATCCCTTGTCAGCCATCCACTCAAGTAACTACTATCTCCACCTACCACAAGTCACAGACAATTTATGATTATATAGGTCTTGTATAAACTTCTCGTTTCTTGACAAAGCCCTGTAGTGCGAAACGTCGAAATGGAAAAAGCATTTGTATAGCAAACATTTTGATATTGTCATTTCACTCTCATATTGTCGTATT